>JARJLF010000009.1:0-600000 GCA_029378395.1 Mycena leptocephala
CTCCGCCGACTCCACCGCCCATCCCCATCCCCACCCCCATCGGATTCATGCCCATCCCCATGATCATCGGCTGGCCCATCATCTGCCCTGGCCCGAGGTTCTGGCCTTGAGCGCCCTGGAGTTGACCTTGTGCCGCCCCAAAGCCCCCGCGATTCCCCCCGGCGAAGCGCGCGCCACCTATTCCTATAGGACCCCCCTGATTCGCCGCCGCGCCCTGGGCCCCGGGTCTAAACGGCGACTTCGGCCGTAGCGCGTCGATCTCAGGCGTCATAGGCACGACGGTCTTGCCTCCGTTCGCGAGCGTCTTGATGTCGTTGTCCCACGCTTCACGATCCCAGCGCGACGCCGGGCGTCGTCCTCGCTGTAGACGGTCCCTCTGTCGGCAGGCGGGCCTCCTGCCCGGGAGCAAGCGCCGTCACCCACCCGCGCCGCAACGACGATGGCGTACGCCCAAAGAGCTCGAGCCGGCGCGTGCCTAGGCAAAAGTTCTCGATGAGGGTGTACATCTCGGGTGGTTTCCGGGTCGGGTCGGTCGGGTCCCTTCCCAGAAGATCACGTCTGTATCTGTGTGGGCGACGGTTGAGAACCGCGGGGAGGAAGACGGGACGGAAAACACATACCGACGTTACAGTGCACGAACCAGCTGTCAGTTGATCTGCGCACCGTCCCTCGGATCCCAATCAGGCAGTGCTGTTTTGTACGAGTGAGAAGCGAGCTCGTGGGGGGATCCGTCTGATTTGCCAAGGGATCGGTTGGTTAGTTATTCTCAGATGGGAGGCCTCGAACATACACCTGGCCCTCGGTTCGTGGTGTTGTTCGTCTTGACCCAGACTACGTCCTCACATCGCCGGTATCCCCACTTTGCGAGAACTTCGCGGCCGCTTTCGAGGCCCTCGCCTGCGCCGCTGCCGACCCAGAGGAAGACAAAGCTAGGGTCCGCTGCGAGGGCGGGGATGGGCAGTTCCTGGAGGTGCTCCCAGGTGAAGGATGATGAGAAAGGCGGGTCCAGAAGGATTACATCAAATTTCGCATGGAGGCTTTGAAGCTCCGAGAATGGGAGATAAGAAGGGCCAACCGAATGATTGTTCACAGCCGATTTTTTCAATCCAAGAAGTCGCTGCTGCTTGGGATACCTGTCATCATTGAAAGTCATCTCCATGTGCTCCGTATTACATCGTAGTGGACGCACTCTTCGAAACGGTGCTCAGGGTCAGCACCGAGGACCCAGTTCTGTGGCCATTCACCACCGTCAACATATCGCTGGGAATAGTCGTTCCGTATGGTCTCCTCTTCGGGAACATAGTTCTTATACCTTACGACGCGTGCGCGTTTGGCTGGCGGCAAGTCGGCCCGAAAGGTCGGTCCACGCGAATTTAAGCCCAAGGTTGGCGAGGCCGGTCGCGAATCTGCATCCGCAGGAGACGGTGGTGGAGATGGTATGAGAGGTAATTCCAGAATATCGGTTGGAGGGAACTGCAGAGAACGAAGCTGACGTCGATGGTTCTGTTGTGAATTCCGGACTTTGAGAATCAGCGCAGAATGAGCCGCCAGAAGATCGTTGGCAGAGCTGATGACCTCAGTGGTGGTGGCCATATTGGAGTTGGAAACAGATGTCCGAGCGTTAGCACAAAGATATACACCAAACGATTTATCGCATGTTGAAGGTTTGGACTCAGAGCACAAGTGTTGTGGTCTGTTTGTGTTCTGTTCTAAGCTGTTAGCGCCCGAAGTCACACAGCCATTTTCTCAGTCTCTGAGACTCCTCCATTCAAACTCCCACATCTTCTTCCAGATTTCTCCCCGTCTTTGCCTGTTATTTCCCCAACGTTTTTTGCGCAGTACCTCTCAACATTTTCTCTCCCTGCCTCTCCAGAGTCCGAGTCCCAAACACTATGATCTACTTGAGTCCGTTAAGTCTCCATCGAAGTAGCAATGGTCATCCTACTTCGAACACCAAGTCTGTAACTCGAAAGGGCTTCATATACATCTAGCATGCATATGCATCAATGCCAGCGTTCACCCCATATTTCACGTCCAAATACTCTCAACTCCTCGAATATTTCGTGCTGCTTTCAAGTTCCTCAAAGCTCAAATTTGCCTTCGGACCTCGATTCAACACAATGTAAAAAATTCACGGTTTTTTTTTGTATCTGTTCGAAGATCTCCTTGAATGTCGGACAATAATAACGGGAAAACTCCCTACAGCCGTTGGATGCCAATTCTTGCTTGGCTTATCGTTACTTATATCCCTGAAGGAGGTTAGCTTCGACAGTTTCTGGCCGGACCTTGGCGAAATTAGACTCACGCTTCTGCCTCCTGCTTAGCCTCGGCACCTCGTCGTTCCTTCTACAGGCTACTGACCAACATTATGTTTTTGATCATCGGATGGACCATTCACTGCGTTTAAGACAAAACTAGCAGGGTTAGTCGAGGTCTGTCGATTTGAGCTTGACAGACCCAAATGGGGTCTGTCGATTGCACCTTTTCAAGTCCGCAAGCCTGCGAGTTGCTCGCACATCGGCTTAGATGCTCGCACCTCCTAGCTCAGCCACGCATCTATGCGCCCTCCAGCCTGCATCCGCCTCGCCCTACTCACCTCCACTCTCTCCCCCCTCGACCCCCCCGACACATGCCTTGATTGTCTGACCATGATTGAGTCACGACTCGTGACACCACACCTCTTCAATTTCCCTGCTTGATTTGAAGCGCATCTCTTTCCATAAGCATCCTCCAATCTATTTTGCCTCGTATCTGAAATGCACATGTATAAGCTGCTAGCTTGTGGGCGCCTGTTTGCCAACACTTAATTAGTACCCTCCAGACTAGGCCCGATATGGTTTCCTAGTGGACCGGACAATCAGTAGCCTCTCCAATTCTCTGCCATGAACTCGGCAGACTGCCTCTGTATTGGCTTATCTCAAGGCCCTACTCGTATGACCAGGTCACGGAGTGCAACGCACGCGCGTTGCACCCGCGGTTGGTTTAATGCCGGCGCCTGGATGGATGGTCGCACAGGCGGCTAAATTTTCCGCCACGATTTCGACCCGATCTGAGATCGCGATCCCCGTACACTGTACAGCGATTATCGTGGATCGATTATCATGAGCTGGCATCGTATCAACCTCGTACTTATTATCATGGGCAAGTTTCGCCGTCACAGCTAAGTTCCGGTTCCCAACCGTGCACACTCGTCCATCAGTTTATGCCCAAGGGGATGCCCCGGAAAGATGGATTGGCTAGGATTGGCTCCGCTGCATGAAGTCTTGATTTCCCAACCAATACGCGTTAATGACAATGTGCTCCATCCGACGTGCAGGAACATTGTAGGGCCGCCGGACCTATTACAACGGGGGAAAAATATGAGAAACGTGAATCAAGTCGATCTTGATAGGTTTTGGTGTAGGGATGCGATAGTTGCAAGCGGTAGCACACACGCAGACTAAGTGCTTTATGGGGTTTACGAAGGAAACAGGGGCGTGGGAAACTCTATTGCAAATTTTCTGTTTCACTTTCTTTTGCCACTTGCTTCCTTCCTCGTCACTTGATTCCAACTCCATCGTCATATCGATACTCCCGTACGTCCACGCGTTCCACATCTTTTTTACCGACAATGATATCGTGACCAGCCATTTTTTTTCTGTGGCATGCCCGCCATCCGAATCGGCTCCCGGGAACAACGCGCTCTTCACCGACGCGGAACACCAGATTCTCTCCTTGGTACGGTCACGTCTGCGTCCGGAACCTCGCGTCGATCCCACCGGTTAATCGCGACCGACGCGACGCGTCCGCAGAAAGTGACTTGACAAGCTTGTCTCCATCACCCGAACCGGAGGGGAAACCAAACGCGGTCATCATTCGAGGTCAAAAACTGGAACCAACTGTTGTTTTTGACACTTTATGGCGATGGCTGGCTGAGCGCAAGCAATCTATGATAGACGCCGTGTAGGCGTGCCGGCACCGTTCGTTCCAATTCTGATAATTACATCCTACGCGCTAATACCTGTTTCTGCTTAGCTGGACATCGGACCCGCACTTGCTCAAGTATAAGTTCTGTAATGCCTATCGTGTGCTAGACAGGACTTCCCAATTTGTGGTAACGGAAGTCATTGAAAAAGGCTCACAAGCGCGACCGGAGCTGCTTTTTCGAATCCTTTTATTCAACTCGTTCAATAAACCTGCCACCTGGCAGCTTCTTAGGGAGCACTTTGGAGCCAGGCTTACCTGGAAGGACTATAATATCCATGAATATGACAAGGTGCTGTCCGCCGCCATGAGACGTGGTATAAGCCTATTCTGCGCCGCATATATGAAAATTGGGAAAAGGATCGATTACGAAGCGAACCATATGCGGCACCTGCAGTTGCTTGAGATTCTCATGGATGCCCTACCAGACGTCCTGGAGGATTCGAATTACGCCGCGGACGTGTACGAGCAAATTGCGGCATACCCGGGCATGGCGCCTTCACCACCTACCAGCTAATGATCAGCCTCTCGTACTCGAAGCTGCTCAACTTCTCCGCCAACGACTTCGTGGTCGCCGGGCCCGGCGCGCCTCGGGTCTCGTGAAGATGTTCGGCAGCAGCATGACCCGCGCGAAGGACAAAGTGCCGGACATCGAGGCAGACGTTCTGCGCTGGATGGCGACGACGCAGCGCGAGCACTTTGCGCGCCTCTGGCTCAAGTTCGCGTTCCTGCGTAGCTCCAAGGGCAAGGAGCTCGAGCTGGACCTCGCGGACCTGGAGCACGCGGTGTGCGAGGTGGACAAATATGCGCGCAAGGCGCACCCGAATGTCAAGGGCATTGTCAAGAGCGGCGGCCACCGCACGCAGATGCGCGGCACGTTCCACGAGTCGCCGGATCCACTGCCTGCGGTGCCTGTGCTGCCCAAGGCGTGGGCGGACCCCGCCCGCCGGGTGCTACGCGTGCGGGCGGAACCCATCGTCGTGGAGCAGAAATGGATTTGTCTAAAGATCCTGAAGGAGCGTCCGGCGCAGAACGGGAATCACCCCGACACGATCGAGTATCTGGTGACGTGGTTTGGGTACGATGACCCGACGTGGGAGCCGCGATACTCGATTGTCAGGGACGCGCCAACTATGGTGAAGGAATATCAGGAATCCTTGAAGTCAAAGAAGGCGAAGAAGGCGCGCCGTTGATACAGGTCACTGAATCAATGATCCTACATTAATGCTTACCATAGTACATAGTATATCCTTGGCCCGTACATAGTAGTTCTAATTTTTGCTATCTTGGTATCTTGGTATTTTATGTTATGTTGTCTCTAAACTAATACGAATCCCCCTCGGTCGTGGTTCCGGCATCTATACAAATTACGGGCGTCAACAAAAGTTATTCTCAACGACTTCATCTGATGTACCCGCCTCAAACATGCCACGCAGGATCCAGTTCTGTGTTGGCGACGCAAGAAATCAAACAGACATCCCGAGCAGAACACACGGGGAACGACCATTGATTGGGAGGAAAACGAACTCTAATGAAAGAGATCGAATTGTCCATTCAGGGTGTCTCCCAGTCGACCGCAAAGTATAGCCTGAGATTGTACATGTACATCCCAAGTGCATCCGCTGCCAACCGAAGAGTCATTGTAGGGCAATAGTATGTCAGCCACACCAGAGGTCATCAACAGAGTTGAGTGCTGTGTGTCGGCACCGGCTGTTGTTCAGTGTATTCATGGGTTCATAGCGCAGCCCAACCAGTTAGACCTTCTATATCATCCCAGACAGGGAACTTGCACCCGTCGCCCACCCAGATCTTCCAACAGTTCCGCGTTCTCGGCGTCTTCAAGCCCATGGCTACATCACCGTCATTAAATTGCAAGAAGTTTGTAAAAAAAATTCAAATGCGCGAAGGGAAGATATCCTTCACATTGCGGGCCGAAATCGAGTATTTAGCATTTCCAGAAGCACTTCCAGCCTTTCTGGACGAACGATTCGAAAGTCGAATTGTCTCCAATTTGGGTCACAAGGGCAGCTTGTCGTGGAATGCGATGAGTCGGGAAATGTCGGTCTTTGATATGAGGCCGGCAACATCGATGGATTTCTGTGAGGCCGGGGAACATTTCGAGAGCACGCCGAGGTCGCATTCAGCTTCACCCATGGGCGGGTTATAGACTGGGCTCGAAAAGTTTTCAAACGCGGCCACGAACTAGGGAGGAATGTGCGCAAGGGGTGAGAGTTGGAGAACATTATTGAACTCCTCGAACACCGGCATTTCGAATCGTATAATATTGGGGGCGGAAGAGAACGCCGCAACAGGGAAGTACAACTGGGGCATCCGTTCTGGGGAACTGCTTCAGACATCTTGAATAAGTTCCAGACCATTTTCGAGCCCGTATCCCTCCTCATACTCGCGATGATGACCCCAGATACGTGGTATTCTGTGAATGCTTTCTCGTCATCTACAATCCATGGCCTGCTGCATTCGAAAGTGGAATTGTTCTCCACAGACGACATATGCGACCCAACTTCCATGGGAGTTTTACTTGAGTATCACATCCTAAGTCAGAGTCGGGATGCATTGAAATAGTGGAATATCTCAAGAATATCTCTTCTGGTGGCTTTCTTCGGATATCGATCAGAGAGAGGATGCTGTTGTATTGGGTCATTTCTGAAACCCGGTCATCGTGTTTCTTCTGAAGTGTTTGTGCTCGAACAGTACGAGCTTGGAGAGTCTGAGTCAGAACAAAAGGATGCTTGGTATGCACGTGTTTACCATTAGCCCGGCTCCGGACCGAGTTCGACAAGTTCGACGGATTTGTCGCGTTCCAAAAGTGCCCCAAAATTTAAATGGAACCTGAACAAAGTGAATCGCAGTCTTATTGGCTTTGAATTTTTTCCCCCGATTTTTAGACCGAGACTCGACGCAGTCACTTCAAACTTTGGTTCAACCAAAAGGTAGTCTCAAATTTCAACCGCTTAGTCCTTCCTCTTCACAAGTCGGGTTTTCACTGGAAATTTTGCCTTCGAATCTGAAGTGATTTGGGGAGAACTTTGAGAGGTTTCGTCGGAATACAGTATTTAATTCATTGAGACTCGGCACAAAATACGTACTAGGGTCATCCATAAAACCAGGGAAATATACTGATACGAATAATTAAAAGTGTCCCTCGCAATCGGCACCTATAAATCATTCTTCAACTCGGCCCAGGGAGGGAGGTCAAAGAAACTGGGCAGATCATCCCACAACTTCTTCCGCACTTCAACCAGGATCTCCACATGTTTGGCTGCACAAACGCTACAAAGTCGGGGATCAGAGCCCAATTGAAAAGGCGCAAGGGATGCCTGTTTCTTGACCAACTCCCGAAAAACAACGTTCTTCCACGCCGCGCAGCCAACCTTATCTGTACAACCTTCAGCACAACCATCTAAAGTGAACCAACCCCAAAACCGGGGTTGTTCCCATTGCGCCTGAAATATTTTCTGGCTCCCTAGCCTGCAAAGTCGTTGGTCTTGGGATGACAACTTGAGCGGAGGACCGTCGTCCTGTGGGATCCATCAAGTATGGTCTCCTGCAGGTATTGGAATTCAGTTGCATCAAATTCGAGAGCGAACTGTAAAGCTCGAACGCACCTGGTCGTAAAAGAGGATCACCCGGAGGTATGCACAAGGAAGAATGGCAAATAAGTTATTTTCTCGGGCTAATGTTATCGTATCGAAAAGGATGTTCTCATGGCGCTCGATCTGTGTCGCCACATAGTTGAGTTCACCTTCGGCTATTCGAGTCGAAGGTTCGTATTGATCCAAAGTTGTCGGATTTTCGCAGGTCAGACGTTTCACGGCCGCGGCGAAGAAACTTTTGAACTCGTATTTGCGAGCCAGACGTATGATTGCGGAAATGAACGGAAAAGGAAGACTGTCCTCGCTGAAAAGAGGGCTGCAGAATTTATTTCAGAGGAGTCACAGGACAGGTTCAAAAATGTATAGGCACGGACGGATGATATAACGCATCTAGGAGATGCTTGACATCTGTGAACGAATCATATAGCTCGACAATAGGGCACCCTTCGATGCTGGGCTGGTCCGGGGGTTGAGGAAGACCTCGCATATCTCGAAAAAATGTGGAATGCTCGGAGAGAACTCCCCAGTGAACACGGAATTGGGTGGTCTCAGCTTGGAGTATAACACTTCCATCGTCGTACCAAATATCCGAGCGCGTTACATCTTCAACGACCTCTAGCCGCTGACGTTTTGCTAGAGGCTCTTTCTGGACAGGTTCCAACGGATGTGACATGATTTCAAGGTGATGAACCAGTGGTAAGAAGCAGTGAGGTAAAGTGAGAAACACGTATAGGGGTAGTGGCAGTGCAAAGGCTGTGGCTTGTTTGAAATCAAAGATAATGTTTGCCAGTGTTTGGATCAGAAGCTGTTTACGCGCTTGACGCGTTCCAACTCTTTCAAAATCGCCTCTGCTGGATTAATGCCATGGAATCTATAGGAAGGCTTCGTCTCGTGCTACTGAATGTCATAGGTGGCCGTGGAGTGCAGCATGGAGAGCAAGAACTCTTCAATGAGCTCATGGTTCACAAAACCGATCTCTTGAATTTATTTGACGTCGGTGGAAGGAATCAGCAGGAGCAACGCGAACTTGAAACAGGTCCGTGGTGAACATTGAATTGTAGGTCACCCTAACTCTTAGGTATCTTTCAGGGAAAACGGTGCTCAACGGCAAACCCGCGGCTGTTAATGCTGATTTTGCGCGCCAAGTCATGTTTCTTTCCCAGCAACTCGACACCTCCGAGCGTTATATCGCCGGTCTCCTTCACTCCGTAACCGCCGAGAACCCGAATATCCAGCCAGTCGATTGCATTGAACTGACCATTGCTGAATTTCACCAACGACGTCGCCACCTTGCTGATTGTTTGGGCTACATTTTCGAAGCTGCGGAGGTGGCCGACCCGTCCGACAAATCCTCAATGTTCTACAGAATAAGGGACTTCGTCAGCAAGGACCTCATTCCGCCAGCAGCCTCTCAACCAGGTGGCGAAGTCACTCTCGCTTACCGTATTGTCAGAGAGATACAAAGTCTGGGGAATTCAGTGGCCAAAGCTGATGCAGCGAGGAAGGGAGCCCGCACAAGCACGATTGCGCCATCTGCTCAAGGTGGGCTTTGTTCCCCCGTGTCGATGTTCTTTTGGTTGACCGTAAACAGCAGGAACGACGGCTTCTCTGGGCTACGACATTCTCAATTCCCGTTACGAGTCACTGAAATACGAACGACGCTGTCTCGCGACATGCCTTTCCATCATTGCTCGACTGGGCCATCTCTCCCCCAATGAAATCAAAGCCATCGTCGACTGGTTAGCCACGACCCCCAATCAGTCCATGACCTTCTATCTCCTAGTCTCAGCTCTCTCTGTGTTTGACCCCGTCGATCCGGAGAGCACTACTGGCGCCTCCCGCGCTAACCTGGCGACGAACAGCGACATTATGACATTTATGACAAAAAAACTAGCGCCTTCTACTGAATGGAAGGACCCGGGGCTCAAGGCCACCATTTTGCTAAAATGGACCCTATTCCTAACCGACGCACGGCATCGTAACTCCCAGCTGGAACATCGTAATGGATTTAAAACCGACGAGCTTGAAACCCAGGTCTGGAATGCGGTGCAGGGCGACGCATTCAGGTACCTCGCCCTCGCTGTTCTGCAGCTAGAGAGAAAGCGGGGGAGCTCTCCTGTCGCGTCCTTTGCAAACACCCTCACGTTGTCGCCTGAGCAGCAGGAGCACCGAGAGATTCCATCCGAGGACTTTATCCCTGTGGTCTTCTCGGCGTTCGAGATCCTCGTCCGCTCCCTGATCACTCATGCGTCCTCTGAACTCCGGAAGATTAAACAACGGCAGGAAGACCTTGTCCTTGCCAGTGCTCGAACTGATCGGACGAGAGCTGGCCCTGCCCGCTTCGCCTCGAGTCTCGCGCCCGAAGTTGATCGGCCAGCGGTATCACCTCGAAGTGATATCGCCATGCTATATTCTTTCATCGGCCTTTTGTATTCCGCTCTCCCTCCTGAGCGTGCACTGCAGTTCTGGGGCTCAAACCCTCACGGCGAGTCGCACACTTACCTGGAATACCTTGAATCCACGATGGGAAGGCTTCCCGCCTTCTTGCAGTGGGCTGTTTGGTCAACACAGGTACACGATGTGTCCATGTCAACGGCGCTGTATGACATGCTCGCGGGGCTGCCAATGGTCAACAGTGTAGCGAGTTGGCGTACAATTTCATGGCTCGTGGAGGCGGCGAAGTCATTCCTGGCGGCTCACTGCCCTCGTCATCCGCCAGTGGCCCCTCTGTTTCTTGGAGTGTGGTTTCGGCCTCTTGGATCGTGGGCCACAAGCAGCAGCGGCAACAATGCACGCCCAGCCCAACCTGTCCAAGCGTTCGGAAGCACTCTTGGGATGTCCGGTTTCAATAATCCTCCTCCCCCGCCGCCGCCTCAGACAATTACTATTGGGCCGAAGGAGGTTCTCCTCGCGCAGTCCTTCTTGCGCCTTCTTTCCAACGTCGTGTCCCACTCCGTCGCCGTCCGAATAGCAGTCTCGGGCCACGCCCACTTCCGTGCTATCCCAACCCTCGTGTCCCTGATTCCTCTCGGAATCCCGCTCGAGCTCAAGGGCGCATTATTCGACGCCCTGGCTGCATTCTGTCAACCTGGTGCCGGGGTACCTGGTGTGGAGATTTGCAAAGCTGTTTGGACCTTGATGGAGCGACTCGAGGTCATAAACGTGCGCGTAGGGTCGTCGAGCGGATTTTCGGTGAATCTACCCCCGGTGAAGGGCGTAGAGATGGAGCTCGACGAGATCGAGGCATTACACCGGATGTATCCCGCCACTATTCCGTTTTTGAGGCTGCTCAGCACTTTGATTCATACGCCAAAACGAATAGCGCTCAAAGACCGCGTCGTCGACTCTGGCATTATCAACACCATTCCAGAGTCGCTGGGTCAGCCATATCGCTTGCCAGGAATCGGCCCTTTCATAACGTTTGTTATTGACAATGTGTTTGCGAATATTCCCAACCGGGAGTACCTGCAGCCGTCTGATCGCTGGCAGACGAACGATCTTTGCCTTTGTTTCATCGAGCGCGCTTTGGCTAGCTTCGATTTGGAGTCTCTTGTACGAGCTTCAGATGATTCTCAACTAAAGGGCGATACCATCGTGGCTCTGCTCATCCACCCTGGGTATGAGATTGTCAAACGACTCCTGACAAACACGCCTCTTCAATCAAGCATCTTGACATACGTTGTGGAAGGCTTGGCAGGGTTTGAGAAGGGACTGGCGGATGAAGAACCTTACTTTGGCAGTACCATCGTTCGCGTCCTCAGAATCATCCTTCGCATCCTAGAAATTCAAGATATTTTCCTTGATGTTCTTCTTCCCCTCTTGCACGAGTTCGATAGCGCTCCGCTGATTGGGACAGTGCATCCTCGCTCGTATTTCACGAGATTCGATCAGGCTCTTTCGTACAGCGCGCACTACGCACCCGCACTCGCCGCATACGTGTCCTACCCCACGCATCCGGAATTGGTCCTTCTTTCCGTCAAAATCCTCTCTATCCTTTCCTCCTCCAGCGCATTTTCCAGCTTGTACACTCTGGTAGAACGCAGTGACGAATCCGATCGCATCATGGCAGGTAATCAATCTCCATTTAGAAATAAAATAAAATTCGTTCCTGATTTCGGACGACAGGATTCATGCGTATTCTCGCCTCGGAATCTGGAGCGGATGTTCTGTTGGCAGAAAATGTCGCTGAACAGTCGACCGGTGCGGGTGCGGCTGACGGAAACGATAACGCAAATACCGCGGCACTTCAACAAGCGATTAGACTTGCCGTTCTCCAACTTTTCATTAAAAACACCGAGGCAGGTCGGCCGTACCCCAACATCGCACATTTCTTCCTATTCGGCGACACCAAAACTGAGCATGTTATTCAAGATCCCCATGCCCTCGGCGCCCACCGCACATGTATTCACGTCATCCTCGACCTAGCGAATATAGGAGTTCCGCGCCTTGATGCAAGAGACGACCCTGGTCCCGAATCCGATCCTCTCTTCCTCACCCTTCCTGGTCTTGCGGAGCTTTTCTATCGCATCGTCCACCAGCTTTGCACCCACTCTCGAACTTCCGAGTTTACGATGCGGTATCTACGTACGCGGGAGGATTTCTTTACGCGCCAGCTTGCAGCAATTCCATCCCAGGTTCCTCCCACCATTCAAGATAAGGGCATTGAAGTGATGTATGCCGATGGTGCCCGCGTATTGACCACCGTCCCTGCTTTGAGCTCTTTCCTCCGATTACGCTCCTGGATATTCGACCTCGCCGCTCTCGATCTGCACGTCCTGACCTCCAAAGGACATTTCAAAGGTGTTGCCGAATTGCTCGACATCCTTTTCGGGAACGACAGCGATGTGTACCCGGGTTTGCAGGACGGATTCCGCGAGGTCGGCCAATCCCACCTGAGAATAATCGAGTTCGTACAATCCCTGGCGTTCGACTGGGCCGACACTCTGAAGGTTGATCCCATGGAGATGTACTTTCTCGGCCAACTGAATTTGCATTCATGCGTGCGCAGGGACGCCACCGGGTGCGAAATCATCGACCGGACGGCGTTACTGTCGCTTCTCACAATGGCGCGGCGAACGCTTCATGCTCAAAATAGCGTCGTGACTCCGGCTCATGGAGACCAGCTAAACGCTGAGACCACTTACATTCTGGAGAGCTGCGCTGTTGAGAACCATCGGCGGGAAGTTGCTCATGCCAAATCCGCCGGCTATGAATCTTGGAAGCGACTACTCGATATGACGCTTACCAAGTGTTTCAATCGGCTTCCACACGACCACCGCGAAAATATGCTGTTCGACTTGCTTCACGTCCTTCCGACCATCCTACGGTCAGAAGACATCCAGGAGTCGACTGCGGTGCTGCTCTCGGAGGCGGTGTTGTCCGCCGTCACGAAGTTGCGGGAAGACCGCCGCCATCAGGTCCTCGTGCAATCTGCAAGCGGAGACGCGGATGCAGGCTCCCTTCCGGCCGAGAGGTTGTACGCCATTCTGCGCAACATCTTGGAGTGCATAGTGGACAGTAACCGTGTTGAGCTCGTTCGCGGGAACCTTTATGCCGCGATGATCAACTACGTCCACCTGATCACCCCATCGAGCGATGTTCCCGACGACCACAAAGTTTCGGGGCTGTCAATGTCCCTAGCTGCCTCGACTAACCGTGATGACTTCCTATTCAATGAGTCTCAAGCGCTGGTCCCGGTCAGTCAAAGTGGACGTCCCCCTTCTTCCACGGTATCGCTCGAACTTGGTAGTCTGTCCTTGATGAAGGGCGTCATGGAACGTCTTATTGCTACCATCTCGCGGGACGCCATCGACGGATCGGAGGTCTGGAAAACCGTCGCCTTCATGCTTTTGGATTCCCTGGTTCAACTCTCTGGTCTTGAGAAGCAGCACATTGTGCTCTCGGCGCTCGTCCGACACGGGATCCTTACCAACTTTGTGCGCGGTATCAAAGAGTCCGATTTACGCTTGCAGGCGGTGTTGAAGCCAGATCCGGGTAAGTTATCCCCCGGTCATGTTATTCAAGGAAATTGATAGTTGACAGACGACTTGAATCCGTTGTACGTCTATGAGGCCAAGATGTCGCTCTTCGTACGCATGGCGCAGACGCGGCCTGGTGCGGAACGGCTGTTGGAGTCGCAACTTATCCCGATATTATCCCAATGTGATTACTTGGACGCACGACCAGAGGCTGATCAATCATTCATGGGTAAGCTCGCCGACATCAAACGCTGAAGGATGCCAATCGCTTTAGTAGATCAGGATAGTTTCCTTCCTTCCGCCATCCATCGGTACCACCAGCTCTTCATGCCCGCTCTGCAACTCGTCGATGCCATGCTCGCGACGCTCGGCACGAAGCACGCCACGGTGTCGAACCAGGTAAGACATCCGTGGTCTCCGCCTTCCTTCGAACTTTACATGTTTTGCAGGCACTCGACTTCCTGTCCAGCCACAGCGCCACAATCGTCATTCTCCTCAAGAACGAGACGGAGCAGATCGCCCTCGCGCTCGTCGAGGAGATGCACCTGCTCGTGTCTCTTTGTGCCGGCGTCCTCACCCATGTGCCTAAATCCGAGCTGGTGAGTTTCAGTTGTGAAATGTTAAACTGCTCCTGCTCATTCACGCCGCGCAGCTCTCGCCCCACTCAGGTTTCGGCGCCATCCACGCAGCGGTGCTCGCCCTCGCAACGAAGAGCCTCGGCAGCGGGCGGTGGCTCGCTTCAGTCTCACCACAGACGGACGCGGAGATGCTCAGCGCAAGCGTGTTTGCTCTAGGCGAGTTGGCCTCTTTCCATATCCACGCCTCTTACATGTTCCGTAACTCAGGGTACGGCTCAGACACGAAGTTTGACGTGAACAAGCGTCAAAAGGAACGCATGATGCGCAAGAGTGTTGTCGAGTACATAGGTGCCGCGAGCGAGTTCACTGGTATGACACGATTCTCCTTTTGAAGCAAGTTTTAATCGTCCTCTCATTCATGAAGAACCCGACATCACACCGGTGCTATCACCGGTCACCACGACGCCGCACACGACGAGCGGGGGTCGCACTTCCTTGGTATGTACAGTCTACTTTCTGCAACTCGTGCTTGGATAAACGATTTTAGCGACGATTCCGACGGTCGGCGACGCACTCGACGCGTTAAACGCGATATGCGGCGACCTTGCACACGCATTGAAGCAGATCGCAGATCTTGCTGCGGAGCTAGCGGCGAAAGAGCATGTTAGCGTGGAGAACATTGGCGAGGTGTGTTAAGGCTATATTTCTTCGGCACTTCGGAGACTGACAGGATGGTGCAGCTGCTTCCTGATGCAGACCCGGCTTTCCTACGGAGCCTGGATATTCCCCAGAAGCGCGCATTGGTGTGCCGCGAGCTTGCGCGAGAGCGCCGCGTGGCGGAGAGCGAAGCGCGGGCACTGTTGGGTACGTTCCCACTTGCACTCGCGATTATTCCTGTTAACGAAGGCGATGTAGGCACGCTCGAGATGGTGCTCCTTCTCCTCTGGCGGCACCTTGTGTACTACGCAGAGGGGCAACATATGAACAGCCCCAATCCCCCGCCGACTACAGACGGCGGCTCGAGCCTGCGAGCGTCGACTGCGCACGCTCTGCGCTTCCTCTCGCCGCCGGAGCCGGAGGCATTCCGGAGCGACGTTGCGCAGCGGCTCGCTCCGGTGCTGACGCGTCTTGCGGGGCTCGATCTTAGCGGCGACTGGCTGCGCGCGAGTGCGGGCTACGTGGAGATCATGAGCCGACGGCTGCGTGACACTGCCGGTATCCTCGACGACGGGGGCGAGACCATGCAAACGTAGTGGTGCATACGTGCATACACATAAAAATGTTTTCGTTCTGCTCTGGTGTCGTTGCTGTCGTTAGTATCAAATTTAAATGTACGTAGGTTTTACCATTCCCCTCACGCAAGGGTCTCGAAATGAGGCGAATCATTAGCGAAATGCTGGTGTAAGTGCATTGGTAAGTAAATGTACAATATACACAGTGCAAGTCATAAATACTTGAGGCTTGCCGACGAATTCCTGCGCACGAAAGGAAGGACTCCGTGGCGTAACGGGCTTTCAACAGGGGTTACCGCGGCAAGAGGCTGCCAGTGGCGCTGCGGAACGCAGTACTGCCTGCGAGCCGCAGTGTTGCAGAACCGCCGGGAAAGTATGCCATCACGTAAGAAAGGAGGGCCAGAATCTGGTGACGGTCAGTGCAGCACAGCGAGCGAGAAAAATGGGAATACCTGTACGACCGAACCGACGATACAGCCGATGTAGGAGTGGAGCTGATAAATAAGTGAATCAGTCGAAAGTCGGCAGTAAATACATAGAATACGCACCCCCAGGGCAAAGTAGAGCGTGAGGCCCAGGCTAGAGAAGTAAATGGCGGTGAAGGGAAGGCGCTCGGCGGTGATGAGGTGCTTTAGGTGGTTTATTGGCCCCACCAGGACAGAAAACCTAACGAACAAGGTCAAACCGTGATACGGCGTCTGAGGCATAACATACCCGAACATAACGAGCATGCTCCCCAAACTGAAGAAGAAGACTGTCAATATCTACGAGAAAAACAAACGCCCGAACGCACGTAAATGAGAGCGCGAACTTCCTTGGACTGCGACGAGGTTATTATATTGGTTGATGCGCATTTTAGACTTGAAACGCACCGGAGAGCGATGAACGGCAGTGTTAGGAATGCGACAAAGAAGCACACCGCGGCGCCGATGAGGCACCCGCCAAAGCCCAACAACCTAACATATATTCACAATCAGTTCTTAAGTTTCTAGTGTTCAAACCACAGAAATCGCAGTTTGTATTAGTGAAACGCACCGCTCCCAGCGCGACAGCGCAAACCAGGCTTCCTCCTCGTTAGAACGTTCACTGGAGCGCAAAGGGATATAGTCTCCCGCAACTGCATTGTAAAAGCGCGAAAATGGGTTCCCCGCAGGCTGCGCGGCAGGTGGCGGCTGCGAGTCGTCAGTGACCCCTCTAGCCCATCGAAATTGCGAGAGATTGGCCCGGAAAGATTGCTCGGGAGCGGGAGGAGGAGGCATACGTTTCAAGTTAAAGTTGTATGCGCACCTTATAGGGAGGTGTTTGTCTTACACATCATGGGCGTTTGAATCTAACAACTGTAAGCAAACCCAACTTCAAGTTGATCCTTAATTGGACGCGTCGGTCCAACTGCTTTGAACGCGATTTCTCTTTCTCGAGCGGCCAAATCTCGTTTGCCCTGAATCTCTCTATCCTACTCATTTTTTTGACCGATGTCTCAATCCTCCGACGCGCCTCCAGTGAAGCGTCAGAGGAAATCCGAAAGAAGAGTCCGAGGAGTCTGAACCTTCGATAATAACGCGTTCGGACATTTGGCACGACGACGGCAGCGTCATACTCCAAGCCGAATCTACTCAATTTCGTCTTCATTGGAGCGTCCTTTCCCTCCATTCGCCCTCCTTTGTTGAAAGGATGCGACCTCAACGCGCAAACCGCCCCACCGTCGAAGGGTGCCCTGTTATCGAGCTATATGATTCGTCCACCGATGTCAAGCACCTTCTCAATGCGTTATATAATCCGTAAGTGTTGTGTGCATACGACATCCGTTCGATGCCGTGGAAACAATATTTTGCAGGCTTATCTTCAGCAAGGAGAGTCTTCCTTTCCCTTTCATTGCGGCAATTGTTCGCATGGGGCGCAAATACGAGTTCAGAAATCTCCTGGCGGCGGCGGTGCAACGTCTTACCTACGAAAATCCTACGACTCTGGAGGCATACACGCGATTGATAGCCTCTCGCATGAGCTACAAGGCGACAAAGATCGAGCACGATCCTGCCCTCATCTTCGACACAATAGCGTTGGCGCGAGAAAACGATTTATTTGCCGTCCTCCCCTGTGCCTATTTGCGCGCAACCATTTTCCATACCCGAGTGAGAACTAGCCTTACCCTTCGATTTCTCGCAATCTGATGACTGTCAGGAAATGATACTAGATGGTGTTTCTCGAGGCGCCGGCCCTCCTGTCACCCTATCTATCCAGGACCAACGAATTTTGCATTTGGCTCTGAAGAAAGTCGTGCAGGTTCAGTGGGATCGACCCGAGCTTTGGGGTTGGCTCAGTTCAGATCAATGTGCGTCTGGTTGCACGGACAATCTTGCTTGTGTTACCAGGAAGAAGAAAATTGTGTGGTCGATGTTAAGGGATAGCGTGCCTTTCGCTGCTTTCCTGTTGACCTCCGACCCCAAATTTTGTCGTGTTTGTAATAGCCATCATCTGGCGATCATCGCTGCAGAGCGGAGAAAACTGTGGGACGATTTACCTAGTTTTTTTAACCTCCCTCCTTGGGGCGAGTTGAAGAACGATCTGTAGGAGCTCAGGTGTTTTGTAGCTTTATGTTTTTATTTCCAGATTTTACTCAGCATATAGACACATCCGGAGGGTCTGACGATATTTTTTGTCACATCGAAATTGAAATTGATCAGGTACGCTTCAGGTTCCGCGTCCCTCACGATTCAATACCATAACTGTGGATGGATTCACTGCTAACTCGTCTATGGGACCTCCATGCGATTTGGTTACTTCTTACCGTAAGATTCAAATCCTTTGGCCCATTTTTAATACAGAGTAAATTTTGAAGACTAGAAACTTAACATATACGGTAAGTTGGTCGCGAGTAGGGGTGCTCAATTCTTGATCCGAACGGGTTCAGTTCGGATTTTAATATTTGTGTGCACCAAAAAAACGAAGCCAGTTTGTTCCCGACCTCAACCCCGTATTTGAAACAAGGGACCAAAAGAGTGTCTTGTGGATAAGACTCAGGATAATATATTATCTTGGCGCGGTCCCTTTCGGAACATACCAAGTTGTAGCTTACAAGTACATCGGCCTCTATAATATACTGTGCTACACCACTACCCAGTCACCCTCGACGAGCTGACCTCTTTCGAGGCTGAGGCAGGGAAAAAATAGAGAAGAAATGAGCAGGAAATGCAACGCAAAATCTTGATCAAGGTTTGTTTGTCTGACCAGATATCGAATTAAATTCCGAACTGAACCCGTTCGGATTAAGAATTGAGCACCCCCAATAGGGAGCTCTCATTAAGCTGTTTCGCCGACCCAGAAAATCCGTTGAGATGGCACCGCAATGGCGCTGACCGTTATCAATTTGAATTGCACGAATATCTGTAGTACGTGTAACTCGGGCTCCGGTTAAAAAAATGCGCGGCGCTTGTACGAAGAATCGGGCTGTCGTGAATAGGGGCTTTTGGCCAAAACGGGACGATATTTCTGATGATCTGATGTCATCATTTCGATTTGATGTTATCATTTTGACTTGTCCCTTCCCACAGTGTCGCTAATTTTTTTTTTCTTCTTTTTTTTGAGGAACGTTAGCTGTGGTACGATAAGAGCATTGCTGCTCCTCTTCAATGTTGTGGCCCGCAGGCGGCATCACAACACTTCCGAGCCGACATAGTCCTAAGTCGTCTACCCCCACACTCGTTAATTTGAGGCCATGGACTTGGAACCCAGCCAGACAGTGAAAAAATCCTCGCGAGGTAATGCGCTATCGCACTGTGCCCCTTAGCGGCACGCGTGTGGGGCTTCAACCTCGTCAACTCGGGCTTCCCAGTAGCTAGGCCACCGGTCCACCTTCATTGTCAACTCAGCCGACACCCACTAAAACCCTGACTTCTCTCGGCCAATGCCTCGAGAGATGACGTTCGTCTTTAAGTACTTTCCTCCAAGTTCCTTTAACTAATGACACTTTGATAGCTTTTTTGCCGTATTTCATGTCGTCTGTCATCGCGCAGTCCAATGCCGACCTGTTGTTCATCTGCTTAAGCCAACGATTGTGAATTCCCTATGTGAGGCAGGGTCCTTCTGGTTTATCACCCATTCATTCCATAGGCGCCAAATCAGGTGTGCAGATTCGGAGACCAGTATGCGGTATAGGCGTGTCGTACCAGCGTCGCCCTTTTTCTTCGCGGCACAGGCCATAACTCGCTCAACGTGGGCCTCAAGTCCTCCCGGTTTTCATCCGCCACATTTCGCTTGCGAGATCCCAGATTTCTTTCTGGCCGGGTATGTCGCACTGAGTCAGGATATGCTGCATATTCTCGTGCACGCCACAGCGCGCGCATATCCCTCTGTGCCGGTGATTGGGTATGTTGTCCCAGTACTCCCCACTTGTAGCCGCCATGTATTAACACCACAAGAAGAAGCGGATGCTCCTCGACACGTCTTTGTGTTTCGTCGATTTCCATATTCTGCGCTGGGGTGGTGGCTCGCCGTTGGTATCCGCGGCCGCAATCTGTGCGAGTTCCATGTTTTTATAGTCGCTTGCCGTTCTAACAGTGCCCTGTAGTTCGGCTTGTCCATTTTTATCTTGCGGATTATTTTGTATGCCAGGACTGTGTCATCGCCTGGAGTTTTGCTCCGGGGAGCAGCAGCGCGCATCTGCTGTGTCGACAATCACGTCCTCGTCGGGCTTCCGGCTCCCCTCGCCTGCCAATAGGTCCGCGGCTTCATTGCCGGCATCTCCTGAGTGCCCTTTAACCCAGGAGAGCACCGTCTCTGCCTTCCGTTCTCGGAGTTTCGCGACGGTCAGTTCCATAACGTCGCCGTTCAGTACGGTGAAAAAACCTTCATCCTGCCATCTCTGAAGGTTCTTAGTCAGGCCTTCTATCGCGTATTTGAATCACTGAGGATTCTGAGCGGTGCGTTCAGCGGCGCGATCTCAGCCGCTTCTTTAATGGCAATCACCTCGCCCACTTGGTTCGATGGACCCATGTAATCAGGGATCCGGATAGCCCTGTTTCTGGGATCATCCTCGCCGAAGTAGACCCCGGAGCCCGCGGTCGCATTCGTCATACCGTTATTAATCGCGGAGCCATCCGTGTAGGCCTCAACTTCCGCTGTCTGATTATTCGCAAATCTCGTATCGGGCGCGGTGGTACTCCCAGTCGGGTTGCCCTCAGTGAATATGCGAAACGCGTTTACTATGGTCCCACCCGTCGTAACCCTCGAGTCAAACACCGCTGCATCGGGATCGTCTTTCGTCGGCGGGATTTGGTACTCTTCGTAATCTTCAGGTTGCCAGACTCTCGGGTCCCATTTGTTTTCCAGTGAGTTTAGAAGCTCCTGGGCTCTCTGATAGCACTTACTCGGGTGTCTACAGCCGCATATGGCTCGAGTCACACTGCATGAACCGCAGCGGCAGTCAATTCTGTTTGTATGCCTCGCTGTTCCCATTTTTCGTGAGAGCTGCACCGCGTCCTTTACCCAACGTATGCGATGCTTCTCTTTTAGGCATTTGACAGTCTCCGACTTCTCATTGAATAGAACTTTCCTGTCTCCATCGGAGAATCGATGGTACCAGACGGGCATGTCACCCTGGAGTTCTCGAGACACGGCTATGACATCCATCGTTACGCCGTACTTGCGGCCAACCTTCATCATATCCGCCAGATCTTTGCTTTTCAAGTCGGTTGCGGACTGGTACGGGGCCCAGGATTGGAGGTAAGTGTTAATACGCATTGCCTCGTCAACGTTAAGGTCCCCTGACACTGCCTTATTTGCTAGAATCTCATCTGCGACAAAGCACCACAAAGGCCGGTCAGGCCCGAAGCTCAAATAGGTTTTAAGCCACGTCACGGCGATGGCCTCATTTCTCACGACGATGTCTAGGAGGTCCTTGCCTCCCAGTTCAGCTGGTGCATATACTGTTTCTTTATTAACTGTCACCCGCGCCTTTTCGGCCCAGAGGAATTTTCTTACTCTTCTCTCCAGTTTTTCCTCTATTTCAGGCGGCATTCCCTGCACGGTAGCCATGTACTGTGTCATACCACCCACTACCATCAAGACAATGAGCCTGCGGCCTTCCATCGACGGGTGGCCCAATTCCCATTGATCCAGTGCGGCGTCTATTTTTTCTAAAGTGCGTGACCAAGTCTCTACTTGTTCCACTCCGTTCCCAACCCATGCTCCTAGGGTGCGGATCGGTTCGCCCTCGGCCGCTATTTTTATGTGTTCCGGGATGAGGGTTCCTGCGAGGCCATTAATGAAGCAGCTTGCTCGCACTTTATCCCTGTACGCTATCGTACCAATGGGAATCATTTCAGTTTTACTAACATTGAATTTCGCTCCAGCTGCGATGCACCACTCATCAAGGACGTTCAGCAGCGCCCCAAAGTCGTCGTCGTGGTCCAAGTATACAACCGTGTCATCCGCAAACAGGGTGGCTGTCGTTAATTTCTTGAGTTATCCAAGGAACCCAAGCTCCTTCTTACTCAGCGCCCTCTGCCATCGTACCTATTCTGAGATTTAATGGCCTTTTGTGGACTGCTTATGGCCGATTCTCACCGCGGATGACAAACCGCCGATATCTTTCAAAATTGGATTGCAAAGCATTTGCTTAGTATCGTCTTTCAAGAGTACTTCTTGATCTCCCCCGATGCCCGAGATGGAAGCTATAAAAGAATGGTTCTTAGGGCTCCAGTGTCTCCAGATCATCTCCAGCTCTCTTATCATACCAAACACCCAACCAGACTCAGAAACAGCTCAATCAACATGTCCGCAGACTCGAAACCTACTGTATTCGTGAGTACATTGCATCTTCGGATTTAAAATTTCCTCATTTTGCTTTGTAGGTTACCGGTGCCTCTGGATACCTCGGTTTCGAAGTTGTGTATCAGCTTCTTCAAGCTGGTTATCCTGTTAGAGGGTACTTATATATATATATTTAACTGAAAAACAGACGAACTAACTTATTCCGTCATCAGATCCGCCCGCGGCCGTAAAGTCCCGCTGCTGAAGAAAGCCTTTGAAAAATACCCACAGTTTGACGCTGTCGAAATCACTGACGTCGCTACGGCCGATTTCTCGGCGGTTTTCAAGGGTGTTGGCGCCATCATCCACACCGCGGCGCCGCTCCCTGGTCGGGCTGACAGCGAAACTGCACTCAACGTACGTTTATCCGGCCTTGCCTTTTGTACGCATCTGACCAGCACCACAGAGCGCGATCGAAGGATCCCTTCACATTCTGCGGGAAGCCCATAAGGCCGGTGTCAAGAAATTCGTCGCGACGGGGTCGATGGTGACCTTCCCCGAAAACGCATCCGGTCCGAACGGTGAGCCACTTCGTCGCCTCCGCATTATGCCGCTGATGCTAATGCAATGTGTTTGCAGACTGGGTCCCCGTTACGAAGGAACAGGCCCTAGAGGGCAATGCCTTTGTTCTTTACATCGCAGAGAAGAAGTTCGGCGAGCAGGCCGTTCTCAGCTTTGCAGAAGAGCACCCCGAAATGGACATCACCATCGGTCAGCCTTTCCTCGAAATATTCGGAAAACCTCTAACACAGTCCTTTAGTCTGCCCTCACTGGATATTCGGCCCCTTCGCCCCAGGCTTCGAGCACATCGTCCCCGAGCCCGACTTCGCCGCGTTCTCGACCAACGGCTTTGTATATCAGCTCCTCCGCGCCGACAACGTCAACTTCAACTACTCGCCGGGGATGCTCGACGTACGCGACGTCGCGCGCGTCCACATCGCGAGCCTGCACCCGCTGACGGCCGACCACCCCCGGCGCGTGCCCGTCATCTCGCCGTACCCGAACGACTGGCGCGACGCGATCAAGTACATATCCGAGGAGCGGCCAGCACTGCGCGAGCGCCTGGCGGACCCGAGCAAGGCGCCCGTCTGGCCGGCACGCGTCGTCGACCTTGTGCCGGTGGAGAAGGCGTTTGGGATCCCGGTTGGGTCGTACAAGACGTGGAAGGAGACGATATTGGACGCGGTCGACAGCTTGATTGACATAGAGAACCGGTGGAGGAGCAAGGGCTTTGAATTCGAGGTGCCCACTGCACCGCCGATGACATAGATAAAGTAATGTACGATTATTGTTATGCATCGAAGTTACTTTCAGACAACAAGTGAGGCATACACAAAGACAAATCTGTGGTCAGACCCAGTTTCATTACCCTATGCTCCAAAAGCAGAGGGGAAAAAATGTTCATTTGGTGATCCGCATTGAGAGGGTCTCGTTGGTGTGTGTTTGTGAAGACTCCGCTGGAACGACGTCCCATCGCTCCTCATCGGCCCCGCCGTTTTCGCCATCGTGGCGTAGATTCGGGGGCGGCTCAAAGTCATCGTCGGGAGAGGTCGTGGACCGAGGAGGCGAGGCCCCGCCGTCTTCAGCGCGGACCAGATCCGGAAGCGGCTCAAAGTCTGCAATCATGAGTCCGTTTAAATTTGTACAAGTAGTCGAGGGAACGGGAAATACCATAGCCGCCAAGGAGAACGTCCATGGCTTCCTCCGCTCCCAGTGTTTCGAAAAGGGCGAGGATGTTGGCGTCCATCCCACCTTCCTTCCGGTCTGGGAGGACAGGGTCCACATGACCGCAGCGCAAAGCTCGAGAGAAGCGTCGATGACGGCCAGGGTCTCAGCTGAGAAGTCTTTCATGAGCGCGGGGTCCATCCGCTTTAGTCGCCGAAATCTCAGCGCGGCCGCGAAGTTGACTAGGATCGGATTGAGACGCGCAGAGATATCCCGCGAAGGAAGCGGGAAAGGGGGGAGAGGCACGCCGTTCTCATCCTTGAGGACACCGTCTGGAGATGCCTTGTAATGTTTCGAGTGCCCGTCGGTCCCGAGGACGAGTAGTGACTGTTGCGCATGTGGGTGGAAGTGGTTTGGGTGCAGCACGGTGAGTTGGAACTCATTCTGAAGCGGAAGCTGGGTTTGTCAGTGGAGGGCGAGAGACGTACCTAGTAAAAAACGTACAGTATCAGGCCATATGGGGTGACTCCGACCAAAGTCGCTTCCCGTGTAATCGATGTACCCTGCGGGTTGTTGATCAGCCTGTTTGCTCGGGAAGTGAGCGAAACATGATTACTGACGTTGTCTACGAACGTTGTCGTCGGAAAACCAGCGCGTCAGTGCGATCATGTCGGCCAGGCATGGGGAGATGGAAATGGTCGCCCAGTTATCGTGGTGCTTATGTAGAATGCCAGAGACTTTTGCAAATCAGTGGTGGGGCGCTTGAAAGTAGAAAAAAACATACACCACGCCATATTGCTGGGATGCTCCAGGGTAAACCCATTCAGGCATGACAACGCACTGAGCGGGATCACCCTGAGCTTATTAGCCAAGAGATCGAACTTGGACCGAGTGTTGAGATGAGAGAGGGGCACAATATTAATGTAGCGTACAATTTGTTCCTTCTCTGGCTGGTGTTCTGGTGCGGAGACGAAATGGGTGCACTCATTTGAGAGGTCAACGAATCTAGTGACCATACAGCCTTCTGTGCGGGCTACTGGCTGAGAGGGCTGTTGGGATGATCGAGTTGTGACGGATGTGTTGTTTGAGGCCTTGGCCTGAGTTACAGCGGGGACCACCCAATCGCGGGGAGATTCCAAAATCGCTTTCCTGTTATGCCATTGTGGGCGGTGGACACACGCGACATGGAGGTAAAACGAGAGTTGTGCAAAAGGGGCGCCGTCATGTGCTTGACCCTATTCAAGTTCCAGCCGCCGCTGTTTCGTTGGTGTAGCCAGCACCAGTCGCCAGCTTAAATGCGTAGAATTGAAAAGTAGAGTGCAATTAGCGCCTAGATTTGTGGTGAGAATTCAAGGAATAGGGTTGGAATAGGGGCAGATTTGATGGACAGCACAGCCACATGACTTCAAAGCGGTAAACAACCTTTTCTCTTGATTATTTTGCCCCACATACCCTCCTCTCCCACTTTTCTTCGTTCAAAGCCATGAAAGGCCCAGCAAACCCTAGCAAAACCGACTCCTGCTTGTGATCTGCTTCAGATTTTGATGGTGGAAGCGCCGACTTACACTCGGACACCTGTGCATCGAACATCTGCTTTTCGATTCGTTCTTCCTTGCCATGCCATGCTTTCAGCCTTTTGCCATTCTTATTAGCTTCCTGAGTTTCAGTTTCAGTTAAGTCCGAACTGAACGCATGGGTGGTCGGCTGCCAGACAATATCCTACATCATTTTGCTTTGGCGAGGGACGGGTACACTGGTCAATGCTGGTCAATGACGGGTATCTTTTCGACTGACTTGATCTTACCGTCGGGGTGTGTCATTTGAAGCAAACCCCTCCAAGTTCATCTGCCACATCTCCCGCCGTGATATGACTATCATTTGCGATTACCGCGCCACCTGGTTGTTCCTGGTACCTCGCCAAGCTTGTTCAGAATGACCTCCAACCCTGGCCCTATACCGCCTCAACTCGCATAGCCGAGACCTCTGTGGCCGCGTAAACCGAGAAATAGTCACCGACTCGGAGGCCATATGGAGTTAGCCCTTTACCCGGTGTACTGATCATTTTCGCATCACCGAATCAGCGCGCTGATCATTTTTGACGGGCTGGGTTTCGGTTTACTTCTCTTCTTTCGACTTTGACGTCCCACACGCTCTTTTCTTGTCCGGACTCCTGCTCTGACTGGAAGTGCTGGTCGTCCGAGTCGCATGCTTGTGGAATGAATTTGGTGATCGTCGACGACCAGTCTTCGCAGATCAAGTACACTGGGTTATGGACAAACGGAGCCTCGAGCAGAAGTTATAGCCACACGGCTTCGGCCTCTCGTGTTGTTGGCGCTACCATGACGTTCCCATTCTCCGGTGAGTACGGTATGCATTTTTCATGTCAGTTCTAAACTGCTTTCAAGGCACCTCCGTGTCTGTAGTAGGAAGCTATGACGCCAACACAACATGTACTGGCTCTTTCGCAATCGACTCTAATGTCACGACATTCTCCTCCCCCACTCTCTCTGCTCCGCTGGATCACCAATCCATCTGGACATCCGCACCTTTACCTGACGCTAACCACACGTTAACATACACACTATCGTCGTGCACCTCCTCATCATCTAATGACACACCCGGCAACGTCTGGTTTGACTACATTCTCTACACCCCATCTTCAAACGCTTCCACGAACGGTTTCATCTACTTTGTCGATGATAGCGATTCGAGCATCGATTATTCGGGCAACTGGACAGTGGAGACGAACAACGATGAGAACTTCGGACACACCGGCCACGGGGGCACACAAGGGTGCTCCTTTCAGCTGGATTTCGAAGGCACGGCGGTTGTCTAAAGTTTCCTTCCGTTCTAACGTATCTTCAGGCACCTCCGTCTCTGTCTATGGACGCGTAGGAAATGATTCCACCAATAGTGCTTCGCAGATGTCCTTCACCCTGGATGGCACCTCACCGGTCGTCTATTCTGCTCCATATCAAAGCGCCGTATCCTACAACATGCCTTTGTTTCAATCCGAAGCGCTCGAGCAAGGAAAACATTCTCTTGTTGCCGCCTCTCAGTGCGTCTCAGTATCCCCATCTGTGCAGCGCTGACGCGGAGTTTTCACAGGTCCGGTATGGTGTGGGTCGACTATCTCCTAGTGCAGCCGGACCCGTCGACGAACATTACGCTAGCTGCGACGGAGCATTCCTCAGTCAACGTTATCGAGTTTGCCGGCATAGGTGTTGGTGTATTGGTCCTCGCTGTAGCCATCGCTCTGTTGGTGATATTTCGCCGGCGATTATTTAAAGGACGTCGTCCTACACCATCACGGCCATTGACACGTCCACCCAACTTCCATGTATTTAGCCCCGAGAAGCCGCGCCATCAAACACATTCCTTGTGAGTTTCCAACGCCTCCCGATGCACTTCCACTGACATACGTCCAGCGCAATCTACGAACACCTACCCGCCTACTCTCTCTTCCCATAGCTTGCACGGGTCCGACTGTCGCGATCCTTTCGATACGCCGCCGGTATCGCCGCGGGCTGCCTCCTACACCACTTATTCGTCGGGCGACTCTCGGGCTTCGCACGCGGCACTCATCCCCCGAGTCCCCAATGCTGAGCCCAGGGAAACGGCCGCGGCTACAGTGCCACCCTCTCCATGGTCAACGTCCTTCGCGTCTTCTTCGGGCCATTCGCGCAGATATCCCAGTCTCGGCGGCGACGATTCGGTGGCCGATCTGAAGCGCCGGCAACAGCTCGCTCCGGCTTATGACGACAGTCTCAGCATAACCTCGTCGAGCTACGCTGTGTCCAACGCTTCTTCTTCCGTGCGCCCCTTGCCAGTGATTCCACCGGACACTAGTGCCAGATCAGTTATGAGTATAGGCGACGAGCCGCCACCAGTTTATACTTACAGTAATCGTAGTCCTCTTGCTCTTATTCCTTGTACTAAAACCGCCGCACCTGCTATATTGTTGTCACGACCAGCCCCCGACCGTGTACGAATAGCATTACAGTCTCTACCACAGGTCTACGATTCACTGCTCTGTTTTCTCGGCTTTCCCCGACTCGGATTCATGGTCCTGGTCGGTGTCAGCCTCGGCGAGGACGATGTTTGCGATGGGACCCTTGAACCAATGTACCCACCGACGACGGGAGCGTAATACCAGAAAAGGGATAAAAGTAATACCCCTCCCAACACGACGATTGTGTAATTCATGTCCTGCACATCCGTCTGCGGCTCGTCGGGAACAGGAATGCTACCGAACAAGTCAGCATTTCGCACGATTTGGGGAGGGGCCAAAAATACCTATGCCCAAGAAGAGCATGAATGACACCGAGATGATTGCACAGGGTAGACTCTGCGATGATGTGAGTCAGATTAAGCGAGTTCTGAAACTCGATACGCACGAAGACGCCAAGCGAGAAAGGACCGGGTTTGAAGTCGTTCTTGCCCGTGAATCTAGCTACGATCGGGATTGCGTACGCGATGTATAGCGCGGTGACGGAAATCGCAAAGACCGCATTGATGGCTTGGGGGCCGGCGAAAACAAGCAGCCCGACGACGAGAGAAAAGAACGCGTCGAAAACAACGGTGTTGACAGGCGTGCCCGTCGTTTTGGACATTCTGTACAGCCAACCCGAAAGAGGCAATGCGCCATCTCGAGAGAAGGCATACGTCTGTGGAAAATGGGTTAGCAGGAGGACTTCAGTCCCGAAAAGATATTTTTAACCCCTACCTGACGGCTGGCTGCGAGTAGCATCGAAGAGCTTCGAGTTTCGGTCAGTACATTTGAATTTCAAGAAACAAGCAGCACCTACCCCATCATGTACCTGCAGGTATTTGTCAGTTGGGAGGAAATGAAGGTGATTAAACGTACTGGACCACAACCACAATGCCCCACAATGCTAACGTTGCCCGTTTCTACAAGCCCGGAACAACCTTAGAAATCGGAAGAACAAAATCATGATAATGGCACACCCCAAAGCTATTTAAAAATATGGCGGCCATGGGCTGAGCGCTGCCGTAAAGCGTTTGGAGGTCAGGTCCCATGCAAAATGCAAGGGAAACGTTTATGGCTTCACTTGAGTCAGTCAATACATTCAGGACTTGGCAGCAAAAGCTTTACTTACCCCATCCCAAAACACCGGCAATTCCAATCGCGCAGACGATGGCCCATGGAACAGCAGTAGCCGCATTCGAGGCCTCTTCGCTTATGTGGACACTGGAGTCAAAAGAGCCTGTCCATCGGGGCCTTCGGTGAGCCGACGGCGTGAATTGATGAAGAGCGGCGCTCACAGATCGTCCACAGTGGCGCAAGGAAGCTAAGAATAAATGCGTAGCCATCAGGCCAGCCGTTAACTAAAAATATTTCAGTTATCACACCAGGGATACCCAAATTTCGGCCATCTAACAATTGAATACAGAACGCGAAGCTCCACATTACGAATAAATTCGGTTGAAATCTTGCGTTTCGGTGCTTCGGTGTTACTATATATGGCAACCCCGAGCAGTTCGGCTGAGCCGAAACGCAAAATTTCAATCAAATTTTATTCCTGATGTAGAACTTACCGTTCTGTATTCAATTGTTAACTGCCCGAAATTTCGGTACTCTCGGTGTGTATCCCCGACTGCAATTGAAAGAATGGGACCTACAATTTTGAAATGAGCCGAGGGCAAAGGCTACGAGAATCAACGACAGCGGCGGTTCATAAAGGGACCTCCCACCTGCCGAATTTTTGAATGCTGCTGGGGTGGCCACGGGAAGCGCTATGATAACCACAAGGCATAAAAGGACATTCAAAATCACGTAAACCGTTTGGAGCCGTGCCAGAACGGTAGTCCCGAGACAGCACACAAGCTAGGTGCGGTTTATTTAAATGGAAGTAAGTAAAGGAAGAGTTGAACTTGCCGTATGCGTAACCAAGATGGCGGCATAGACCCCGCTAGAACACGATAGTTAGTGTTTTATGTACGCTATTGGGTAGTACACGAACAAAGTTTGAGCCGAGGTAGCCTCGAAATTTCCGTCGGAGCCTATATTGACAGCGGCCATTACTTGGATTGCCGCAGCCCAATCGATTGACGCTACAGAAGTGATTGAACCGATGGTGTTGGAGTCTTGAGGATAATTATCAACCAGATGCAATCTCGACGAAGAATAAATAGACCCACAGCCAACAATCCAGCAAAGTAGGTTACGCCAGCGGGGAGAGGAGAGCGAGTACGTCCAAAAATAAAGCTAAGAGCGAAATGAGCTGAAGTGAATTTTGCATAATCAAGACTAACCCCGCCAGACGTCGGTGCTGCAGATGCGAGTTCTGCCATGGACATGCCTTGACGAAGGACGAGTCAGGAACGACAAAGCGTCTGTCGAGAGAGTAGGACATACCGACGAACAATATAAAAATGCTCGCAACAGCCCACTCCATATATTCAATTAATTAGAGGGAATATATATGATCATGTAGGGACATACACCCCAAACCATTCCTGGACCACCGCCGTTTGGGATTGCATAGAACAAAACAGAAGCTATCGAAGGCAGGAGGCCGATGATAGAAAATGCAATGCCAAAAACCTTGAAAGCATCAACTCGCGCCTACATGAAGGCCGGGATAGACCCACTTCGAGGGGCGTGAAGGCCCGTTTAAACTCCTTCCAGGTACGTCAGACATGAGCCGTGGGCGGTATCTTCCCACCTACTTGCTTGTAACCAAGAGTGGCGAGCAGCTTTTCGTCCGCCAGTCGAATAGCGTCTCGGTCTTTTACCGTTGTAGTGCCGGATTTTGAGCTCATGAGAGTTAAGGACAAGACAGGCGTCAAGATAACTTGTACGGCGTTATCATGGAGTCAGCGTGGGTGAGAACAAAAATAGGTGATGCTTGTTCCCGTCGTCCGAGGCTTCGCGATTCGCGAAGTTACATATGCTTGAAAGACTCCATCATTCATCGCAAGCCAGCCGCGGTCAGCCGAATCTATTCGACAAACGACTCAGAAGAAACATGACACGTTACATCTCAAGTTGAGCTCGAGACTCGTATTTTTCAGATTGTCCCAACTTTGAAGCTCCTAGATCGGCGAGATTGTTTCCTGTAGATTGAACGCCGAAGATTCACGACACAAAGCATTTAAAAAGCCAGAGAAACCTTGGGCTCGAGTGGCAAGACAAGGTCCAAATTGAAACTGACTTGGACAGGATTGGAGGAAGACGCTGAATTTCGGCGCGTCCCACGTGCTCCAAATGCTGTGCAATGATCTTCGGTGGCCCCTATCTTTCTGAGCTCTCTCACTGACCTCAGGAATGACCGACCTCATCCGAAACGCCAAGTCCGGCAACGACTGGACGGAGAATGACCTGCGCGCATACCGCATTCGGGTCGTGTATCAGGACGCAGCGACATTCTTCCAAATCCCGGGTCCCGACCTTCCTGCCCCTGTTGTACAACACCCAGCCGTCTTGACGCTCCCCGACTCAGCGACCGCTACCGAGTCTCCTGTCTACCAATTCCTTCGGACCATGGATCTAGCCATGTTACCGGTTGAAGTAGGGGAATCTGCTGTCGACGACTTCGCGGTCTTGCTCTTAGAGGAACTCGGTTATGTGTCATTTGGAAGGGTTACCAGAACGAGGAAAAGTATCCCGCTCGTCATTTTCGGGGAGAACAGACACGCCAAAACAGATGTGTGCATCGACGATAGCGGGATTCTAATACTTCTGGTGCAGGAAGACAAACGACTTGGAGGAAATCCCGTCCCTCAGCTGGTCGCTGAGGCAATCGCCGCCTTTCAATCCAACAACGTGACTAGGGAGCAGACGTTCGGCTTACCTCGACTTCCCTCCAAGGTCGTCCCCGGCATAACGATGAAAGGAACCTCTCCGACTTTTTTCAAGGTGCTAGTCACGCAAGAACTTGCGACGGCTGTTATGGGGGGTGTATATCCTACCACCGAAACAATTGTACAGGCTCATCTGCCCACCATCCCAAGACCCCTTGATCGCTTGAACGAGGGCATGAAGCCACTGGACAACAGGCTCCTCATTATGGCCTGCTTTGAGGCGTTCAAACAGTTCGTGCGCTAGTTAGGTTGGAGAATCATCACAATCCTAGTTATCACAACCGGTTTTTTTTCTACATTTGAATAGGATACACGTCCGCGTCGGGACTTTACAGCTTTCCCTCCAGTGTAATATACAGATGTTTGCTCGTCAGCACAGATTTTGCTCCGGGCACGAGTACGATCGTCTGCGTATTGTCGATGATCATCGCAGGGCCCTCAACTACATCTCCCACTTCCAAATTATCCAGCAGGAAAACCGGCGTATCGTCCACGCGTCCAACACGATCGAAGTACACACTAAACTTGCGCTTGCGATCTGCTTTTGACTGCACGTCGACGGGCCGCTGTGCGAGTTTCGCCACTTCGGCGTACACAGACTGACCCAAAGTGTCGAACGTCTTACCGATCCCGCGGACCTAAATCTTCTAATGAGTACCCAAACAATCCTGGACGATTGCGGGTCCAACCTTGATATCATCCACGATGATGGATTTCGTCTCGAGGAGGAACCCGAATTCAGACTTGTACACTCGCTTGAACGCTGCTTCAAAGTCCTCTTTCCCATCCCCGTCACTCGCATTGGGCAGGACCATCAGCGCAGTGTCTGTGCCCTCGAACCGCATGTTGAGCATCCGCTCCACATGCACGCGGCCCGTCTCAAAGCCTTGCCGTTCCAGCTCCCGCTGCACGTCGGCGGTCAATTTATCCAGCCGCGCGGTCAACGTCTGCCGCGTGCTCGCGGAATAAAATGTTGACGAAGGCTCTTGCAGTTCGTAAGCCCTAAATCAAGTAAGAGTCGGTTCTTAGAGCATAATGGCAGAGTAGTTACCGATCGGCGAGGGCGAGTCCATAAGCGGAGAGGATCGAACTATAGCGGTGGATAAGGATCGTCTTGATCCCCAGTAGACTGGCAATTTCACAGGCATGTTGCCCACCGGCGCCGCCGAAGCTAGCGAGACTATCGACAGCCGGATGAGAACGCATCGTATTTATTATGAAGCAAACACTTACACATGGTGAGACGTCGCGTGCCCTCGCGCTTCGGTGAGCGCGCGAATGGGCCGACACATCGTCTCGTTGGCCACCTTTATGAACCTGTAGTTCGCTGAATATTCTGATAAAAAAGTAGGGAAAAGCGAGAACACACCCGTAAACGATATCGTCAAACGACAGCTTCTTATCGTTATTCTCGTTGATCTCCGCTACTAGTTGCTCGAACGCGACTCGCGACGCATCCTCGTCCAGCGGCTCCTTCTCCGACTTGCCGAATATCTTGGGGAAATAGTCGGGCACTAGCCGGCCTAGCAGCAGATTCGCGTCGGTCACAGCTAACGGACCGCCTTTACTGTTTCCAAAAAATAAGCGAATGCGTAAAACGAGACCATGTAAGTACCGATAGCAAGCCGGTCCAGGCTCGGCGCCTGCGCTGTGCGGTCCCGCAAGGAAAAGCCCATTTCGGAACGTCAGGCATGAGCCCCCGCCCGCCGCAACGGTATTGATATCGAGCTGTGGCGACTGGATCGTCACCCCAGCGGTGGTGGTTTCGTAAACAACCTCGTATCGCCCGTCGAAGCGCGAGACGTCTCTGCGGATGGATGTCAGATGGGTGATCAGAGAGCGCCGACGGCTACCCACGTTGAAGTCCCTCCGACATCCAGCCTAGAAAGAGTAAGAGAAAGTCAGAATCAGGCGGAGAAAAATACCCGATAATCGGTCTACGGTCTTTTTCGTCCCAGCTGGTTAGTGCGTATCCGACCACGCCGCCAGCGGGTCCACTTAGAATGCTCTTAAGCCCGGAAAAGTTATCGAGATCGAGTAGTCCCCCATCACTGCCCATAAACTCGACGCGCGGGCTCCGCAGCCGGCCGTCCTTGAGCTTCTCGTCAAACCCGCTGAAGAAGCCATCCAGATATTCCCGCAGGATGGGCGTCAGGTACGCGTCGGCCGTCGACGACACGCCGCGCGGCACCATCTTGATCATCGGGAGCAACTGAGCCGACTGCGAGACGTGCGTGAAGCCCACCTCACGCGCAAGGTCGCCGACAATGCGCTCGTGCTCGGGATACGTGTACGAGTGCGCGAAGACGATAGCGAGCGAGCGATAGCCGTCGGCGTACAGCGCCTGCAATTCGCGGGTTACAACCTCGCGGTCCGGGGTACGCATGATGCGAACTGCCTCGCCGGAAAGGCCCTGTACGACCTCACCGGGGCCCTCCGCGTCGCCCTCGCCGTCCCAGCCTTTGCCGCGGTAGCCGCGCTGGACCTTGCCCTGGGCGTCAAACTGCACGGCGTGCTCCTCCGCTTTGGGATCGGAGGTGTAGCCGACGATTGTAACACGCTCATCGACCTCCACGACAGCGGAGTACAGAGGAAGTGGGCGGCGGATGTTCAGGTCAAATATCTTGGGGCGCGATTGATTTCCGATGAGGAGCAGGTCTTTGAATCCGCGTGTGATGAGCAATGCGTGTTTATGCCCTTTGCGCTCAAGGAGAGCATTGGTAGCCACAGTCGTCGAGAGGCGAATATAATCTGGATACAAATGAATACGAGAACGTCGATCCGAATCGTGTCGCGCACCTATCTTCTCAGTCTCTAGAACAGCTCCTCGCGAAATTTCTTCGCCATTAACTATCTCTAAGACACGGCGAATCCCTTCAGTTGGGGCATCTTTGTAGTTTGCGGGATCCTGCGACACTGGAGGAGATCAGAAAGGGATACTACCTAAGGCAATGAAAGACTTGCGCAATTTTACCACAATATCCTTCCTCTCCTTGGGGTTTTCGGGATCGGGATACGATCTACTTCACGTTTAGTCGCAGAGACCGGAATGGCTCGTGCCACTCACGCGTGCACGTCGCAAAATGTGCCTCCTACAACGAAAGAATCAGCACGGGAACAATTTTGCGGTTGCTAGTTATAGCGCGCCTCGATCTGCACAGATACGAATGGAGCGGTCGGGAACGGTGTTCTGCAGGTTCATGAGGTCCAAGCTTGGGTTCGGCCCTCTCAAACGCCCACCTTAGGCATACGATAAAGATCGATATCGACTTTCGGCCCTTAGGCTCCGCTTCCTCGAATTCTACTGGTACAAAAATAGCGCAAACCAGAAAATGCACGTGTTCTCGGGCTTGGCTTGGACAAATTGAATTTATTCGTCCCAAGTAAGTCCAGGCCGACGCAGACGAACGCAAGATCATTTTGATGTTGCACAGTAGAGCGTATTTGCAGCGCCTTCAAGAGAACGCAGGTGTTGGCATTGGTATCATGATCACAAAAAGTATGCCCGAATCAGTTGACGTGATTTATTTTGGCTTGAACGTTTACGAGCAGTCCTATTGATGGTTCGGACGTACGCGTTATATTCGAGGTCCAAGAGCTGGGATTTTTCGTGATAATTTGGCTGGTAATGGTTTTCATTTCGGTTTTTATGGATGATTGAGCTATAATTGCCAGTCTAGCATCAGCTTTTCGGCATTTTACTTGTGGTCTATCACGTTCCAGACGTTGCAAAAATCAAAACAAAACAAAAACTTTGAGTTTTGAAAACTTGTTTTTGTTAATTCTCAGAATGTCCCTATATTACATCTGTACATACTATGTACATGTAGTATGCCCCTTCCCAAAGGACCAGGGCTAAATCTGCACAGAACATGTATGGAACGGCAATTGATGATAGCATTGATGCGATCAATTGAAGCCGAAGTTGTGCCGAGAGTTCCTACCCTCGGTCAGTTCACCTCCAAAGTTTCAGTAATGAGGTTGTAATAAATGAGGTAAACATAGATACACATAGAGGATGCACTCTGATGTAACGAATTAAATTGACAAAGAAAATGCGGGCGCATCTGCGGGAGTCCCCGGGCCGTTGATAATATTGATGCCATCAATAAAGCTGAAATGAAGCGGGGATTTTGCACTTTTGACTTTCCGCCTCAAACGTAAGCACCCGATTTGGCTATTTGATGGCGGCAAAGCGGCACCCGTTTGATTTGATATCTGCTGCCGTTGCCGAGAGGACCAAGGCAAATAGAAACACATAACGCGACGCCTTTTCTTCTTCCCTCATCTCGCCACCGATGAACCTTTCGCATTACGACACACAACCGCCAAGTGTCAACGACACAATCTTTCGCTGCCCAAAACGCAGTTGTCGTCGCCGAATCCAGCTTAGGAGGGCCACCAGCGGGACACATAAAGGGCAGGAATACCCAAAGGTGCGCGTTATGAAACCCGCTGTGGACAGTTTTCAATCTAACAATTCCCTGTAGTGCTATAACCCGAACCATGAACATCTTATCCCAGCATTTTGGTTTCTTTCCACTTCAGGCCCCCGCTGCTGCCAACAATACTCCACTCTTGCTCCCACTTTTAATGACCTTCCTCTGGTGCTACACCAGTCAGAAATTCCCAGCAAATACATGCTCCCCACCCTCAATCCGAAGCCCGAATGCTCATACATCTCACACCGCATCAGTCAGTACTGTCAACTGAAATGTGCAAAATTCACTGGGAAACCACTGGGTAGCTGCCCAACTCACACTCCATCTACATTCCCACATCCTCTCTCTGATTTCTCAGCTCAGGATCTCCGTGTTCTGCAGACTATCAAATACTACGTATATATACGCGGATTCTACCCCCCGTGCTGCAGAGCCCATCAAGCAACAAACAACTCTACGCCAAGAGAAACTCGTTGCCTCTCTGCCATCTGCTCCCTCCCTCCTTCCCCCTCACTGGTGTGCCAGCCAACACATTCTAGCTCAAACTGCCGACTGCTCTTTCCCCCTTGTCTACCGGCCTGTGGACCAGCAACCCGCCGTTGTCAGTGGAATCCTGAGTCTGTTCGACGTACCTAATGTCATTGATAATAATAATATTTTCTTTTTTTTTTTTGTCCAGAGTATGTGTCTCAGAGATATTAAGACGTTAAACAAACAGGGCTCGCCTAGCAATTCTGACTTGACAAATGAATGAGGCGTCGGCAACATCGGCAAGTCCCCTAACTTGCCGATGTGCCGCCATCAAATTGCCAAATTGGGTGCTTACGTTTGAGGCGGAATGTAAACATCTGGGATTTTGTACTCTAGCTTTGCTCTAGCTGGGTTGACCTGCATTGCTTCAGTAGTAGGCTATGAAACCTCGGGGTGTGTTTAACTTGAACAACTCGGAAGTTGCCGGAATTAGCCGAATTGCATTGGGTAATTCCAAGTTATTCTCTGAGTTTTTTGAACTGAAATGCAAGCTTGCATCATTCCTAGTCCAAATTACCTGGAGGTCAACTGAGGGTAGGAACTCTCGGCACAGCTTCGGCTTCAATTGATCGCATCAATACTATCATCAATTGCTGTTCCACACATGTTCTGCGCAGATTTAGCCCTGGTCCTTTGGGAAGGGGCATACTACATGTACATAGTATGTACAGATGTAATATAGGGATATTCTGAGATCTGAAAAAAACATGTTTTTTCCAAACTCAAAGTTTTTGTTTTGTTTTTGGAACACGATACAGAAGCACCTCTGCATGACCCACACAGCAAAAAGATGGGACTGTTTTGAGTCCGACAAGTCAGGAGCCTCCAAGACGACGATAGAGGTGATTTGACCTGGTGGCGGAACACAGGCGGCCCGAACACAGGCGGCCCGACATCCCGGAGTTGTGTTCTGCATGTGTTCTGCTAAGATATAGCCCTATTCATGTGAGATTGGGTATCCTGCACTCATAAACTATGTACAGATGTAATATAGGGACATTCGAAGATTTGACAAAAACAAGTTTTCCAAATTCAAAGTTTTTGTTTGGTTTTGATTTTTGCAACGTCTGGAACGCGATAGTGGTCTTGAATGCACTTTTCCTCTTGAATCCAAAAATCTGAAAAACTTTAGCTTGTCAGAATGGATAAAAATGAGCCCGCACCCCGTAGGAAAAAGTTTTTTCTTCACTTGTGGAAAATCGGACCTGGCTTGATCACTTGTCACTTGCGGTCTTTTTAGGCCGAAACAAGTCAGATCAAGTGAAATCAAGTGCAATCAGGTTTTTGGCACAAAGTCTGATGCTATTGGTGGGATCTCAACATGGGCTCTATAAAATATACAGAATCGTCGACCAATGGCGAGTAATTTACCGCGCTTAAATTATTTTTCGAGGGCGACTTAATTGCATTCTAGTTCCCTTTTTCTGCGCTGCAGTCTATTGAATTCAACTAACAATCATCTTGAGTGTTACATCTCCGAGTCCCTGCTGGCTGGGGAAACCGGTAAGATATCCCGTTGATGGATATTCTCGTCAGCCACTGAAAGCAATACTTCAGTCACAGTGCTATTGACTTTGTGGAAAGGCTTCCACGCGGGTAATTCCACCATTATTTTCAACTTTGCGCCTTACGAAGATGTATCAGTTTCGCTAATTGGACCCCCCTCGATCATCACCGCGACTGTGTGTCTGGATATCACGCCAACACCAGGCTCCCGAGACTTCTTCACCTAGGAATCATGTTCTACAGTGGTTATGGTTCGTAAGACCTTCCTTCCCTTCAATATTTCTTGTCACGGGTTTCAGTGATTTTCATTACCGCTGTGGTGCTTCAAGTTGTCGCGCGGGTAATGCTCAATCAGAAAATGTATAAAAAAGGTGGTAAGGTGAGTGAATGCGAAAGTCAACGTCAATAGGTTCTCAATTGCGTTTCCGGAAGACACGTTTAAGAAGGCGCCAGAGAGAGTTGCCCCTCGTTCGGACGGGACCTTGGATGCACGGCTTCGCTGGAGGAGGGACTGGCTTGTAAGGTATCGTCGCCCAAAGGAGCCGCCATTCGGCAAGTGTCAGCAGCGTGGGCTCGGGTTTCGGCAGCATATCACTGCCAGTCAGGCCCCACGTTGTGGTACGCGGGAGGTGCACGAACACGAGCTGGTCCTTGACATCCGCGGACACATCCTGTGGTACATCCTCCGCACGGAATTCCGCTGTCGACTTGACCCTCTCCAGCTGTGGACATGCCGTTGTCAAGAACGCGACAAAATCCGCGTTAGCGTCCCGCACGACCAGCCTTCGCACCCCATCAAACCGGCACAGCGGTGGCAATTCCCCACAAAAGGGCGGGGGGAAGAACGTGCCGCGGGGTGCGTCCAGCAGGAGTGCGGGCGGGGGAGAAGTGTAGGCGAAGCTGACGTGCAGCTCTACGAGCGAGAGTGGGTAATGCATGGTCATAGTATACGGCAATCTCGTGGACGTGGATGTGTCCCACGCGCCATAGGTAGCGGTGCAGTCGACGAGTACAAAGTGAAGGGTGGTAATATGAGGTATGTAGTCGCGAATGACAGTGGCGATGGACCGGGATGGGATAGCGTATTCCTGGGTTTCGTAGCGACCGACACCGGGGAGGAGCTGACACTGCGGGCAAGAGCCGTGGGCGTGGATTCAAGGCGTTTGAAGGGCGTGTGACTGACATTTGCCATGGTGTTTGCCACGGCGTTGCACTGGCGTTGCACCAGCAATCAATGTCGGCATTCGGCCCGCGTCCCAAAATATCCGAAGCATTGGATCGCATCAGCCACATCTTCCTCTCTGCCACCATCATCTCACCTTTCGACAATCTCTTACGACTTTCATATTTGACCTACTGCCAGAAACTCCTCCCATGACTCTGGCTGCCCTCGGTGCAACATCTGTGTTCTTGCTGCGGCAGTCACTCCAAGTCTCCAACTCGCCGAGCCATCGATGATTGTTGTGGGCTAGGCCATGAACACAGCTGTCCATGCATTGACAAGTGCTATTGTGTACTCTGCACTCCATGGATTGCTGTGATGGCTGCGTAGCTGCAACCACTGGCCTAATTTTCCAGTACGCCTCCCTGTTCCTGCCTCGAGGCAAACAGATCAATGATCGGACTTCAATTAATTATCCTCTTTCATCCCGCCTCGTCTTTCATCTAGTTCTTTTCATCGCATACCTCCATGCCAGGCCCACAAAACACCACGAGTTCTCCCAAGAAACGAAGGACCAAAGTCAACTTTGGTGCTAACAGTAAATCGGGCGGCAAACGTAAAGCCAGCGCCGCCGCGGATCCTGCCTCTGGAACTTCTTCGCAAAAGAGGGCTCGTACGGATGGTGCCTCGGGATCTACGAGCACAGGAGCTTCCACCTCCACTGGTATGTACCACAAATCCAGGAGATGCAGAGCCCGCTAACATGTCGGGCACTTCCACAGGCGCGAACGATACGAATACAAACGACACGACTACCGAGACCACCCCGGCCAAGAAGCGCGTGAGAAATAGGCACGGTATTAGTCCGACGGAAGTTGACAAGGAGGCCAAGCCGACCCAGGTGCGTTTTACCTTTGTTCTCGAAAGATTGAGTAATTAATTAAATTAAAATTACAGAGAGCACTGCAGCGTGTCATCAGAGCACTGTGCGGTCTCCTTACCTCGAAAGACGCACTTCCTTCCGCCATCGAGGCACAGAAACACTACGACAAGCGTTTCGACGAGGTGGACGACTATCGTGCTCACATGCAAAGCCTGGTCGATGAGTCGAGGACTGCCGTCCAGGAGGGGACAGACCTTGCAACAAAGCTCATCCGAGACGCAAAACGAATTTCTGGTCCTATTGCCAACGACATCGCCCGCATTCCACAGGGCCATCTTGCGACCGTGTTCACTATGGTTCTGAAGGCTGGTCTGAAGGGCTTTTGTCCTGATCTTGAGGGACCTGCGTACTCGGCGTACAACCAGCTTCATCGTCACATAGCAGTATCTGGCTTCCAATTTCTCTCCTCTTCCTATGCTCTTGCAGCTCTGGATGTCAACACCAGGATATCTGATAACACGAGCCTTATGGGTGAGATGTACGATAACTACGTGTACGGAACACTGGCCCAGAAGACCAGGATCGAGAGACGTAGCCCCGGCGGTCTCAGCAAAGCGCTCATTCAGAGCGCCGAGTACAAGGCCCGAACCCGGGTGCGTCTGTTTTGTCTTTCACCTCCTGGTTTTTTGTTCGCTAGTTCTCACAAGACATTTTTAGGTGGCTAAAGTTCGGTTTGACACAGCTGTTAGACTTGAGTTCCGCAAACCCGTGTTGCGTATGGCTCATGTCAAGGAAGCTCACTCCGATAATGAGCACACTTCGGAGGGAGAGGTACACCGTGTCCGTGAGAAGACAGGGCGCAACCCTGTTGTTGCCAGATTCTTTCACGAGGAACTCGATCCTGAAGCGGAGTTGTATGCCAAGCGTAACAGGAAGCGTGGTCAGAAGTACGTTCCAATTACTGCCGAGGCAATCCAAAAATTGATGGATAATATTACAGGGAGCCTAAGACTCGAGTTCGTGTCGACCCGCCTCTCCCTGCTTCTGAGATTGGGGTGATTTTGCCGCCGGACGTTCCAGTGGATTTCTTTACCCCCGAGTTTTACAATGCGCTTACTTTGAAGGAACGCGCCCGATACATGAACACCGGTGTGGCATTCCCCCTGGAAGACATTGCTTTCGACGAGGCGCACGGAGACTGGAAGTACATGGGCAAGGCCGAATTCATGGCAATGTATGGGAATGATGTTCTGGAGTTCTACAATGTCCCAACACCGGAGGAGATGGAAGGGATCCCGGATTCTGATGTTGATGAGGGGGAAGACGTGGAGATTGATCTCGAGGATACAGACGAGGAAAATGAGCGCGAGGAGATGGAGGTCGACGAGGAGCTTGGAGAATGAGTGGTCTTTGTTCTGTTCTAGATTTTTCTATCATTCATAGAGTCTGTTTGCGAGTCTGTTCAATAGAGGTGATTTGAGTCTTGACATCTTCTACGACGACGAGTATAAGGAAAATTTCATTGAGACACGAGCTAAGATACATGCTACGAAAGGACTGAACCAGAGAATACATAGGTGAGGTACACTAGTGCTGCAGGGACGAGGGCGAGCGTGTGCCCTGTGCCGGTGTATAAGGACACATGGAAGTGTGTATGTGCATGATCGTGCAGTCGCACAGTAGTTGTGCATGGGTTCCTGCCGATGCTCCTGTGCGACGGTCACAACACGGGACATGGTGTGCGCTCTTGCGGTCCGGTGTGCGTGTAACGTGGCGGTGATCCCAAGTTTTACCGGCTCAAACGCGATCGGCTCCGGGTGTGCATGATGGCAGCAGGCCTGCTTTGGCATGATCCCGACCCAGTAGCGCCGCATGTGCGCGCGTTTGGCGCCAGGCGGGCAAAAGCACAACAGGCCCCTCTGGGGTACACCCTGGGGACGAGGCTAGCGCTGGAGATCGAGGGATTAGAGGAAGGATTGGGCTCAAAATTCATACATTGCCGCTGAGCCCGCCTTGGCGGGATCCCGACGCGGTAGCACCGCACGTGCACGCGGGCTAAAACGCACAACGCCCCTCTGGGGCATATCCTGTGGAAGAGGTTAGGGCTGGGCATCAAGAGTTCGAGCAAGGGTTGCGCTCACAGCGCATGCATCGCTGCTGAGCCCAATTTGGCGGGATCCCGACACGGTAGCGCCGCACGTGCGTGCGTTTGGTGGCGGGCAGGCGAAAACACACGATGCCGCTCTGAGGCACATCCTGGGGAATGTGTTAGGGCCTGCGATCAAGAGATTTGCGCAGGGACCGGGCTTACCATGATGTCTTGGGTGGGATACTCAGTCCTGCCGACCAAGCCAGAATATTCCCAAATCGCCCCAAATCCTCCAGTAGCCATCCTGAAACGATGATGGGTACTGAGAAGCATGGACCTGGGCAAGAAATGGCCCGACAGAACCGGCTTACGCACTGGTACGAGGGAAAGGGCAAGGTGTATTTGTCTGCGCACATCCCCGTGTTAGGTCTTTCGCGATCGTACGGATAGGATTCGTATCCCACCTCTCGTGCGTTCGATACACAGATCTCGTGCCATTCTTGGCATGGGCACAGGAAGGGGTAGGCACCTCGCGGTTTGCTGATCTCAAGGCGCGGCGTGCGAGACCACATCTGAATTTTAATTCAAAACCATATCCAGTGGGCTCTGTGGAACATACCTCGGATCGGGCCGCTCCCCGGCATTGGATAGCCGGATTCCCTTGCTGAGGCAGAGTATACACAGACACAAGCTGCTCGTGCTTCGTTTTAGCTTCGTTACGCTCTGCGAGCGGGTTTGGAACAGTGGTACTAGCCAACTTGGATCTGGGTAGTGTGGGACATCTACGACTGTGTCATGCGATGCCAGGTGGATGCGAGACTTTGTAGTTGAGCAACCTGAGGTGAAGTGGAAAGAGAGGCAAAGATTGTTTGGTCCCGAGGCCGATATCGCTCGGAGCCAAACAATTGCCTCAGATTTGTGACCGCCGGCAGTGCCCAAAAGACCCACGCCGGCTACCTGGTGCCGGATCCAAGACACATTGATTTTGCCGGAAAACAAAACTTCAAGGTAAGATGATTAACTTCAACGCAGGGGGTTCCAAAGAGTGACTTTAAGAGTTGTCGGAGTGAGATTGACGGTTTTTATTCCAATGTACTGGGTCCCGTGCCGGGAAAAACGCGAAAAAGAACTCCAAAAAGGAAAGATTGAGGGAGGATTTAAGAGAACTCAGTGGAGCTTCTCATTTTGGTTTAGGACCTTCAGGCTGATTATGCAAGTCACTGAAAGATCACTACTCTATTGCCTAAGGTTTACAGAGTACCAAATCACCTAAAATACATAACGGTAGCGGAGGAATTGCTTTCAAGCGAGGATTGGAGATTGAATAGGAAGACAAAAATATGAGTTTATGTCTACGATGAGTCGGCGGCAACCCAGACAACATCACCGAGGATTGTAGTTCAAATATATTATTTGTGCTGTCAGGAGGGCCTGATTTTGCAGGGGCAGAGCGGAGGTGCTTTGATGCCTAGAGACGGGTCTGCTTATGCAGCACGTTGAGTAGAACAATGGATGTGCGAGTTTCTTGAGCACAGCGTATCCCAGCCAGGGTGGATGCGGAATTGGAAGTATTTGATCATAGGTGTATGTTTCGATCGAACGGATTGCCACCACGCGCATAATGCTACCGAACAGCAATTGGATCGTGATTTGCCTGCAGGTCACACTTGAATCGACTCTGCAGCGCGCAAAAAGGGTGGATCTGCCAAGTCTCCAGGTTTCCTGACGACAAAAAATAAATATGGCTGCGTTAGCAAGAAGAGTTGAACAAAAACTCGCTGGATACACGCACGGGGATGGTAAATATGACACCGTGAGTCCACGCAGCCCATTCCTTTCCACCTCGCGTGGCGCCGCGACACCAAGATCATAATTGGTAAGAAATTTGAAGAAAATGAGTGCAACGACACGGTTTTGAAGCCATCCATGGAGAGAGTGTGCGAATAACGCGTCTCTGTGAGCCCAAGTCAACCAGATTGAAGGGATCCGTGCGGAATACCGACGCCAGTCCGATTTGCGACTCCTGGCCAGTGCTTTTCGCGACAGCAGTGCTTTGGTGCGTTTTAATGGAGATTCCAAGTTGCCAAAAGCTTCCTTGTTGCAAGTCTTAGAGGTGCGTGGCAAATTTGTGGTGGAAACAGACATATTGAGGCGGCCCGTGCGTGAGGGAAAGGATTAAGGCAGGTAACATGTGACGTGACGGTATCTGCCAGTCACGATAGTTATCTGCCATTTGGCTACTTTATTTTATTCACCACAGTTTTTGATGATCTAAAAACGAAATAAGAGTCTAAGTTCTTTATTGAGCCTCCTTGATTATTTACACGAATTAAGGTGAAGTGGAATGTACTCAAATTGCGAAGGTGGCAGATAACTTCACAGCCACATGGCAGATAACACCCAGCTGATCGGGACATCAATCAGATTGACCGAAGCATCAGTAATGACGCAAAGGCTGAAAAAAAAGACAGAAAGTCTGTCTTTATTTTGATGCACCAGGTCATGAACTCGTCATGAATTGGTCATGGAAAAGGTAAGAAAAAGGAAAGACTCACAGAGAGGGGATCGAACGTATGAGTCAACTGAGGCTGTGTCGCAGCTTGGTCGCAGCCTCGGGAAAATACAAGGACAAATCTCTGACACCGGCTGAGGGAAGTCTTCCACAAGAAACACCGAACACTTCCATCAAGCGCGCTTGATGCGCTTGCAAGTTGATTAAGACCGTAAAAGCTCAAGAGCATTTGAAATTATGCAAAGCATCCTTGGAGTTCTCAATCTGAATAATTGACATCTGGCTCACAATTCCGGTGGCTCATGTTTTCCTTTTTCAAAAAAGGTTGACCAGTCTGATCTAGCGGTGGGAGAATACATGTACCCTGAGAATTTGCGCATAATTTTGAGTGCCGAAGTATCTATGTTACCATATCTTGTGTGTATTGAGCGGAAACAGGTAGATAATTATTTTTGGGATCAGAGAGTATATTCAGAAATCAGTACATAGGGTTCTGCCAAAAGGAAGAGCTCTGGAAGATGTGATTGTGATTCATACATACATTGTCCAACATGTTTGATTTATTACAGAAAGAGGCAGAGAAAATGGCTAGAGAGAAGAGAGACAAAATGACGAGGAGATAATAATATAGTGCAGGATATTTATCGACGGCCTCGATTCATTGCCCAACAGACTTTAAGAACAGGTTTCTTGGTTTTATAGACGTCTGCAGATCGTTCCCAGGTGGTCAAATGTGTGATGACATGCCGGGGCTCAATTACCATCCCATCGCGCTCCGGCTCCAAATCCACAACTGCAGTCATTAATTCTGGATGATCTGTATAGAACTGGATTGGCAGAGGGCGATGTTTGCGAACAACCACAAAAGTCCTGAGAGTATCATCAAGTGGAATCTGCAGGACCACGGTGATAACTCCGGTAGCAGTCTGTTTTGGCTCTATCCCAGGCTCGTAGAATCGGACAAAGGCTGCTGCTGCATGCGAGGATGAGCAGCTGTATGTCCGGCCGTCCACATAGAAATTTTGGCATCGTTTGCCTCGAGGCGGGAGTATCATAGACCTACGTTCTGGATCTGGAAGAGTTAATGTCCCTGCCCTGTTGCGAGTACCATAGAAATTGAGCTTGTGCTCTCCGACGGAAGTCAGATACTCAAGAATCAAGGTATACAGTGGCATTGGAATGTTGCGGCTTTTCTTTGCCAGGAACTTAGCTAACTTTTCTGCATCCAGCTCGGTAGGTGTTTTGAGTGTCTTGGAATCTACGGGATCTAGGATATTGTCAAGGCCTTGCAATGCTGCATTATCGTCGTCCTGAAGGTGCTTGTCATGCTTCCTTGCAAGCAACCGGCCAAGACGAGCAAAATCTCTGAGCCTGGTATAGTCCATATCATCTGAATGTTGTGAGTCAGATACTTGGCAAAATTTTGTCAAAACTTACAAAAGTGTTCATTGGTCTTGATTTTCTGCAACATGCCATTGACACGTTCTCCCATAAACTCGTTTTGGCTTGCTAGAGGTCCCCAATTTTTGAGAATATCTGGGATGTGCATCGCATTGTGATGGGTTGGGAGAACATCGACGTCTGGGAAGAGTGTCTGAATGGAAGAGAAGTAGTCGGAGTAGTAGTCCATGAATAAATCTGCCGCTGAATTTGAGGTTTTGAATGATGAAACAATGTTTGTAGAGCCAATCAGACGACAGAAACTCTCCAGCATGGCTTCGTGGCAAGCTGGATCATCATCAACCTCCAACTCTGGCAAAACCAGAGGAAAGATGAGTGAAAACAGAGTTAGATACTGCTCTGCTTTCAATTTCCCGTGCTTTGGTTCACCAAGATTCCCTGGTGGACGAGACACATGTGTGGGAAGGGAGACCTCTCTGATACAGCTCCGAATAATCTCCAAATTTTCCTTGCTGAACTTCCATGACCCTCGGACTGCAATATCTGCAAATTCATCATCACTGTTGACTTCATTGTCATCATCCGAGTCCTCTGGAGCAATTGACTCTGGAACAGGTGTTGTTGACCCATCCATTGGGTCATCGATATCTGCTGCCGGTGTACCTGTTGGAGTCTTTTCGTCATCTTCATCCTCATCCACATTTTCATCCTCAGATTGTGTATCCTGGAGATATTGCTGCCTCCACTTGGCAAACTCATCAGGATTATAATTTGCTTCATCAGCAAGTACTTCTTGTGCATCTGCCTCCCCCCCAGCTTCGGATATATCATCGTCTGTCCAAAGGTCTTCCTCGTCTTTATCAAGTTCTGCCAAAGCTTTTGAACGCCGAGCATCACGGCCTATTCCCCAAAGTACACGCAGCTGGTGTTCAAGCACACCTAGAAGCCAATTGTGCATCCAACCCAATATGGTGTCATTCACTGGATCACGGTAGTAGAGGAGGTGTAGAGAGCATCCTCGAACACCAGTTTTTCTCTCTAGGACAACCCTCTTTCCCTTTGTTGTCTGTCTGAACCAAGCTTTTCCCTGTTTAAGCACAGTGGCGCCTACTCGCTTTGGCCAATTCCAGTAGTCCAATCGGCCCTTCTCATCATTTTTGAGAAGACAGAAGGAAAAAAACATTGTTGCTTTGTATGAAAGAAATCCACCTGCTTCTCTGGATGCTGGAAGATCTGCTACAAGGGGAACAATTCGTGCTGTCACGTTTACACCTTCAGGATGGTAGTATGTGTTCAGAATTTTTCCCGGGAAATCATATGAGAGAATCGTCTTCATGAGTGGATCAAGTAGAGGTATCAGTGTTGTAGCAGTGGGTTTGCTCGGTGATGGGGTTAGACCCACAATGAAAACATTTTCGGGCAGATAGCGGACTTCAGGAGGCAGATTTAGGCAATAAAGGAGAACTGTGCCAGTGGAGACTTGTTTGCCTAAACATCTAGATGTGTCAGTGTCAAACAAAATCAGCTTTTCAATACGTACCAGCTAGTTTGTTTGACCGTGGGTTAAACCAATCAATATACAATCCAAAGACCAGATTATATCTGTCTCCTAAGTTCTTTAACTCCTTCCACCGTGGACTGTCCTGAAGATCTGCCATCTCTTCTCCATCTGCAGCAGTAGGTCTGTGATATGAGTTGGCTAGATGGTCCTCAATAGATTTCCGAGAGAGAAACCATTTGAGCCAAGGTTCAAATTTCTGTGTATTGAACGTTGTTTTAGGAACACGTTTTGGTCCCTTTCCCAGATGCTGTGTGCGCCAAAGTTCAGCCTTGCAGCTGATGCGTGATTTTCTAGAAACCTTTGCTGTACATCTCTCTGGCATTGTTTCCAGTGATGGGTATAAGGTATAGCACTTGGGACAACAGGGTGTTCGCACAATCTCAGGCTCGCTAGTGTAGTTGCTATAGATGCTTCGGAGGTCCCTAGGAATCTTGACTTTTGGAACCTGAACCGGGATTCCCTGTGCACTCAAGGCTACCTGCAGCAGCTCCAAAGCAGTGGTAAGGATAAATTGAAGAGACCTCAGAATAGTGTTTGCAGTTTCACGGCTGATCCCGGCCTTCAGATTCAGCCAGACCAATAAAGCCGAACACAGCTGGATAATCAAAGTGTCGTTGAAAGCAATGCCTGGGTGTTGTTCATTCAGTAGAAAAATCAGTTAGGAGACTGTTGCGTACTCGGAGAGCCGCCTGATTGACCCTTGTCATCCTCTTCTTCATCGAAAAGCTCTTCAACACCAACAGGATGAGATTTAGTGGCTTTGGCATAATCTGGTGAGCGTTTAGCAGCTGCCGCAATTTCGTCGAGCCGCCGGCGCTGCGGAGTGACTTTTTGCCCTGGGACTCGTTCACCATTGACCAAAACCCGGTGCTGGATGCACTCTGGGCAGACGCAGACAACCTTCTTGCCCATAGAGCAAGTGAGAGGGAATGCGATTCACATCAGTGTTCTTCCATGGCCTTTATCTTGCACAGACATTAATCAATCCATTCGTAGGCCGGCATCTGTCTATCTATTCATCCTCAATCAAAGAATTACCTTGTCGGCATCTGTCCCACAGCCTCGATAATCCATTCAAAACATCTGCCGAAATTTGCCCGTGATAGCCCCGTGAGACCGGAATGATTGATCCGTGGTAAGCAATATCAGATGGATACAAAGGGAAGTGATGGTTTGGGTAACGCCGTGCCAACGCCGTGGCAAACGCCATGGCAAATGTCGGTCACACGCCCTTCAAACGCCTTGAATCCACGCCCACGGCTCTTGCCCGCAGTGTGAATCCGGTGCGAGTCGGTACTAGTGGCGTACCCGATAAGTTCTGTGCATTGGGAGGCATACTCCCCCTCATACCCGTGGTACACAGAGATGGTGAGGGAACGACAGGTTTGGGCGAGGTGCCGACGGACATCTGTGAGCCCAGCGATTTCACATACGAAGGATTTATTGGAGCTGTCGCAGATGTGGGCAATGTATTCGATGTGGGCGTAGGAGGTGATCCAAAGGTCGCGGAAGACAACAGAGAGAACAATTTGTAGCCAGTCGCGGCTAACGAGCATCCAGTGCGTCATGCAGTAGGCATGCCGGTGACTGCTCGTCGAAAGACACCCCCAGGCGTGGTAGATAATGAGCTCGACCAGCTCAAGGGGGAACATTGTTCCAGACGATGACCGTTTGACTTAGGAGGAAGGATTGGATTATGTAACCATCAGGCGGACTTTGAACGCGATTCCGTGTCTTGCCCTCCTCGCCCCCAAATTGAAATATAATGTTCGGGCTGATGGCACATGACCGTGCTTGATTTCTCCCACGGCCTGAATTCGGAGGTGGATCACGTGTAATCCTATTCAACGCCGATAGCCTAAAAAGGGAATTCAGTTCAAAATTTCGGGATTACAGTTTGTGTACGTTCAACGGAATGCAGAAGAAAAAAAACGGAGCTCTAAAAAGCAAAGGCTATGATTGCCTTTAAAATTCCAGATGCATGTTTACAATCTCGGTCCAGTACAACTTTAAGTTAAAGAATTCCTCTCATATACTTATGAGCCAGTTCAAAAACTGATTCCAGGCCTACCAAAATAAGCTTACATGCAGGTGAAAGAACGGGTATATTGTTTAGTATCAAGGGAAAAATCGAACCAAGCTTCCACATATTATATAATTCAAAATTCAACCAGACTTCGACGACTTGAACCTCAGCCACAAACCCCCCTATGTCGCGCCATAAGATTGTCAACACCGACTACCAAATAGATATGCAATAATCTCACCTGCACGAACATCGTGAGATCCGACTTGGGGCGGATCTTCTCGATTGCCTTGCGCCCTTTGCCTGTCGCCCACGACGCAGGCGGGAGTGCGTCCGCTGGCATGGAGTCAGAGGCGAGCTCAAGGAATTGGAAAGTCTGCAGGAGCCGGATGATGAAGAACGAGATCTCTTGGTATGCGAACTACACAATGAGTTGAGTGTTAGTTGAATTGCGCTGTTAGTGGGAAAATGGATGGACGCACCTGTTGCCCGAGACAGATATGGGGACCTAGTTTTATGTGATCGGTTCATATTGGTTAATATTTTGAGCAACAGGATGGAGGATAAGAAACGCACCAGCGCTGAACGGCAGGAAAATAAATGGATTCGCCACGACGCGTTGATGGCGCTCGTCCAAGAAACGATCGGGGTCCCACTGTAACACAAACTTTTAAAAAGATGAACCAACGAAAGTGGAGCAGTAAATACCAGGTCAGCATCTTCGCCCCAATATTCCTTGCTCTTGTGCATGGTCATAATAGAGAAGGGCACCCTATTCGTCTTTGTAAGTAGAGTTTTCACCACATCCAGGATCGGAGCATACTTAGATCCACCCGGAATGTAAAATGGCTTTCCGCCAGGAACATTGGATGGAAGAGTCGTTGATTTAATGGGGTACCTTTTCTTATCTCAGGTTTATCGTAAATAGGAGGTTGAACTGGTCTCACCGCACATTTCCAGGGACGGGAGGGAAGAGACGCAAAGTTTCTAGTGAGCGTTCATTCAAGTTCAATTAATCTTCATGTAGGCCAGAACAGTTGCTGACCGTTGATCGCTGCTCTAAGCAGCTTCATCTGCTTGATGTCGTCGAACGTCGGGGAACGCGCTTCACCGACCTGAGCGCTTATCTCCTCGCGGAGTCGCGCTAGAAATTGGGGGTGAGTTGCAAGGCAGTAGGTCAAAAATGTGATCGTGGAGGCCGTCTATAACTCGTCAGCGCCAAACCAACTACATGTTGAACTGTCAGAGCGACCCACAGTATCACGGCCTGCGAAAAGAACATTGAGAGTCTGGTCCAAGATTAATTTCGGATCTAGGGAGCTAAATCAGTCGTGTCGAGAGAGAAGGAACAAAGTTCAAGACCATCGGTGAGGTCGACCAGCTCGTCGAGCAATGTATCATACGTCTCGGGGCCCGCTTTGGCGAGGCTCTTTTTCTTGTCCAGCGCAGCCTTGATAATCGGGCCGACGAAACCGTGAACCAACTTGAGATCAGCGCTGCGATCCGTTAAATGCTAAGAAAATTGGAATTAAACAGCCGTTTACGATGTTTTATCTCCGGTCATCTCGAAAAGCGGCCATATCGGCGCAGTGCGGCTTCGCTGCGCCATCCTGTGTTGGAGAGCCGAAAGCGCGGGCCCCAATAGATTCGTTGTTCCGTCACCATGCAGGGAGTCGACGCGAACACCAAAGAGAAACTCCGCCGCGGAATCGAGCGTAAATCGAAACACAATGTCCTGATAATCAAATGCAACGCCCTGTGTGGACCTAATAATGCCGAGTGCGTCTTCAGAGTGCCGTGAAAAAATGTCGAGGTTGCTAATCCTATCTCGGCTGAAGAACGGACGCGTCATCTGGCGGTGGAACTTCCACATCTCCCCATCAGAGGTGAACACCCCCAGTCCAAATATGGCACCCATGCTGCGTCGGAAGTTGTCACCTGCAACTGTAATTAGAGGGAACAAATCTATGGGTTGCGCAAACCTTTCTCCCAGCCCTGGAAGTCAGTAGCGAACATCCGTTGAATGTGTGCCGGATCCGAGGTCACAATCTCGTGTTACTGGTAAGTGACCTGACTGCGTGTGCCGGCTACAAATTACCCTATCCTCTCCCAATATCCTCATGTTGAAAGTCGTTCCGTACCGACGAATCATAGGTTCCACAGCGTCGTCTGGACGGTATGAGAAACTTGCGGTTTCAACGGCCGGCACACCTACATGGATACCCGTCCTTCCCCTGCTTGAGTCGACCCAAGAGAAGATCCAAGTTCCCAGGCCATTTCCCCTGCACAACGGGGACGCGCACTGCGCCAAGCGCCCTGATCTCCCGTTCCTCTTTGAAGTGCGTGTATGTCGCGCGCACCAACGTCCATGCAGGCAGCGCGAATAAAGACGCTAAGACTGTTCCCCACATCGGAACACGCTTTCCGAGAAGTGGTGCGGCATAATCGCAAATTAAATAGGCGATACCGGACGGCAAGAACAATTTCGGGAGTGAACTGAGGATGTAGAGGATACCTGGGGTGAGGAACCGGGCCATGGACGAGGGAGGGAAGATCAACTGCGGCCTAACGCAAGGTGTCTATTTCAGGCCTGGGAATTGAACCCAGGAGTCACCGCCACCGGGAAATTGCCGCACCAAATGTAAATGGTGATTGGTCAGCAATTCTAGCGTGGGAACGGAGACCAAACGGAACATCAGCAGGAAGAAAAAACTCTGGCACTCGGTTCTTCGAATTTGACTACTTGAAACATTCAAATTTTCAGAAAAACCGTGGCTCAGAAAGTCTACCGAGAGTGCGAGACTTGGGAAACTTTGGGAGACTTCAGAGACAAGTTATATAAGCATAAAAAACAATTAATCATCTATTTAGGCTCGCATCCGACTCTTCGAAGTCATTTACTACTAACGCCGCATAAAATCTGGGAATACCCTCAGGCTACGCGCATCACGATGTCCTCCATGGACGAAATCCTTCAGCTCCTCAGGTTCTCGGGCTCAAAGACAACGTTAGAATGGACAAGGCGATGTCGTTTGTCCGGACTCCGGCCCCGCCTTGCGTCGCCGAGGAAGATTCGCGGGACGACGAGAGCGATGGCGGCGGTGAGGGCCGTTCAATGATGGGTGATGTTGAAGACCGCGGCGAGGACGAGCGTGGCGCCAGCGGGGTGGTTGGGCGTGCGAGCAGCACTGACTGGGACGTCTTGAGGCTTGGCGGGAACACAACATTACCGTCGTAGGGGACTTGCGCTTCCGGGATGCGGCGGGGAGCGCATGGCGGCCCGAGCCGGCGGCCATCCGTTTCCGACAGTACTCGGCGATGAGCTATCCATGCCGGGGCATCTCCTGATGCCGGCGGGAGACGCGGTGGCCGCAAGTACCATAAGGGCAGGGCGGCCTTGAGCGCGACTGGCTTGCGGGTGGCCTCTGCGAGGACGGGGCGGGGAAAGGACGTGGCCAGGATAGCGGAGGCATGGGAAGAGGTGGCTGTGAAGGTGCAGGCATCACCAACGTCGGGTCAATTTATTCGAGCGCGTGAGCCGGTGGTGAGCGAGCCCAGTGACATAGGGGTCTTCGAGCCATTTGGAGGGAGGAAAGGCGAAGCCCTGTTGGCGGGAGCTCTCAAGGGCGAGTTTGTACGTTGTCGTTGGGACTAGGCGGGGACTCGATGACCACAGTCTGGGGGAATGATAGATCATTCGTCTCTGATCTCCGAAGCATCGTGATGTAAAAACGCCTCTAGTTAGAGGTCCAATATGATACATCATCTAAGCTGCTGTAGCTATATACCTAAATAGTGCAAGGCAATGGCCAGCGTGCGTTCTCATCGTGGTTGGCAGTGATCAGAAATATGCCATTATTTGTTCCATCACATGAGATAAGCAACTAAATTTGGACGACAGCGATCAGCTGTCGCCGACGTCGTGCTTGACGATGAGCTCGAAAGAAATACAAAGAAATACATTAAAAAGAAGCAAAAATAGGGGCATTACAGGAGTGCTATTCAAAGCTATATAGTGCTCAATGTGTGTGGTCGACACTGCAGGAACCGGCTCCATTGCCCTCTACATTTTCCTCGCTCCCTCCTCGTCACTGTCACCCTCCTCGCCACCGCCCTTCTCGTCCCTCTCGTCATGAAGCTGCTCGTATGCCGCTGCCGTCGCCGCCGCCGGCGCACCAGATACGAGCTCCCCCCTCCCCAGCTGCGGTAGCTCCGAGCACGGGACCCAGCGCGTAGACGGGTCGCAGGCTGGCTACGGGTACGAAGGGCACCCATCGTCGCCTTACTGCGCGCTTATCGTGTGGCCCGCGTCGTCGAGGACTACCGGCTCACACTCGGGCATGGCGACTGTACGAGCGAGGGCACACCGCCGCCCTGCACCATACGTCGTCCATCGTGCACAGCCCCTCCATGTGCAGCGGGGATCACACTGGAGTCCGCTCTGTGCGCCGGAGTGTGCAATGACTTACCATACTTCGCCCGCCAGTGTGCATAATTTCACTTTCCAGATAAACCTGCCCGCACACGAGGGGAGCAGGGAATGGGTGTGCACGAGGGCGCTGAGGACAGAAACGAGCGCGGTTGCGATGCGTGCGACTGTATATGATGGCAATACGAGGGGGGTAGAGCTGGAGGCCGGTGCCAGTGGGGATGTGTCGCTCGTAGGGGCGGGACATTGTAAGGGGGATGGCACAGCTTTGCGGAGGGTCAGCCCAGAGTTGTCGAGCCCTGGGCATGGCAGGAGGGCGGCCTTGCCCACGAGTACATGTCGGTGTGTCGAGTCGCGTGTGACGTGGCAACACCGTGCGCATCAGATATCGATGCAGAGCCCTATGAAAAGCTGAGTACCCAGCAACGTTATTAGCACCGTGCACGCACTGGAGGTCCCCCATCACGCAGTCCAGCCCCTTGTACCTCCCGTCCCTCTGGCTTGTTCTCGGATATGAATTGGGCCGTTAAATGGAGTTCTGCGTGGTGATGCAAAGAAATCATCAGAAAAGATGACGGCAAGTGGACTGAAGAGGAAACAGAGATTTTTAGACCTCTTGAAGGCAGTGAGGAAGAGGTGGCGTTGAGGTGGCAGCTCGAGATGCAGGGGACCAAAAACGGGGGTTGACACAGAATTGGTGGATGATGAAGGTTGTTTACTGGCGCAGAGTACACCGTAGAGGATTTCCGAGGGAGCTTTCTAATGAAAAAGCAGCAGGAGACCTTCTTGAGAGAAAGTGGTCGTTGGAGCGCAAGAGAGAGTCACCGTGTGACTGCGTGACTGACACCAGTGTTTCCTTGATCAGCTAAACAGAGTTTAGGTTCGTTCGGGCTTCCTGAGCGTCTTTACGCAGTTAAAACACTGTAGATAAGTTGGGTTTTATCACCCAATCAGTTTGATGCAAAGAAAGTACAAATTTGGCGCAATAAAATATCAGCGATTTCGAAAGTAGCTGCGACTGAGACCAAAACTTTTTCATGTTCGGCTACTACCATTGTAAATAAGGTCTAGCAGTCCAATCATTTCTGAAAATATATAATTTTCGATGGTGGAGATGTGTTGCCGAAATGTTGCACGAAAAGTGCTTGTTAACAGTCGCAAACCCAGTATGGCCTTAGACTAGTGTTCGACTCGGTCCGAATATTTACCAAAAAAAATCAAACCAAGTTCAAGGACATATTATGGATGGAGAGGGCTTAATGGAACACAGATTATTTGTTTCTACTGGCCCTGGAGTACCAGACCGTCTTAACAGCTGCAATTTTTGGAGAACATCAAAACTCCGTGATGGACCATTAGACTGTTTTCAACCGTATTTTACAAAGTTAAGAATGCAAAACGTACATAGTTCTCATATAGTGTTCCTGTAGCATATAGGAAAAATACCAACCAGGTGCAACAATGAAGTATTCAAGGCACAGATCGAATTTATCGTTGAAACAGAGTATTCCGGTCTGACAATTGAACGTACAGGGTAAGAAAGATTCATTTGAGATAACAGCAAGGGCTCAGTGTACAGTGACTTATATGTAGAGGAATATATGTATTGGTAGTGCAACAAGCTTGAAAAAGCCCGAAAAGGGGAAGAGGGAACTCACACGATAGCGACCCTATTCCACCCCAACGTACGATGAAACTAACTTGCATCGTACGAGAGATACCCAACCATCATATAGGCATTGTAAAATACCTCGAGGCAGCCGCTAGATGGGCCAAACTAAGTTTTGAGTAGCAAGCGGCATGCACCGGACAGGATAGAGGGGAATTCGATGACACAAAAGGCTGTTTATGGGAAATACTGCATAGCACGCACATATCACTGCATATTTCAGGGTGAAAGGCCAATCAGTGGCGCATCCAAACTGCGGACAGAGATTGCAGGTATACAGAGACGCTGCCAAAAGACGAGGAGGAAACGGACAGGAGCACATAAAAGAGAACGGGAAGAGCTACGGCGCACTAAGGGACCGGTGGTACGATCACACAAAGGAGCGCCGCAACAAGCGGGGGGTATAGGACGAGGTGGGCACAGAAACGAGCGCGATGCGGGTGAGGGCGAGGAAGGAGCGCAATGCGGGCGGGGGCAAGGAGGGAGCGGGCGACCCGAAAGAGGAGACCAAGGAACGCAGGCAGGAGCCACCCGGCGGGTCAAGCAGAGCAGCAGCAGCCAAGCTGGCGGGGGCAGGGGCAGTGGCGGTGGCACCGAGTGGGGTCGCTTGCGGGCTAGAGGGGCGCAGGGCCAGGGGTGTTAAAGAGCCCAACAATGCGAGGAGGCAGCGCGTATGCGCGTATGCCTGGCGGCGCAAAGTGGGGGCGCCGAGCATTCTACGTGGCAAGCTGTATTTGAGGCGTGGTGAGCAAGGGGAGCAGGGATTAGGTAGAGGGCAAGGGCTGTGACCTGTGTGGAGGCGTGGCAGGCGCATGAGCAGCAGGGGCAAGCAGGGGGGAGCGGGAGCGAGCGGCAGGTGAGGACAGGAGCCGAAGGAATTGATATATAACAACTGTAAATACATCCCATCTTGGACGGCGCACCCGCCGTCAAATGCACGGACCATTTGGCGCACGCGACGCCGCCGGGGGAGCCGAGCGCCACGCGTACGCGAGCATTCCTGAAGAGGTATATAGGTGAGCTGATGTATCAGCCTGGCTCTGTAACTACAGACGCTGATGTATCACACTACTTCGCTAATCCACCATACCGTGATCTATCAAAACCCCAGATACGCCTGACTCGATGGCCACCTACCGATGGTGGGCGGGAACAAGCGGGGACGTAACGCTGTGTGACATATCCGGATTGGGTAGGCGGATCAATCCAGGTTTACTTACATAATTGGCCCAGGGAAAGTCTCCGACTGTCTCCCAAAGTCTCCCGAGTCTCCCAAGTTTCCCAAAGTCTCCGGAGACTTTGAGAGACTTTCTCATATACGTTTGTTCTCCAAATTTTGAAGTCGAAGGAAAGTTTCAAGCCTTTGAATCATGCAGCTGCTTTCCCTAGCTTCCCTCGCTTTTTATATACGCCGGTGCATTATATATGTTAAGCAGGCTCTGTTTCCGTCCTAGTCGCAACCTAGACGTGTAAAATGCAGTTCTCTTTCGCACTCCTCGCTTTCGCGGTCTCACTCCCATTCCAACTTGTTCACTCATCCGCTGCTCATGGCTCAAATTACTCGGCCTGGATGGCTTTAAGCATTATCTCCCGCCAACAAGGCGTGCTTGCGAGTTCCACCGACATATCTGCGATCCTCCAGGCCGGAATCACCCAAAAAGCCTTCAGACGGCTGGTCGAGCAGTATCCGGATGCCCCCTCGAGCGAGGCAATCACGCAGTACATCAAACGCAGCGTCGACTCTGTCGCCGGGCCCGTGAGTAATGCCACGAAGGACCTCACCTACTCCATGGACCGCCTCTCAACTGGGAACGGCCTCATCGACCTGTACCGCGAAACAGGGAACGAGACGTACCGCGCGGCGTTCACAGGACTGCGCGAGTCGATCAACCTGAACAGCCGCAACGCCGAGGGCGGCCTCTGGTACTTCGTCTACCCGCAGTGGTCCTACCTCGACGGGATGTACTCCCTCGCGCCCTTCTACGCGTACTACACCGGCCTCTTCGACAAGCGCAACGCGACCGCACTCGCGGACATGATGCACCAGCTGGACCTCCTCTGGGCGCACTGCGCCGCCGCTAACGGCACGGGTCTGCTCGTGCACGGGTACGACGACTCTAAGACGGCTGTGTGGGCGGACCCGGTCACTGGCGCGAGCCCGCACGTCTGGGGCCGCAGCCTCGGGTGGTATACCATGGCGCTCGTGGACACGCTGGAGCTCCTGCCGCGCCAGACGAGCGAGTGGGCGGTGTTGCGGGATCGCTTCGCTCAGCTCGCCGGCGCGTTGCGCACGGCTGTGGATGCAACTTCTGGGGCGTGGTGGCAGATTCTTGATCAGCCTGGGCGCGCGGGGAACTACATTGAGTCGAGCGGGAGCGCCATGTTCGTGTACGCGCTGCTCAAGGGCGTCCGTCTAGGGTATCTCGAGAACAGGGCCTCTGCGTACACCGACGTCGCTGCGCGCGCGTACGGGTACATCACCGATACGTTCGTTGTGAACAACGGGAACGGAACGCTGGGGTACAACGGGACGGTCTCTGTGTGCAGTCTGAATTCGACGGCGTCTTACGAGGTATTGCGTTCCAGGACCCTATTGGACGAACTAACACCCATTGCAGTACTATGTGGGGCAACCCATCAACTACAATAGCGTGCTGGGGTCTGCGGCTTTTGTGCTCGCGTCCCTCGAGTACGAACATTATGTGGTTGGGGGGAAATAGACTAAACTTACCGTTCTTTATAATTTCCACCAAATTGCAACGACGCTTTCCTTGCAAGGGCTTGGTTACAGCAATTAATTCGATAGCGAATAAAAATCCAGAGCAAAAGTCGTTAAGGTCATTAAGTTTTGGCCCAGCTGCTTAATCTTCAGCAGCCTCCTCCTCGGCAGCCTCTTCATTTTTCTCATCTTTCTCTTCGTCCTTGTCGCCCTCTTTGCTCCCAATGACGGTGGCATTAATTCTGGAAACGCAGTCAAGCTCAAGCATGCAGTAACAAAAGAGCACGCACGTCAGCGTCACGGTAACCTTCTCCTTTTCCCCACCCTCGGCATTGAGCAGCTCGATCGTGAGCCGCTTGTTGCCCGACCACCCATAACTCCCAGTCGAGAACGACTTGGCCACGAGAGTAATGCTGCCGAGGTGTCCAGGGTCAGTCGGGGCCACCGGGACGCTGTCTGCATCGGGCAGGGTCGGGGGCGTGTGCGTGAGATTGACGTGCAACGGCAGCGCCTTGCTCTTAAACGCGGACGTCGGCATCGCCTACCATGCCGCTCGTGAGTTCCCCTGCGAACAAACGGTAGAAGAGGGGAGCGAACCTTGGCTTTTTTGGCGCCACCCTTCTTGGCCTTTGAGGCGGGTGCGTCCTTATCTGTTTTTGCAACCTTGGAGGCGCGGGTGGCAGGGCCGTCTTCAGCACCTCGTTTTGTTCCTGCAGTGGTGGCAACACAAATCAGGACATGTTTCTTGCTGGGACACTGAGGAAAGACAAACCAGCCATTGTAGAAAGTGGGGAGGGAGGGGGGGGGGGGGGGAGTTAGAGAAGCGTTGGTCGTGGTGGTTCGAAAGAAACAAGGGTGGCTTAATTCAATGGCCCAGGCTTTTTGGAAATAAGTCACGCTGCTCGCTCCCTAACAACGGATCTGCAGATCTCTGACGTCACGCGTTGACGCGTTCGCTTCGTACGCGACGCGACGCGTCATTTTCCTCAAACTATTGCAGTATTCATAAGAGGGCTGAGGCTGGTCGACTCTACTATCTGCGAGTCAGGGCTTGAAATAAGTAATCAGGGAATACGCGGTGATCGACTCGACGACTCTACCACTTTCAAATTCAAGTTCCAAGAGCAAGAAATAGGTAGGCTACTAGTAGATCTAGATGTCAAACCACGGCGAAACGGCGTCAAATAAAAATTCGCTTTTTACCATGCTCTGAATCCAGCCAGCACGTCCACCATTAACCCTAGGGCTGTCGGCAGAGGCATGGGGGTCGTTGCTGGCAGCAAAAACTATTTCGGAGTGTTCTCGAGGTAGCGCATAATTAAATGGGGTTCTTGTGTCTTGTGCGCACCTCAAAACCTTCAGGATTTCCTTAGTACCTTAGCCTTGGGTGCCAACGAGGAATATGCGCAGTTCAGGCAAGACAAATTGTCGCCACACGCCTATTATCCCTTCCCAAAAGAAAGGAAATTTCCACTTAAATAACACTCTAGAAGCGATTCGAGACTGCCAGTGACGACTATGAGTATGACAAAAGTCGGGCATCGGTTGTGTCGGGCGAAAAAATCAAGTATACAAGGTTAAAATTGGGTGAAATTAGGTGACTGAGTCTAAGCGCAGTAATTATTGCAAAGAGCCGGCTCAGAGTCGGTCAAGTCGGTCAAGTGCTCGTATCTTATTCGTATTGTGTGGATCAGCGTTGGCTAATGCGAGCGTCAGTATATGTTGAACAGCTATTTGCGTGGTGAATACGGACACGGATACTTAGCTTGCGCTTTTCTGGGGATGGAACTGGATTGGGAATCCTCGGTTGACGCTGGGCCAGGGGTAGACCGGTGGCAATTGGATGGTACCACTTTACATGTTGAATTAATCCGAGGGGGGTTTTTTTTTTTTTGAAAAAATGGAGACTTACTGCCAACCGACCCATCATACGCCCTGTCTCTCCAAAACGTCAAGAATCAATAATTCACTTCGACAAGGGAACCAGCTGGGCACCTCTAAGCGGTCCTCGACTGCTCAATTCAAAATCTCCTTGGTGGAAAGATACCTCGTTTGGATCATCTGGAACGGCACTGTCTGGCAAAGTCACGGTCAGTAGCATACACAGAGAACATACAGTCATAATAAACTACAACATAGAGCGAATAGGCGATGGAAAGTAACCGAAAAGAGTCAAAACGGAGTTTTATATAGTATTTAGAATGTGGAAGTGGTGAGAAACCGTTGAACTTAAGGTCAGCTGGCTGTAGCACGTGACCCGCTTGCTGACGCTCGTCTCAGTGTTCCCCACCGCGAAGGTTCCTCGGCTTGAGTTTGACGGCCAACGGAGGCCAGGGAACGGGAGTCGCCACTCCAAGGGGGGCCGAGGCCTTAGCCAGGTCGTGACGTGCACGGGTTTTAGCCGTATTTCGGATTCTGACATCCATCATTTCATAAACGTCTTGTGGGATCCGTTGGTCCCGTCGTTCACGAAGCTTGGCATCGTCATCGTCCAGCACAGCCTGCAGAATCCGAAGCTGCTTATCTATTGTCGGTACGCCAAAGCCTCGGCATAGCGCTATGATACGCTGTAGACCGGCGGACTCCATTTGAGCACGATGATGAAGTCTTAAATCGAGGTCTTCCACGAAGCCTATGACTCCGTTGATGAGCACCAGATTGGCAACCTACGATCCAGGGTGAGATGGTAAGTAAAAATACAAGCATGTTGAACCGCACCGTGTATTCGTTCAAATTGTTGTCAATTCCTCCCGTCTTCTTCACTTCCTCGCTAGCACCGACCAATCTACCCATTTTACCCCGGCCAGAAAGAGAAAGCTCCATCGACTTGAACCAATAATCATAGCATCCGTCTCCTTCGTTATTTGCGGAGCTCAGAGCCTCCAAAGCGGCCACAACAAGTGAGTGCGCCTCGCCATCATTCCAGTACGCGAGGAAAGATAATAGATCAAGGAGGAGCTTGCGTGTCGGAAGATGGGGAGTGTTGAGTGAAGATGCGACTTGTGTTACGACTAAGTTGTGTGTTAGCGCTTCCTTGGTAGCAGACTATATAACCCGTTTAGATGAAGCTTGTGTGCAGTCGCAGAAAACGCACCGGATTGTTGAGAATCTGCTTCAAGCATTTCACAACTTCATACCCTAGATATATGTCGAATTCCCGGCTGCAGCATCATCAACATGTCATTCGCCAGAGCAGAATTCACGCAAACTCACCGAGAAGCACCCTTTCGGCTGAGGTGCATAAGCGTCTGCGCAAGCACAGACGTCCCGCGGATGGCGATAAAGCGTCGAAACCAGCTAAAGAAAGTTGATCGAGTTGCGGTAGACAACAGCAGGTCACACACCTCAACTCTTTACTACGCAAGGACACTAGCAGACTCCCCGCCTGCTTGGGGGTTATGGTTTTGTCCAAAAACTTGCGAATGAACCACTCTGGAGAGTCATGCATGATGGGCGCAGGCTGTCCCGAGTCGACCTGCTTCCTCGCCTGATCCTCCCGTGCTTTATCCTCTTTCCACCGTACAGGACAGTCATTGTAGAACAGATTCCATTTCTGCTCTATAGGCAAATCCGGCAGATCACCGAGGTCCCGCGTGCGCTTGACATTCTCAGAGAGGGCCTCTATTTCTTCGTCCGTCTCGGGTCGGGGGAAGCTAAAGTCATCGCCGTTGGGATGCCGATGAAGATGGAAGTGTAGTATGTGGGATCCCTCCGAGGACGGTGCATACTTGGACAACCGGCCCTCTGAACGCTCCGAACCGGTGGGCATACCTGAGACCAGTGAGGAGGACTCAGAGGCGCTCGCTCGCTCCTCCCCGGAATCACCAAGCGCCAATACGGGGAGTGAGAATGGAGAAGATGGTGCTGCGAGTGGTGCAGACGATGTATCAAGTAGAGGCAGGGGGCGAAAAGATTCTACGCCAGGAATTGGCCAAACCATGTTCCGGACGACAAGATCGGTCAAAGGCCTCGTAGTCGGGATTTGTGCCCAGAATTCGGTGATGTGTTGCCAGAGGATATCCGACATCGCTGGGGAAGCAGTGGGTCGGTCTGGCCGTTCCCCATTGATGACTTTCATCAAAGCCGCAGGTTCGAGTAGGTCCGAAAACGGACGTCGCCCCGTGTACAACTAGACATATTCAGAGCAGTATTGTACAAAGAATATCTGTCACCTCTAAGCAGACACACCCAAACGCGTACACGTCGGTCGCCGGTGTTCGAATAAACTTGGTCCCGAAGCGGTCGGGATCGAGTAATTCGGGGGCCATCCAGTAAAGGCTGCCTCCTCGATTTGTGGACATCGAGGAGGTGATATCGGAAAAAATGCTAAGCCCGAAATCGGCCAAGCACGCGCTCCAGGCTTCGTTGATCAGAATATTTGCCTACCATTAATTTTGGTTATTAGTGAGTCCGATGATATATATGCATTATGTACTCCTCGCAAGTCACCATGAACGATGTTGCGGGAATGGAGGTATTGCAGACCTTGCGAAATTTCGTACAGCTTGAACACCGTGTTAGATAATGACCTCAATTAACAGGAATTACATATTACCAGTTTGCCCACGTTTGCATGGCCATGATCTTTGAGATAGGTCACAACAGTTCCATGCTCCATCCAGGGAGAAACCATGCAAAAAGACGAAGGAAAACTGTCCCGATCAATTCCTAGGAAGGGAAGGATATGCTGGTGGTGTAAATCTTTCCAGACAAGAGCTTCTCGGCAGAATTTCTACACTCGTTAGATAATGTGAGCCAAATGGACTATACCACTCACTAGACGAATACGGCGCAAATCTGAGCCTCGGAGAAAGTGCCGCATGCGTTTCAAAGCAACAGGTTTGCTACTGTGTGAGGCGCGGAAAATGTCACCGTAGCCCCCCCCAAAAGTAGGATGTTCTTCTCTGCCGCTCACTCCGGTAATGAAAAGCGAAGAAGGGAGCCTGTCGCACGCTTCCGACAGCTTGCGAATTATACGATGCGCCATCCGACTGTGTTCCTGCTCCAGTAAAAACCCTTTGTCGAGCATCTACATAAGAGATAAGAAAGATCAATCAAAAGTTGCATAAATATGAAATCCGTACATCCTGGACAACATCGAGAAAATACTGGGCCGAATCGCCTTCAAGACATAGCACGGCTTCCTCCGCAGATTTGGAGTTGAAAATGGATACAAGAAGTGTGGCGATGGTTTCGTCGTCTGCGCGTACGGCGCCTCGGAGTTTTGGGTCGTTTGCGAGACCAAGGTCAACGGATAACTGAGTAAAATTAAGATATCAGTAACTATATCAAGATCAGTCTCTACCTTCAGCAATTTTTTTCGGCATTCCAAGCTGCCAACAATGGCACCGACAACATTGTCGGATGCCATTGAAAGCAGATGACCATCAAGAATCGTCTGAAGCCTGGCGACTTTACTCAGGCCGCAACTAAAGGCGGCGAATAATCACTCACTCCGGAGTTCGGTCACTACAGGCACTTTTGAGGAACGAAAGCAACGCTTCATATATCAATATCTTGGTAGGTCTCCGAATCTTTGGAGCTTTTGGAACTGGGACATTGGCTCGTTTATTGTCAGGTAAGCGGGACTTTGCTGCCTTCTCAAAGAACTCGTCGAGCCTGGCATTTGCACTCATTGACCGACTCTGAGAGAAAGAGAGAAACGGTAACGGCCAGGGCAACGTTTGAGATGCTGTAGTAGGACTCTGGGATAACCTCGATGTCCATGTGGGTGCACTTCAAGTGGCAGTGCTGAGATTGTACATCAGCATGTAGAATTCGTTCAAGTTGGATGCTTGGACTACTTCCATGCAAACAGGGAATGTCATTATATTCGTATGTGTACACACTGCATCCACACTCAAATTACTATTTAAATTTACAAAACAAATCATCTTCCTCTCAAAAAAGTCCAATGCAAACAGTCTATAATCATGAGCGCGGCCTTCTGCCCTGCGATCCCGATATCGTGTCGACCCTCATAACGTCGTCCCTACTCTTTACGTCGAGCGTCACCCTTAGGTCGTGGTATTTTTGCAGATCCACCGCCTCGGAGCGCGCAACGCCCGCCGCGTCGTTGGGCAGCCAGATGATCGGCGGCGGCGCAATGAGCTCTGGTGCGTACAGGATGCTCGCCATCTCCTGCGCGTGGTCCGTGAACGACAGCACCGGCAGGTGCGGCGGCGCGTCCGGGTGCGTGCGCGCCGCGCGCTCCGTCGCGGTCAGGTCGTCCAGTGTCTCTGTTTCTGCAGGCGCCGTTAGTGGGTAGCGAGAAGCGAGAGGGACAAGATACGTACTGAGAGGAAGAGACACCTGCTCGGGCCTGCGCGGCGGCATCACCGCCAGCGTAACACTCATCATCTCAAGCACGGACGCCATGGACCCGCGCGTCCTATGCCCTACACGCGCACTGCTCACGAGACTCGTGCTCTCGTCGTCCACCGTCCGCCGTTTTGACGGCTTCATAGCCGCCGCGAACGAGCTTAGCGAGTCGCGCGTGATGGGGGCAGCGAGCCGCGCCCGGGCTGCCGCGTCCTGGTAATCACGTAGATTTCGACAAAGACGATGACGAAGAGGCCCGTGCCGCAGAGGACGCCGCCTTCGATCCAGAATTTTCGGCTCAGGAAGATGAGGCCCAGGAGGATGGGCTGGAAGGACAGGAGCGTGCCGAAGCGCCGCAGGAGCCAGATCTGCAGGAGGCCTCCCGTTTGGGAGTGTGTCCGCGCATATACGTATCCCACTAGGAAGCGGTGGGCTGTCGAGGGCCGTTAGCCGAAAGTCTTGGAATGAGAGAAGATGGGGATACTCACCAACAAGGGTAAGGAAAAGCAATATGACGACAGCAGGAGCAATGAGTGGGAAGATAATCGAAAACGTGGAAGCAAAAATGATAGCAAGTATGCATGCGCCCGTAGCGAACGCGGGATTATACGAGCGGGGGTATACAGCTGCATCCGGCGTCAGCCTATCAAAACCAGACAAAATATTAAACGCACCTCGAAACCGTTGTCGTGGCGTCAGCGCGCGCTTCTCCGCGCGCAGGAGACGCCATAGACGAATCGGCTGGAGCAAAAGGAGGCCGGGGAACACGATCGCGACGGTGAATACTAAACTGAGCGCCAAGATGCTCATATATAGTGCTCCGTTCGCGATGGTCTCGGTTCGCCCGGAATCGCTGTTGAATGCTTGGAGCGTGTAGATGAGGGCGCCGACGGTTATGAGCCAGATCGCGCCGATGCCCACGAGCATGTAAAACATCGCTTTGAATACGAAGAGTTGGCCGCCGGAAACTGAGACCGAGCCCCGGATGTGCGACGAAACTGATATTGAGAGAAAGTCAGCAAATAGATCGCGTAAGGAAGCAAGACTGCGGACGCACAGTTTATTATTATTACCGCGAGGGAAATGAAGAGGGTAGCGGCAACCGCAGGTGCGAGAACCGTGGCCAAACCGGAAGCAATTGTATCTTTCGAAGTTAATAAGGGGGCCAAGAACGGCAGAAAATGAACAACATCGGGGGCGGTCGTCAGGGAAAGCCCAGCAGCTGCCGTTACTACGAAAGATTATAAGAGTCCTGAAATGTAAAGGATAACAACGAGCACTCACATCCCGCCGCGAGCAGAACCGCCGCAATACCAAGCAGACTCCAGAGGACAATCGCGTCAAGCGGGCTGCGCTCATTCTGCAGCACATCCCACCTCACATCCTCCTTCGCCATCCCCTCAATAATCTGCATCCCGTCAACAAACCGCAGCCCGCGCCCAATCATTAACCACCCCTTGATCCTCACGCCCTCCGCAATGTCCTCATAACCCGTCGTCTGCGCGTCGCCAATCTCCTGATTAATCGCCTTCAGACGTGAGCGCCACTGCGTAATGTCGCTATACACGCCGCCGAGGTGGTCGAAATCGATCCCGTCGTGCGGGCGCACGAACGGCTGCGCGGGCTGCAGGCGCATGTGCGGCGGCGGCACGTTCTCCTCGCCCCCCTCGCCCGGCGAGCCCCCCGCGCTCGACTTGCGCCGCCGGAACGGGAACGTCTCGCGCTTCGTGCTCGTCGTCGCCTGCGGGGACGTCGGGTCCATCGGCGACATCGTCCCCGTTCCTACCGTCCCGGTCCCAGTCCCTGTCAGCGTACCTGTCATCGTCGTCGACTGCGTCTGCTGCCGCGCGCGCCGCTGCCGCCCAATGCTAAACGGCGAGCTCGGCGTACTCGGCCCAGGTCCATTATCGACCGAGTCCTCCCTCCTCGGGTGGTGCTCCCGAAACACATCCACCCATTCCTGCCCCTCGCCCTCCCCCTCCTCCCCAATCCCGTGATTCGGCCCATACTTCGACGGGTCCGGAATCGAAAAGTAGCCGTGCTCGTCGATGGTGTTGATCGGCCCCAGCTCGCCCGTCTGGTCCACGCGGACGTGGCTGCCGAGCGGGAGGCGCCCATAGGCCGCGCTGTTGCGGTTCACCTCCTGGAAGCGCGAGCCGATGAGGCGCGAGTTGATCGTCTGCGACAGGCTCTGCTGCCCCTTATCCTCTTCCGACTCCGCCACGGCGCCCTCGGCGCCGAACTGCCCGCCGCTGACGCCCTGCACGCGGTGGAGCTTGTAGTACACCGAGGGCGCGACAAAGGACGTCGGCGCGAGGGACGAGGCGGCGAAGGCGGGGTTGAGCGAGCGCTTGCGCCGCGGTTTGCGCGTGGAGGTGTTGCGCAGGGGCTGCGGGTGGCTGATATACGGCCGGGTCGAGTCTTTCGGGCTTGGGGGCTCAAAGTCCGCGATGGACGGGTCGGGGGTCGTTAGCCGGAACGACGAGATGTACCGCGTCTCGGCGATCTCGAGGTTCTCGAGGATCTCGTCGCGCTCGTCGATGAGCAGGGCCAGACGTTGCGTGTCGCTGTACAGTGTAAGTCGACATGTAAGAAGTTGAATGTGAATGGGACACGCACCAAATGGAAAATATATTCGTAATGTCAATCTGCAGCGCGTCCTTCTCCGCCTGGTTCGGCTGGTCGTCGCGCTGCCTTCCACTCCCACTCCCATTTCCATTTCCATTCGACCCCTGCATCCCCGAGCTCAGCCCCGACTTGATCACAAAGTCCTTGAACCGCTGCTCGCCCCAGCCCGCGAAACCGGGCGCGCGCCGCGCACTGAGCCACCCCATCTGCTTCCCCTCGCAGCGCAGCGCGATCCAGCGCTGCCGATACGCGATCACGCGGTTGAGCTCCTTGATGATCTTGTACAGCGCGGGCAGCAATGCGACGACGAGCACGAGCACGGTGAGCACGATGATGCGGATGCGCAGGTGCTCCGGGTCCGTGTTGCCTGCGCCCGACACGACGGCGCGCGTGTGCAGCTGCAGGAGGTTGCTGGTGGAGACGTTCGCGGAGCCGCTGTCGAAGGCGCGCAGGAGGCGCATGAGACTGAGGTCCTCGAGTGTCGAGTAGGCGCCACTGAAGGTTGCTGTGGAGGGCAGGTCGGCGATGCAGGGCATGGAGACCATGTAGAGGGGGAGTGCGCCGGCGAGACCGAGGAAGGCCCAGCCGAGGGCGATGAGGAGGGCGATCCAGATGGCGCGCTGGCTGAGCTGCTCGTCTGCTGGGAAGAGCTTGGCGTCTTCGGCAGGCGACTGGCCCATGTCCGACACATCTGACGGAACCGGGGGAACGAGCGGAACGGGTGGGTGGAGAAACGCGAAAAGCGACGAGGAGAGTGGTTTGGGTCGCAAACTAGAGGGGCGCGTCAGTTTGAGATAAAAAGTAAATTTAGTAGTGATGTTCTGGCAGGCCGTAAATCCACCCAAATGACCGCCAAAGGCAGACCAGAGCTTGGATCCTGGGCCGGTCACAATTTTTGGGGGCCAAAGGCTGTATTCTGGCCCAGGCCAAAAAAGGATGCTTCGCTGGCTTTGGGACCAGAGCCAGCGGGCCAAAATACTGGCTTGGCTTTTGGATTTCCTCAGGCCAAAACCAAAGCCAAGATTGACCGGCCAAAAGCTATGGCGCTCAAAGCCGCGAGGCAACGCCAGAACATCACCAAAAACACGCGAAGCCGCTTTCGGACCACACCACTAAAATTGAGGGACTCACTCTTGCTCGACAAACCATTCCCGCAAAGCATACAGCTGCCTAAACCGCGGTCGGAGGATGGCAAACAGAAGCTAGAGCGGAATCAGGATTTGGATTTGCAACAGAACTGAGATCGGAGACGCACCCATATCAAAAGCCCGACAAAGCTGGGAATAATGATAGACGCCAGCAGCCCATCCGAGGACGCGTCGGTGCCAGACCCAATACACACTGGATTGGAGTTGGCGTTGACTTGGGGAGATAGAGTGGTCGTTGCGAGTGCGCCTGCGTCGGTGATAACCACCGACTCTGCTAAAGACGTGAAAGTCGTCGTCGGCTCGATAATGGTCGTTGGAAAGGTCGTGGTATATGTCGTGAGACTTGCGGATGCAGAGGGTATCGTATTAAATGTCGATAGACTGGAAAATGAAGCAGAGGGCGAAAGGGTTAATGACGCGTGCGAGGAGGATTTGGTAGAGCCTGGGTCAGTCCCGGAGGGGATAAACACGGATCCATTGCTTGTTGTATACCATTCCTGCTGCGCAGATATCGATGCCGAAGACATGTCGGGTCGTTCAAAAGCTCGTAGCACTTTACAGTTCGTTAGCAAAAAAAAAAGGACTTCTACACGTTCAAACAACGTACCCAAATAGGAAGGTGGCCACAATTACTCTTTAGCACAACCACAGCCTGGGGATTAGACTTGGAGTCCAGGCGCGACTCGGACGTCGTTTTAGATGGTGGAGAGTGAGAGAGGTGAGTATAGCGCTTAGATAATGGCGCGCGAAGATCCCAATCGTGGAGTTTTCTTCGATGACTTCATTTCCCATGGGAACAAAGTATCTCAACAAGTCGACAGTGCCGTTTTCTTCCGTTCCTGGTCAATTTCTACCACCACATCGTTCGTTTTATTCCGTACGCGTTTGCTGGTTCTGGAATCTCAAGCAGCCCGTGCTTCAATAATTGAGGATTTTTCATCCTTAACTCCGCTCTCAGCAAAAGAACACAGGAGAAGACCGAGTCAACTGTCATGGTCGTCGTGTGCAACGCCGAGGGAACTCTGATTGAAATACAAGGATATCCACATGCGCGGCTTGACACTTGTATTATATCCTTGTCGCATTAAACAAAAGGACCGCCGAAGCAGGATCGGTACCTATAGCAGTCTCGATCTTCCACGCTGACGGTCTCTAAATTGGATTCCGCCAAACACAATCTATCAACAACGCGTCCTAACCTCTAAAAAGTGTAAGTGGCATCGATCCATCTACTTTTATCTTGTGTTACTGTTAGATTAATCTAAGGTATCGGAGTTATCGGTTCGGTGGATGTCGCAGCCGCAACTTGAATAGACCCAAACCAGACCGTTCCTCCCTCAATCACGGTCCAGCTCTCCAGCTCCAGGAACCTTACCTTAAAATCCAACCCGAAAGCCCTAGGGACTCGGAGAACTGATATATGAAGCGCTGCTTTCGTTCCTCCGAGGTATCTGTAGTGACCGAACTCCGGGTGAGCAACGACTACTCGAATATAAAAATTCACCGCCACGCCTCCGCAGTCGAGGCCGGGGCAAGCAAAGTCGCCGGGCTTCAGACGACTCGGATTCTTGACGGGTATGTACTTTCAATGGCATCTGAATCGTTGGCAGCTTAATGCCAGCAAAAAATTGCTGGAGGAAGTGTTTTTACTTGAACAGGAACACAGTTGGGGGCGCGCCGTTTATTATAATTCGCAAGCTGTCGGGTTCCTTCTCATTACCCGATTATAAGCGCTCAATCTGGACAGTCAATAACGCGGCATTTAGAACGAGACGGTCCAACTCGGATCTATTAGTAATGCGAGCGCGTTTACCTCCATGGTTCTTCGGTGGGTCCCGGTAGGTCCTCGACGACCTCTCACCATGCATCTGTGGCAAAGTATTCTCATCGGTTTGATTTCTCTCGTTCTCGGGAGCCACTACACTGGACTCTTGCCTCTTCCAAAGCTATTCACCACCCCAACGAAACCGAACGCTTCAGCTGCCGGCCCTTCCTCCCCCCGCTCTTCATCCAGTCCCCGCCCCACATCGATAATAACCCGCATATCCGAACCGCGTCTTTGCGCACGGGGCAATTCCTCGAATCTCGTTTCGCCGAGAAGGACATCGACAGTTTGTCCGTGGCGGTTGTTTCGTCTGATGGCGTGCTCTTCGAGGCCAACTATGGAGTTGTGCGAGGTAATGAGTCGGAGACGTCGCCGGCGACCAATAGCGATTCGATGTATCGGATTGCGTCTGTATCGAAGCTCTTTACAGTTCTAGAGGGACACATCTTGGCCGAAAAGGGTGTAATTTCCTGGTACACCGTTTAAAAAATTATACACTCCTTCGCGGTGTTGAGTAGTTTCAGGGACGACCCCGTCAACAAATACCTCCCAGACTTCAAGCCCCGCTTGGATTCGTCTTCCGTACAACTCCCCATCACGCTTTTTCAACTCGCAACCCACATGTCCGGCTGGGACGTGACTGGCCACCAGGGAACGTGGCCAACTGGCCCAAAGATCTATTCGGCGCCGGCCCACCGCCCACCAACGGACTCCCCTTCCCAGACCACGCATCTCTCTTCCGCGCCATCGCAAAAACCCCACTCGTCTCGCATCCGTACGCCATCCCAGGTTATTCCAACACCGGGATCGGTGCTCTCGGGCTTGCCTCGTAGCTGCGAATCGCATCGCCAACGGCCCGAAAGAGCCTTCATCGTATGCTGAGCTTCTGAAGAGAGATATATTCGACCCGTTGGGGTTGAATGGGAGCCACTTCCTGACCACGGACGTCAATAAACATCTTGTCGTTGTTCCATCTTTGGCTCCGGAAGTCGCTGTGAGCTCTAATCTTCCGGTTTTTTCAACCGTAGACTGTAGTTAATGGTACTCGACAGGACCAAGATTTTCTGGACGCGATGAATCCAGCCGGGGGGCAATTTTCCTCGTTGCGCGACTCGATCACCGTTTTGCAAACGCTGTTGAATCCGGACGATCGGCGCAGCCTCATCCGAAAACAGACGATGGACAGCTGGATGCATACTTTTCATGCTTTTGAGGAGGACGATTGGACAGAGGTCGGGTTCCTGTGGGAGATCATCAAAGCGCGTGATTCCAACAACCGCCTCCGGAAAATATACTGGAAATGTGGGGCTTGATTTACCTTTTATATTGCTTCGCTTATTGATGTACATAGTGGGTGCGATGGCAGGATACCACGCTGCTCTCGCTATCCACCCAGGAACCTCATACGGCGTGGCCGTTCTGCTAGGGGACATTACCCCGATGCAGCAAAAATCGCCTATGACATTTTCGAACTTTTTCAACCGGCGATGGATCAGTCCCTTGCGGAGCTTGCTAAGTCTATGTACGCCGGAAAATGGGCTAGTCCAGACGGGCAGAGCTCCGCCACTGTACTTGTGCACAAGGGCAGCTTGTACATCGAAAACATAAACATCAACGGTACGGATATCCTGCCCATGTTCCATTCCCCGAATCGGGTTGCGTTGCGATCCACACATCACGACAAGTTTCGGTGTGTTCGACTTCTTCTTCTTTTGTTTCAATTCAGTTCTCAAAAAAAAACTGGTTTCGCAGACTGGATATCGGAATTCCGTTCTATAATGGTCAAATGCACATGGGGTGCTACCCTTATTGGGTTGGAATGGACCTCTGGGGTATGCGTGACGGCATGCTTTGAATGCGATTGAGTTTTCTGGCGATGAGGCTGCGCGCCGGCTGCACGTCCCCGCTGTCGGCGTCGAGATGCTGAGGGGTCGTTAATATTGTATAACTTTTTGAGCCTGCCTAGTACCTCTAAAATACTTGTTTTACTTTCTTTGAAGAATATTTGATTTATGTGGTGCAAAAATTCAAGCGTTGGTGCGAATGGAAATTACCGACAGAGAGAAAAAACAAAAGCAAAGATTCCGCGATGGCAATGGATTTCATACTTTTCATCAGTCCCGGATCTGTTTTGATTCTCTCTGAATTTAATGGTATGAATTTTTGAGTTGAACATTATAAATAAACAAGCTGACAAGTCGATGATCAATGAATGCATGACCCTACCGTAGAGTTTCGGCCGTAGGGTGCACATTGAGATTTTTATTTAGCCGGCTTCGCAACCCGCCCTCCACGGGCGACGGGCGTCAAAGTTCAAATTGGCATGTCTTCCTTTTCGTTGTGGCGGGTTTCTCGACCCAGTCGAGTTTACGATGAAGGGAGTACGGTTGGTAAGGAATCGACATCGTATGCTGAGGTGAGTGATTTTGGGGTTCGTGCTGGGAGCGAGCGGCGAGTGGCGACTGCGTCTAGTCTGGCACAACCTCGAGGAGGATGAGCTTCCTCCGGGAGGTGAGCGCTTGCAGGCGAACGTTGAACTAGGCAATTGAGTCGGATAACGGGACTCAGAAGAGAGGGATTATGGTGGTCACCGTGGTGTGGTGGTGGTCGGCGAGAAAGGTCTCATGACCGTGGGAACAGAATTTCAACCAAACCTGTCTTTCATCCATCACGCTCAAAGATCGTGGCTTACCAAAGTCTCGACTCAGAATACACCTCATTGGGGGCTGTCGCGGCGTGTGCGGGAGCGAGAATTTCCTGGATCCTATTGAACTTGTCTTCAAGCCCCGGCTACTGGTAAGTGGTATTGGAGCCAACTCAGCGAGGCGGTCTATCGCCGACACACTGCATCCTGCAAGATCCCTGCCACCAAACGCAATATCCGAGGACAGCAATGGCTGGCACAGCTTGCGAATGTATTAATCATAATGATGTTCTCAGCATTAGACGCCAGGAATGCGGAGAACATGCGCCAACACCAATCCCAACAGCACTTCATTCTCAACAGCTTTCCATGTAGCCTCATGTGCACTGCCTAATCTCTCTTCGCCTCCCCCACTCTTCGCTAACGATGAAGTCGAAGGTTACTTCTCCTGCATTACTCCAGTCTGCGGCCACCGCTGAGGTCCTCCGCTCATTATGTGCGACGACACTAAGCATGAACCCGTATCAGCCGATCGCTGCATCCGCAGTCGAAGTATGCACCGTCGCAACTTTGGTAACTTTTTTATACACGGTAATTATGGGTTTGCTGCTGATAAGTTCAAGATCGAGAAGAGTAAAACCCACAAGCTTGCGACGTACATCGTGGACCAAACGGCATTATTGATCAGTAAAATGGTTGACGTGCCACTTTGTCCAGAGATGCTGGAGGCGCTGGATTTGTTTGAGCAGTATGTGTTTATCTGCATATGTGGAACAGTAGTTGACCCAAGATCAGGAAAGTGGACGCTATTCGGCGGCACATGGAACAAACTGGATCCGTAAGAGCTGGTAAAAGGTTTAAAGCTCAATTAGGATCCAATACCGGCAGAGAAATCAGCGCCATGAAGGCGGAGCTGGAAACCCTATTGAAAACTCTCGTACGTGTTTTTCTTTCTCTCTCTCTCTTTTTTTAATGTGCATCAAACCGATGGTATTTCCACAGCTCTCCCTCGCTGGCAAATCCCCTGCACCATCAGTCGTCGCCCGCAACGAATCCATTCTAGAACTTGTTTCCCTGAGCACTCGAGTTGCCGGCGCCATCTGTGACGTTCCTGTCCTCAATTTTTTGAAGCCTATGGTCGGCATTGCAGCCTTGATTTGCGACACAGCAAAGGTAACTTTTAGAGATGCACTGCTCGCTTATTTTATTGACACGGCCTGCCAGTCTGTTCAGTGCAATCGCGAAGCCAGCCTAGATCTCGCTAAGCATGCGAGCATCGTAACGAAATGTGTTGTGGAACGTGCGTCTGCGCTAGACGGTGAGTTGTCAGCGAGCAATGTAGAGGCGGTAAAGACTCTGGAACTGTAAGTCCTTCCCTATTCATTGGACCGTAATTCATATCCCTACAGCACGCTGGAGGACATCCATTCCTATCTCATTATCCTCGGGAAACGTCCCAAGAGCATTGTCTCCTGGATATTGGCCAACCAAGATCGAGATCGAATTTATAAACTCAATAGCGCGCTCGATAAGGCGTTAGCGATGTTTTTGGTGGGTCTGTTCTGCTTTGAATTCGAGAGGCGCTCATCTCTGAACTATTATGGCTGTAGGCAGCAAATTCTCTGAGCATGGCTAGCGAAGTATGCTCGAACACTCGCAAAGTTGCGATCCTCGTCTCCGCCGTAAAAACTCTAGACGGTAACCTGAATCGGACATTGACGGTCAGTCCATTTTACTGACCATCCGCTTAATGTTGAGACTGTTTTTTTTAGATGATGCACATCGATCGAGCGCCGAATTGGAGAATTGAGGGCGGCAAGCCGAATCCTGGCTGTGTGCCAAGGAATGACAAAATAACAGCATTTGTACCGCTTTTCAGCCACTTCACTGCTCTCCCTTTTGTTTTTTTAGACCCCCTATTTCCCGATTAGGCAGTTCCTGCAAGTGGCCGTATTACGGTAATGTACTGGCGACGTCACGTGCACTGTACTCTATATATCCTCCCCGTAATGATGGTAAGAGGCCGGCAAGCGGCGGGTCACAAATAGACGAAGAATTGGGTTGGGTAGTACAATTAGAAGGAAGGCCGTTACAGGAGAGCAAGAATTCACTATGAGCTAATTTTCAAGTGCTTTACCTTTCCCCTTTAGATCGCTCTCTGGGTTGAATTTTTCTCTTACTTTAATGCCTTCAAAGTTAGGGCTTGAACCCGTACGTCGAATGGCACGGCCGTCGAAAAAGACGGCCGTTTCTGGGTACGGACGGCTCGTCCCGTCCCGTCTCCGGGTTCTGAAATCGAGAAACGTACGGGTCCTGGCCGTCCCGGCCGTACCCGGCCTTTTCGACGGGTCTTGATGCACCCTCAAATGATGCCGTAGATCTTGCACAGACCAGCGAAACTACAGGAGATCCAATATTTTGCCGGCTGCAATTTTCAAAGGGCATAGATTGCAAGTAGTGAGAACCGGGTAAAGCCCTATTCAAAGTCCGTCGTATGGCGAGGGTTGGCGCGTTTGGGGTCGGTACTTTCAGGCCCTTTACTCGCCTTACGCTCTTTAAAGATTGTAATTAAGAAGATTAAAAGAAAACGTGGGACTGGAAGGTTGGATGGCTCCGGTTCGATGGCAGTAAACGACGAATGTCTGCGGCAGTGCCAATCAAGCCGCTCCAAAGTTCGGAACAATGAGTCATTGTATATGATCCAAGCAAGTCACGTTTTAGCGAAAATTTTTGCTACACTAAGCACAATAGAACAAGTTCTATTTGTGAATATCAATTGTGTCATCCCCTTTGGGCTTAGCGCTATATCCACAGGGACTTCGAAACATTGGACAGTATTTACTGTGATACATTCCCCTTAACTTCAAGGAAGGAAGGAAGGAAGGATATTACTGCGGAGGTCCCAATCAGGAACAAGCAGGTACTGTACCGATATACAACGCGTCCTAATTGTATGCTACAGTTGTCTACCGCCCACTCGCTGTGAAATTTAATCTACCTCGCAAACGAGGCAATAGACCTCTCACGAAGAAAGCTATGAAGACAGGTGATTGTGCGGAAGGTAATCCCCAGGACCAGGCCGGCGATGCGAGGGCTTTGCCGTGACAATTATCGTGGTGGTTACGGAGCAGTCCGAGTAGTCCATCATATAACGATTCAATTGCAATCCACCAATTTGGAGCACAAGCAATGGCCGCCTGATGCGCGCAGGCATCCGCGTAATGAGAAAATGACGAGCATGGAATGAAGATTCAATTCGAGCAACCGACGTGAGTAAACAGTGCCTCGAATAGCTAAGCGGTCACTTGTCGGTGTCGAGAAAGTCCACACCCCGTTAGGTATCAGCAACTGTAGACTGCGATCATATAAGTCGATTTTATGTCACTGGTACCCCTCGTTTGGGACGCTTTAGGAACTAAGACTTGATTATAAGTTGTCATTTGTGACGCTGACGAGGCGCGCTTCGAGTGGCTGAGGAAAGAGGAGACCGTTTGAAGTCCGCTAAGAGAATCCAACCGTACGGCTGTTGTTTGGTTCAGACTACTAGTAGGACTCCAGATAAGCCGCTCCCTGCTGTGTCTTGAAGCAATTAGAATGGACACGACTTTTGCCGAAGACATGCATGCCAGCGGTTCGATAGCAACCACGCTAAATTGCGCAGAGCAGAGAGAGAGAGAGCAGGCAAGAACGCAAGATCTTGGCGTGTCTTCATTGGGCCTGTCTATTTGCCAGTGCAAGTGCAGTCTTGCCCGTTCCAGGTGCGCCGACTAGTAGCAGCGCGCACCTAGAGAATTTGCGCGATTTTATGAGGTCCACGACGACACCACATGCCTCACGAGCATTCGTCTGGCCAATGAAGCCAGCTGCGTCTGAGGGCGCGCTACCATCTGGGCCCCGGGGTGAGGCCAAGTCCTTTTATATGAGAATGGACCCTATACGCGAAGAGCGGCCAGCAGAATGAGCGAGCGGCGGCGGGATCGCATTATATGCTACGGGCGCCGATGTAGACGCTGTCGAGGACATGGTGATTTTGCCTGGATTTGGACAACCTCAGTTGAACCTCCTGAATCTTGGCTCGTGGGAACCATTTCAAACTCCGATAATTTGTATTGTAGCGACCTACCATTGCCAATTGCAAACCTTGGTCCTTCTTAAAGTCTTCCCCACCAATCTAGGCACTGATTGGGCTCTACTTGTCCATTCTACGCATTCACGTTGGCGACTGGTTTAAATGATGCTACTGGCTACGCCAGCGAAACGGTGGTGGTTGGTATAGGGGCAAGCACATTAACACAACTTCAAATGGCGCCCCTTTTGCCCAACGACTCTCCCTTCCCCATGTCGCGTCTGTACCATGGTATCACAGAGAAACGCTTCTGGAACCTCCCCGCGATTGGGTCGGTCCCCGCTGTAACCCAGGCCCAGGCTTCGGACAACATATCCGTCGCTACTCCATCATCGCAAAGACACTCCCAGCCAGTAGCCCGCTCAGACGGTTGCATGATCACCAGATTTTCTGACCTTTCTAATGAGTGTGCGCGCTTTGTCTCGGCGGTTAGGGCGAAAAACCGCCAATCGGAGAGGGATCGAATCGTACGCTACATTAACATTGTGCTCCCTCTCTCATTTTAACACGCGGATCCAGATCGATCTCTTGGTTGATGAGCTCATGGTGATCCCTGTGTCATGCATCGATAGCTTTACCCTGGAGCATCCCAGTAACATGGGGTGGCGTATGTGTTTTTTCTACTTTCAAGCGCCCCACCACTGATTTGCGCAAGTCTCAATTGTTCTACATAAGCATCATGACAATTGGGCCACCATTGCTATCTCCCCGTGCCTGGCCGACATGATTGCACTGACGCAGTGGTTTTCTAACGACAACGCCGTGCGACAACGTCAGTATCATGTTTCGCTCACTTCCCGAGGAAACAAGCTCATCAACAACTTGCAGGATACCTCAATCACGGGCGACGTGACCCTGGTCGGAGTCACCCCTCATGGTTTGACACTGTACGTCTTTTACTGGGCACGTCTCGCCCTCCACTGACAAACACAGCTTCCGCTTCAAAATGAGTTTCAGCTCACGGTGCTGCACCCCAATCACTTCCACTCCCATGCGCAACAGTCCCTCCTCGTCCTCGGGACCGACGGGCACTCAAAGCAGTACAAGGCCTCCCCGGACGGTGTCCTCATGGACGAGAACGACGTGCCCCTCCCCCCTTTCCCGCTTTCTTCGCGGAATGTGTTTACAAAGCTTAACCCTATCCTTGTCAACTTCGCGGCCGCGCTTCGCTTTCGGCGACTAAAGCGGATGGACCCTGCGCTCATGCAAGACTTCTCGACTGAGACCCTGGCCGTCATCGACGCTTCCCTCCAGCTTTACGCTGCAGTCATGTGGACCCCTGTCCTCCCAAACAAGAAGAAAGGGTCGGTCATCGCCGACGCTGCTGACATTGATATGGGGACGGGCCCAAGTGGCACTTCTGGTTCGATGAAAGTTCCGCAAGACCGGGAGGCTGAGGAAGGGTCTGTGGAAGCGGGCTCCAGTTGGATGGACACCGACGTCCACGCCCTTTTCGAAACACTGGGTGCAGAGCAAGCCATGGACGTTCTGCTCGGCGGCTATGGTATTTCCCGTTCCCTCGAGTACTTATGCAAGCGGACTCATGATTGATTGCAGACTTTGAGCCGCTTCCGGATCTAGGCCACGCTGAAGACAGCGGGGCCTCGCCTCCTTGGCCCACGACCTCTCCCGACAAATATTTCGAGCCGCTCCCGGAGTTAATCTACGATGGCGAAAACGGCGGGGCCTCGCCTCCTCGGCCCACGACCCCTCCCGACGATGAGGAGCGATGGGACGTCGTTTCAGCGGAGGTCTTGGGAACGGGGCGGAAGGAAAACGAAACCGAGGTAGTTGTTACGGAAGGTGACGGAGCAGCGGATGAGGGACTGAAGGGAGGGAGGGTTTGTGACGAGGCGGCGGTGGTGGGGCAAGGAGAGCTAGCTCAGGGGAGCGGAAGTGAAGGCGTGGGTAATGGGCAGAGGCGGGGGCGCGTGGGTGAGCTATGATCTCGGACTTGACAATTATTATACAGTCTTCCTCCTCATCTTTAGAACAACGATTTTGCAACTTCGCCTACATTTTAGATATATTATTGTATCACATCGGTGGTGCAGTGGGCACCAATTCTTCGGGGTCCCATAAACGACTGCTTCGAATCTACAACAATACATGCCCTAAATAGACCCGAACCAGTCGTTATTCTGAGTATTGATGATAGGAGTATTGATGATAGTCGATCAATAATAAAAGCTTAATAAAGGACGGCGTAACATCAAACGGCTGTCCTTGAGACCTGGGACTGGTTCGAGTCTATAAGTTGACAGCTTTCCCTGTTATTTTCATGTCGGATAAGGGCAATTGACCTGACAAGACTTTCCACCCATTTCATCAAAAATCTAATAAATACAACGAGCCCCCCATGCGTATTTTTCCATCTCCGTACGATGTAGGTGTGGGTGTGTATCTACGCGCAAGAATTACCAGGACGCAGCGTATGTATAATATATTTCGCAATCGGCCTCCCCTCCGACCATCTCTCCAAGTATTATTTACAGCTCGTCGTGGTCCATCTCGAAATCGTCGTCCGGCGACCCGCCGGGCGCTCCGCTGTTCGCGTACAACTTTGACGTGATGGGGTTCACGATCGTCTGGATTTCTGTGGGAGGAAGGAGGCGTCAGCGGCTATCCCAAAAGAAAGGAAGGAAGAGCCAACGCACCAGCGAGCTTCTCCTCGAGGTCCTCAACACCAGCGGTCGCGCCGTTCTCGTCGATCCAGTCGGTGGTGTCCTTGACAGCCGCGAGGATCGTCTTCTTATCCTCGTCGCTGACCTTGCCACCGAGCCCCTCCTGGTCGCCGAGCTGGGTCTTGAGCCCGTAGACGAACGACGAGAGCGAGTTGAGCGACTCGATGCGCTTCCGCTGCGCCTCGTCTTCGGACGCGAACTGCTCAGCCTCGGCCACCATGCGGTCGATCTCCTCCTGGGTCAGACGGCCCTTCTCGTTGGTGATGGTGATGCTCTCGGACTTGCCGCTGTACAAAAGACCTCAATTCCAATTGATAATGAGAGTAGGAAAAATACTGACGTTCCCTTGTCCGCGGCAGCGACCTTCATGATACCGTTGGCGTCAATCTCGAAAGTGACCTCGATCTGAGGAACACCACGGGGCGCGGGCGGGATCGACGAAAGCTCAAACTTGCCGAGCAGGTTGTTGTCCTTGGTCAGCGAACGTTCACCTTCGAAGACCTGGATGAGGACGGTGGGCTGGTTGTCGGCGGCGGTCGAGAAGCTGTCTGGTTGTCAGCACCACTTCCACAAGAAACATACGAAAGAGACGCACATCTGGCTCTTCCGGGTGGGGATGACGGTGTTACGGGCAATGAGCTTGGTGAAGACTCCACCGGTGGTCTCGATACCGAGGGTGAGGGGGCAGACATCGACGAGGACGACGTCGGCGGTGCCTTCAGCGCCGGAGAGGATGCCACCCTGGACGGCAGCACCGTAGGCGACGGCCTCATCGGGGTTGATACCCTTGGAGGGCTCCTTGCCGCCGAAGTACTCCTTGAGGAGCTGTTGGACCTTGGGGATACGGGTAGAACCGCCGACGAGGACGACCTAGAAAGGCGGTCAGCATTTGAAAACGCAGGGACCGGATAGTCGACCGACCTCATCGATATCCTCCTTCTTGACGTTGGCATCCTTGAGCACCTGCTCGACGGGCTTCATGGTCTTACGGAAGAGATCCATGTTCAGCTCCTCGAACTTGGCACGAGTAATGGTCTCCGAGAAGTCGTTTCCGTTCTCGAAGCTCTCAATCTCGATCCGGGTGCTCTGCTGGGTGGACAGGGTCCGCTTCGCCTTCTCGACCTCCCGCTTGAGTTTGCCGAGGGCGCGCAGGTTGCCGTTGACGTCGGTGCCGGTCTTCTTCTTGTACGACTTGACGAAGTACTCCATAACCCGGTTGTCGAAATCTTCACCACCGAGATGGGTGTCACCGGCGGTGGCCAGGACCTCGAAGACACCGTCGTCGATGGAGAGGAGCGAGACATCGAAGGTTCCTCCTCCGAGATCGTAGACGATGATCTGGGACTCTCCACCCTTTTTGTTAAGTCCGTAGGCGATAGCGGCGGCGGTAGGCTCGTTGATGATACGGAGGACAGTCAGACCGGCGATAGTGCCGGCGTCCTTGGTCGCCTGACGCTGAGCGTCGTTGAAGTCTGGTGGTCACTAATCAGCATCGAGTGGCGTAGCAATACGAAAAAGTGCTCACAAGCCGGGACGGTGACAACGGCGTGGGTGACTTTCTCGCCGAGGTAAGCCTCTGCGGTCTCCTTCATCTTGGTGAGAACCATGGCGCTGATTTCCTCAGGCGACTGGAAAGAGGGTCAGTCGTCGGCGCCACGTAGCAGGACGCGCACGCACAAAGTCACGCTCTTCGCCCTTGTACGACACGGTGATTGCGGGTTTGCCGTTCTTCTCCTGGACCTTGAAAGGCCAGTGCTTAAGATCGCGCTTCATGTCCTGGTCGTCCATCTTGCGGCCAATAAGACGCTTAGCGTCGAATACGGTGTTTTGGGGGTTGGAGTGGTAGGCGTTTTTGGCGCTGTCACCGACACTAGAAGGGAGCCATTAGGTATAATCTACAGCAGGTCCTGGCGAATTCTTACAGTCGTTCGTCATCCGAAAAGCTGACCCATGAAGGCGTTATCCGATGACCCTGGTCGTTGGCGATGATCTCTACACGTCCGCCCCGTTGTACACTGCGACATAGACGTCAGAACAAGTAGCAGAGACCAAAAGAACTTGTTACTGACCCAACACACGAATAACTGGTGGATTAGAAAGCGACACGTCAGAATTCAAAATTTGGAGAATGAAAGAAAACTTGAGGCGTACGTGGTACCCAAATCTACACAACACGATGGTAAGGCTCACAGCATCGTATAGAACGTGAAGACCACATACCAATACCAATAACGGTCCCATACTCTGCGTGGGCCTCCTCTGCGCTCGCTACAGGCGAGAATGAGACGAGGGCGAGAAGGGAGATAATAAGGAGGGAAAGGGAAGAAAGGATGCGCAGGGAATGAGTGCGCGTCGGTCTACTCGCGAGACGGGACATGATGGGTGGGTGGAATTCTAAAGGCAAAATTTCTGTCGTGAAACGCTTAAGTAGTTGCTTGGCTGCACCGCCACTTGGATACGCGCCACGTATCCACTTGCTTGATCTACGTGGCTGATTTGGTCTGCTGTTCCTTTCCCCGTCTTCTTCGCGCCAGCACAAGGTCTGCCAGCACAAGCTCGGCGACGTGTAGAATGAGATCCATTTGATATATTCGGAAAATAAGGTCCACCGATCATTTTCGTCCTCTTGAAGGCTACTCTTGCCACCGTCTACCTCGGTCAACATGATAAAGTATTCGGCCTTGGTATCGGAATAATTACCAAGCGATGAATATAACGAACGGTCCGCAAAAAGAAAGGTCGCTCTACTACTGCTGGTTCCGTCTACGCAGCCGACACAGAACCTCAACCTCCCGGTTCATTCAGGCTGAAAAATCGCCTCTTTGTACGGCCAGTATCACAGGCATGAGCCATGCCTCGTAGCCCGGTCCCAGCCATATCGGCGGTCCTTTCCAGCAGTTGCACGGTCACTAGCCAAAGGTGTCGAGGCTGTCGGAGCGACGGTCCTTGTTCGATGCGTGGTCCAACCGTGGGTGGAAGGTCTCCAAATACTTAATCGGTCCAAAACCCTGGAGCCAACTCGTTTCGAAGCTTGCCCGCAAAGCGGATTCTGACCCATTGTGAACAGGCGAAATTCAAAGCGAAATGAAGTACATGTACAGATATAACCATCGATTTACAAAGCTTCAGGATACGCCTTCTCCCAATCCATCAAGTTCGGCATCACCTCCAGCAAAATCTCCTTCCAGGTAATATAATCATCCTTTTGCAAGCCCAGCACATTTTCGGTAAGACTAGTGTCCAAACTAAACTGCGACTGCATCCCGGCAGCCGAAATGTCAGGGAGTCTCGCGACAATGTCGTGCCCGCGCTCTTTGAATGCGGCGACGGCTTCCGGCTGTTTGAGGAATTGGATCGCTTCGACCCACGTCATCGTCCCAAGCGAGATGATGAATCTTTTCTTCTCGCCCTTTGGAAGGACGGGCGCAGTGAGAGCGAAGACGTGCGCCTTCGCGACGTCCCGGTTGTGGGCAATGGTCGTGACGGGCCAGGTTGGGAAGTCGACACCTTTTTGAATGAGTTCGTACATGAACTTGTTGCCGTTGAGCTCGGCTACGTTCTTTGGAACCGGGTAGTCCTTTACGAACCATCCATACAGTGTAGGCGGAAAAACTGTGATTGCCATTAGCGAGGTTGCCGCCTTGGGGCGGGGAAGGCTAACTTGTAGTGAAATCGATATGAGGGTATTTCTCGGCAGCCTTCCAGACCAGCTTGTCCGATATGGCTTTGCATGCAACGTAAGTGGAAGACGGGACATGTTCTTTAGGGTCGATGTCGTCGATTTCAGACCAAGCTGCCACGATAGATGGTGATTATCTGGTAAAAAAGAAAAATCTAGTCAACCCTACTGTTGTGATCATAAACCGTCTTGTCCATGATGTTACTGAAGTCCGCTGTATTATACTCATGAATAACCCTGGATTGCGTCGCCGCCGGACTCACGTTTAAAAAAGGCAGCGACAGAGGTGGTCAGTACGAAACGCTTGACTGAACTTTGGGCAAGAGCATCCAAAAGCTTGCGAGTGCCGCCAATGGCAGCCTGAATAAAATATCAGCCATATTTGCGGAGCACAATAGTTGTCGCCTGCATCATATATTTCCTCGGAAGTTGTCGACGGATGGTAAACTGGGCCAGCAATATGAATTACCGCGTCGACACCTGCGATAGTTAGTAACTTCTGTGAGCCCAGAATGAAATAAATAAATACGGCGCTTGCCGTGGAGAATCTCAGGCCATTTTCCTGCATCCAGGACGAGATCTGCCATCTCGACGACTTTGAGATTGCTTTTCGCATCAGGATAAGTGCTTTTCAGTATTTCCACCTTTGGAGGCCGTACAGTACTGGCAAACATCAGCAACGCGCGGACTTACCAAGCACTACTGACGCGCGGACGCTGTATCCATCCTTGAGAAGTTGGTCGATGACCATTGCGCCCACATAGCCTGTACCGCCTGTCACCTAGCGATGGTATTGAGCAAACATATTAACGAAGATAAGGGGGTTGTATACCAGAACAAGATTTGGGCGCGCAGTAGCCATGTTCGTGCAGAGAGACGAGAAAAGTTGGATGAGATTATTATGAACTTCGCTCCTGCTAGACGTAGTGATCGGTGAATATGTGCCCACAAAGAGTCAGTTTGACCCGATCATACCAGAGGAAGCCTGGAACCTGCTGGAGGAGGAGGAGGAGGATGTATAACCGCGGTGGTCCCGTTGAGGGAGCGTGCGGGGCACTGTACCTACATACACCAGCCGAATGTATGCTACATCGTCTACTTGCCCAACCAATTCGACAGACATACAAGCCAATGACCCCTGCTTCTCACAAACCGAGCAATATAGACGGGAAAAATGAAGACGCTATCAGTCTGTGACGGAGATCTGCCTTCTTTATCGTTTCTTCAGTTCTCGAGTTCCAAGGAAAGATCCAGGAATGTCTCCGGGCATGCGGACTTCGTTTGTTCAGGATCACGGACTCGGCAGCTGTGCCCAGATAATAATTCCAAGTGAAGATATTCCGCCAGTGGGCAGGAGAGATCAGATCGGGGAGATTCATGCCTTCAGGAGTGCCCGAGACAACTCCTCGCCATCCGAAACAAGCCGGGAGTGCAGCAAAATCGACGCCCACTCTTGCGGCAGCTGCAACAAAGGAAAATCTCCCGTTGCAGCATTCCGGTGTCCATGTTCGGCATCAAATCTGTGCTGTGCATATTCTAACAATGAACCCGCCGGTCACTGCACTGGACAACTGCTGCTGTGTACCGTTCATATGCGCCATTGGCCCATTGCACACCGAGAAAAGTTTCTCGTTTGCACATATGCACGTCGTCAAGCCAAACCACCCAGGAGCAGGACACAGTTTGTTGCCAGAAATAGGGGAGTCGTCGACGAGAGTTCCTACCAGGTTCCTACACAGATGTCGGGTACCAGATGAAGAAAACATCGAATATTGAAGATATCAGACCCCTTCTGAGTCGAGTGGAAGACGACGAGCGAAGTCTATGCCGAGTTTCGAAATCCATGGTGGTGGTCAGGAGCAAGTATTAAATAATGAATTCGGCTGCAAGCTAGCAAACTTGAGCAAGCACCTTCACAAATTACGCAACCTCATTTGAACCTGTTGGCCCACCTTCATGTAACATAGCTCTTCACGCGGAGTTTTAAACCGCGCACGATAGAGCCAATATGTTGTCGAAACTACGTCAGTTTGTGCACTTTCCTTACCGTATATCTGCTTCTCATTACAATAACAATTTACAGACGCCGAGGACGATGCCCCGAACATGTTGCAGACCAAGTTGCAGACTATCCTTGACTCCGCCCTTCGTGTCGAGGCCCGTCTAGATAATGCAGGGATAGTCAAGAGAAATCAATTGGAGAGGGCGAACAACTCGGGAACTACTGTTTATGTTGCGCGCAAGAAACAAGTGCGTCCACTGTAGTCTGTCGCAGTCTCAAAGTTAACATCTTCCTTTTTCTCAAAACCTCGATCAGGTTGCTGGCGATGGGCTGGCACTAGCTACGGCGCTAGCTCCCGCCAACGTCAACGTGCCACCTCCCCAGGCCAACGCCACCGTGGGGGCTGTATTCCACGCCACCATCGACACACATGGAATGAATCATGCGAACATTCTCGGTCTCATTCAATTCTACAATGAGGACTTTGGTATTGCTGCTGAAGACACCGTCTCGACACGTTCACAAAAGATCACCAATTGGCTCACAGAGCCCATGTTTTGACCTCAATTTGGTTCCTGCCCTGCTCAACCTGTTCTACCTTCCTATATGTATGTAGTATGCATTTTTGTGTATACAATTCTTTGAAGCCCAATAATATGGACGAAAGGCATTTCTATGCTATCTCCGCCTGGGCCGAGCTTCGCGGGGTTGCTCAGATCATCGCCAGTTTTCGCCCCTTTTGAATCGACGTTTTCGTCCAAATCCACAACATCTCGAATACCAATTATCATGATGGGGTCGAACTGCCCTTTCGGGTATTTGGAGAGTTGATCTGCGCCACCATGTCCTCGACAACGTCTACATCGGCGCCCGTAGCACATAATGCGATCCCGCCGCCGCTCGCTCATTCTGCTGGCCGCTCTTCGCGTATAGGGCCCCATTCTCACATAAAAGGACTTGGCCTCACTCCAGATGGTAGCGCGCCTTCAGACGCAGCTGGCTTCATTGGCCAGACGAATGCTCGTGAGGCATGTGGTGTCGTTGTGGACCTCATAAAATCGCGCAAATTCTCTGGGCGCGCGCTGCTACTGGTCGGCGCACCTGGAACGGGCAAGACTGCACTTGCACTGGCAGTATCGCAAGAACTGGGTGCCAAGGTTCCCTTCTGCGCTATGGTTGGGTCCGAAGTCTACAGCGCCGAGGTTAAGAAAACCGAGGTTCTCGCCGAGGCGTTTCGACGTGCAATAGGTGCGCAAACGGCGCGTCTCATTTCGTGCCTAATGGCCAACTTCGTCACGCAGGGTTGCGGATAAAGGAGACCAAGGAAGTTTATGAGGGAGAGGTCACCGAACTCACCCCGACCGAAGCCGAGAATCCACTCAGTGGGTATGGCAAAACAGTCTCTCATGTTATAGTTGGTCTCAAGACCGTCCGGGGCACCAAGCAGCTGCGCCTTGACCCCATCATCTACGAGTCCATCCTCAAAGAAAAAATAGTCGTCGGGGACATTATTTACGTCGAGTACGGCACTGGCGCTGTGAAGGTGCGCACCCCGATTTCGTTGTATCATATTGCATGACACCTTCGCCTAGCGCGTTGGCCGCTCGGATGCCTACGCCTCGGCATATGACCTCGAGTCAGAGACATACGTCCCGCTACCAAAGGCGACGTCCACAAGCGCAAGGAGCTTGTACAGGACGTGACCCTCGGCGACCTCGATGCTGCGAATGCGCGACCGCAAGGCGGGCAGGACATCATGAGTGTCATGGGAAACCTCGTCAAGAGTGGTCGCACGGAGATCACTGACAAGCTGCGCCGTGAGGTGAACAAAGTTGTCAAGGGGTACGTTGACCAAGGCGTCGCCGAGGTGGTCCCCGGCGTCGTTTTTATTGATGAGGTGGGCGCCTATGTGTCCCGATGACATTGCATTGACGACAGCACCGCAGGTCCACATCCTCGACATCGAGTGCTTTACATACCTCAATTCTCTCATCGAGTCGCCCATGGCGCCGACCGTCATTCTGCGACGAATCGCGGCAACTCGGTGGTCCGTGGCACATCCGATATCGTCGCGCCGCACGGTATTCCCGTTGACCTCCTCGACAGGTGCATTCCTACGCGCTACTTCCTCCCGATATGCTCAATTGAACTAGGTGCATGATCGTCAAGACCGACGGCTACACCCGTGATCAGGTCGGAAAGGTCGTGCAACTGCGCGCCAACATCGAGGGTCTGCGGCTCGGTAATGGTGTCTCGACCGCCTCGCCGCCGATGGCGAGAAGGCGTCCTTACGGTACGTGCTATTCCCCCACCCTTATACATTCTTCTTCTCTGCAATTGACACTAATCCACTGCACGGATGCGATGCTAACTGCTGCCAACCCAGATACGCCCTCCAACTCTTAACCCCGGCGTCTATCCTCGCGGGACTAGCGGGACGCCCGACAATCGAGGTGGAGGATGTCGGCGAGATGGGTGAGCTGTTCCTCGACGCCAAAACGAGTGCCGCAATGATCGGGAGGACGGCGGGTTTGGGGGTAGGCGGTAGAGGCCCTGGTTTTAGAATGTGCCAGGCGGAGTGCTCTGGGTGACCTCGCAAGTAATTAAATAAGGAATTCATTAATCAAGGAAACTGCCCCACACACTCCCGGCCCCTCACCTGTTACTTGATTTCCAATCTATGGTCGCTTATTGTTCAGAAAAGAGAAAATTTCCTTCCCTCGGCAATCCTCGGCACTTGCCTTTTATAGCAATCTAATTACCATAAAGGCAACCAGCATTTCAACGGTGGGGGGGCATCCTTTCTTCTGTTGGTATTGACCTGCTTCTAGGGTGACCAAAGAAGCGAAGCGAATAGTATTCCGACGACACTAGGATAACATAAATCCTCCGATTGACTATGTCTCCTCGCTCGTATGTGCAAGTACAGAAACGTCATCCGGTTGTTCATCCAGGTCAGTGAGTTAGTTGATAGACCGAATCCTGCCGTCGAGCCTCCGTTTTCCGGGACGGGGCTTCCACTCTGGAGACGATCGGTATGCAACGAGTCATGTCGTAGAACAGAGCCATCCCTTTTAGTCTGCCATACCGGAAGGAACTGTGAGGAATTTTCATACCCGGCCTTGAAATGGAGGAGCGTACGCACCTTGAAATTGTCCAAAGGCATGGTCGGTGGTTAATCCTTCTCGTCCATTGATTTCGACGACGGCCGCATAGATTCAATGATCTTCTCGACGTCAGGTCGGTCCCGAAAGTTTTGTGCCCATGCAGCTGTGACCAGCTCCCAGAGAGGATCCGACATGGCCTCGGGCCGTGCAGGTCGTTCTCCAGCAACCACTTTCAGCATAGCCGCGACGTCCGGCGAGACGTCCGAGAACGGTGGGCTGCCAGTGTACAACTGAAAGAAGAATCAGTATATGTCAATTTTCAAACCGAGTGCAGTTGCCCGACCCACCTCGAGACAAACGCACGCGAATGCATACACATCACTCGCGGGCGTCCGCACGAATCGTTCACAACCGAAGAACGTCGGCGCTATCAGCTCCGGCGCAAACCACCGCAGGCTGCCCGCATGGTTTGCGGTGGACGTGAGCGCGCCGCTGGTGATGGAGACAGCGTCTTCGATGACGCCGGTCAAACCGAAGTCTGCAAGGCACACGTTCCAGTCATCCGCTACCAAGATATTGGTCCCGCGCAGGTCACCGTGGACGATCTTCATCGAGTGTAGATAGCCCAGACCCTCCGCTACTTGCAGGAGCTGCAAAAACGTGGGACTGGCTGCTGTGGCAAAGGTGGATAGACTCACCATTTTGTCGACATCTGTTCGTCCGTGCTCGTTCAGATACCTCAGGACAGTGCCGTGCTTCATCCAAGGCGACACCATGCAGAACGACGACGGGAACGTCTCGCGGTCGATGCCGATGAGGGGCAGAATATATCTATGACGCAGTGTCTGCCAAACGAGCGCCTCTCGGCAGAATTGCTACAAGGTTATGAGCAGGACACGCAAATGTACACGTGAGAAGTTACCAGACGACTCCGCGGCGAGTCGGCACCTGCTTGAAACATCCTGATGCGCTTGAGGGCGACTGTGTTGCCACTGAACGAGGCGCGAAAAATATCGCCGAAGCCCCCAGAGAATGTCGGGTGCTCGTCGTGGTCGGTGACGCCTGTGATGAAAAGCGATGAAGGAAGCTGGTCGCGCGCCTCCGAGAGTCGGATAATCAGCCGCCGCGCCTTCGACGCATAGTCGGCGCTTGGAAGTGACCCTCTATCGAGGAGCTACGTTCGAGTTAGTGGGAGTTACTATTTCAAAGACATGAGACGCACACCCTGAACGGCGTCCAAGAAAGACTGGGCACGGGTGTCTTCGAGGAGCAGAACTGCGCGCTTGGCATCGCGTGAGCCAATGACGGCCAGAAGCGAGGCGCAGAGGCGCTGCTCGCAAGCCTGGAGCGCATTCCGAAGATCGTTGGGTGGTAAGTCCTGTATTCCCCAAGTCAGAAGGGATGAAGAGTCTGACGGTGCATAACCAAGTAACTTGTGCTAATAAAGCCGCTCGTTCTTCCTGGTTCTGCAAAACAATGTCGACGGAACCCAAACCATCGGTCACCGGATCCTGGGGTACAGTGGACTGGCAGATAAATGAGAACCAAGAGAACCAAAAGAGGAGTAAGGAAATAGATGTACATCAATGAACGTGATTCGGTCATTCGCACCGAAGACTATATTCGAGGCACTCCCCAAGTCTGCCGCTGGGTGAGCAATGAGCGTGACCTGCGAGAGGGACATCTCATTCAGACTTTGCCGACACAACACGAGCCGCCGGCTGATATTCTTGAATTTGTTGTCAAATTTACCATTGTTTATATATTTCCCTATAGGCCGCCATTGGAACGTCGAGATGCTTGCATGACCAACAATCACATACCAACGAACGATTGCCTGTACATGGAGTATTCCTCGCAAAGGTGGCCGCAGTCGTGTATGTTGTCCAACGTGTTTTTGATGGTATACTTCACCCGAAACTGAAACGGGTGGCCCTCGCGAAGCTGATCCGGATGCATCAGCATAAGAAGTCTGGTAAAATAGATGTTTATTTTTCGAGAGTCAGGAAACCAACAGTACGTACTGCCCAAAAACAGTCATGTAGTCCTGGACCTCAGCGAGGAGAGGGGCGATTAACGGGTCATTCCTTTTCTGCTCTCGGGAAACAAAGAGTTTGAAGGCGAACACGACGGCACCAATGGAGGGATGTATGGTTTTAAGGTGGTCTAGAATTCGGGTCAAGTCACGGTTTCGCTTATCGAAACCCCAGCCCAACGGGCCTGCAAGTGTCAAAGTTTCGAGATCATTGAGTCCACCCTTCGCAGTCAATGTATCGGAGTATTGGAATATGGGTAAGAGGCCGGGCGGTGTGGGTGCATTCTTTAAGGCATCCATTACTTGAAAAGTGCGCAGAATACCCTAGAGCAATATTCGAAGTAGTCACAGAGGCGTGGAAAATTATATAACGTACTCTGGGCGAGTTAGCCGCGACCTTGGCAGCTTCTTCGTATTTCCCACTCAGGATAAGTTGATTAAAATGTTGTTGGAAGTACTCCCCTCGCAAATTCGCGCGACTGGCCAATTTGCAGGCAAGCTCGACGTTGCCAAGGGCGGTCAAAATGTACGGGATAATCGCTTGTTCATCGATATTCACGCTGAGAACTCGGCCGTTCCTATTGACCCCAATGATACCGTTGGTGGCCTTGTGCTCCGCGGTGACGAAGATATTTCCCCCAGATATACGGGTCGTGTATATGCACGTCCCAGATTCCAGGTCATATAAATGGATGAAGCTATGTTTCGCCACGAGGTAAATGATGCCGTGCTTTTTCGAGACTTGCATTTCTACTGGAAAGCCATCTGTGGCCTCAGGTGGGAAGAAGATATCGACAGTTTTCTTGACGAAAGGAGGGTCAGGAGCCGTGTGATCAAATTGATTGATACAGAGCTATCGAGTCAGCTTAGCAGAATGCCGAGAATTTAATGGATTTACCTTGGCACCAGTTGCAGTCCGAACTGCAAAACTGAACAACTTTGTCGGATTCTGGTAACCATCCTGCTTGATCTCTGCAAACGCAGCAGCGTGTCCTTCGATAGCCTGACTGAAATCTCGCTTTTTGCTATAAAGTTGCAAGGAACCCTTGACCTTAAATGCCGCAGGATTCGGTTTCATTTCCGAAATTCCGACCAGGACGAGCCATTTTTCGTCGGCGGTGGCACGGTAGTCGACTATCTCGGCGCATCCAAGGGTAGGATGACGGTCAAATATTTTCAGAGGCGGCGACGTCTGGTCGGTAATTGTCCAGTGGAAAACCGACGATTCAGTGATCAGTCCAATGGTAGTATCAGAGACCCATTTCCAGAAAACCACGTCCGCATCGTTGACATGGGCCTTGATCTTTTGCTTGTTCTCAAGGTTAAATATTTCTAAAGTCCGACTACCTGCGGAGCGCAGGAGACATCAGCAATAGCCATAGACATGAGCAGCGGACAATATGCCTTTCAGGCCAAAAGCTTCCGGGTGGGGTGCATAATGGCGGATTCAACGGCAAATTCAGTGGGTCGTCGTAGTGGGACATTGTCAGTTTTTGTCAAGTCAATGATGACGACCTGGTTTTGTTCATCGACCTTTTCCCGGACACATATGAAGCGGTCGGATTCAAGAGTCAAGGTCTGAGAAATGGAAATGAATTAATAGGGTGCTTCGGCCTGTCATTGAAAGCCTGACCTCAGGTGATAGAGAAGCTGGCTGTACCCCCACATTCGTTAATTGAACGTGCTCGCATAAAGCGATAGGCTTGAGAGGTTCGATAGCTGACGATGCTGCTCAGTTTGGAGGCTGGAAAAACGAGGCCCTTACGAGGTGTGGTCATCCGGGGCGCGGGCCGGATGATCTCCGAAACTGTTGTCTGCTCAGAGTCACAGCGCTCATCCACCGCCTTCAGCCAACTTGGTTTCGACCACCCCGCCGTCCGCGATGGAAATCGGTTAGTTTCACTAATCATTTGACTGGGAAATATGGAGGAATAGCACTACTTAGATGGGTAATGCGGTGTATGCACTTCCATTGACAGCAACATAGATCAACTTCTCGCCGGCCGGGATACCCAGGTGAAGGAACAAAGCCCTCGCATCGCGCCAGTGGGTTGGTGACCTGGGTGGCAGGTACCACGGAATACAAATTTACCACAGCGGTACACGCGATACAACAACCGTAGACCCAATAGCCCGGCCACGCATACTACATGTACGACAGAACATGTTCGCATCAGGTTCGCATCAGGATTGTGTGTGAACGCGAATTAGTCCAGTAATGGGGAACGACCTCCGCGGATGAACAGCAGTGGAAGTAGAACCCGGTTCCCTTGCTGGACCATCCACAATCGGCTCGAGTAAAGCCTAGGATACCACGCATCAGATTTCTCGAATAAATTCATCCCTGGTAATTCTGCAGTAGCAGTGGGGGAACGTGAGAAGAAAAAAATCATACCTAGCCACGAAAGGGAGTGTACAGAGCAATGGTCGATGGTTAATCCTTCTCATCCATTGGTTTCGACGACGTCCGCATAGATTCAATGATCTTCTCGACGTCAGGTCGGTCCCGAAAGTTTTGTGCCCATGCAGCTGTGACCAGCTCCCAGAGAGGATCCGACATGGCCTCGGGCCGTGCAGGTCGTTCTCCAGCAACCACTTTCAGCATAGCCGCGACGTCCGGCGAGACGTCCGAGAACGGTGGGCTACCAGTGTACAACTGAAAGAAGAATCAGTATATGTCAATTTTCAAACCGAGTGCAGTTGCCCGACCCACCTCGAGACAAACGCACGCGAATGCATACACATCACTCGCGGGCGTCCGCACAAATCGTTCACAACCGAAGAACGTCGGCGCTATCAGCTCCGGCGCAAACCACCGCAGGCTGCCCGCATGGTTCGCCGTGGACGTGAGCGCGCCGCTGGTGGTGGAGACAGCGTCTTCGATGACGCCGGTCAAACCGAAGTCTGCAAGGCACACGTTCCAGTCATCCGCTACCAAGATATTGGTCCCGCGTAGGTCACCGTGGACGATTTTCATCGAGTGTAGATAGCCCAAACCCTCCGCTATTTGCAAGAGCTGCAAAAACATGAGACTGGTTGGGATGCAATGGAGTGAAGCCTCACCATTTTGTCGACATCTGCTCGCCCGTGCTCATTCAGATACCTCAGGACAGTGCCGTGCTTCATCCAAGGCGACACCATGCAGAACGACGACGGGAAGCTCTCGCGGTCGATGCCGATGAGGGGCAGAATATACCGATGACGCAGCGTCTGCCAAACGAGCGCCTCCCGGCAGAATTGCTGTAAGGTCATGCATGAGCAAGACGCACAAGCGTACACGTGGAGAAGTTACCAGACGACTCCGCGGCGAGTCGGCACCTGCTTGAAACATCCTGATGCGTTTGAGGGCGACTGTGTTGCCACTGAACGAGGCGCGAAAAATGTCGCCGAAGCCCCCAGAGAATGTCGGGTGCTCGTCGTGGTCGGTGACGCCTGTGATGAAAAGCGATGAAGGAAGCTGGTCGCGCGCCTCCGAGAGTCGGATAATCAGCCGCCGAGCTTTCGACACATAGTCGGCGTTTGGAAGTGACCCTCTATCGAGGAGCTACGTTCGAGTTAGTGGGAATTACTATTTCGAGGATATGAGACGCACACCCTGAACGGCGTCCAAGAAAGACTGGGCACGGCCGCCTTCGAGGAGCAAAACTGCGCGCTTGGCATCGCGTGAGCCAAGGACGACCAGAAGCGAGGCGCAGAGGCGCTGCTCGCACGCCTGGAGCGCATCCCGAAGATCGTTTGGGGGTAAGTCCTGTATGCTTCAGGTCAGAAGGGATGATGTCAATGAGTCTAACGGTGCATAATCAACTTGTCCTAATAAAGACGCTCGTTCTTCCCGGCCCTGCAGAACAACCTCGACAGAACCCGTCTCATGAGGCACATTAGACTGAGGCTTCTTGCCGAGAAGACTCTAGCAGTCGGAAATAAGTATATGAGACTCGATGGTGGCCAAGGAAGATCGATTCACCTCAACGGACGCGGTTTGAGACAGAATTGTGGCACTCGAGGATGTATTGGCACTCGACGTGTCTGCCGAAGGTGGGGTGGGATCCTTTGGGAGACTACTCGTCGCGGCCAGCAAGAGGACCATTTCCATATTCCGCCGACGTTCCTCAAACTGCTGGCCCATATCCTTGAATCGGTCATAGAAAGTGCCCTTGTTGATATATTTTCCTGCAGTCCGTTAAAAAAAGTCGTTATATAACCGGCTCACATACCGACAAACGATTGCCCGTAGAATTGCTGGCATAGGTTGCCGCAGTCTCTGATTCCGTTCGACATGTCTGTGATGATGCTCGACATACTTTCCGCCGTCACGGCGTTGGCCTCGCGGTGCTGATCTGGAGGCACCATGAATATCCTTGCAAAATAGGTGGGTTTGGAGAAGTGAAGAGACGAGCGATACATACTGCACGAAAACCGTCATGGTGTCTTGGACCTTGACGAGGAGGGCGATGATCTTCGGGTCATTCGTTCGCCGTTGCGCCTCCACGGCGACGAAAGCCTTGAAAGTGATAACGAGAACACCGACTCTGGGATATATAGTCGCGAGATGCTCTAGAATTCCTCTCAAAGCACGATTTCGCTCCTCAAAACCGGCGCCAAACGTCATGTTCAGGGAGCTGCTCATGCCTGTGGACCCTTTGAGCTTTAGTAATCGGGGAACTAGGCTCTTGGGGGACACAAATAGAGTAGCCCAACCGAACGTCAGACCGGCGAACCTAGTAGTTGCCTAGTAGAGCAGTATAGCCCAAGACCAGTTCAATATTACTGAGGTGGAGGCCAAGCAGCGGTAGGGCCGTCGTGAAGCAAGTGATGATCACGGTGCACATCAACTTGAAGAAACTTTCCATCCTCGGAGTTTGGTTCGTCAGAAACAGCATTATAAATATTGAGTAGGGGAGGATTAAACATAACAGTTTAAACACTAAACAAGCAGAGATCGTAATACAGTACACTACGGATATGACAGCCAGAGAAACAAAACAAAAAGCACAAAAAATATTACACGATAAAGCACAGGTCATAAGGCTCAGCGGGAAGACTCCTCGTCGTCTTCGTCTTCGTAGTTGAATGGTGACACCCTTATGGTGCGATACATACTGCGGCGAGCGCTGGACGAGGAGATAACGCTGTCAGGCGACGATCCAGTCGTGTCGGATCCATCGTCGGAGTACGACGGGGGTACAGTGAGGACGAGTCGGAAGGCGTCCTTGCCGTTGAGGTAGAAGCGATAGAGGCGTTTCTCGCGGATGAAGCCGAGCGACTCGTACAGCGACAGCGCGGCACTGTTGTCGTATTCGGTCTCGAGGACGATCTGGCGCATCATTTTAACACGGAATAACGCGATGATGAGGCGCGGACATACCTCCTCGACCCCGTCCTCCTTCATCGCGTCGAGCGAGTTCTTCACGAGCGTGCTAGCTAGAATACAAAGGGGAAAAAAAGAAATCGCACCAAAGGTGTTTTTCCATATCTATAAGACAAAGATGAGGATGGCGAAGGGGGCCGGAACGTGTACTAACCTATACCGCGTTTGCGCCAGTTCTTGCTCACACTGAGCATGGCGATATACCCCCGGTTCGTCGCCTCGCGGTGCATGCTCTGCTTACAGACGATTACTCCGATTGGTGTGGAAGTCGCTGGGTCGCTAGGGTACGCCTGTACGGAATCAATGTGGGGAAAAATTAAGCGGCTAGATGTTACTCACGAGGAAGGAGAGATGTGGCCTGTTATTGAGCTCAGAAGATGATCAAACGACATCGCTTGGACGTACCATTGGTGGAGGAAGTATCGAAACGTATAAATGACATAGGGCTCGCTGAGCTCTGACTGAACGAGATCCATGATATATTGTAGGTCAGCCTCGCCAGTGTACTGCCTGTAGATTACAGCTGCGGTTCCAAGTTGGCTGCTCGTTGCGCCCTCATCGCGGTCCATCGTGGCAAGAAAGAGGAAGCGAGGAAGACGTGGCGCTTAAATAATATTAAATCTGATGGCGACCCGTGACCTAATTCCATTGAGCCGCCGCAAGCAAGTTCGCTCTGAAAATTCAAGGCGATCTTCCTTGTGTCTTAAAATTTATAGGATTTGCTACAAGGTGTCGGGACATTTCCATGGTCATATTCGAAGTTATAGAATTTTTCATTAGTGGCCACGCCATGAAATATCGCGGTGATGGCTGTAAATAAGTTATCTCCTCCCAGTCTTCTCCACGAGATTTCTAGGATGACGGGGAGGGACTGCTCACATGTATAAGTGCGATCCATGCATATCTCTACAGGTTTCTACAGTTTGGCCTCAGAAGGCTGCATCTTTATATGCACCCCAGACGCGACCAAACGGTGCTTGGTAGCGTTCCATATCTGCGAGACCTACCCTGTCAGCATAGGTTCGAGGAAAACAATACTATACGTGCCTCGGTTCTAGCGGACATGGCTCGAGCACCGACGGTCATGGTCGTATTCACTATGCGAAGTGTTTCTCCCCTAGTAACATGGCAGTGAGAAAGAGTGGAAGCGAAACTTGGAGTTGACTGACAGTGTGGCCGGAGAATGGTATACGATATTCAGTGATTGAGAGACAGTATTTATGGTTGCCCCAAAGGCCAACAAACATAACGTGGAACACCTATGGGCGAATCAGTGGATTTTATTTCTGGGCGGGGCGACGCACATGTCAATGATAAGTGCCGAGCACCCTCCGTGTACATTCCCGCCTTTTTATCAAACGAGGTGCGAGTTAGAACTGACATAAAGCGCCTATTGAGGGAGATTACCGCCATTGAGCATGTCTGGAAGATTTCGCCAGTTATGATCACCAAACGACGAAGTGAGGACAAATACGCACCATCCGTCACAACGAGTTCGCAAACCACTCTTCCCTCCTGTTTGAGAGGCTCTTCCCCCTTCTTCTCGACAGAGGCGTGGGTGACAACCAGTCGTCGCATGACGGAGTCCCCAAATCCAGGCTTTTTGTTGTTATTCAGCCCAAACAAAATGGGGAGGTTAGAGAAGAGCTCCAGCGTCTGGGGGTCAACATTCCCGGAGACTTGCATTTTGAAGAAGAAGATTCGACGGAGACGAAACTCGGAATCCGGTCAGTGGTCAAAGCATGGTTATGTACCGGCAAATCGGCACGGATATAGCCGGTTGAATCGCCATTCTCACGTTGTCAGAACGAACCAAACGTTCAACTTGCGTTGAACCAACGTCGACATCAGTAGCGCGATGCGTTCGAATGGAACACCAGGGGATTGAGATTTCTATATCTATGGGATTCTTCTTCAGATGTACTACGAAAGCCTTGAAACCACGACTGAACGGACGTGGTTGAAACGTAGTCTCTCTTAGACAGACGCTTCAACTGTGACCTCGTACCTCGACAATTCCATTGAGCCAAACGCAAGCAAGTCTAATTCAGTGAAAATTTAAAGGCGATCTTCCTTCAAGCAAATTTATGGGCTTTGCGGCGATGTGTCGTCATGTAGGGATAAGTACACCTTCGTATTCTCCTCAGCTGTCCCAGACCAATCTTGCCCTTCCAGCACGCAGCTTTTCCAAGATGCGCTTTGGCGAGTCGCTTCTAAAATACCATCGACCGTGCTTTTCGAAATGCCTTGGAAGCCGGCCGAGGTTCCGGACGCCTGGAAGCTGGTCGAGGTTCCGGAAGTTGAGGCGGTCGGGACTGTGTGTGATGCGGAGGATGGAGGTTCCAGCTTGATGAACTTTCCAGCAGTATTGCGGACTCCATACGAGGTCATCCAAGCTTGATCGTGGAGGGTAGTAATATCGATATTGGGAGTGTCCCAGAAAGGATGAAACCCTCGTACGCGCATCTCGTGAATTAGGAAGAGGGCGGGGAAGGGGGCATGCCGGTCGTCGATGTCGAGTGCGACACATTTGCCGTTATATTCAGCGTACGCGGGTCGGTCAGCGAAGTTGACAAGAATGAATCGACGGGCCTGCACGTTTTGTAAGCATCATTGTGCCGGTTATCCTGATCGTCAAAGCTTTACCTCGGGAATGTAGCGAATAAAGAACCGGAAGTGGGCAAAGGCGTGGTGATGATTGGGACACATGAGGACGCCATTTCATGGCTCATGGTCGCCGCTCTTCGCCTCGGAAGGCAACCAATTGCGGCGCCTGAGGTCAACCCACTAAACAAACCGATGAGACAAAATGAGCGAAATCGTGAATAATAGTCTACGGTGGTCGTTGTCTCGGCAAGTGGAATGATATAGCAATGTTCGAGACCGTCAGAATACCCGCAGACAATGCAACGCGGAATGCCGAGGAAGAGATCCCGACCATCAATTCCTGTGTTGAAAGCTGTAGTCGTGGAGAGCTCCGAAACGGACCGCGTAGCCCAGCCGTACGCTGGAGGTAAAGCACCAAAGGGAACGGGGAGAGCCTGTAAAGTCATTCGTGGATTGTGGAGGTATAGAGGTAAGAAAGGGGCGGTTCGTCACACGAGCGTGACCATGTCACCCTTACCCCTTTCGACTGATCTACTGGCTTGCAATCTTCCTGCCTCGCGTCCACGACATTTTCCCGAGCCTCCAGCTTTTTCCTTCGTTTCTCGTCGCCTACGTCGCATCTGTACCTCTATACTTCTCATGGACAACACGTCTGGACTCATAACACGCGGGACGACCGCAGCATCCGCTTGCGCGCGTCAGACGAATCCACACGTCGGAGCCATATCCTACTACCTGAAAGCAAAGGAGAATGTCGCCATCGAGGAAATGATCATCGAAGCGCCCTCAAGCACGCATAAAACTCCGAGAACACGTCCTAATACCCGACTGACGCGCCGCGCGTCCGATATGGAATCGACTGCCTCGCAATGTTTTGCGCATTCTCGCACCTTTACCCGACGTACCCCCGTTTCTGGTTTGTACTCGACACCCGGAGAAGCGCGAAAGGCGCGCAATATGGACTTGAGCATACCGAGCGTGCACATTTTGTTCGTGGACGCCGTCCGCCCGCCTTCCTTTCCCTTTTCTTTTCGGACGCTCGCGGCGGCCCAGACCGCCAAGGGGCCTCTGCCCGCGATTTTATGCCTAGTGAAGGCTGGGGAACGGAACAAGCCTCAGCTGCTCTTGGTCGGCCGTGACCTTGCGTACGCCACCCCTCTTTTTCAGCTCTCCCTTGCATGGATGTATGCACGTCCTTTGCCCTGATTTACGCTAGTGCTCAAAGCCACGGTGTTCGCACGTGCTCGGGCTCTGCTCTTTTCCCGGGTCCCCCCCCCGCCCACTGTTTGGCCATGCGCATCTCGCGTATGTATTACTTAGGGACCTTGAGGCGTTTTGATTTACTGGGCGGCCCTGCGCCCCACTGACGCTCCGCGCGCTGCGCCAGGCGCCGACGTCCTGCATATTTTTGTCGCTCCACCGGTGCTGCCAAGAATTTTGTGTCCTCGCCGCGCTTCGTTACGCAGCTCGCGACTTCCCAGTCACTGCCTCGTTATCCTTTTTATGCCTGGCCTTGTCGTCCGCATCCCCGTCTTTATTCGAGCCGGAGATCCTTTTTCTTTATTTCTTTATTCTCGGAAGCTCCTTGGCTAGACTCGTGAGCCCACGCGCTTTTACCTGCCTGCTGACCAGGTCTGAGGCCTGAGGCCTTGACCCGGGGTCTGCTGATAACGCCTTAAGGGAAGCAAGCAAGTTTTCTCTTTCTCGAACTCTGCTTCCCTTAATTATGTTCAAAAAATCACGGTTTTTTACACTGGGTCCTGCTTACGTCCACTATTATTACAGCTGATTAGAATCGCATCTCCAGGTTTTCCCTCTGCGCGCGTATTTTCCTCGACAATCCCATTTAGTGATTCGTTTTCCCAATGCGGATCTCTTCCGATCGCAGTTCGGCGCCCCTTTTTGCTGTATTTCGCTACCAGCTTATATCTTTGTTGTCTCCTTCAAAATCTGTCTCGGGTTAGCAGCCAGAATGACCTTTTAATCACAAAAATTCATCCAGAATCCTCGGGGATCTCGGGCGTGTTGGAATCTCCAACTGGTATGCCTACTTCTTCGAAATTCGTCCTAACAGAAGTTGGTACATGAAAGGGGACAGAATCAGGAAAGGTATGCAGCATGGTGGATCTTGGGGGTTCTGAATTTCCTGCAAAATCGGTACCGTGAGGTCAATTGTTATCTATAAAGTCCGGCTACATCCTCCAAATACTCATGCGCGGAAGTCTCCCAAAGGTCGGTCGCCCATGTCTTTCTATCTTTCCAATGGCCTTGTTGCCTTTATCCTACTGGCACCTTCATTTGGTTCCCAAAGTATTCAACTCCAATAGCCCTGTTTAACCGATCCGCGAAAATTATATTCGTGGCAAAAGTTGGGCAAAAGCCATATTGTTTTCGCTCTTAGCTCCCAGACCAGCGGACCTCTCGCACACTGATACAACCCACAGGAAGACTGAAACCGTCCCTCTGATTCTGTTTTACCTTTGGCTCCCACGACATTCAACCAAGAGCTTCAATAAGGCATCCGCAGGCAAGAAACACACATCTTGGCATTTCAGTGGACCCGGGTGGGGCCGCAGTTAGGAATTCAACATTCAGAACCACGACTTTTCTTCATTTGGAGCGGATGACTGGGCGCTCCACCTCGCTCCACTTCGACGTTTATCTAGGACACTCACGTCTTTTCTTATATAGATGGGATTTGCGCCAACGAACCTGATAGAATTTTTTATTGATGGCTACGCCATGAATATCGTGGAGACGGGCGCTGTAAATAAGTTACCTCCTCCACGAGATTTCTAGGGTGACAGGGAAGGACTCCGCACATCATGCAGCACATGCATAAGTGCGATCCAGGAATATCTCTACGGGTTTCTACAGCTTGGCTTCAGAAGGCTGCATCTTTATATGCACCCAGACGCGACCAAACGGTGCTTGGTAGCGTTCCATATCTGCGAGACCTACCCTGTCAGCATAGGTTCGAGGAAAACAATACTATACGTGCCTCGGTTCTAGCGGACATGGCTCGAGCACCGACGGTCATGGTAGTATTCACTATGCGAAGTGTTTCTCCCCTAATAATATGGCAGTGAGAAAGAGTGGAAGCGAAACTTGGAGTTGACTCACAATGTGGCCGGAGAATGGTATACGATATTCAGTGATTGAGAGACGGTAATTATTTTTGCCCCAAAGGCGAACAAACATAAAGTGGAACACCTATGAGCGAATGGCGCCGGGCGGCGAGTCGGAATCAGTGGATTTCATTTCTGGGTGCGGGCGACGCACATGTCAATGATAAGTGCCGAGCACCCTCCGTGTACGTTTCCGCCTTATATCAAACGAGGTCGGAGTTAGAACTGAAATAATGCGCCTATCGGGAAAGACTACCGCCGTTGAGCATGTCTGATTTCGCCAGTTATGATCACCAAACGACTCAGTGAGGACATATACGCACCATCCGTCACAATGAGCTCACAAACCACTTTTCCTTCCTGTTTGAGAGGCTCTTCTGCCTTCTTCTCGACAGAGACGTGGGTGATAACCAGTCGTTGGATGATGGAGTCCGCAAATCCAGGCTTCTTGTTGTTGTTCAGGCCAAATAAAATGGGGAGGTTAGAGAAGAGCTCCAGCGTCTGGGGGTCAACATTTCCGGAGACCTGCATTTTAACGAGGAAGATTCGACGGAGACAAAACTCGAAATCCGGTCAGCGGTTAAAAACGGCGACATGGTTTTTAAAGAGGTAGTACCGGCAAATCGGCACGGTATAACCGGTCAAATCACCGTTCCCACGTTTGTCAGAACGAATCGAACCAAACGTTGAATCAACGTCGACACGAATACTACTAGGCTGGGAGTAGCGCGATGCAGTTCGACTGGAATGAAAAGGAATTATATCTCTTGATTTCCATTTGCCCTCAGAAATACTTCTGAAACCTTGGAAGTTGAACTGAAACCACCACTGAACGGACGTGGTTGAAACGGTGGTCCGACTCAAATTTGACTTGTGGCGACCGTCCTTGCCTCAGATTAATATAACCAAATATTCCAACGCCCTTTTGGAATATAAACCGAATATATAGTCGTATACCACGCTGCCGGTGGGTCGGTGGTAGTTCATTTCAACATTTCTCTAGATCTTCAACCTTCATGGGATTTAGATCGCGAGTCTTGTGTACGATCGGGGGCCGGATTTTACTCACGACGGCTTGGCATTTAAGTCAGAACGGGTTCTGCTTTAATATGGACGAAATTGCCATTCCTAGCGTCGTTGTTTATTGCGACAATTATATTCGCTGCCCGGAATAGTCCAACACTGATTCAATTTACCGCGAGTTCCATTCTACTATGCCATAGCCGCTGCAAGCAAGTCGGAAAATACGGGCGTGCCGAAGCCAGCTATGAGAGACGTGGGTAAATAATACACAACTTGCCAGGGACACTTACTGAGTGGATCCCACCCAACCGCCGCGTCAAAGGCCACCTAATCATGAACCTCAGAAAAGCAGAGCGTATCAAACTAATTAAAATGACTCACAGAAGAGGCGGGGCAGACGAAACCCGAATTGTGGCCGATAGTGATGTCGGTAAACGCCGTTGAAGCTGTGGAATAGATGAATGGGTTGAGGAAACCTAAAACTGGTTTCCGGCCGCCAGAAGCTGGTCGTTGATAAGGGCAATGACCCCAGCAAAAGTGGGTGAGGATGCGCTGGTGCCTCCAACAAGGCCTGTGGTACCGCCAGACACGACCTCAAAATTCCATCCCTGTAGAGCAACATCGGGATAGCCGCGGCCGGACTCGTTAAATGTCCCTGCGAAGTCGGACGGACGGTCTCGAGGAAACCGGCGATTGCTGCGGTCTGGTAGTCGGGAGCGGGGAAGAAGTTGGAGAACCCGCCGCCAGTGAAATTGATAGCGACCTCAGGCCCGAAACCTTGTGTAGATCCAACAGATGTTACGAAGGGACAGGCTGCGGGGAACACCGGCATAAAGACGTTGTTGCATACACTGGCGGAGTCATGATTTCCACGCACACCACCCTAAAAAGCTAGGTCAGGTTACACAACCATGGAGCGACTTCTGACTGACATCTCCCGATGCATAGAGCACGGATATACCCCGCGAACCAAGCGCCATGTAACCGTTGCAGATTTTACTGCAAGGAACCATGAGTCATTAAACATGATAATGTTGCCGGCAAAACAAAAAATTCAACACGAACATGGCCATGCTGCTTCCAAAGGAAGATTCGGTGGAGCCATACGAAGTCGTCATGACCGAAGGGGGGTTGTCTATACCATCAAGTAAAGTAGTCGTGTCCAACAAAGATGTGGCGAATCCGGCAATGCTGCCCGATCCACCAATCGAAAGGAACTGCGTAGGAACTCCAGTCGCAATACCTGACAAAGAATAAATTACCAAACCAAGGATTGAGAAAGAATGTACCCATCGTATACTGGATGTCGAGGTTGGCCTCCACACCCGCTTCATTGGGGCTCTGCGGGTTCGTCCCGCCGTCAGCGGTCAAGAGGTTGAATGTCGTATTAGACGGGATATCGGGCCGCAATAGTGTAAGGAACGCCTAAACATAATAGCCAGTGATATTGAGGGTTAGTCCGAACCAGTAAACAGAAACACGAACCGAAAGATCTGCGCTTTGCGCAAACTCTCCGACGTAGCCAGTAACTAAAAGGGTATTGTTCGGTTGGGTGGCCGGCGAAGAGGGGATCCCTTAGAGCTCTTGGAGGCAGGTCGGTGTCACGACGCCGGAGGCGAGGCTGGCGTTGCAAGACGCAGGAGGATCACGCTTCTCAAGGCTGAAATTTGTCACAGGCACCAGACGAGGGTTGGGAGGTACGAATTCAGTACTCGGGTGGACCACGTCGATGTGGCCAACCAGCTCGGACGGCAGCGACACAGAGAGGGTCCGCGTGATCGACTCCGCCATAGATGGGTGAGTGAACACTTCGAAATTCGCAGCGAAAAGCTTATTGGCCTGGGAGACTGGAAGAGTGAGGGACATCCAATCTCCGTTGGGGGAGATCACGGTGGGCTTGAGGCCATTCGCAGATGCGAACGCGTCAAACGTAGTAACCGTTTCTGGAGAAGGCTGCACGAAAGCTTTGACCTTCGGATTTCCGTTAGTAGCGCTTAGACGAAAACTGCAACCGAAGGAAATCAGCGAACCTCGTCCTTCGACAACCATTGCCGGAACTCTGGGCTCCCAGGCGTCGACAGGGACATGAGTTTGGCCTTCAGGCCGGCGATGTTGTTGGAGGCCAAAGCGAAGCGAAGGGTGAGCATGTCATCTGCGGGTGCGGCACCTTGGCTGATGAATCCATTGGGAGCAGCTAGACGACTCTCATGTATGACCATGCGGGCAGCCGAGACTGCGCTAAGAGAAAGCATGGCCAGGAGGTTACGGAGGGCCATCATCGCGACGCAAGGGAGGGCAAAGACGAGTCCGTTGCATTGCACTCTGTTTCTGGTTTATAAGCCCATCCACACTGCTGTGTAGTTGGATCAAGAAGATCTCAAGAATAACGCGATTTCATCCATTCCGGGCAAACTCCGGCGGTCAAGCACATGGATGCTCTTTCACCTAGGTTGGCTGGCCTTATCGGGAGAGTAACTCTCACCCCGGCGGAAGATTCCGTCCTCACAATGTTGCGCCTTGTTGCGTGGGGTTCTAAACTCGTGGTCAGATATCTTCACTTCCCTTGGGGTACTGATCCGCTTAAGTATGAGAGCAGAGACGCGATAGATCCTCAATGTGCGTGCGTGGAAAAGACGAGCTGGTTACTGGGTAATGTGCCAGCCGAACAGTGCGTCAAGTTTTAAACTCCGACATGCGATCAGTGATCGCCAGATACGGTTTAAAAGTACTTTAAACACCAGTCCTACCGAGGCTTACTTACTGTGGATGTGATCTTACCGTAACCACTCAACCAAGTGGCTAATTGACCCCTTCGGGGAGTCATAGGAAAAATTGGAACGATACAGAGAAGATTAGCATGGCCCCTGCCCAACCAAGTGGCTAATTGTCCGGACCAAGAGACACGGGACGCGTAAGATTTATGACGTCACGCGCCTTTGGGACGCGACGCGACTTGACACCTTAGAGTAAAGTCACCGGTCACCCTACTGTATCCACTTGAATCCAACTCATATCATCCCTCTGTTTCGCATTTACATTTTTGGGTCAAGTTACATCTCTTGCGAAATATTCAGGTTACGTAGCTTTCTATTGGCCAGAATGTTTCCAGAATGCGCTTTGAAGTTAAAAGAATAAGGTGCAATCACCCAATACTGTTAAAGAAAAAAGAAGGTCATCGATGGCCGTTTCAAATACGTAGTTTCGAAACTTGACAGATTCCGAAATTTGTTGAAAACTGCTGGACACGGTGATATCGGGCCGGAAGCCAGAACTCAACGCCCGCTTCCCGATTTGGACCTGTGTCGATGTCAAGCTTTTCGGAACAAATTAAAGGTCCATATTTTACACAATTAGTTAGAAATAAGGGGCAATAACAATGAGCTTAGCAGTAGATCTTCTGACCTATTCAAGCGTGACACCACGGAAGGCGGTTGATAACAAATTAACCCATTTGACTTGGCGGTCCAGTTCCAGAAGCAATTCTGCGCCGCAGATGCTGAAACTAAGGGGAGTATTTTGGTCTGTCATTGGTGCAGACAATGTCTATGTCGCCTTGCAGTTTGAAAATGCCGGTATTAAACGTCGTGTCCGGATGGACCTTTAGATGAGCGGTTTGTCTTTCGGGGTACATGTGGACTTCTAACTGGTTTGCATCGGTTCCTATTCCAAGATAGTTTCCCGAAATTTCACCAGCTTATCGCCAACAGTAGCATTAGGTATTGAAAATGGAGAGAAAATAGTGACACACTATGACATTTTCGTGGGGTTCGGAGTCGAGCGAATTTCCCATTCGGAAGAATTCGATTGTGCTGTCAATCTTTACGCCCGAATCCAGGCTCAGTGACCGTAAATGGCGACGTCCAGATCGAGGAACATTGTGGCCGCTGCATCTTCTGGCCATTTTTCATATGTAGCGGGAGCCAATCTTCATTGGGCGATGGTCTGAGAGATGGGTTCGCTACAACTTCATGGTGATGGGGGCAAAAGCGGCCATTCCTCGGTGCCCCATGCCCTCCAAAGTCCAGTCATATGGTTGACGTGACCGTGGACTATTCATAGGCCCTTCGATTTATCAAGGCAAGGATGATCTATGCACGGAGAAGCCGACGGAAGAAAGCGTTTGAGTGCAGATAGAGATATCTTTTCGGTCCCATTGGTTGTACGCCACGAGACTAGAAAGGATCAAAAGGGTTGCAGTGTTGCATAAATAACAATGTGCAGACCGCAAACTAAGAGTCTGAAGAGGTTCATGGGCGGTGCCAGGGAAGGACATTGTGCGTGTTATTCAACGGTAGTCAGGGAGAAGGCAAAACTACCTCGTCAATTGAGCGAGTTCAAAGAACACAAGAACATGAAAAGACTTGTGGACAGGATTGGAGCTGCGCCAGCGACGAGGAAGCTTCCAATGTCGGATGCAGTTGGGTGAATGAAGTAACCGTATGTGGTATTGATATCCATAATGTAAATTGGCTACAGCTTGGGCCCGGAGGGTCGCATCTTTACATGCACACCAGATGCTACCAAACGGTGCTGCGTGGCATTCCATATCTGTTCCCGTGTTGGTAAATATATAGAAGCATACCGACACATACCTCGGTTCTGGCGGACATGACTCGAGAACCGACTGTCATTGTGTTGTTTACTATACGCAGTTTTTCTCCTCTGATCTCGTGGTGAGAAACGAGAAGGACTGAACCGTGGGACTCACAGTGTGGCGGGAGAATGATACACAATATTCAGGGATTGCGAGACGTGCATTCCCCGCTGGAAGGCCATGAAACACATCGACGAGCATCTAATTACCAGTTAACTGCACTTCATAGCTTTTAAAGATGACCCACATGTCAATAAGGAATGCCGAGCAGCCTCCGTGTATATTTCCAGCGCCGTTCAGACAGTCTGTAAATCGTCGGCGAACGAAGTCTAGTTGCCTGCTGCGAGCCACACGCACCCTCTGTGACAACAATCTCGCAGACCAGTCTTGCCTCTTTCTTTAGAGACTCCTCTGATTTGTTTGAATCGAGGCATGAGTAAGCACTAGATGCTCGAAGATGGATTCTCCGAATCCGGGCTTCCGGTTGGGTTGTTTTCCTAACACATGAGAAAGATCCGAGAGGGATTTCCTAATCTCTTCGTCGATATCTTCCGCGAACCGCATGCTTTTGAGCGAGTGAAGGGTGAAGGGACTGGAACTGTAGGGAAGACACCACGGCTTAAGTGATACGCTCCCGGGCCAACGAACACTTGATCGCCTCTGTCCGACTCGGAGTTACGGCAGCCATCTTGGTCGGTCAATCAAATCTTGAAACTCCGCTTCAATCATCTCTTGCCACCAGCGCACTGTGTTCTTGACACTGGCTCCTCAGTCGCAGAAAGATGGCCGTGGACTCGAATCCGAGCCATATCCGGACGGTCATTGCCAGGCTTCCGGCTACGTTTCTGACAACAGCCCACCGCGAAAAAGACTGAAAATTTCTACCAATTTCGAGGAAACGTCAGCGTTGGCCGAAGATTCCCCAAACTCCTTATTCGATGAGGTCTCGCCTGCTTCAGCTATTTCTGATAGCTTAGTATGCGCCGAAAAAATGACACCTGCGATGTTGGACGCCCCTCCTATCCCCGGATTATTCTTCACGCCGTCTCTATTGTTACCTCTTGAACTAGCCAACGAAGTGACCCACTTTTGCCTTAATAATTATTTCAACCAGCCGGGAGTAAACCAAATCATGCTCTTTGGTGTCGCCTCCTCCACTGCGACAGCACCTTCAAGTGGCTTGCCACCTGTTTTATTGGCACTGCTGTCCACCATGTCGTCCCTCCTAAAACCCTCTCTGCCCTCCGAAATTTATGATCTTCTCTTCCCGCACACACCCACTCGCGCCCGACAAGCTATTCTGAACCTCTACCAACCCGGCGAAGGCATCATCCCGCACGTTGATCTGCTGCGGCGCTTCGGCGACGGGATAGTGGGCATTAGTGTCTTGGGATCAACTGTCATGGAGTTTGCACGGGTCAAAGAACCAACAGACGATGTCCTCCCACTGCAGCTTTTTCTCCCCGAGCGGAGCATGATCGTGCTCTCTGGGGATGCACGCTACGAGTGGACGCACGGCATCGAGAAAAGAACCGCCGACCTCATTCCTGATGCAGGCGCGCACCGGGTTGTCCAGCGCGGAGTACGGTTGAGCATTACGTTTCGCTGGCTCCTTCCTGGTGCAGACGTGGTTGGGCAGGACGAAATCGTGACCGAAAGTAGGGTCATATCCATACTACTTACCCCGGCGATCCGTCTCTGCTTTGGGAGTTATATAACCGGTCTTCGACGCATCTGTCCATCTGATTGTGGCATATTTGACTGGTGGCGAAAACGTAGCTTCCTGAATCTTTTCTGTTCCCCTGACGAGAAATAGAACCAATATCTTCTGGTTTTCCCTCCCGCAGGTAAAGTCTGGGGTGAAAATTAGAGCGTCAGTATGAGTCTCGGCGTTGCGACGGCAAAGCTCCTGGTCAGCGATTTGTCCGTTCGGAGCCACCACGAGGCTGGTTGTTCCCGCGATGGAGACTCTGTGAGTGTCAATTCGAGTCTGGGCATTTTGAGATGTCAATTTTTCGACGAGAGGAAGGAAATGAAAATGAGTGCCACAAGCTCAAGGTGCGCCTTTTATACACTATAAACAATCATCCTAGCTCGAACAAGAAAAGGAGTCCTGAGAGAAAAAAGCGAAAAATCGAAACAGGTGTGGCAGATCGATCATATGCTTCTTGTGAGTCCACCAAACCATGCGCTTACTTTTTTCTCTCGTTGTATATATCCTTTTCGCGAACTCTCCTACGCCGTTCAAGAACCTTGGACGGGTGCTTGGCTGGCATTCTCCCGGTCTTCCGACATGCAGTGACCACCCTTGCCTTGCTACATCAAATGGCCTGCGGAGTCATATCAGCCATATGGTTGGAACTTTTTCGAAGGCTTGGGTCATCCTGGAATGAATATTTTGTGCCCATCACCAGAAGGTCAGTAGCTGCAGGTGCATTTCAACGAACGGTATTTGAAGGGCGCGAATAAAGATTGGATCCGTCATGTATAAATGGCCAGCTGTCTATCAAGATCCAGTCGGAGAAAAATTCTTGTATCTGTATGTTAGACTCCTCTTCCAACAATGCTGATTACAACTCATGTGACAGCACGAGCGAGTCTTCAGATGGGCGATTCGCTAGACTCATGGCTGAGCATCCTCTTGATTGGCGGCGGTGTTCGGGTGTTCGGGTGTTCTTGATGCTCTCTCATACGGTGCGCGGCGATGCATATCTCGTACACCTGTTCTTACATCACGCCACTAGCGACAAGCTCAACGGGACGCGACACAGACTGACGGAGCTGGAGCCATTGCAAATCAGATACACGGTCGTACCGAACTTTAAGGTCGATTATCTGGACACCGACGGACAACATATTCAATTCAACGGTTGTTGAACTTGTAACCGGGCTCCGCGCGGTGTGTAAAACCGTCTTGGATAAAAGTGAAACACTACCACTGTTAGCCCTAAATGTATTATGGGGTCAGAATTGGCTATGGGACTGAACGACAAGCTCACACGGGTCGAATATGTTTTCAAACATCTTCCGTGGTGGGACACTTGGACTCTTGTCCGATGGAAGGGAAGATCCTTCACAACGCGATACCGCTTATTTTTGAATTTTTTTCAAGGGGAGAGGATCTTCTGAACACTTGCGGAAACGTCTTTAGCTATCTATAACACTGTTGTGGGCTTCAGAGACTACTATATATGGTACACTAACGACAGCGTGCGTTTGTCTTTCGTCTGGATTTGAATGTTTTTCTCAAGTTGCATCTAGACTCCTGGCTTAATAAACCAAGCTCGGCGAGACGAGACGCTGAAACCCGTTAACGCCAAATCCATCGCTCAAGATATTCAGCGTCTTCTCAAACGAGTTGAAAACGCTCGGAATGCCGTAGTATACGAGGTTGCGAGTGTTATAGTCTGTCTGGAGAGACTAGGCAAACCGCAAGGCCTACGCGGCTGGCTCTCTAGAGCAGCCCGTCCTTCATCTGCGATATTATAGCTCATCCAGCGTTCCATCTTGGTGTATTAGTTAATCTTCCTCATCAACTGCCTGTATGTCTCTGGAGTTATATTACGTATTATCACCTTAAGAGATAGATATTCATAAGTAATAAAGTCGGCAAATTCTGGGTGATACATACTCGGACCCACGTTGGCACAGACAACTATGCCATCTTTCTTCGAGGATGTTCATTGACTTGGTACATTAGATGCGTTGGTCGAGTATGTAAAATTAGAGAGAAAAGTGCTTCGATAGGACAATAAAAATGATACGTCTGCTGCAGCTCCCCTACGCCCCGATCCATCGATCTAACTGCCATGTTTGGCAATAATAACCTTGAGCATGTGTACGTCATGCGTCGTACGAAGTACGCCTCCTCGAACGGCGGTCTTCTCGCGGTAAATGTCTTCAACGTTGAGGTCGCCGGGATATGCGAGCTGCTCCTCCTCCAGCCCTCCCCAATCGAAGTCGATGAGCTGTAGGTCGCCCTGTGCGTTGCAGAGGACATTGGGCTCTCGGACATCTCCGTGAACCCACCCTGCGCGATTCATTTCTTGGATATTCGACGAGAATTTCGTGAGATTCTTGGCCACCCCGCTACCGACTTCGTTGAGTGGTCGATAAGTTTCGCCAAGATATTCCATTACGACGATGCACCAGCCTGCGCCGATGGGGGAACACCCATACAGGGCCGGGGCGAAGCCCTTCCCGGCGCAAAACTGGTGAAGCTTCGTCCCATAGCGTTTCGTAAATTTGACAAGAACGCTACGCTCGGGCTCAGCGTTCTGGTCGGCGTCGTCAGGGGGCATATCATGGGCAATGAACAGGAGTTTCGCGCTGCCTGGGTCAAATCTGCCGACGTATTTCAGTCTTCTTGATACTGATGAGTCCAGTGAAACGTATTCTCGAATGTCGGGGAAGGAGGGGTCTACGAAATCTGCCGTTGGCGACTCCCAGAACTTGATGATCTTGTTGAAGGCCTTCTCGTAGGCAGCTAAGAGTCGAGCGGCATGCAAGTGCGCTTCCTCGCACGTGTAATGCCAGTCGAAGGACGCCGTCGCCCCGTATATTTTCTGGACAACCGGATTATGGTCGTCCCATATTGCCGAGGAAAAGTCGATGATGCAGCCTGGGGTTGCGCTGTTCAGGTAAAGCACAATCTAAAGCGTCACAAACACTCACCATAGTAAGCCCCGAGGAGGAGAGGGCATTGGTTTCCGGGGCTCTTCTCTGCCTCCGCAACCGTCGTCTCCACGTAGTACTGGCTCAGTTGCCAGTGCGGCTCAGACCCGCCGTGCGCAATTTCGAGCTGGCACTCGTAAAGGGCGCCTGGTAGAGCGCTGGCGACCCAAACCGTGCCGCTCCTGCTCTTGCTGCTCCCCTTCCCCTCGTCCTTCACCTCGCCCTCCTTGTCCTTACCCTTCCCCATTCCCTCGCTCTCGCGCTCCTCGCCCTCTCGTTCCTCGCTCTCGCGGTCCATTGAATGCCACCCATCGACCTCCCATGAGTTGGGGTACTTGTGGTACCCGAGTGTGGGCATGTATTTCGACATAACAGCATTGAAGGCCTGAACTCGGTCAGATTCGGCCTTGTAGACCGGTGAGAGAACTTCGCGCAACTCCAGCGCCCAGGAGAACGCATGCGGAGGGGGGACGCCAGAAGCCATGGCATCAACCATGTCCCGGAATATCGAACACCTAAGTTCGTTCGGAATAACAGGTTGCAATTCGATGGGTCGGTCCGTGTTAACTTGAGGTCTGGACGATGACGAAACGTATTTCCGGTAATGGTCTGGCTCGCCGTGTTTTGAGGGGGCGACCTTGTTGGTCTGATATTGCTGGATCCATCTTTGACGGGGGTTTGAGCCGGGTAAATGCTGGGAACACTGCATGAAATCAGCAAGGATGGATAAGTTTGACAGAGAAAGCCGTTACTTTGGGATTTGAGTGGACTCCACTACAAACAGACGGCAAATGATGTTGGAAGGATCTGGGGCCTGGAATGAACGGATTTCCTCGAGTCCGAACAATCTTTGGTGGGGAAAGCTAAAGAGGTCATCGATCGATGCAGTAGGGATTGATGAAGTGTCCGGAAACGTTTGCGTGTACTGCTTGGGTTCAGTATCTCCTTGGATGTCAAGGAAGAAACTCACACGGAACAAAGCAAAATTCGATGGCGCGCCACCTTCATTCAGAAGCCTTGGGAACCAGTGAGAACCAACTACTGGGGCGAATTTTGAAACAGGATCGCCCTCCTCCCCCTCGGTCTTGAGCCTCGCCGGCTGGTTTTGCCGTGTCATTCCGCCGCCGCTTGAGAGGGGGTTCCATCATCTCTTCTAGTTCCTGAGCGCTAGGCAAGATGATGAACCGCTTGGGGAAGATCCAGCAGGGGAAAGCCAGTGGGGTGAAAAAGTTTTCGCGCTTCGACATGCTTCGCATTCGACATCGAGGTTGAACTGTAAGGAGATTGATCTCGCTTGTGTGCCGTTCGCAGAGAATTACCTTATTAGGAATCCAAGTAAACCTTAATCTCCTTCTCTTCTCCACGAATTCGATTTACAATCTTCATTGCCTGACGCTCGCAGCAAATATTCGGCGTGAATCAACATGTTCAAGGCTCCATACCCACCCTATGATCCAACAGATCCAGCTGGGTTCTCGTGAGTTTTCTTCTTATCGATCCGGACCACACTCGCCCTCAAGTCGTTGGGAGATATACCACAGTTGTCCACCGATGGCCGGTTATTATTACAGGGTACAGAGTTTCAAGTTTTCCTCTCATTTTCGCTCATTGGATGTATCGTCTAGGGTAATTGACCGAATGCATCGACTGAGCCACGATCTGTGCCTGGAAATGAATGCCTCCGAGACGAAGCTGAGAAGGACTCCTTTAAATTGCGAATAGATGAGGCCAAGGGGATAATAGAAAAGGTCAGCGAATGAGCCGTTTCCAGCCGAGACGCTCAGCTTATTTGTCTCCACATATAGATCAGCAAATTGAAGTACGAGATGGGAAGAAATCACATTATGCAGTAAGGGTGCATCTGCTCTTCCCGTAGAAGTTGCTGCATGTCAACTATAGACCCATTTCCTCCGATGGAGAGCCGGCAGACATGTACAACTCTGAGTTGCAACGCCTAGCCGAAACCGCACAGAATACTTGGTTTACTGCACCGTGGCTCTTTGCAGAGTGGGTTTTTGGGCTTCATAAATCTCTGAGGCAGAACTAAGCGTACTATCATTTAGATGTTACTTGTCTGTTTCATCCAAAATCGCCACTCTAATGTCTAACAATTAGCCCAGGTATCGACTTCTTCGATCTTTCTTCGTGCAAACGACGCAATGGACCTCGTGTGATCCTTTCTCATCCCAGAAAGCCGAGACTTTCAAGCAATCTGGGAAGGCCATCTATCGTGCGCGTCATTTTCAGGTTAATTTTTCATCACCCTTCATATATCGTCGCAGAAATTGCAACAACTATGCACGAACTTGAGGAAGAACGTGCAAAACTGCAATCAGACTCCGAAAAGCTCGGTGTCTTGTTCAAGGAGATGATACAGATGTGCCTATGGTTAATAGTGGTTTACTTTCCCTTCAGACGTGCGCTGATGTTGCCGATTTGAAGGGGAAACGCAACCGTATTTTACGTTGCCTTCTTTTGTCCTCTGAACTCTGAAATTTCTGCAGGATCTATCCCTTCTAACTCACTTGTCGTCCTCCGACATTGAACACCTGCAAACCGTAGGCAAGGATGCCCAAGCTGCTCGGGCAGAGTTCATCCTGCGGGATGACCAAGAGAATGTTTGGGCTCACGTGAAATCACTGTCCAAAGGGAGGGTTGATTTCGTGCTCGATAATGGTACGAGTCGATGATCAGTTTTCAGCTATATCTCGAACGTTCATACTACTCACAGCTGGTTTTGAGGTATACGACGGCTTTGTTTCTGCTTTGGAATATTTTTATCAACACATTACAGCTCTTCACTGACCTTGTGTTCGCGGACTTTCTGGTGACCTACACGCCTCATGTTGCCACTGTTGTTTTCCAGTACGTATACGCCGTGTTTACATTTCCCCACCGTCTCTCATTCTCCTTGCCAGCCCCAAATTAATACCTTGGTTCGTCTCCGATGTATGGACGATCCCTTTTTCCCTGGTTTTTATTTATTCGGACTCAATAATATGCTGAAGGTAACGCCCGGCGACTTCACCGAAACGATCACCTCGCTACTCGATCCCACATTCCTTCCTCCTCCAGATGGTATGAACAACGAACACCTCCGAACCATGGTCCAGCGCTGGGAGAGATACGTGGCCGAAGATGTCTTCACGCTATCGGTACCCGCAGCCACTCCGCTCGGAGGGGGTTCCGACGGTACTGCCGAATTGGCAGAATTTTGGACATTGCCTGCGCCATATTGGGACATGCGGCTTCATGCGCCGAAACTTTGGAACGCGCTTAAGCGCGGAAACCTCGTTATTTTCAAGGTAAAATTTGAAATCTCCTTTGCATACACCTAAGTTTTGATTTCTGGTTCGATTCAGGGTGATTTGAAGTACGTACTTCATGCTGGCATTCGAGTGAAGAGCAGTTCAACTTAACCCTCCTGGTACCGTATTTAGTTATCGCAAGTGAGTGAATCGACGTTTTGAACACATTTCGTAATGGTCCACACTCATTCCGCGACGTGTTAGGCTCACGGGCGACGTGCAATGGCCTGCCTGGACCCCGTTTTCGACAGCCCTGGGACCATTGGCTGGAACCTTCCCTCTGCTGAGCTTACGCACAAACAAGGCCGACGTGGTCGTCGGCGTCAATCGAGAGGTCGCTGAGCAGCTGATAAGAGTGGGTCTAAGTGGAGGGTCGATGGCAGGTAAGAATTTCTGAGACGCTTTGTTCACTTTATGCGCTGATTCTGCTGTATACCCAGGTATGCGCTGATATCGTTCTCGAAGCCGATCTAGAGTAGAGTAATTGTAATATATATGTTTACCACCAGTGAAGTCGTTTTAAAAAAAACTTTCATTGACGGGCCTATAATTTGGTCGTCAACTATCGACCAAGGCGAACCCGTTTTCAATTATGCAAAAATATCGAGTTGAAAGAATATCGTTCATGCCAAGCCGCTGCTGCTGTGAATGGAACGCTACGGCACGGTTCGTGTCTTTCGGTTCAATTCCGCCGGTTCTTCTTTTCCTGTGATGAGAGGTGGAAAACCGTATATGCCCGTCTTTTCAAACCTAGTTCCCGTTCTATAAAGGTGGCGAACTCATACGTATCGTTTGTTTTTAACCTCCATTTTGCGGGCATCTCGGATAACCTTTAACCGTGGGATTATATTTCTGTTTTTAGACGATAGTTACAATCAATTTTTCGTGGAGCAGTGGAGAGTGCGAGACAACGGAATTCTCTGGGCCAAGTCTGGGCACGCCGCGGTCTGGCTTGGTCTGGCTTGGCCACCCTCGAATCCAAGGATATCGCCAAATTGCAGCAGCTACGGCAGGTCTACGGCCTTGAATTCATTCCTCGTGTCGAATTGAGTAGTCCTTATACATATCGGCTTCGAGACTCGCGCCTTCTTCAGGCTCGTGAAAAGATCATAACTGCTGCGTAACGGTAACCAATCTCGCTTGGCCGCCCGTTTCTCGGGTTATTTTATATATGTACTCCGTTGCTTGTTGGGGGGAGCACGGTCTTCGTCGTTTCCACTGGTTGCGTTCTGCGTACTCACTCGTTCCGTGGCTGGTTCCCTCTTTTCTTGTGTGGCGGCAGGATCGCACTCGCTTCAATGTATAACCACAAGACTAGGGAATGGTTCAAGCATGTCCTCCGGCTTTCCAGAGTCAAACTGCTCGTGTGTGCATTCTTCCTGAGTGCGGATTTTATCTGACTTGTCGAGCAGTATGCGAGAATCACTCTCACTCGCTACACCGCTCTTTACTTCTTCCTCGCTCTTTTGAGTTGCGTCCTCCTCGTCATTCTGCAGGCCGAAACGTATGCCAGCAATACGGAAGGCGCAGTTGCCGTTGCCGAATTCCTTAGCCGGGTAGCCAGATTGTGTTCTCTTAGTGCGCAGAGCTAACGCGAATTCAGGCGAATGTTAACACTACAATTGGAATGTCTTTTCTGCAGGATGGGGATGTTATAGTACGTCGCGCGATTTCCCTGTGGTCGCTTTTTCATTCGTTTTGTTTGCCAGCTCTGTCGCAACCTTCCTGGGCAAGAAGGAGCTAACTGCACCACTCTTGTTCATCGCGCTCACTCGCATATGCATGTCAGCCCAAACCCCTGTCTCTCTCGTCGTCATTTTTGACAATAACCGCTAGGTTCGGGACACGATACTTTCATTCGACGATTCCCCTGAAAATCTTCAGCAGTGTGCCATATCTTTGATGTGGCTCGAAGACGTGTGAGCGCGAACCTTCACGGTCTACAGTAGTCGACTCTTGCTGAATTTGCTATAGGTTGTCTGATGCTGTAAGGACTGTGCCATTGTTGCGACTACTTGAATTCATTCTCTTGAAATAAACAGCGTCGTGAGGACATCGGTATACTGGTGTATCAGATCTGGCTCTTTTCGCTGTCCGTGGTGACGGTAAGCATCCTTCCTTGAGAGCATCTCGGGCTATCTAACTATCGCGCCAGTTGCTGAACGAAAGTCTCCCGCATCTTTTTGCCGGTTGGCTGCGCGTGTTCTCGCTACCGCTTGGGCAGGCTTCAGACTCCAGGGAAGCAAAAATCTATATGACACCTACAACCATGTTGTAACCGCCGGACAATGCGATGGCTTTACCCTCTGGGAAGCTGGTGGGATGAAACGGGACTCATGAAGTGCGTTATATGTTGCTCATTATCGTACATATCCTTACTTTTCCATAGATGAAGGGCCTAGTTTCGAACGCAGTGAATTTAGTATTGATGGCCGGCCTGTCCTACAAACTTTTCACCGTGCGCGTTTAGTGTTCTATCTTGCTTGATGTATTGAATCGTCCTGCTAGGTGTATGTGTCACAAACGTTTAGCCGGGTAGGCGCGTCGACGGAGGTCAATCGCATATACAAGGTATGTTAGCCGACTGTATTGCAATTCTTAATTCTGACCACAGTTCATAGCTCGTACTCTTGCTATCAGTTGTCCTACAACTTGCGGGTTTCTTTACTCTCGGACAAACCGTAAAATTCGAATTTCCCTCCCTTTTGGTCTGACTGACTTGTTTCAGGCGTTGTGGATTAGCAAAATTTCATTCGGGGCCATCCGCCAGTTGGCCGAACACTTCCCCATATATCTCGCTGGACTCATCGTAACTGCCGTCGTGAGTTGAATGGTTGATGCGTGTTTCTTCGTTACTAAGCCAACATTTAGCTCGAGATCCCTTGGCTCGTCCTGGTCCGTTTCTTGGTTTCTCCCTTTCCTATTATCTGACTCAGGCTTGGCTCATAGGGATGGATTAGCGTACGGAGGGAGTCGAAGGCCCTGTTTCTGCTCTTTTCCTTCATCTCCTTGATTATTCTCTGATGGCTTCTGTGCTGTTCATAAGCCCTCGTCAGTCGTCTTTTTTTCGCCTCAAGTAAATCTAGAAACGGCCACGCTAACGACCTTGCTAGTTAATCGATTTGTTATTAAAGAGTGGTCATTCTACGCTACCATGTCCGTCAGTGAGTGATTGAACGACAGTCGATGAACATATTCCTGATTTCATTTCCCTCTCAAGCTGCGTATATTCTTCTGGTCGCAACCTTTGCCCTGGCCATTGTTTGCAGATTGCAGTTCGGGAAGGTTTGTCATTTGCAATACGTCGTATGCTACTTTTAACGACGCATCTAGGGTCTTGCACATTTTTGTAATTATTTTTACCGGCTTCAGTACCCGTTGCTCATTTATTTTAGTGCGCGTGGCAGATGCTCTTGAGGATGGAGACTTTACGCCTGTTTACTTTTCTAAGGTATTTCAGCCGCTTCTCCCTCGTTCAACTACTTATGACCACTCTTCTGCTCTCAGGGAGATGATCCAGTGTCATCCGTCGAGGACGACACGAAATCCCTATTCGACCCAGAAAAGACAATTTTGGGACATTTAAGCCTGAAGGACGAGAAGTTCCCCTCGCCTGCACTTTCCCGGAACCCCAGCACCCTGTCCGTGCTTTTCGCCAAAGATACCAAGTCACCTGGTGATACCATCCACCTGTCGAGCACGCCCGCTCTCTTCTCAAACGCGGAGAAGCGCAAGAGCGCCTCGCCTGTTGTGGTTATACCCGTCACACGCACGTCGAGCATCAAGAGCAACAACAGCTCCCCCTCGTCGCCCCGCTTCAAACTTAACCGCCCGTCGGACATCCATACAGGGCCTGCCCGGTCGGACTCATTCACCCTACCCGCGATAACAGCTGTATCCCCCATGTCGTATCAGCACACCCGCGCCGATAGTGTCGACGAGCGGCCCAGTCGGGGCCGCTCGACGGCGGAACCCGCGGTGCCTCCCCAGGCTGTACTGAGGTCGAAGTCGGTGCCTAGGCACGCAGGTCTTCCCAGGAACCCCAGCGATGGCAATGTCAAGCCCGCAGGAAACTTCTTTTAATGTAATTACACTTTACATCCGTTCTTTCCACGAGTCTAAACACAACTTTTCTACAGAGTGTATAGACATTTGGACTACTTGTCAGTATGATGTTCTGAGAATTTAGTGTAGTCGTTATTACATTGTACCAGAGTCCAAGCTCAGTCCCAAGAGAAGATAAGAAGTCCATGCGATCATCAAGATCGCAGATCAAAAGGGCACCGGTGAGGAGGCTTGGAAAGGCTTCTCGTAGACGGGGGGCGGGCCTCGGACTGGCGCAATCCCAGACGTTGTCGAGTGGAAGGTCGGCATCGGGAACTCTGGCTCATCATAAGTGAAGTAATGGCCGGACTTTTCGACGTCGCTGTTGTTGAAGACTTCGGGAGCAAAGTTCAGGGACGCAAGCGCGTCTTCTGCATTGACTGGGGTGTGCTTCAGTAATCAAATGTCCATGGGAGGGCGAAGAGACACGCACGATATTCCGCGAGGCCCAGGCCAAAATTCCTCCAGCAAATCGTTCCCAATATCATGCTCGCACTATCTGAGCATCAGCGCAAGTCAAGGCTTGCTAGTAGAGGAAGAGCACTGACAATATGAGAATGAAAGACGCGACGGTGAAGCAGCCGAGATAGGGCCACTGCAAGAACGACCTGTAAAAACTAATGAGGCACCGTCTGCACACAACGAGGGATTCGACGCACCAGCGGTAGACGATCGAATAAAACATAATAGCCCAGCCACTGATAAAGAAGAAGGCGATCGCGAGGAAGGAAATGATCATTTTGCTTTTTTCACGCCGCACGCCGTACCAGCCCTGTCGTCGACATCAGTCTCGCTCGGCGGGCAGCTGCTACGAGGTACACGAACCAAGGCAATCCACGGAATAACAAGCACAGCCGTTGCGATGTTCAAGGCGTTGTATATCGGGGTATGCGCTGAGATCAGACTGATGGCGGTCGTCGCGAGGACATCGACCCACAGACTGGAAAGGGAAGATAAGAACGGGTACGAGCAGCGCGAATCATGCGCACCTCGTGGCGGTAACGAGCACAAAGACCTCCAATTGCAAAACGGCCTGAACAGCCATGAAGTACTGTGGTGCGTAAAGATATTAGGAGCAAAAAATCGCCGCGGGAGTGGAATCCGACCTTGTAGATACGAATGACATGTTCCGGAGCACCGACACGCCTGAATGACTGTGCATTGTAGACCTGCGAACGTAGTGTGAAGGAATGAAAGGTGGCGAGAGACGCGAGGAGGCCCACCTTCAACAGGTTCCACGAGAGTAAAGCAGACAGCAGCAGGGCGGTAGCGCTCAAAACGACGTCCGCGATCTGATTGTCATAAGGATTGATCGCGGAAAGTCAACTAATGACCTACGTCGTACGCCTGTCGTGTTGCGAAATACGTCGGGAACAGCTCTACCCCGCATGGCGTCCCAGGGGCGGACACCAGTTGGCGAAAGATAGTCGCCTGATTGTTCGTTCGGTAGATGACGATATACGAGGACCAAGTGGCGACGAGAAAGCGGGTTCCGAGCGCCGTGAGGCTGGAGCCGCGTTAGTTCCCTTTCTAGACAGAAAAGCGATGGAGGGCGCACAGATGTGGGACAGAACTCCGACAGACAGCAAACAAGGAAACACCCATGAGCCAGAATTGCAAAAATATGAACGTCATATCCTCGCGGACCGAGTTTTGAAGGCTAAGTAAGGAATCTGGTCAGCACCTTCAAACGGATGAGGGTGACGAAGGGCTGACACTTGTTGTGGGTACACCAGAATCTGGGTGCATTGCTTGCTGAGGACCACAGGCTGGGCCGTGCGGGACTGAAATGTCACTCCGCTCACATTGCCGGTGTCATCGTAATCAGCGGCAAGCGAGAATCCTTGGCCCAAATCTTGAAGGATCTGAAAAGAGTCTAGTGAAATGTCGTTGGCTTTAGGAGGGAATAAGCGTACGGAAATTGACTCCACAGTGTCCTGACGAGCAACCATCTCAGAAACAAAGAAGTTAATAAAGCGGACGACGTACCGATTCCACTGCGTCTGGCTGAGTACGCACGTCGACACCGGACCGGAAGACGACGAAGCAAGGGTCCGTTTTTTGGCCGTGCGGGATGTCCTTGCACATGTGGAGAGTATAATGATTACTAGAACCATCGAGGTAGGTCATATTTTCCCTAGGGATCTCTGCTTCGTGGACAACTTTGGTCACCAGGTCCGCAAACTCGGAGTCGAGGGAGAAGAGAAAAGACTGGATAATGCCCTGGGCAAAGCAGTGGATCAAGGTGAAAAGAAAGAACGCGACAGTGACCCGATCTGAAAGCTCATGAGAGACATTGGTGCGGGCTAAACAAACAACGCACTGAGAGTAATATGGGCATACTGTGGAAGCGGCACTGTTAGTCGGTAACAGAAGATAAGGAAGAGGACTTGCAGTCGACTGGAGTTTCATCGTCATTTTGGAAAACATCGTGGAAGAAACTTGTTAGACCGGGTGGAAAAGGGATGGGATCGAAAAAAACAACAAGAAAGATGGACGAAGAAAAACAAAGGATCCAGCACCGATAGTCGGTGACTCTCTTGGAGGAGTGGGAGGAAAGGAAGAACCGATCTTTGTCTATTTTGCGACACTCATTTTGACAGGCTACCGGTGGTCGCTTCATGATGGACGCCAGATCCGTGATATGAAGTTCCTGAGCTGTGGGTCTGATAGACTGATTCACTGTAGTGATGTTGGGACGGCGGTGATCAATGGTGGACTTGAAGCGGTGTCTACACCATCTGCTGAATGCATAAAGTCCGGCGTTTTCTTGATGCTAGGAGATAGCCTCTATGGTATCTGAGAGCGAGGAGAGCAAAGCGGTATATTTTCGACGAACAAAGATGGACGAAAGATTAACAAGGAATTAATTAATTTTAAAGGAAACAGATCACGACCTATATGGGGATATACAGCCAAGTCGACAACTCGACGAGTATGGCCATCTCCGTCCCGCAGGCCAACAGCAGTCCAACTAGAAATATTTGAGAAATATAAATGGGAGGGTGTGGTGTACGAACAATGGCTTTCCACTGGCAGGATCAACGACCATCTCGAATCAGCTCTCGAAGCATTGCAACCAAAAGAATCATTCACAAAGTCACAGCATTTTGGATAGAATTCAGAAGTTCAAGCAGAATTTCTGATATGCCGTTGACCTCAATCCCGACGCTATTCATGGCCAGCGCCTACCGGTGATTTCGGCGCTACAAGGGTCTCCAAAACAATTATTTGCTTATACTTAGCACTGGATTGACAGTCGATGTGGACCCACAGTAGTCCATAGATCGCGTGGTCCCTGCAAATCACCCAGCCACCGAGATAAAAACACAATGCGAACATTATATCTCAGCAAACATACGTACTAACAAAAGTAGCGAATGGCTGGACGGCGTGTGTAGGGTAGGAGATATCACATACAAAATCGTGAGGTGGTTTGGCTAATGATACGTATGGTGCTTGTCTTGGACTGGAATAATGATGACGATGCGTAACTGATGCGAGTCCGAGGCCTCCAAAGCGCAAACATTATTGCGGGCGGCGTGAATGTATGATATGTAAATCGTGGATGGATGAATGACAACGGGTACCGAGACGGAATAATAATCGTGCGTCATGAGGCATGAGGGTCGTAACGTTGATCATGGTGCGTGCATAGTCGAAATCATCATCTAGTGGGGCTGGTCGTCTTCGACTTGCCCGCGGAAGCGGCGTTCTGCTTGACCTTCGAAAGGGGGGACGATAGAACGCCCAATCGAGGCTCGCGCAAACCACAATCCCGTGCTGCCAGTTCCCCACATTTCACATGTGCGCTGCGACACAGGGCTTCAATCAGTCGAGATCGAGACGACCGGACGAAGCAAACACTGACCGTAGCCCGCAATCATCACACTCTAGCACGGGTTTCCACCCAAGCCGCTTCGTGCATATGTCGCACTTGGAAACAAGTAAGGCGCTGGAGAAGAACAATTCCAGCGGGTTCCAACCATGCTCTCCGTTGCCGGTGCTACCGGTAGGCGAGACTGTCCCGTTCGATCCGGTCTTCCTGGGCTTCGCGCCGGGCTTGAGGAGCGAGAATCGATGCACGAGGGGGGCCGTGTAATTGCCGTAGAGGGACCGGATGGTGGAGCCGCCCTCGGTCGCGTATGTAGTGGAGATTGCGGACACCGAGTGCGCCGTGTGGTACGAGTCGAGCGAGGCGATGGAAAGGATGGAGCCGGTGAGAGGGTCGTTCTCGGTGTCTGACGGAGAAACATCGGGCGGGGAAGCAATGGCGGAGGGAACTGCCGCAGGTGGGGTTGGGGTCGCCTGGGGATCGGGTGACTCGGGCGTCGCACGGACGGTGAGTATAGACGACAAGGACGGAAGCTGACTGCCCGAGCTCTGGTTCGGGTGGGCGCGAATGACCGTGGTGCTATAGTCAGAGAACGTCGACGACGTGGTGTTGTTCTCCAGGAGAGGTTGGTGACCTACCAAATACCATCAGAAATTTAAACGATGTGCTTGGGAATAGTCGTACCGTTCGTCTCATCGCTCCAAGCGCTATTCCCAACACCGACGCTGGAGAGTCCCATCACGGCTTCCATCATCTCATCGTCGCTGTCATCCGTGCTGTCTGACGTGTTGCTCGAATTGTTCGAGCTGCTTCTGATATCCTTCCCTACCCCGACACCGAAGCTGGGCATTCTGGGACCGGGACCAGCGCGCTTTCCGGCTGTCATAAGCCTGATGCTGCCCACATGGAGGTCCTCGCCCTCATTGGGTCGGGCGAGAACCTCTGCCTCGATTACCTGAAGGCGTTCAAGGATATCTCGAGTATTCGGGCGGACCGCGGGATCCGTGGCGAGGCAGTCGATGCACAGAGACAAGAATGCCGGAGGGCAGCCGGGATTCGCGAGCTTGTGTATCTCTGCAGGGTCGATCCCGAATGTAGGGGCTGTCCGCTTGAAATGGTCGTCATCTGCGAGCTTGCGGGCAGCGATCTCGCAGAAGATGATGCCGAGGGAGAAAATGTCGGTGGGGAGGTCGAATTCGTCACCAAGCAAAATCTCGGGCGACATGTACGAATCCGTGCCGCAGAAAGTGAGTCGCTTCGATTCATCGTCGTTTCGAGCAGCAATCCGTGCGAATCCAAAGTCGGTCAGCTTCAGTCGACCATTAGATGTGACCAGGAGGTTTTCTCCTTTAAGATCCCGATGGATACACTTGCGGGCATGGAGGTATGCGAGCGCACGCGCAATATCGGTGGCAAAGGAGAGACGAAGGCGCCAAGGGAACGGCTTGGATTTGTCATGGATATACACCCGCAAATTCCCGTTCTCGATGAACTCGGAAATGATGAATATGCGATTGTCTGGTTCAGGCGCGCGGGAAAGACCCTGGAGCAAATCAGACTGGCGTATAATTAAAAAGAGAAAACCTACGATGTATAGGCAGCAGTTGGGATGTCTGGTCTCCTTCATGAGACGCCATTCCCGCTCAAAGTATTTGGCGACGTCATATTCTGTCGACGGAAGAACCTCTTTAATGGCCACATCGATTCCAAGGTAAGTCCCTTGCAGCTATATAAGTCGGCATATTGGTTGAGCAGCTGTAAATTTACCCTTGTACACATTGCCGAACGAACCCGCGCCGAGTTTCTTCCAGTCGCCTTTGATGTCCTGAATGAATAATGAGTATTTCAGATGCAACCCGATCGCGACCCGGGCGACTGAATAATGTCTCAGATAATGTCTCAGAAGGATCTATTGAGCCCCTCGGCATGAGACAAAGGTCCAAAGCTCGACAGCATTGGAGATGCAACCGATTGCCACACGCTAGGGACGCACGACCGAATAACGTCTCAAAAGATCCATTGGACCCCCCAGAACGAGACGACGCTCAAGCACCAGAGATGCCGGCGGAAAGGCGGGAATTGAACAGCTCCAACACTGTGATCCGATCGCGACCCCGCTATGGAAGTGAGACCAGATAATGTCTCAGGAGGATCCATTGAACCTCGGAACGAGATGAGGCTCGAGCACCAGAAATGCCGAGCGGGAAAGGCTGGGAATTGGACGCACCGCATAGGGGATCACATCGAAGGCGTCCGAGTGCATTGCAAGGCCGTGAGCAGTAGGATATTGAGCTTGAGAAGCCTTGAGTGAGAAAGACCAGAGGGCCGCAACAATGGCGGCGAGGACGTCGTCGCCTGAAACAGGTAAGCACCGGCGGATTGACAGAATTGGTCAATGTTTGCTCTTGTTGCTCAACAGCCTCACCGCCGCCTCAGCCCTTGAAACGCAAGATCAAAGTCTTGACTCTTTTGACGCGGTAAATCCTACAAAGTTAAGCCTAATACAGGTCGCAAGCAATAAAGCATGAATAGGAAGGATCTAACAATTAAACAATGTATCACACTGCACCGCCGTAGTTTGAGAACGGACCCGTCGTGGAGGCAAAGGGAGGCAATCGTGGAGCCTTGGAGGTAAGCCGGGTATTAAATTTCTGAGGGCTATTCTTCGGTCCTCCAGCAGATTTCCATGGATAGCGGATATTTTTTGAACTAAAGGGCACCGAAAGTAGCCTCTTTTACTGACCTCCACTCCGAGTCATAAGTTTAACCTCCGACGAGAGAACGTCGAGTGCTCATGGCATGCAATGCTTACATCCGGACCTCATTTAAAGGCCAACTTATCACGCTACCACAAGTCCTGCAGTGGCCCCAGATTGTTGTGGAATGCTAGCGTTGAAGCCTGCTGAGTCGGAAGCGGCCTCAGCGAACGACTCGAAGGTTTGTTCTTTCTCCTTGAGCAAGTTTGCGCACTGACGGTAGTATATCGTCCTGTTCGATTCACTTGGCCAATAAGCGAGTCCCATGGAACAGCATCGAGGGCATCCTTCACGCGTGTCAAGGTCCCATCCAATTCAATACCAACAAAACTGGCATTTACGACCTTCGGCAACCCAGTAATCCCCAGTATGGGAAGTACTCGTCGTGGGCTAAGGAGGTATCAATCGAGCAAGTTCAGCCCGGTCGAGAACACTTGATGGTGCGGGTGATTTTCTTTTTGGAACATCCTCAGACCGAGAGACAACATGGTACCGCGGTTGTCCTTCTCACTATGGTTCCAGATATTCCTGGCTACGAGTACGTCCATGACCTTATGCCATTTTGGATATCTACCTAAGATGAACGATAATGGTAGGTTGTAATCCAATTCTACGGACATACGCACAGTTGATGAGGGAGAAACGAAAGAGACTAAATAGAACACCAAAATGATACCGCGGATGAGCTATAATAAATATCGCTCAAGACAACACAGTGTTATGGTATTTGATGGGCAGATGAGGGACGGACTGCTCTAGGAAGCCAGCCGGGCAATCCTTGGGGTTTGCCAGCATTCCAAGCATTTTCAACTCCGTTGCGAACGTATTCAATATTTTGTGCCATCGTTTTGGAAGTGACGGGCTTGAGCGTCTCATCCCGATGCCGATCTACATTTATCAAGGTAGGAGTCTGAATCAAATTTGAGAAAAACATGATCTCAGACAGGAGTAAGGAACGTACACCGTCGTCCGTGTACCATGTACAATAGGTTCTGAGACTAAGAATATTATCTTGGATCGCCAGAGACGCGGTTGCCAGAGCACGGAATGTCTGCTCCTCCTCTTGAAAGAATTTCAAGTAAGCATGGTACCGCACGGTGGGAGATCGTCCTCGCCAATGAGCGACAGTCCATGAGTCCCACCATGGTAGATGATTTAAAGTATAGTGAACCCGTACGAGCTCACGATCCAGTTCCGTAGCCAATTCGGACCCCATATGCTGACCTTCAAGGCCAGCGGTGGTAATATTTCACTATTATCCAAGGCGGCTTTACATAGCGAGCTGAGTTCTGTTTGAAGCTCAATAATGATTGAGTTGAATATCTTGTCCGTCTCAACCTCCAGATGATCAAGTTTCAGCTTTGGTAAGGTCGTATATCTGGTTTGCAATAGCTCGATCTCTGTTAGTAGATGTTGGGTCTTTTTGAACTGTCGCCGTTGAGAGCCGTGAGAAATTCTATCCAGTGAAGAAATCGCTGCGTACCGTACGGAAAATCATCCGGAACATGTGGACAGTGTCGACCAAGGCAATGTCCAAGTAGTACGAGTCAAGGGAATCGCCATGCCGAAGAAATTCGCTCGCACTGGAAAAGGAAAGAAATCATGACGGTGAACGAGGTTAACCAAAAGACATACAGATCCAAGAACTTTGTTGCCACGGAATCAGGATATATGTCTGGCCATGGAAATTTAGCCGGATTCAACCTTTAATCGGCGACCGTCAGATGCTGTTAAAAAATAACCCGCTCACGGACCTTCGAGCAACGGGGACAAAGGTGCTCATTCCAGGATGACCCAAGCCCTCGACAAAGTTCCAAATTCCAATCATATGGCTGATATGACTGTCTACTATCCGCAGGCCCTTCGATGTATGGCAAGGGTGGTCACTGCACGTTAGAAGACTCGGAGAAGGCCAGCCAAGCACCCGTCCGAGGCTTTCAAACGGCGTAGAGAAAAGCGTCCCAGAGTATGAGAAAAGGTATGCAACCAGAGAAAGAAGCAAACATGCTGCAAAGGTAGTGAGGTTCTTCGAAAAGAGCATAGTTTACTGCACCACAACGTTAACACAGTGATCGCATCGATATCATGCGCCACATATGGCAACGTTTCTCAGGTTTGTCGCCAAACGTTTATTTTTCTTGTTTAAAAAGCCTTAAAAACCTCGATGATTGCCGCACATGTAGTGTATCAAAGGCGTACCCTTGGGCTGTAAGATTCGTTTTCTTTCCTGCACTCACTGAACCGCAATCGAAGTACTTGAGCTGAGGAGACTGACGCTCATCCCCACGGCAAAGACATTACCACGGTGGGAACGACCAGCATTATCGCGCCTATTAACTGAACACGACTAACCACATGTAAGACTTCCCACATCAGTCTGTTCAATTCGGCAAACAATTGCGATAGTAGTAAATGCGGCAGCCCAGAATTCGGTTGTACGGACCGCCATGGCGTTTCACGAAGAAACGAACCACAACAATGATTTCAAACGGTTCACGTTTGGTTTGGAAAATGAGGGCTACACCCTTACCGCTCACGCGTGCTTTGTTCTGAGCCCTCTAATTTCGTCACCCATCTCAAGGGCGCGCTTGCCTTCAAGCCACAACATAGCCTCTGAAGAATGCTCGTTTCCGAAGCTCTTGCATTTTCGAAGGAAACACACCTTTGTAGGTTTTCGGTACAACCTTGCGTCGGGGAACGGAGGACGCCGAATCATCACGGCACCAAGTGAAGCGAAACTCGTTTGTAGTATTTTCCTTGCCTGTCTGGACGTCGACCACATTTGCTGTGACGGCAACATGCTGCAAGGTGTTTAGAAATAATATAGTTCGACGGGTAAAACTTCGAACCACAATCATAGGGAACTCCGTGGATGAAGTTGAGTGCAGTACATATGAAGTCAGTCTGAGGATAGAGCCAATGGGGACAGGCTGCGCGAAAGCGATTCCGTCCAGGGAGAGAAACCGGACATGCCCTCCGCGCATGAATAGACTCGAGTTTGAAAAACCCAGCTGAGGGTGAATGAGGAATAATTTTCGCCTGGAACAGTAACTCACCTCGTAGGCTAATCGCATCAAATATCCGCCAAATATCTTTTGGTGAATGCTTCGCCGAGTTGCATAAGGATAATTGGTAGCAAGTGGAGAAAGGACTCACTTGCGCTCCTGTGGGAACATGAGCATGGTCTTCTCTAGGTGTGTATCTCCCATCCAGACACGCTCATCATCTTCATCGGATCTATTTAAATTCTTGGCGTCCTGGCCGTATTTTAGATAGAACGAATGCAGGGCTTCCGCCTCAGTTGAGCTTGGAGGTACACGGGAAAGTGAGCGAAGTGCTTGCGATTGTCGACGTTTCTTCATATCTATGGACCATGAGTGACGTGAAAGGAATGCTAATAGGTAACCAACCCTCGCCCATGGATTGCAATGCTTGCTCCTCTGGTGTAGATATGACAAGGGGATGGACGTTTCGAGCACGATGGGTGATTGCATCACGGCAAACCATTGAAAAACGACCTTGAGATGGGTCAGCAACTCAAGAAAGAAATTAAGTCGAGTGCCTACCTAGCAGGACGGTCTCTTCCTCCATCCCCATACCAATTGTTTCCATCTTTACGGCGACCTCCATGGACGACTTGCCTGTATATATTACCTGCCCACTTAAGCGCAGGTCACGCGAAGCATCGAGGGGAGCCAACATATCGAGTCTTGCTAGATGTAAGTCGAGCAAATACATTGGGGTGGAAAAACTGTACCGATCGACGGAAGCGGTGACAATATAAAATCCTCTATCTTCAATTTTTCCCAGAGTATCAACTCCGGGGCCGAGCATGTGTTTGTATGAAATTGAACCTGCGAGAGAGTCGAGGTGTTCCATCAACCTATGCCAAGATCAGAGGTAGAATTCGATTGATTGAAATGAGACAGGCATGCTTTCCGGTCCGTATGCCACCATGAACATTTGTATATTGTTCAAGGAGTTTGGGAGAGGATCCAAAGCAAGGACGACTTCGCAGTACGAATCATGCATATTGCGTCGGGTTGGCTGATCATTCTGAGGCGGATTTTGGTTCGAGACCTGCGGCGACTTTGTTAGGAAGGGATCCGCATCGTGCATAATAGCTTCAATCCACAATTCGGGGACGCGCATAGGCATGATCCTGCGCGCAGATATAATCATTCATAGCACACGTTGTCTGTTTACACCTACGTGTTGTAAGCCGGATCTGCCCTCATTCTGAAGTCATATTGAATCACCCCCGAATGTCTCAAAGATTCGAATTGCTCACTGACGGCGTCAGAAGTCGGTCCATGGAGTTGACATCCCGAGTCTCTTTACAACGGAATTCGGACCGGTATTCTTCGGAGCCTTGCACGATGAGAATCTTCGAGTGGCACAGGCGCCCGAAAGAGATCATCTGGGCGGGATAGGAAAGCCCTCCGGCATAAGGCACTCTGGAGAGAGCAGAATACATGACCGCTCAAAACAAGAACCGGGCCGGTGATTCGGAAAAATCCGTTGATGGCAACTCCACCAATGTTCAACCGAAAGTTCTGGATTGCTGCGAGTCGTTGCTGAGCGCTGAGCTCTGAGGTTAAATGCCAAGTTGAGGGTGGTCGATTGGAGAAGGATTCAGTGAGCCACGTTCGTTTGTATAACAGGAAATTCATTTTAGGACGTTTCTGAAGGACGGCGACTCGGACAAGTTTCGGCTGTCAGGAAGGTTTTATTTTGACTAATTTATATTTTTCATGTGATGATCGTATCTGTTGGAGATTTTAAAATTCATGTAGATCGGAGCCGACGTTGGTAACAGGAATCTGAATTGTCAGTGGTTTTGGCGTTGGCCTTGTCCTTGTCATGAATTGCAGCAACGGTGTGAGATCCTCCAATCGGCAGGCCTTTTGAAGAAGAGGTGCTGTACAGAGTCGTGTCAGTTGTGTTTTCGTCCCAGAAGCCAGCACACCCAAGCAAATTCACCTCAAGAAGCTCGTTCGCCGTCCCCGGCTGCGCACGTCTACGCACAGACACAGCGCGAGGAACCCCTTGAGCCCGCTGCTGAGCGCCTCGGGCTTCTTGAGCGTCGGTGTCCCAACGTGGAGATGAGGTAGAGCGCCTTTAGTGGCTCTTCGTCAAAATATGGCGGCTCGTGCTCAACCATTTCGATGACCATGATCCCGAGCGACCAGATGTCCGCCTTGGAGCCATACGGTCTCTGCTTCACGACCTCAGGTGCCATCCAATATGGTGTCCCCACCATCGAGCTGCGGTTTGACTTTCGGTCGGTAAGCCTCGCACAGAACCTAAAGTCCTCTCGTGGAAGATCAGTATTCAACGCGAGGTATTCATGTTAGTGCAGTCAACACACTTATTTTAATCTGGCCCGATATGCCAACCAGTATATTATCGGACTTGATATCCCTATGGATAATTTTCGCCCGTGTAGGTGCTGCAACCCTTTGCAAGTCTTGCGAAAGCAAATTGAACACAGGATCAACAGGTAAATGATATGGCGCACCTCAAAACAAATTCTGCTGATCTGTTCCTCTTCTAGGTCGTTGTTTTCAATCACATCCCTCAACACGCAGCCTTCAACATACTCCAAGACAAACCACAGCTCCTCTCTCTTGGTGGCATATCCCGTCTCCACGAGATATGCGTCAAGAAACATGCGTATATTCGGGTGTTGCAGCTGCTTTATCGCTAAGATCTCTTCCAATACAAGCGTTTTGGATGTTTAGACAGATTGTTTTCTGCGATCACGACTGTTCGCCCCGTCGCTAATACCCTGGCTAGATATACTGAACCAGACGACCTGAAAACTCCTCAGCATTTGTGGAAGATGAGGGAGCGAACGCACCCCTGCCCAAGCGGCTTGATTCTAGAATAGATTGGTGTTGGACTGGTATTGGTAACAATCGCCGCAACGTATTCATGATTTCTTCATCCGACATTGTTTTCGGATTTAGAGTTCCGTCATATTCACCAGTGTGGATTCGGTCGAAGGTGGGGAGGGTGTGAAGACAGGGATAAAGGCGGATGAGTCAGCGGAAAAGGCGACAATTCATCAGGTTCGTTTGTGCCCCCATTTAAAGTGGTAAATTCAGGTTCATTCATCTGCGGAGCGGAAATATACCCCAGGCTTGCAGAAAACTGGGCAGCGAGCCACGACACATAATTCAGCCCCATGTGACGCACTAATCTTCGGGTCGGTCGCAACGCAGCATCCTGTGCCCAGACTCGTTACGTCTGCCAGAGAGCTTCTGACATTGCCGGTTCGCTTGAGGGCCGGTCAGGTCTATCACCATTTATAACCCTGAGCAAAGTTGCCGTTTCCGACAAAGTGTTAAACGGCGGTCGCCCAGTATACAGCTGACTGGATTAGAACGAAGAGTAACAGATTTGGAAGAAGAGGAATAGCTCACTTCCAAGCAGACGCAACCGAAAGCGTAGACATCACTTGCGGGTGTTCGAGCAAATTTCTTCCCGAACTGTTCTGGGTCGATCAACTCTGGTGCCATCCAGCGAATACTCCCGCGCGATGGGAAGTATGGGTCGCAGTGGTAGCGTCGGATAAGGACGTCAGACCGAAATCCGCTAGACACGCACTCCACTCGTCGGTTATAAGGATGTTTGCCTGTCATGAACATCAGTGAATGAACGAAATAATGACCAGGAAATGCCGAATCTCACGCCACGCAAATCTCCGTGAACGATGTTTTGGGAGTGGAGGTATTGGAGACCTTGCGCTATTTCAGACAGCTGAAGCCAAATGACCGTCTGATTATGACAGGTATGAACGAGAAAACCAACCAATTTATCCACGTTCGTTCTCCCATTGTTATTCAAATAATTAAGAACTGTCCCATGCTCCATCCACGGAGAAACCATGCAAAGCGATGACGGGAAGGTCTCGCGATCGATTCCAATCAAAGGCAAGATACAGGAATGCTGCAGATGTTGCCAGACGAGAGCCTCTCGGCAAAATTGCTGCCCAACTGTTGGTTCGAAAAATAGTAGGTAAAGTAAAGACGTACCAGTCGAATACGACGCTGTTCTGAATCGCTATGTAAAGTCCGTATATGCTTTAACGCAACAGTCTTCCCCGAATATTTTGCCTGGTATATATCACCAAAACCTCCGCCAAATGTAGCATGTTCAGCGCGTCCGGTGACTCCGGTGATAAACAAGGACGAGGGAAGCATATCGCATGCTTCGGAAAGCTTGACTATCAATCGTCTAGCCTTTGAGTTGTGTTCCCTCTCGGGAAAGAATCCTCTGTCGAGCGTCTAATACCGAATATCAGACGGTGAAATACCAAACGGTGGAAGACACCCAACGTTTTGAACAACATCGAGAAAATATTGCGCAAAATCGCCTTCAAGTCTGAGCACGGCTGCCCGGTCGGATTCTGAGTTCATGATGGCTATAAGGTATTTCGCAATTCGCTCCTCGTCTTCGCGGAGGGCGTCCCGGAGCTTTACATCTCCGTAAATCTCGAGTTCGGTGGCCAACTAAATAGCTCGTCAGTCTGTAGTTCCGAAGACGGAAGGCAGACCCTGCACCTTTAACAATGTTTTCCGCGAGTCGCGGCTTTTCATAATAGCCCAGATTAAATCGTCGGCAGACATGCTTTCATAGTAAGCGCCCATCGCATTGTGAATCCTACTATGAGTAGTAGTTGTCAGGATAAAAATATCAAGACCATAGCAGGTTGTAAAATCCTACTATGATGTCTTGTGTGATGCGTTGTCGAAAGACACATCCTGGATTAGAGAAAATAGGCTCTTCAAGTCATCGGAGTCAGAACAGGATTTTGAACGGTATATCTTAGTCCACCTACCTGGTATACGAGCAAGCGGGATGAGGCCATGGATATCTTGGTTCCCGGGGTCGTCCAGTTGAAAGCGAAGTATCCTCCGGGCTAAGCTAGGCTGCGACGAATCACGATTTCACGGCGGTCGGCGAGTAAAACTACGGGCAAAGATTAGGAAGCACACATGCGCTGAAGTGACCTGTCGAGCTTTAGCCTGCTTTGACCGTATATTTACAGCGGGGTCATCCTCCCGCGAACGGGAAAGAGTGTAACGTGTTGAGAGCAGTAATAGGCGCCGCATCCGGGACGAACGGCCCGATATCGGCATTAACAAAATAGGCGACCGTTAGTTCGAATTCTGAAGATTTTTGCTGAAGGGAAGCGCAAAGATAATACCTGGCATGCTGAGTAGGTGTCTGGCTTCTAGATATTCCAGAAAAATGTACTCAACTGCTATAGATTTGTTCGTTGAGTTCACATTGTCCATGGTTCGAATTCCAAAGCGAGGATATAGTCTTGCGGTGACCAGGATTCCGTACCGGTAATTTTAAGACCATCCTTCCTTCCAAACACTCACCACTCCTCCCGCTCAGGCTGGACGTGAATCAGAGATTTAATGTAAGTACATTTGAGTCCAGAAAATAAAGATGTACGTTTACAGAAAGCGTCGGAGATTCCAGAGTAATGACTTGAATTCGGGGAGTCGAGATAAATTTGCACTGCACTTTAAGCCGCCGGCTGCCCTCGAATTATTTTTTCTTCCAGGTCCCTGGATGATAAGGACCAACCGTAAAAATCTGTCAATAAAAATCTTCCTGTCACAAGATGGCAGATGGCATGCGCCGGTTAACCCTCCAAGTTCTCGCCATAATTCTCAAGTATGAGTAAACGGCAAAAATCGATGCCTTCTTGAACGCTAGCGATGCCACGTTTGAAAATTGGCCGAGGTAGTTTTCCTCTCGAGTCGAAGGTCTTTTCATAAACGAAACGCATAATATTTATTAACCATCTTGGTCGCCAAAGAATTTTTAAAACGAACTTTCTCGGCTTGGTCTCGGCCACGGCAACTTCCGCGTCGATCAAATGTACACCAGTGACCTCATATCTCCAACAACCATGTCTCTCATCGACTGGACCACATCCCAGATTTCTGCCCTCTACGCCCCGCAACACTCTGCAGCGAATGACACGTCGACGCCGCCGCGCAGCTCACGACCGACCTGGACGCAGCCTTCGCGCCGGACGCGGAGATCCATTTGAACCACGCAGTGATCGACCGCGAGAAGTTCAGGGAGTTCGTGCAGAGCCGGCGCTCGGCGAAAACGCAGGTGGAATGCAAGCCCGAGGACCTCATCGAGACGCCCGTGGAGGAGGGGAATACCGAGGTACGTCCAGTTGTTTCAAGGACTAGTAACTTACTGACGGCGGGGCGCAGGCGGGCTCGATTGTCGCGGGGAAGGCGACGCTGATAAAAACGCTCCCGTTTCTCATTAGAGCAGCGCCGGCGAAGACGAGCACCGTGATTTCGTTAGCGCAAAGTGAGTGAAGGTCGTCCGTGGGTATTGTGTAAATCCTGACGATGACTGAATTGCGTGCAGAATAAGAAAAGCCCGAAGCCGCAGATCGTTCAGCTGTTCCAGACGTCGGCGGATATACCGTTCAAGGTCGTGCTGCCGACTCCGCATCCAGTGGACCCGAGTGTCTTGTGAAATGAAGGACTTGCGAGCGTCTGTCGGACGCTCCACGTATCCATTGTATGTAAAGTACCCAGGAAGGAAAATACGTGTAATTTCAGACAGCGAGAAAAAAATCCAAGGGGCAGAATTGCGCCATGTCAAAGTTGAACTGTTTACGGGCCAAACAAGTTTAGTTTAGTTTTTCAAACTCCGACACAAGTCTTCTTGCTTCTGGCCACAACACTTGACTCACTTGACGCGCGACCTTCCTTTCCTGGCTGCGAACTCTAAATGCCTCGCGGCAGGGCTTCGAACCCGCTGTCAGCGAACTTCTCAGGTTTCAAGTGGCTGCGCGAAGATGATCTGCCTTGGGAGCTCTGTGGTTGGACGATAAATTACCGTCTTGGTTTTTTTGGGGCCAAGAATGGAAGGAATGGTTCCGAGCCAGCGTGCGTCCTCATTCACTGCTCTTCCTATATCTGCTTTCTTTTTGTTGGCTACCTGAATTGGAGACGGGACCGATATGCGCAGCTCAGAGTCGGATTCGGTATTTATGGACTAATTGCACCGTTGGCCGCCGGTTCCGGGCGTCTTCGCGCTCTGCGGAGTTGCAGCGGGTCGTCGTCCAGCCCAAATTCAGGTCGTTCTGTTCATTTCGGCGAGGGCTCTCTTCCATTGTCCGGACTCGATTGGTCTTCTTCTTTATCTTTCCGGCAGCAATACAATTAACATTGAGTGCAACTCTCTGACGTGCTTGCAGGTGATGGCGCGGTCATCGATTTAATTTGATGCGGAGGGCACGTTAATCTCGGACGTTTGGGCGCTCTCGGAATCCCGCTGGACGTCCGACATTTCGTGGGTGTACGGTGTGGCCGCCGGCTTTTTCTCTCTGCCAAGGCGGTACCTCAAGTTATTGTTCCGGTCTTTTGGCGAGGATTAGCGAGTGCTGGCACTTAAAAAGTTAAAGACCTCGCATATGCGCTGACTCAGACTCTACCAGGCCCCCGGTCACTACCTCGTCGGCAGGCCGCTTTTACTGAAATATTTACTGGTTTATTCTGTTAAATTGGGCTTAATAGGCTGATTTACTCTATTTCGGACCTCCATTTGGGATCCCCCGGTCCATCTTTTGGCCCCATAACTTGGCTTCGTGTCACCTATATCCTTTGAACCACATCCGGACCCACAAGCACTTTGACCGTTCGACGAAAAATTTCCTTAATTCTCCTGGCCCCATACTGGCGAAATTTTTGGCCTGCGGCATGGTTTCACTCTACGATGAGCGGAGTTTCCTGTGGTGCTATTTTACTCTACTTTTCGAACCGAGAGACAGCAAATTTTGGCATTGATTTACTCTATCGCGGACCACCGCCTAAGGTAGTGACCGGGGGCTACTCTACCACTCTGCGCGTACGAAATATATATGGGGATGCTAAGATCTGTCGTCGTTACACAATCTTGAAGTGTCGGCCTGCAGCGGGCGAGCCCGACTCCAAAGTGCGCTCCAATCTCTCTTAGTTCGGGCGCCGCCTTCTTGCGCGCCAGTACTTTTAACCTTTAGAATTTAGGCCTCCCGCACCGCGTATTCCGAATATTGGCTCTGGCTTGCGCTGTTCGTCGCGGCGGTCGGTCCCGCCACCGGGAAGCGGGCTTCAAGTTAAGGTTTGTCAGCAGGGATCGCCAAACCCGAATGGCTCAGAGCTCTATTAGGTGTACATCGTCGAAGATGATCTCGGGGCTTCGTACATCGCGCGTTCGCGTTCTTTGGCCCATGGCGACGTGATTTATTGCGTGAGCGGAGTAGGGAACGGATTGGCAGTTTTTTTTTACGGCCATTAAATGTGGTGTGTGTTCGACCCGCGGATATACGACCCTACATTATCAATGATGTTGGGGCCAAGCGCCAGAGTGCGGGATCCCCGACGTCGTATCCTCCCGCGCACGGCTAGGAGCCGTTTGAGCGCTCCGTGCACGGACTTGCGCGCCTAGTTACGATTTTTTTAAAGGAGTTTGTTTTGGCTTGTGGGCACAGTCACCGCCGCGATCGGTGTCGAAGGAGATAGATTCACTGAAAGAGACGTTTGGGTCCATTTCTTTGCGAGGCTTCTTGGATCCTGTGACTTGAGAGCGCATTAAAACTAGCAATTGGAGTGCCCATTGAAGTGGCCTTCGTAGAATGAAGCGAGCAGAAGGGATTGGCCAATTGCCCTGAATTTGGTGTTTCGGGTGCACGTGATGGAAATACTGGTTGTCTGTCGACTTGATACGGTTTTGCAATGTTGCCCGGGTTGCATTTCATTTCATCTGTTGCGTACGGCACAAACGGGCACGGCGACGGAGACTTAAAGGGCGCTTAGGACACCCACAAAAACATAAACCTTTTCTTTCCGTTGATTAATACCCCCAGTCTTCCTCTTCTGAGGCTGTCACCTTCTGGTCCCGCACCTGCTTCCTTCCTTCTCTCCAAATGCGAGCGTCAAGATCACGATCAACCACTGTAACTGCGGCGTATAATAATGTCCCCACAGACCAGAATACCCCAGCGTCCCCCGTCCCTCACATGCCTGCGCCCGCGAAACACGCAAACTTCGACAACGTTCTCCAGCGTCTGCACAAACTCTCCATTGCCACCGCCTCCGAGCCCCGTTCACCTCTCTCTCCGCTCGGTCCTGCATTTTCGTTGTCGGACGCCGGCTCTTTCCAGGACCGTGAAAAAGCCGCCACAAATTTCGCACCGCGTCCGGCACCGGCACTCAACCTCTCCCCGCAGTCGTCGACCTCTTCTTGCAGCGAGTTTAGCTCCGTCTCGTCTGGTCTCGTCGCATGATGTGTTTGACGCATTCGTCCGATCCCAATCGAGGGTTGTGAGAGTGAGTGTTGCCTTTTTCGTTTTTGTTTTAGCGCGCAACTAACTATTTTCCGTTCAGTTCCTCAACCTGCCACCCATGCCCCATTTGTTTCTGTCGTCCGTATTTTCACAACACGTCAGTTTTGTTTCACATATTCCTTTTTACCAATCACCTCTAACGTACATATATCGAACAGGGTCTCACTCCGATGACAATGTGGGTGCTCCGTGGGTCGGCAGCAGATCAGAGTGTCTGGGCGGTATTTCAAACGCATGGCGAGGTAAGTCGGTCGCGAAGATTCTGTTTCGGGCGAATTTGCATCCCAATTTGGCCGAGGGCGCGACAACCACGTGCTGATGGCGGACATCTGTAACGCTGTTCCTGGTTGCAATGGGCGCAAAGCTCCCGAACATCCGCGCCCACGCTTCGGCTACCCTCAGTTCTATATCAGTCGAAATCATTTTAACGTGATGATTTTTTTGCAGGCCTGGCGGCTCTCTCTCTTTCCTCCCAACTCATGTCTGTCGCCGCTGCCCTCGAGTCCGACCTGGAACCGTTCACAAAGCTCAAGCAATTCGAATTATTCTCAAATGCCGTCGTGAGTTGTCTTGTTTAAATTACACTTTCTTTCCAGACTCATGTCAATCATAGTCCCCGCAACTTTATATTAATTCTCAACCTAACCAGCGCGTGCAGCGCCTTTCTTCGCTCGATCCTACGCTAGTTGTAGGCGCCCCTTCTTCTTTCGTGGCCTTACACGGCTCTGGTGGCGTGTCGATGCTTCCCGAGGACTATACGATTTCGAGCAACCCGCCCAACCCGCGTACCAGCTTTCGTCCCGGCGACTGGATGTGAGTTGGCTCTCCATTTCTTTCCAAAACTTCAATTCGCAATCGCGTATCATCTGATTCGCGATTCATTCTTTCGGCTACCATGCACAGCCTTGCTGTCTTTGTCTTCTGCCTGCGGCAATTCATATTTGGCACTTCTCCATTCGTCTTGAATTATTTCACATGTTGACGCATCGTGTTCTTTAGATGTCGTTCGCAGAACTGTGCGGTGCTGAACTTTGCCTCCAGGCATGTTATTTCATTTCGTGCAGATATATAAGACACTAATCTGTCCCCGATCCTTTTCTTCTTTCTTCGTCTCCCATGCCGTCGTCCCCAAAATTGACCGATGCTTTCCCGTGCATGGTACTTCACAGACGTAACTTGACATGCATCGGATGTGGATGCCCTCGTTCTCCCACCAGCAACGGCAACGCCGCCATCTCTAGCGACGCCCCCCAATCGCCTCACTCCCAGCAATTTTCTCTCCAGTCGTCCAACCCCTCCTCACCCTCCGCGCGCCCGCAGCCCTCTCCCCGCTTTGCCTTGGCTTCCAACGCCATGCAATATCCCAACACCATGTCGCCCACCAGCTACGGATTTCCCCAGCATCAATCCTCGCCCTCGTACGGTCGGTCGCAGCAGGCGGTCGTCAATCTCCCTCCGCCGTCCCCGTCGGCTCCCCCACCAACAAGACCATGTCTGGGCACCCACTCCTCACGCCCTCTGGTCGGGCGTTCGCTGTCGGTGGGAAGGTTCAAAATATCTCCAGCGACCCGTTGTCGCCCTGCATCATGTATTGGCCCGACAATGAGCCGTTCCCGGAGCAGGGCCAGATCAGACCGAGCGGTCTCATGGGCGTTCCGGTAAGCATCGTGTTTCTTCAGCTCATTTTTCCTCTCTTCGTTTCTTCCGACTCGTTTCTGACACCCACCGTGTTTCTCTTCCCAGCAGCCACCAATCCTCAACACTGGTAACAGAGGCCCCATCTCGCACGTACGTGTTTCTGTCTGCTTTCGACGCCCCGACTCATTTCCAAAATACAGCAACCGGGTGATTGGATCTGCCTCAAGTGCAATTATCTGAACTGGAGACGGCGCAAGGTCTGCCAGACTTGTCTTCCTTGTGAGTTTCAAGTATTTCCCGACCATCACTCTGGTTGCTCATCCTTCTTTTTTCAGATGCCGAGGGAAATGGGGACTCGATCTCCGCCGCTGTGCAGGCGGAGCGTATCGCCCTCCTCACTTCCGTTCTCGCGCAGACGCACTTGGCTCGCCCGCCGCCGCCCGGCCAGCCCGTCGCACCTGCACCAACACCCGCACCCATCGGCCGGTCGCACTCGACCACACCTGCCCAGACGCACCGCCCCTTCGTCAACTTCTCGCCCCCGCCCCCGCCCCCGCCGCAGCAGCAGCCCCGGGGGTCCGTCCACCGCTCGCAGTCGCACAGCGAGCTCGGCAGCCAGTTCATGCACGGCTACCCCATCTACCAGACGTCGCCGCACCAGAACCTCACCCAGCAGTTCCAGCGCCAGCACCACCCGAGCCCCCTCCAGCGCCACACGCTCTCCGCCGACGCGAGCCCCGTGGACGTGTTCGCCCCCGCACCGCTGCTGCCGTCGTTCCTGCAGGATATCGTGCAGTCTCCGACGCTCTCGCCCTCGTCGACGTCGTCGGCGGACCTTTCGTTTGAGGAGTACGAGGAGAGCCTGCCGTCGTCGACCCGCTCGACCTTCTCGCAGTCGGGGGCGGACTCGGTCACTGCGTCGCCGCTTGCGAGCATCTGGCGCCTCGACGGGGAGGAGAGCAAGTCGCTGGCCGCCTTTCCGCTCGCTCGTCGGGAGCTCATGGGCAGGGGTAGCACCACCAGCAGCCGCAACAGCAGCCTAGAACGCCATCGTGTACTCCTTTCTTCATCTTAATTTGTATGTCGTCTCCCTCCCCTCGCTGCCTCGCCCTTGCTCATCGTCTTCTTTTGAAGGGAATATTGGAACCATTTTCGCATTTATCTTGTCTCTTATTTTACGCCTGATGCTGCGTCACTCTCGGAAACATAATTGGCTGGCCGGAGGACGTACGGGCCCGTTCGGAGACAGTCCGAGTGGGCAGGACCTACCTAATGACTCTTCTTATACGGCGGATTCGCCTCATAAAACCGGACGCCCCCCCCATCGCGCGGCGCGTTTCGTTTCTCGCTTGGACAAAACAACACATTTTGGAATCTCCCGGCAACTATCGCACTTGGTATACCTAATTTACTTACGCCCAACCCAACTTAATCGATATCGCTACCCTGCTGTTACTTTGGCTCTCCCATCCATCATACGTATACTTGCTCCCCATCTCATCCATCCATCCATGCATCGACCCATGTCTTGTAATGCCCATAGTATGTGTCATACGCACCGCACCGACTGCCTCATGTATCCTAGCTAGCTATATTATCTTGCAACACGAAATGCTTGTTTGATTGCTATACATAGCCTGTGTTTAAGTGACAAGTAGGTTGTCTGTCGTGATATCGATAAAGAATCGCGAATTGGCCGGTGCTTTGCGTGCGAAGAGTGATCTGCTTTTCCGCCGAATAGAAAGGGTTCTGATAGAAATCGGTGACCGATCCTACTGTATGGGTCGCGTGCCTCTTTATTGGACTGAAACCCCACCCCACAATGCAGCTACTGCTCTGCCATCGCGATTGCTCATCGGGATAGGGGGTTTCCGAGTAAAGATAATCGATTTCCCACTGAACTGAGTTTCTGACTCATATTCAACCCGGAACATTCCTAGATCTATGTAAATAGATGTGCTGTTTCATCGGATAATTTTTTATTCCCGAACAAAGCATGTGAAGATTCTCAGGTACTCTGAACGCGGGCGTCCCGGGCCCGAATAAACCCGCAAACACACGACGTGTTGCGAGAAAATATGAGCGGTCGGCTTAGCACGAACAGATAGACCACATTGTTGACGACACTCTTGAGAATGAATGACGGTAACCGGGCCGGCATCATTGCCATCACTCGATCACTCGATCGGTCAAAGCGCAAGATATGTTGAAATGTTGAGAAGCACTCTGAGAAGCTTCGACTATATATTCTGATCTGATTGCCGACAAATAGTATACCAATACATAGTGAGGAAGCGAAGATCATGCTCGTACGCTTCGCACCGGCTCCAATCGTGCCCCACTTTGACTTCGTGTGCGATTTGCTTGCGAGCGCAGCCTCTCTTCCTCGGTCGGCCAATGCGGATATCTGTCCTTGACATCGTACGAAAGAACGTCGTACCCCGCATGTTCCAACGCAGATTCGTGCCGGTGGGGAGGTGGTGTCCCTGGGGCCGATCGCGTCTGATAGCGAACTGCAGAAGGTGCGTGAGGTTCATTCGGCGCGTCGCCATGGTCGGGCGATTGCGGTCGCGTCACAGTGTTCCTTCCAGACGCGAGGAACATCGATTGTATCCGGCCCATTTTATGGTTTCCGTCGTTCTGTTTCTCCTTCCCTTTACCCTTGGTGAGCCGATTCGTTTTGGTACGACCTTTGAGCGCCGACAAGCTCCGACGTCTGTTCGATGGGGCCGGATCTAGAATGGGTGGTCCAGTGGGCGATGAATCGGCGTGTTGTATAGGTGAAGGGACGGCAAGGTGAGCATTATTGATGGGTCCGTAGTATGGACCAACAGAGGGCGGCTGCAAGGAATTCCGTGGTAGCGGCGCCCCAGCGATGGAACTGCGAGGTGAGATCCGAGAAGAATGAACGGAAGGGGTGGCGGACGGCTGAGAACCAGGGATAGAGCGCTCATGGTATGGTCCTGAGACTTGTGGAGATCGCGCGCTGTAACTGGCGTGTGATGGGTACGGCGTTTGTGAAGAGGATGCGGGTTGCGGGGGCTGCACAACAAATGCAGGTACTATGCGGTCATTTCCTTCTTTCCGCCGAGCAGGATCGATGCCTGCACCCAGCCCCGCAAAACCAGGATCTTGTTCTTGTTCAGCTGGATATGGATGCTCGTAAAATTTTTCAAAGGGAGAGCTCGCGGTGGGAGGGTTATGGTTGTGGTGGGCGGACACCGAGCGTCTCCCCCAGACAGACGCCGTTCGCTGCTCATACTGCTGTGTCGGATAGGAATGACGGCGGTCGTACACCGGAGCAGCTAATTCAACCTTGCGGTAAGAAATTGAACCATAGATTTCATGGTATGAAACGTACGAGGAAGCATTGTCGGAACACCCCTTATCCTCGCCAATCCTTGCGCGATTTCGTGTCTTCCGCGTTCTGCAATCTGTCCGCCGGAGGTGTAATGGTGGGGACCGAGATCCGTGGCTCCCAGAGACCCGCGAATGGCTTCTCCGAGTCCATGTCCAACCTGTATCGCTCCCCTGAAAATTACCGTAAGCCTTTGCGCAGCAATGCGGGAGACCGGACTGACTTGATCTTCGTTCCCCAGCTCACATTGCTGGAGTTACCGGACAAACTGCTTGTCGACGGCGCCTGCCGACGTGTTGAATAATCTCTGTTCATTTTGAGGGTCAGGAAGCGAGTCTTGGACGCGACAGCTGGTCCCCCAGCGTTTATATTCATAGGCGCGGGCCGCGGATGTCGATGACGACTAGTGTCAAGTAGTGAGGTCAGTCGCGTCAGTCTCCACAAAACTTGACACGATCACGTGATATTAACCTACTTTTCGGAAGTCCGAAATTGAGTCAATGGACGCGAACTCGGTCTTCTCCCAGTGTGATTATAATTCAGAGAGAGAATTTACGCACACCGATGATGGATAGCCGAGGCAGTACTAGTCAGGGCGATGTGCCAAGTATCTTCCATGTGTATGTACATCTTCGTCCTAGGAGTATGCTTCGAATACAAAGGCCCGTCTAAAAAATGGGTTGAAAGGCGACAAGTTGCAAGCAAAGAGTTTTCTCATACTTTTGGTTTTACCGCAGGGGACCAGCCATACACAACATTGAAGCCCATTTCAAAGAGTCGTATAGTACCTCGTCAGTACGTAGGTTCAAGAATCAGGGATGGTCTCATCGTTCCTGCCAGGGGGATGATCGGACTTAGCTCCGAGTTTCAGAATATGATTTCGGGTACATATATAGCGAGGCCCCGAGACAACGACAAACTCAATGCTACCACCCACGTCCCGGATATTCAATCGAAGCATAAGGTGCGGACACTTCCAATCATAGCCTGGTGTCTGTTCACAAAGCTGTTGTGCAGTATAATCACCAGGCAGATGTCATTAGTTCCCCTGCGTCGGCCCCGACGCTTCTGGGATTTCCATGTGCCTCCGGTGCGCTCCATCTTGTCGTACCAATTAACGCTCCTTGACAAGTCTAAGAATGCATGGGATTACCAGCCCCGCGACCCAAGTCTGATGTACCGGTCTGTGAAAACGAGCCGCCAGAGCGAGCGCGATGCGGCGATCCGCGAATGGGTCTCCATCCCAGACGCCAACCTGCCTTCACCGTGGACGTGTGATTGGGCAAAATGGCCACACTGGAGTGACCAACGGGGGTTAGAGACTCTATTACCGGCGCGGTATGCCCTCAGCGATGAGCCACTCACGCCAATAATGTTCGACGCGCTAACCGGTCTCACGGCAATGTTTGTCTCCGCACGGGAGAATTTATTTTACATCTACAGCAGCGATGAACTTGTGGACCGGCGCGAACCCAAATGGGAGGAGATGCTGCGCTTCGACGGGGTCTTTCCATCTGTGGAGGCGTTTATTGAAGGGGCGGATTGGAATCTGATGACAGAGATCTTCCCAGTTGGTGAGCCGCTCCAGCAGGTTCCAGCCGCAGCTCTTGGTTAACCCTATCTGTAGCTGGAACAAGCCGAAAAGACATGGTACCCCGACTCACGTCAACTGTCGTTCCGAACTTCCCTTGGAAAAGTTCGCGAGGTTACCCCGTTGCCGCAGACGAGCCATTGTGCGTTTAATCCATCGCTACACATACAATTTGTTAATCATTTATGCTGGCCAGCCGCCGGCGTACGCTCTGGGACGTTTGCCCTCCACCAGTATGTATGGTTCGTGAAACTCATGCCAACCCATCTGACAATTTTGTTGAGGGGACGTACCTGCACCAACGGCGTCTGTCTGATGAGTGGCGTTTCAAGTTTCTTTGTGGCTATCCCGGCTGGCCTCGCATTCCCGATTCTCAACTCCCAGAGCCCTGGTCAACTCGTTGGAATCAATTCATTGACGTCGATGAATGGCGCGATGATTACGAGGATGATTTGGTGGGCACATATGGGGCCGACCTTTTGGGGTACGTCCCAGCCTTGTTCATACCGGTCGAGTCTTTTCGCGGGAGCACTGTGCTTTGCCCCAGGGAGGGTACGGGCATCTACTACCTATGGCAGGGCGAGGCGAGCTCAATTTCTAATTTGTTGCCCCCCGGGTATCGCAGCGGGTTACACAAATTTGAGGGAATCTACGCAGGTCTGCAACACTTCATAAATGACGCAGACTGGAATCGGCTTCGGCCGGTGCCTGTGTTGTGAAGTGGAAGACGCAGAGAAAGGCAATTCGACGAAGTTCAACTTTTTCTTATTTTCCTAGGGTAAATGTCACATCCTTGTCACGTCGTCTTGAACCATGTGCTACAACATCAATTCAAGCATGTTTCAAGAAATTCTTAGGATGCAGATCAGTGCAAGTATGCCCTAATATTGGATCTGCACCGAAATAAAATGAGAAAAATGCCTTGCGCTGTCAAAACGACGAGAATACAAGGTAAATTCAAACTCCGATGATTATGTAACAAGATTTTACTCTGATCGGACCCCCGCGCTTACTAACAGACTTCAACAAACGGAGGTACGACGTCGAATATTGTTGAAGCGTCTGTCTAGGAGAGACTAGTAAAACTGCCATATCCGGACCTCTTGCGCCCGCATGTTCCCAAATTATCCCTATCCTACATCCTCATATTCTAGGGATATCAAAACGCCGGACAAATAGAACTTGATGGCGTCACGGTGCTGGCGTCGCTCCGGCGTGAACGCTTGGTGAACGCAGATGTTGCGGCCGTTGATTGCAATCTATTATCTGGTCATAAATGCCTCTTGTCAATATTCCATCAATTAGAGGTTATCAGAACCGCTTTTTTTGCGTCTGGGATGAACAGGGGACGTGAAATCCAGTCACATCAAATGGTTGAATTTTGAACCGTGGGAACGTGGCGGCTGGATCAGGACACTCGTAGAAATGCCTAAAAATAAACGATATGGGAATGAAACTACGAGCGGGACATTATCAGACGAAGGCAAACATGTGCAATTTGTTCAGATACGAGGAAAGAGACTCACTCCAAGGAAACTGTACGCCGCGACAAACTTTTTTTATTCTGGAATCAATCTGGGATTTGAATTTATACTCACGAGGAACAGGTCTCACATAGTCTCTCTAGACAGACGCTATAACGAGAGTATCATTCCTATAATGAGGAAGCTCGTACCTCGCATGTTTTAAGGTCTCACAGTTCAGACGCAACACAGTCAAAGGATAAAAGCTCTTTCATATAGATTTCGTAACATGACCAACTACTATGCTTCACCGCTCGTCCTTGAAAGACTTCATACGACTAAAATAGTAACCATGCGGGGCAAAGATCCTTTAAGGCAAGAAGCGTAATAACAAAACAAAAGGCATAGGTCCATATCTGTGATGCTCGTGTCAGTGTGGTGTCGTTCAAAGAAAGTATGACCAACCATGAAAGTTTTGTGGTCGTAGCGCGGACCGCCAGCAGTGTGCATTACACGGTAGCTCAAGAAAATATGCATGATAGTCAGGCTGATGGGAGCGATGGCGAGAATATTCCAAAACCATAGCATCCCAATGGCAGACGGGAGAAGGACATAGGTGATTATCCTGCGGGCGAGGATGTCGCCGTACACAATTGCCATTGTTTTCCGTCCCATTGCCAGATCCCCGTCGAAATCCCGTAGGTCCTGGAGTTGAATTGACAATCCAGTCCACAGCGCTATGCCGAGAATGTATTCCTGCGCCTGTGGTGTGTGTGGAGAAATGCTTTTCCATGACGCACTTAACAGTGCCCATGTCCCTAGGGTCATCCCGACATTGTTTTTCCCCAACCAGTGATTTCCAGCCGACGTCAGGCAGAGGAACCCGGTCGTCAGGACCCAGCAGATCGATTCTGGGAGAAGGCTTGGCGAAATCATCGCCACCACGAGGAACATCGCAAAGACGACTATTGCTCGACACTTCGCGCTTCCGAGGCTGACTTTCCCGGATGGAATGGGTCTATCCGGTTTGTTCACGCGATCCTCGTCGACTCCAACAATTTGGTTCGATAGTGTGAAGAAGTAGATGAAGAGGGTGACCCAGAGGATGAGGCGGGGGAAGCGGTAGTATAATGCAGTGGGAGAGGACGGCTGGCTAGCCACCGCAGCACCGATACCCCAGATAGAGCCGGGAATGATTGTGGTACTCCAATCCCTCCACGAAAATGCGAAGAAGATATCGAGTTCGTCAGATATACCAGCAATCGTCTGCTGGAGTATGTTCATTGTCGCGAGCATAGGAGAGGTGTAAAACTTGGAGGTGGACAGGATTTTGAAATACCGAATATCACTGGAACCATGCCTTTAAAATACCTTCTATACTTGTATTCCCATACCATATGTAGTATCCGGATCCGGGAGGAGAATACACCGAACATTCAAAGTTCCATTGCACATTCATGGGATAAATGCGGTGGAGCCTCCCAAAAAAAGCTACATGCCTGTTTTGACCGTCAGTGAGTCATATGTTGTGATGCTCACACGCTCAATGCTGCATGTATCCCGATGCTCCTTGAGCTATGTTCAAAGTTCATACTTGTTCCATTGAACAATTTCAATCAATTCGGGGGGACACAAGGCGCCACAATCATCCACTAACTTGTAGTTCTGGGCCAGGGAACTGGTGAACTTGGCAACACAACACATTCATTCGCGTGTGGTATTGTGCCGTGGTATTTTGATGGACACCGCCTAAGCCCAGTCTTTTCTCTTTTCTGTCCGACGATAATCGAGATATCTACCCGCGAGGCGCCTGGTGCCTTCAAGTTCGCCCGCAATTGTTCAAAGGCCGGTGGCGGTGCGGTTACATGACGGTGCGCAAGGTGCGGTACGGTCGGCTTCTTGCTCAAAACGTTCCGGAATGTGCGCAATTTGAAAGTCTAGACCGGTGCGTAAGGAGTCTACCCTTAATTAAGATGCCTTGTCGAGATCTGCCCGCTTTCTACTAATGGCACCGTTTGCGGCCGCCATCCTAAATTTTCGTCATTAGTAGTTATTGCCATTGGTCAATTGTACGACTCGTTTACTCTGTTGGAGTAACAACTCACCACGCATGCCACTCACCAACACCGGTATGCCCACGCGTTCTTCATTTTATCTCCCTTCCGGTCTTTTTGTCTCCACTCGGACCAATACTCGAACACTCGGCCGCAACTTCATTATTCCAGGCTGGACAGCTCTTAATTTGGTCTCGCTTTGTCCAGGCCACCAATGTGGGTGGGCTTTTTTGGAACGTTTGAGTACGAATGGGATTACAGCTGCGTTGCGCGTATCGAGACACACCGGTGTTGACCGAATTCCGAACCAACCGAAGTTGACCTGATCCTTCAAAAATGCTTTTTGTAATGAAAAGGCCTGAAATCGCGGGCGTTTTTTCAATCAACTTCGGCTGAGTCGAAAGCCAGTCAGCCCCAGCGAGTGTAAAGAACTATTCACCGATTCTGGGGAATCGTTAATTTGAGTAGATGAGTGGAATGGACGTGGAGCCGCGTACGAGATGCGCGAGAGGTCTAGGTTGGGCTGGTGTAATTCAGGCACCACTTCGAAGTTCAACGCGCCTGGGTGTGGAAAAGAAAAGCTGACTGAGCCGCGTAGTCAATGTCTCTGGGATCAAGCAGATTCAAGTTAGCGCCATTGAAAAAACGCGCCCATGTCCACTGCCCGGGGGCGTGGCATTGCCGCCCCAACGCAGCGCTTGAAGCTTCTTTGTGTGCTCGAGGAGCGCGTCGCACCGTCGGATTCACGACAGGCTATCCTCGCGTGGCATGAAAGATGCGGAGACATGATGGTCTGCCAAAGCCTCGCCTGATGCCAGGCGGAGTCTTGAGTGCGTGAGTTCCAGAGTGGCAGAGCCGCTGAGTATGCAAGTCACACTGCCGCCGCAATTTCAAAGATTGAATATTCACTCAAATTTGATGCTACAGGTGGCTTCCCGAACACGTCTCTACACTGACATTATCAGTTTACGATGCCAGGGACGTGGAGGTCAACATCGCTTGCCTCGCCTCCATCCTCCCTCGTCGCGACGTTCGTGTGCAATGCGCAGGGGTTTTCGAGAGGGCAGAAGACGATGCACGTCGGGTGTAATATCTTGTGGGTTGTCCTATGCGAAACATCAGATGTATCTGACAACGAGGACGACGACGAGTAACCTCCCACACCTTATTTGCCCTATAAGCTATGCTGCTTTAGTTATTGCTTCGGGACGCCTGTTCTAACTGCATGACGCGATTGCGCAGTAAATTGAGTTCATTTAAGAGGTCTAGTATGTAGGATCCTTGCGTCGCTGTTGAACCACAAGATGTTGCTCAAGTCGTTGTGGATAAACTCACCACAAGTAAGACATTCACAATTGGTCAATCGCGACGCCAGGATCGCAGGAGGCCGGTCAAAAACGATCTTGGGCTTCGGTATGAGTGCTAGATCCTTTGATGAGACGTGCCTGCGTGGATTCATAGTCTCACGTACGATAAGGAACTGCCGTTTTCCGCCTTTTGTTCGCGCTTTTCTGAAAGGTGCGACATTGATCCTGGTTTTTCGCATTGAACACTTCCATGAAAGCCTCGAAAGTCGGGAAGAATTCCTCGCGAGTACAGTCGAAAAGAAACTTCAATTTCCTATCGCACGCTGTCTTTGACTCCCGGCATGGACGACAACTAGCTTGGCCTTCGTCCACGATACAGTGCTTCAAAGTCCGCCTACACGCGCACTTGTCGCAGGTCTATACCACACAATGAGCAACTAATTGTAACGTCGAGCGACGATCAATATACCTGTGTATTCTGCAAGTTCCAAGACTTGACTTCCGGACTACCTATCCATCGACCATCAATGCTGCGCGTCCTCGTTGTAAGATAGGCTATTGTCCGCCAGAATGCAGCAACGGTTTCTTCAGATGGGTATACACGAGGCAATGAAAGTCCGTCGTCCATGGTGTGGATAACAGAGCACAAAGGTAGCGCCGTTTCGATGAAGAATGAGAAACTCGCCGGGGCGACGCTTCGGGGCGGCTTTGCTAGCTGCTTATCAAAGTTTGGATTGGATGACGGCCATCATTTGTTGGCATCACTAGCTATCTAGAGCTCCAAGTTAGCACAACCCAAGTACAACTCACCCGAGAACATTCCCACTTCTTTCTCACTGTACAATATTCAGTATGATACCACTTGGCGCCCACCGATGCAAGTCACACTGCCACCGCAATTTCAACGTAAGCGGTTGTCGGGCCGGGGAACCGCATTCAACGCCGGGTTCCCGATTTGGCAAAATTTGCCTGTCCGAAATTTTGCCAGAAACAACGTTAACCATACTTGTGGAACAAAAATTGGGAATCTGGGAGGGTCCAGACGCAATTTTTGCGTTCCTTCAACGAGAAGAGCGGACATCATTGTCAATCTATTGGATATAAAATCATACAAAGTCGCTACCACCCTGGGCGTTCGTACAAAGGCCATTCAATAATCTCAAGAAAAGTGGATGGCGCAACTGCAGATAAATGGCGGTCAGAAGGTTTTTTCTAGCAGAGAGCGGGAAGAGACATACTACCAGTCGATCCGTCTCCCTTTCTAGCCAACCACCACCTGCCTCGCTTGTGTGCAATCTCAAGTACCTCGCCCTTGCGAAACGATAATTCATTCGGGTCGGATGGATTGCCATGGTCTGGTCAAGTGTCAGTTCATCTTCGACATTCGAGCGTGCAGGACAAACAGGTAAATCGAGCCTTCGCTTTGTATTTATAGTGGAGGGGTTCTTCTGCAAGATCCTTCTGTGCTCCAACTGCGAATGACTTTATAAGCTAATTTGAGAGATGGTGGGACAAAACATACGGCCAGTTGATTCGTCCGCACGTTGAAGCTGCCACCATAGAGAAGCGCCGAGAATGCCATTTATTTCTGCACTGAAAGATTTTCGATCTTTAGCTTTCGCGGCATCTTGTCAAGTCGGGTCAGTAGGTCCCCCAAAATCGCGCAGCACGGCAACACACCGGGCTCATTGCAAAGATGGCTGGATGGTGCAACTTCGGATTAAAATTAGTGTCGTGCTTTGAGGAGGGGAGTTGGAAACGCACAACCGGTTGATCCATCTGCCTTCCTAACCTGCCACCATTTACCTTGCTGGTCGAGAATTTCGAGGACTTCGCCCTTGCTGAAAGATATCTCGTTCCGATCATCTTCATTTGCGGTATCTGGTAAAGTCGTTTACAAAATAATCTGAGTGGCATGCGAGCACGTACAATCATTTTGGGCCGTTACTGCGAATTTTTTGCGACCATTGCGCAAATAATTGGACGGGGCCACTGCAAATGAAAGGCGATCAGTGGTCTTCTGTGAGAAGAGGCTGGAAAGACATACTGCCGACGCTCCCGTCCTCCTTCATCACCCACCACCATTTATACTGCGGGTCAATAATATCCAGAATATCGCCCTTGTTAAATGAGAGCTCAAAGGGATCTTCTGGATCCGCGATGTCTGATAAAACCTGGTCAGCTACCTTCGATATCCAACTCAAGTGCATGAACTACATACAGTCATACAGCGCCGTCGCTGTGTACTGCTGTGTAGGACGTTGCGGACCGGTGGGTTGGGGAGGAGCTTCGACAGACGGCGTGCCACTCATTTGGCCGCAGTGAGAGCTTCCAGATATGTCACTTTTTAATTTTGCCGTTCTTTCGACCGGTCCAGTGCTGCCAGTGCTAAGTGCTTCACTTTCCTGAGCCTGGTTCAACCGTCGAACTGGGAACGATTTGCGGTTCGAGGGTGGAAGTTGGGGAGGAAAGCAGGTCACGAAAGAGCATAAAGCCCGGATCCTTTTAAAGGCTCGACAAAGCGACTCGGATGAGACCGAATGAGGAAATGCCACAGTTGCTTTGAAGAGTTGAACCAAAAAACAGCTAGCCGAACTTCCCCATTTGGGCCATTAGGACTGCGACTGGTTTTCCTTTGTGCTTTCGGCCATCTTTGTTTGTGGCCACGCCAAAGCGCGCTTTGGTTCTCAGCTACACAATCAAAATAAAAAACCGCTTCTGATTTTCGGGGGACTGAAAGAGATTACTTATTATTGGGTGAAAATGACGCATAATTTTTATATCGTTCTTTTTACTATCGATCGCGGGGAAGTGCAAGATTGTGAGGTAGGATGTGGAAAAAGAGAAACAGGGGTTGAAGCTTGAAGAATGTAAGTTTACCAGTACTCGTGCCCAGTGTCGCAGACTGGTTGTTGAATCTCGACCTCGACGCCGAGCGCCTCTTCCAACTGCTTTTTGGCCTCCACCTCTGGTAGCCTCGTGTACGGGAACGAGAGGATCTGACCCACACAGCGTGAAGGTGAGGGCGAGACGGTGGGGCTCAAATCCACCAGCGTGGACCCACCGTGTCGCCAGACTACGCTGGCGGCCGAAAAAGGGGCGCGTCGGTCCCATTCGCGTCGTATCAAAATTATTGTTTGAGAAAAAAAAAGTTGTAAGGAAATGACAGACTCTATGAACGTAGTTTCAGATTCTGGGTTAAATTAGTGAAAAACAGCTTGAACATGAAAATATAGACATACTGTGAACCCTTTGCGTTTTATTGTTGACAACGAATCCTACCACCAACACCTTAGTCCAGTCGCCGGCCGCCAAAGACAACCTGCATCTCACCAAGGACGTTTTGTTCCCACTCCCAACCACCTGGATTGAGCATGGGCACAGATGCTGACATGTGCGAGCCACGAACTTTTTCGGGCGTCCAGGTGGTGCAGAATATGCGACAAACAACGTGAACAAGTTCGAGAATGGTGATGATGGCACCTAAGACGGAGACGCAAGACTCTCAATCCAGGGATTGCTGTTGATAACTCGATGGTCATCTTTTCCTTCTTTTTCTCGTCTACGGGTTTGCTCATCCACCCCAAGGCGCACTGTGTGCGTCCATAAACTCCGGGCGGTAGTTGTGCCTGAACAAAATCGGGAGAGAAATCGCGGAGGTAGTTTGCGACCTATGGGGAGAAAGGACGGGCCCACCGCCTCGTCTAGGAACGACGCCGTGCTCTCCAAAATCGCTTCTCCGCACGTTGTTTCCAGCAGGACTCGGCGGATATTGTCGATGAATTCCCCCTTTGTGTCTCCGGGACCAAGTTCAACCTGACCGAAGCCAAGAATATCAGTGAGGCGGAAGTTAAGCGACATGGCTGCGAGGATCCGGAGAGTGGTGGTGGTAACGGAGGAGGAGGATTCGAGGAGGATTTCCCGGGCGTGGTCGGTGGACAGGGGTTCCTGCATTGCTTCTTGACACCGCCACGTTTTGCTTTGCACGCTCTGAAACCACATCGATGAATGTCGCTTTATTACTTGTCTAGGAGACCAGACTGCGGTGTCTACCCAGAGGCTAAGTAACTTCAAGTTGAACCTCCCAGAGTCCCAGATTTCACCAGTGAGTCAGTGACGCGTGGAAGGGCTGGGCGACGTGAGTGTTTTTATTGGCTTCATTTGGGCATTGCTGAGAGTGAAGTAGGTCAAGGATCAAGGTTAGACAGAAAGGAGTCGTTCAACGCTTGAGAAAGAAGATTGAAAGTTGAATCGATTCAATCGAAAGCCTCTTGTGGCTGTGCATCAAACGGGCCGTTGATCCGAACTTGCTTCAAAACCACCTCGCACATTTTGAAAAGGAGACGAGTCCTGGGTTCACCTGTTTGCTTTTCCCCGGGTATCCCTAGACATCTCGTATTACAGCCATACCAGGGAAATCGCCGCAGAAACACCAAGGGCGAGTCGGGCAATGGCAGAAACAATGCCAAAAGGATAAAATGCGAATTCAAAAGCCCGTTGAATGGCAGGATGCTACGGGTGGTGCCGGAAGTCTGAGCAGCATATCGAGAAGTTCGCAACCACCGCAGAGCGGCAACGGTGCTTAACTGCGGGAGACGATGAGGAACGACATTAGTGGCGCCCGGCGTTTGCTAACGAGACTCACTGTCTCAGCTCAACTCGTCGGCCTTATTTAGGGACACTGAGACTCGGTGGTTCTCACCGAGTTCTTGCAGGTATGTCTGCCGCTACAGCGCAAGCACGCATGATGGGACGAACGATGGTGGATATGCTCGGACAGCACCAGGTGATGAACGTCTGGACAAGGTTGACTTGGGCACTTGACGCAGGTGAATTTTGGCCGCCCATTGTGCTTGCAATCGCGTCATTAAACCGAAGGGTACACCTGCAAGCTCTCTCAGGTGCGTTTCTATTCTTCGTGTCCGCTGATAGGTATACAAGGCTGAGACGGGCGGCTTGAGCAAGACGAGCGACGAGCGACTCAAGTCCGCGATGTCGCTCCGCAACCAGCGCTATTCCCGCGCGTCTGCAGCTTCTATATACAGCTTTCTCGCCCGGCTCACACCGTCTGCCCCAGCCTGCGAACGCTACACTTATTCCGTCAAAGTTGCTTGATCCGCGTTAGTCTCGCTTTTTAGACCCGCCCGAGTCTCAAAGTCCATGATCACTCGAAATTTGCAACCTCGAGACGGCGCAGACGCAGGCCTCCCGGCCATTCCCTCCGTTACATATAGCCAGTTCGAATTCCGAGGCGTAGCGAGGCGCGGACGAAAATGGCCATGGCGCTTCACGTCTTTTTTTTCACCTTTACTACGGCGCCTCAGCCGTTGCATACAGTCACATGACTCGACCCATCGTGCTATCGAATCGGTTCTCGCCGCACTTCTTTCCGCTGCCAGAACGCGCATTTATCGCCGACCGAGGGCAGCAAAGGCGGACGCACGGATCCGTATCGGCGTCGTCGTCGAGTTATTTGCCCGTGCCACGCAATATCAGATATGTTGCCACTGCACGAGAAGAAATATGCTCAGCATATTTCCTTTTCCGTCCAATATCGGTTGTTTGTGCCTATTAGCAAGAGGCGCCTATGACTTTGGATTGAATGGATATCGATACAATAACTTCCCAAGGTGTAAAAAGTACAACATAGTCCAAATTGTAAGAACGGGGGTATCGTGGTATTACAACAAAGAAAAGCTCAAAGTAGCTGGAGATAGTTAGATGGTGCAACTGCCCAGAAAAAATTGTTAGTCGGTCTTCTTAAGGAGAAGGAAAAAACATACTGCCAACCAATCCTTTCGTGTTTCTCGCCTGCCACCAATCTGCTCGTTTGTCGCCAATGTCAAGGATTTCGCCCTGGCAGAACGATATTTCTCTGGGATCATTTCGATCAGCAGTATCTGGCAAAGTATCTCAATGCATATTAGGGATTTGGGACGGAGCGGACACTTACAATTATACAGAGCTTGTGCTTTGTGTTGGAAGGTCTGCGGTTCGGACCAACTGACAATGGAATAATTCGATGATAGGCCTGTCGAAAAATCAATATCTTGGACGCGTCTATTTGAAAGAGGAGATACGTACCGCTAGTGGATCCGGAAGGCTTCGTAGCTTGCCACCATTGGATTTGCTCTTCGACAACGTCGAAAATCTCCTCTTCGCTGAATGATTTCCCATTTTCAGCGGTGCTGTCTGATAAGTACTTTAGCCTCCTCGACATATGACCAGCTGGGGAGCCACGTACAAGGATACACCGGCTCTCCTGCGGAGGATCTACGGGTCTCGGTTTGCAAATCTCCTCCGTCAAACACACTGAAATAATCAGACGACGCGACTGCGAATAAAAAGTTTACATCCTGATGAAATTCTGAGGGAATCGACGTACTACCAACCGACCCTTCTTCATTTTGGATTAACCACCATTTCCCTTGTTTGTCGAGAATGTCAAGAATTTCGCCCTGAATGAATGATATCTCATCGGGATCATCTGGATCGGCGGTAACTGCAAACTTAGTGAGTCTATCTTCGGAATTTTGAGTAGTCGGCGACACGCACAGGCCTTCAGAGCCTTTACTTTGAACGGGTAGCTGTGGCCGACTGGAATATCTTCCAGCGTACCAAGTCCGTGAGGCGTTGTGGGGGGAGGATCAGTTGCGGGGAGCGTCGGGAATGCGGGAGCCGCAACGACAGCCTGGGTATGCGGTCGTGATGATCTGTCGTTTCCTGAGGTATCTGGAGATGCGGTGGCTTCTTCAGCTTCTTCAGTGATGGTCTGGCGTCGCTATATATAGTAGCTGAGGAACAAAGGGCAATGACACACGGCCATGTGTACACACCTCCACGTCGGGTTCCACGGCGAGGCGCCCGAGATCGTCATAGAGCCTGAGCGCGGAGAGGAGCCTCTCGTTCGCTGCGAGTATTTCTGAAAGTAGCTCCTCCTCCCACGTTAACATCGACGTTTCAAGGCCCTTGTTGTCGGTCAGGATATTCTCATTCTGCTCCTGATTCTTCGCCACACGGCTTCGGTCTGCGCTGGCTGAGGCCCACGGGATCTGCGCAGAAATAACCTCCTGCGACTCCAGACACTTTTGGTGGAATTCCTAATGGTGCTCTGAGTAAAGTATTGGCAGATAATTGACTTCAGACGAACCTTAAGGAGCGGCTTGTTGAGCGGTGTCATCGCAAGCGCCTCGCTGAGCAGGTACGCATTCCCCGCGCCGATCTTGCACTCGAACAGAAGCCACATGTCCTCATCGGGCGGAATATGGTGCGGGGTGTTTTGGTCGCTCGGTTTCTGACCGCTTATTCTCTGATTGATATCTGGTAATAGCGTGTCACCAACGGGCGGACTCTGAGTCCCTGGCTCATCGGAGGCCGGGTCGATATCGGTGTCAAAGGGATCGGCAGGAATCTCATCATCATCATCACTACACTCCGATAGACGGCCAATGCAGAACGACGAGTTAGACTTCGTGTCTTCCGTGTCGATGATCGGCGGCTTGACCCATCGCCAGAGCCCCCACAAAGCGGCATCTGTTTCCATGCAAGATGCAGTTAGTCCAAGAGGCGTGTTGTGCAAGTGAAAACGCACTGGACCCACTAGGGGAGGCCACATTGAGGATGTCCTTGACGCGCTCACGGACAGGGGTCTTAATCTCGCCATCACTTTGCCCTCGAACGTGTATCTTTCCTGAGGTAGTGCGAGCACGATGGTGAGTGGGCGAAGGGGGTTTCAAGCTACCGTTCACTCCGCTTTTGCCAACCGGCGTGGCTGAAAATATTATCAAAATGAAGTACTAGTACATATACGTTTGTCCACTCACCAGATTCCAGAATGGAGGCCGAAGATTTGGGATTCAGAAGTTGATATCTCAGGGAATTTAGAGAAGGGGAAATTCGAAGCCATGGCAGGGAAGGCCTTCGTTGGTGCATCCTATTCGGCAAGGGCGGTGTTATCGGACATGGGTCGTTGAGGACGTGAAGCGGCGGCGCCTCTTTGACAAATTCGGGGAGAGTGAGGATTTCATCCGGGTCCGTCCCTGGATTTTCCGTCTTTGTGCCGTGAAAAACGGCATCTTGCCCGTGGATCCTCCCAGCGGCTGAATATTCAGCCAACTGCTGGGCCAAAGCCTCGAGCTACACAGAATAAGCACCGAGTATGCGGGGCTGAATGCGAAAGGGCTCGCTCACCTTGGCGGAATCTCGTCGACGGGCCTTCTCGAACATCGTCTTCATGTCGGGCACTAAGACTGTTTGGTCCTGCAACGAACGCTGAGACGCTTTTCCGATGAGTTTCATGATGTGTCCGAGATCCAGGTCCCTGGACGGGCCTTGCTGCCGTGCCTTCTCCATCTGGGCCAGCTTGAAAGGCGTGAGCTCCACTCGCTGGTATTCCGCAGCGTCATATCCTGGCGGCGAACCCTGCGGTGATACATATACAGGAGGTGAGGAAGGGGGTTCCGATGGGGACACAGGTGGTGGAGCCCGAGCGACTGGGACCGGCGGCAGCGGGCGTGAGGGTTGCGGTTGGAGCTGTAGAGGTGGCCAAATCATTTCCTGGACTACGACATCAGCGGTGGGCCTCGCTATAGGATTCTCCGCCCAGTAAGTGTTGATCCGCTTCCACATTACATGGGAAATCGCTGGTGAGCCGGAAGGCCGTTCTGGTCGTTCGCCGTTGACCACCCGCAGTAAAGCCGCAGCTTGGGATAGCTCGGAGTATGGCGGTTGGCCTGTATACAACTGGAGGGAGGTGAGACACGAATGAACAAGGGCAGGATACACCGTACCTCCAAGCAGACACAGCCAAAAGCGTATACATCGCTGGCCTTCGTTCGCGCAAACTTGTATCCAAAGCGATCTGGGTCAATCAATTCCGGCGCCATCCAGTAAAGACTACCCGCCCGGCTCGAGGTATGTAACGTCGTGGTGGCGTTAGCGAAGACACTGAGCCCGAAATCGGCCAAGCACGCGCTCCAGTCCTCGTTGATCAGAATATTTGCCTGTTATACGGTGATTACTATATAGCAGAAAATATTGCGGAAAGAAAGTACTCCTCGGAGGTCACCGTGAACAATGTTACGGGAATGAAGATACTGAAGACCTTGTGCAACTTCGTAGAGCTAGAAAACTATGTTAAGGTGAATCAGGAGGGAGGGCGGAAAGCGTACGAGTTTCTTAACATTTGCGCGTCCGTGATCTTTGAGATAGTTTAAAATGGTGCCGTGCTCCATCCATGGGGATACCATGCAAAGCGAAGAAGGAAAGCTCTCGCGATCGATTCCAATGAAAGTCAGAATATGTGGGTGTCGCAAATCCTTCCAGACGAGAGCCTCCCGGCACAATTTCTGTTCCCATTCAGATAACGAGCATCCAAAATATGAGAACATACTAAACGAATGTCCCGTATCTCCGCGCTTTGAATAAAGTGTCGCATGTGCTTCAAAGCCACAGTCTTGTTACCGTACGTTGCGCGATAAATATCGCCAAAGCCACCGGCAAATGTGGGGTGGTCCTCCCGTCCAGTTACGCCCGTAATAAATAGCGATGAAGGGAGGCTGTCGCACGATTCAGACAGCTTGCGGATTATTCGGCGGGCGTGGCGGCTATGGTCTGGCGCCATTAAAAACCCTCGGTTCAATGCCTACACCACACAATCAGTCGAGCGAGGCAAATATTGCAGAACTGGAACTAACATCTTGGACAACATCGAGAAAACTGGGCGGATCGCTTTCAAGTTTCAGCACGACGTCGTCCTGCACAGATTTGGAATCCAATATAGACACAATAATGCCGCAATCCGTTCCTCATCCGCGCGCAGAGCAACTCGGAGCCTCGGATCGTTGTCAAGATTGAGTTTGGAGGATAGCTAAACAATATTAGGAAGTCGGAGGCAACCAGATTTCTCGTACCTCCAACAGAATTTTCCGGTGCCTAAACTCGCGACAATCCCACTGACGACGCTGTCAGATGCCATTGAAAGCTGATAGCCATCCACGACCGCCTGAAGCCTTGCGACTTCACCCAGGCTTCGGCTGACCACAAATAAGATCGTGTCAAGTTATGACAGTGAGAAATCACCCACCCTAGAGTCCACACGTTACAAGCATCCTTGAGAAATGAAAGCAATTCTGTAGCGAGTTCAGAATCGCCTGAGCAGCGGTGAGCGTAGGAATTGCCTGTATATCAGTATCTTCGCGGTTATCGTTCCGGATCCATTCGGAGTTGCAAGACAGGTTCTGCCGGGATAATGGGTGCTGGACTCGACAGAGATGGACTAGGACCGGAAATGTCCCTCCCGCAAGACAGGACTACTCATAGCGAGTGGCTGCACCTGTGAGAGAGAGAAGGTGACGGCATCACCTAGATAGAATGCTGTAGGAGGGATCATCAAAGTGGATGGATTTGGGATGAATCACGGATGGCAAAGTTCTGCCTGTCGGATCCGTCGATTTCGGCTTGGAGGTTATTTAAACACCGTTCAAGGTTCCTGTCCAGTCCACCTCTCCCGTCGCAGGCTTGCGTGAGCCGGGTGTAGTGATTCAAGAGTCTTGAAATTCAACTGGAACTCCAAGCTTCAAGTCTGGACTTGAGCGCCCACAGGCTTGGAAGCGCCGAATCAAAAGACCGAGAAAAATGACACGCCACTGAATTGTGCCTGACGGGATTTCTTGTTGTGGCGGACGTCGCGTATAAGATTCAGCGAGTGTGAAGACCGACAAGTTATGGGGTTCAAGTTTTGATTTAAACAAGCCTGGTCAGTTTACTGGAGACTTGTCGCTGCTCTTCGCGTCCTCACCGTTCCACCGCACAGCGATTTGAAGCACTGCTTTTTGGCGGCATTGCTTTGTTGAAGTTCATCCTGATCTCAAAAAGGGACCAGCCAAGAGGAACCATGCTAAACGACAGTGCAGGAGGTCCGTCGTCAAGGGCTGTGTCTTAGGCGATCATCAATAGCACACATGCGAGCCCTATCTCTGCAACGCGGTCTTTCAGGGTCAATTAGCGTTTTGATATCGGTAAAACAAACGGAACAGCCAAGGAACAGCGCTCATAAAGCATGGCGGCGGAAGCAATACTACTCTGTACCCAAACCACCACCATTCGCGACATTGACCCGCAATGTCCAACCTTTTCAACGGCTTTTCAGCTTCCACCATCTTTCCCGACCATGATAAGTGTTTTGGTGACTCCTCCAACGGCAGCAGCATATGCCAGAACCGTCCGACATAATGATCAGGTTTTTGAATATCTCCAGCCCAGCGGCATATCTGAGCGTCTACTGCGACAATCCGCCTGCGGATTCATGCTCCTTTGGCTATTGTCCCAACCCGACGTCGCGAGTCCTGCCGTCCGTTACTCGAGTGCGTATCGTTTCCACCGGAAAACCGATTAATCATATTTTGCCTGCGCAGCTTACTTCACGTCGCTCGTTTCTGCCATCCTCGTACTCTACTCGCCGAGGATGTCACCTCGTCGTTCTTTGCGCAGCTCCTGAACGTATACTCCCTCATCGTCGCTGCAATGATCTCCATCGCAGACCACAATCTCACAAAACTACACAGCGTGATCGCGCTAACGCTTGCTGCATCGCCGCTAAGCTTATACCTCATCCTGTACGTATTCCGGAGCCTCCTCGGGCGGCAGACGCGTCTCCAAGCCGTGTTCGGGCCTGGGATGCACCTCAATCGCGCGCTGGTCCTCATCATGCTCCCGTTATGGGCGAGCGTGCTCACCTTCACCGCGCTTCCTACGTCGATATGGCAGTTCCAGCAGGCCGCCTGTGATACGTGCGTGCGGTCTTTGCACAAGGAATGGTGCTTATCTTTTGCAACAGAGAAATCGCGAGCAATCACGTCGCGTCACTTTTCTTCCTGCCATTCATTATTTTCTTCGCTACGTATCCGGAAGCCGGGGCCTTCATTATCGCGAGCATCGCAATCGGGTGGGGTGTGGCTATTTGGCGGCTGCGAAAAATTATCTGGGCAAAACACGACCGTATGCTCCCCCTTGGGCGTCTGTGGTGCGTGTGTTGCTCGTGTACATGGCCCAAAAATACCCAACTACCCCTCGCAGGCGCAAAGTGGTCAATCGCTACCCCTTCATCCAGTTCTATAGCGTGATCGTCCTCCCCCACACCTTCTGGATATTCAACGTCGAGATCGGGCTGCAGATCCTTTCCACGCGGGAGCACTTTACGGCCACATACGGACAAGTACGTGCTCCGCCCCTGCTGCTCCGCGTGTCCTAACAATCCGCTCTTCTCCACAGCTTCTCGCGATCTTCGTGACGGTCCCGCCGTTCATCCAGCTGTGCCTCATCCTGCCGCGTATACCGCCGTGGTTCGTCGACCTCGCGTGGGTGCGGCTGCTGACGGGTCGCCGGAACGAGCCGTTCGTGGGGGTACGGCCGACGGACGAATCGGCGCTGCCTATGCAGCAGGACCCCAGAATGATGCTGTCCGGCAAACCTGAGGGCTTGCCGGAGGAGTCGGAGCCGCTTCAGATGCATAAGCTGGATCCGAAGGCTCGGAGCGCGGCGTCTTCGCGCTCCGGGTCGTACATGGATATTTAATTATAACAGTACTAAGTATAATAAACCTTGATTATTTAAACGATAGTACCTCCTTGCTTGGTGGGTGGTGAAGGCCCGAAGGCGGTGGAATTTACGCCCAAAAAAGGGCGGGCAAAATTCTTTCTGAGACTCATCGGAGATAGAATTTTGCGTTACAGAGAAAACTACTTCAATGGCGTATTTTCGATATCCACGGCTTGATCACTTGATCTGCTATCTGCAGTCCGTTCTTCTCCATGAAGAACAGATGGCCGTTACCTAGCGCGCCGTCAGCCGCGAAGAAGTAGAAGTTCAATTCAGAGCGCCTACCATGGATCCCAACATCACCCAGGCTGACATGCTCAACCGATACTCCTGCATTGCGCAAATATTCCACAGAGCAATTGTCGTACTGTGCGTGATAGCTGGATTCCGAAGTCACCGTGAGGACAGGAATATCGACTAGATTGATCAATTTCCGGGCTGGCTTTGGTTGTTGGAAACAAGTAACGCCGGGAATCTCACTATTGAAAAAAAAGGGCTTGTCAGCTCGTAGAGGGAGCTACTTGGAGGCACAGACCCGACCACGACTCGGGCGATATCAGAAGCCGAAGTAATAGGCGGGTCGTAGGCAACCGGTATATCCGTCAAGCCGTATATACGCGCCGGCGTAAACGGCGGGAATATCGCATTGATAAACGGTGGTCCAAAAGGTTCCAGGGCGACGATGGCTTTGACTTGCTTCGGGCGGGAGTCGGCGAGGATCCAGCCAAACTCTCCAGCTTGGGAGTGGGTTATTAAGATCACAGGCTACGCCGTCGGTATATCAGGATAGGCCCAGAATAATTCGGTGACCACATACGCCGATTTGGTCAAGGAGTTGTGAGCCAGCATTTTTTATTTTCATGGCCTCTTCAGTCGACGAATTGAGACTGGGTACGTTTGACGCGAAATATCTGTCAAATATGGGGTCGCCGACAGATCCGTTGCCTAATTTTTTGTTAGCTGTTAGCTTTCTGAGCTTGTACAAGCCAGGAGAAAAATGAGTACCAGGCCACTGAGTATGAAGAACGGCCTGAGGCCAAAGTTTGAATCGCTCCACCGCAGTAAAATGAGATTCTATGGTGAGGGTGTCGAAAGTAAGCAGGACACCATCCACGCTGGGTTGCCAGGGAGAACGGCCTCTTGAAGGTTGGTCGATGATGTACAGCTGAATAATTATATTTCAGATTTCGGATGACTGGCAGTGAGGAACCATTGCCATCGTACTTCATATCCTTGACCAAGGAAGTAATCTGCCCATCCGAGCCGACCGTCGGGCGTGTTCAAAAAGTTCGTCCCAGTCTGTCCTAGGCCGTGGATGAAAAGTATTGGGAGCGGCTGGGTAACCGTCGCAGGGCTGAGGCGCTCCACATACATCTGGTCCACAGCAATGGACGAATTGCCTCCTGGAACATAGGTCTGGCCAACATAGAGATAGGTACGGCGGTGGAGAGTTCCTTGAGGCTGAAGCTGCTGCCCAAGTGCCCCAGAAAGACAAGAGAATGCAGCCAAGGCGAATATCGACCCAAGAAACATACCCGACACGATGTTTTGGAGCAAGAATGTACACGATGCCGCGACTTCTTCTTGAGCTTACGGAGCCAAGTACGTACCGTAAGAAATGCCTAAGGTCACCGGGTCTAGGTAGATTCTTCGACTTGAATTCTAGATTCAGTGGAACAACGTTTAACACGAAAGTGGTGATAGTTTTCGCACAGAGAAAATATATAGTACAATAAGCTTGATCACTCGCCGAGCGAGAGGGATCCGAATGAGCCTTGATTATTATTTTTGGACCGATTGTAGTGCAGCCAAACTGCCAGACTTCAATCCCACCTCGACCTGTCCTCTCGAGCTCCTTGGAGAAATCGCCGACTGATTCAGCTGGCGAACTGTTCGGGCCACCGAGGCTTTCCGTCTGCATGGTTTAGCCGTTCGACTGGGTGGCGTTGGAAGAAGTGATTGGAGCGAATCAGGGTATGGCCTGCGCATTCAAGTTGCCTCCTTCTTTCCAGCCTGTTCGACGCTGAGGGTAGACGAGCTCGGACTCGGAGCTTGGCGATAGAACTCGTGCAATGGCACGCTCACGATCACGTGTGTTTCCTGATCAGTGAGGTCGCGTTTGAAACCGCGTCTAACGCCATATTCTCATTCACAAAATGGCGAATCGACGGCTCTTGCTACACACAGTTTCAAGTAGTAGAGATATGAACATGGCAATAAAGAAAAAGAAGGGCAAAAAAGAAGAAAATTTGATGTAACGTGCATTTAATTGACGCGCATGTGGTGGGTAAATCTAAGCGCGCGCCACTGAACCCGGGGCCCACGACAAAAAAGAACAGCTCTCACTCTTGAAATAACTTGGAGTGAGTTCTCTTTGAGTCTTGAGGAAGTCTTGAGCTTTAAGCATCTTGAATGCCCAGGTTCTTGACGCGTCTTGAGGTGTCTTGAGGGTCTTGAAGCGTTTTGAAGTCTTGAGCCGTCTTGATTCTTGAGCCACTGAGGTGAATAGTCTTGACGCGGCTTGTTGCCTTGAGGTCCTCACGTTGGGGGTTTTGAAGATCTAACATAATGACTTGAAGCGTACCGGTATTCCTACTCAAAAAGTATCAACGTCTACGCATGCGAGTCATATGGGAATGGCCCTGGATAGGACGTACGGGGCGGGAGCAGGGATAGGTCGAATATGCAATTTGGTGCTCAGCGAGGAAGAGAGAAGGCGTGGAAGTCGGCGTCGGCGTTGGGAGTGACGGACTCGGTACACCCTCTGCGCGGGATGAAGAGCTTGGATTGAGCTTTGAGAAGTAACGACGCCTGCGTCGGCAACTGGCAAGGACGATTGAGGATTTGGGTTGAGGAAGGGAATGGAGAAGAGGAGGCAACTATGGTGGCTGAAAAGTGGTATTCTCTTCCACGATGTTCTTTCTGTGAAAGAGGAGGCATTGAGAGGCCAGTGCGATACCGCTGCCAAGGAACAGGCGGATGCTGCCATGGAGCGGGAGGATGCCGCCCTCGAAGGCGAGACAAGCGTGACACCGCCGCACTGGCCGCACTGGAGCGCGCGGACCGCCGCCGGGGAGCGGACAACCACCGCGGAAGAAACGAGAGTGCTCTTATAGCGATGGACGGAGGGGAGAATCACGTGCAGGTGAAGCTGAGCATGCATGGAAGTCGAAAGAAACGAAGAGATGCAACCGGCGGCATATTGAATGAGTGTGATTTAGATGTGGTGATAATCTACAACGACTCGGGACCGGGAGGTGTCTTGAAGCCCATCCACAAGATCGCGGTCGGCTTTGGGCAGCGCCGTAGTACACGCGTCTCCCGCAGCGAGCTCCGACGACGCGTACCTGCACTCTGTCTACTCGAAACTGAGCCTGAGCGCGAGGTCAAGCTCAACCGGCGGAAGCGCGTAGAGTGCACGGATTCAGAGGCGCCCCGGAGGTGCTCCATCTTGTGCGTGTGCTCGAAGGTCACCAAGAACGTCTGGGCAAGACGCACAGCTTTGTCAGCGGTGTTCCGTTATGCAAGGCGCGGCATAACTCGGTTTCGAGGAGGGCTGTTTGACTAGATGCTCGTTGGTTTGGGATTGCAACATCAAAATTGCCTTCAGTCATAGGGAATCCCGAGGTTAGATAGCCACCTGATCGGGATGATCTCAAGCCGCTCTTGGTGTCAGGAGCGAGAGAGTCAGTGCGTCGACCTCGACAACTCGATTGCGCCACGCAATGAAGTATATATTCCACGCTCGCAAGACAAGAGACTTTGGCTGAGAAAACTGATATTCGCGATTGTTGAGGGTGATCGAGCCGAATCACGCATGGAAGCGGCGCGCGAGGTTTCTGGGTCACATTGAGCAAGACCAACGGCGATGGGAAGTGCCGACTACAGGCTCACCAACCTTTCCCCTGCGAGCTCAAGCAGCGCGGAGTCCATGGATATCGCGTAACCGGAGTGCCTGCGCTAATATTAGTAGAACCATTTTTAAAAAGGAGCAAATTTAATCTAGCGCCATGTTTTAACATTTGAAGGCAACACAAATTAAAGACATGCCGTGTGCCATGAGAAGCTCATTGCGACAGCGCTTGGCCAAGATATTCTCCGTTAAGGTTCATCAGAAGGATTGTGTCGAGAGTCGGCTGCAACGACACTCCGCCCTTGAATCCCAGCCGAGTATTTGAAGACTAGTGTCGCGCGCACGTGGCGCTCGACGGGGAGTAAGCTTCATGGGTCACCGGAACTGTGCTAGAAAGCACGCTTTACATGCACCACCCGTCGTTCCAGGTCTCCGGCGACCTGTTAGCGGGGAAGCTTGTTGTTGCCAGTCAAGGCTGGGCATGCGACCGGCGACAAGAATGGCAGAGAAAGATAATTAAAATCCAGCTTGACGAAAAGACCGGTGGAATATCAGAGAGATACAGCCCAGGAAGCCTTCTTGTGGTAGGAAGAAGATCCTATCCCCAAAGAAGCGACAGCAAACAAAGATTCTTGTGTAATCCGTAAAGAAATGAGTTTATAGCCTGGAACTTCTTGGAAAGAAAGTGAATTGGAAAATTGGCGACTGGATCATGGTGGTTGAGCCGAGGCGGGACTGTGCACGTGATCGTCATCTGCCTGCATCGCCTTCTCATACTCGACCACGATGAAGAAATTATTTGGGCGAGACAAGCCAAAGGTAAGGTCTAGTCGTATTCTCTATTCCATTTCTTATCCATCCTAGGAGCAACCCCTTCTACCGCCAGCTCAGCAGACCCCGCTGAATACACCGATACATCAGCAATTTGCGACAAGACCCCAGCGGTCATCGGTTGAGAACGACGAGCGATGGGAAGTCATTGACCAGCATACCCCTCCATTACCACCAGGCGCATCGCCGCCAGTTCCCAGTCCAAGTCCCCGTTCTCCGTCTCCGTTTACCGTTGTTCCAGCAAAACCGCCGCCCCAGCAAACTTTGCGCAAGAAAACACCGCCAGTTCTTGGTATTTTGCACTCCTTGGACCCAGTTCAGCAGCAGCATGGTCATGTTCGTAATAAATCAGAGGAGCGGCCACCGGAAAATATGCTGCCTCGCGAGAAGGAGAAGGAGAAAAGCAAGGGCGGCTTCTGGGGGCGCGGCAGTGAGAAGGATCGTGACCGTGAGCGCGCAGAGATGGAGGCTCGGGAGCGTGAGGCACGGGAACGAGAACACCGGGAACAGGCTCGCGGCAGAGAGCGCAGAGACGAAGAGAATGAGCTTACCCGCAAGATCGGTGCGCATTCAGTGGACATCTCAACGCAGGACTGACTCTGCTCAGGTTTTCTGACTGCTACGGCATCGGAGGACTGGACTCTGGTGCTCGATGTGTGCGACCATGCATCCGCAACGGAGGCTAACGCCAAGGAGGCGGTGCGCGCGCTGCGCCGCGAATTCAAGTATGGCGAGCCAGCAGCGCAGCTCGCAGCTGCCCGCGTAAGTGTGCTGTGTTGGGAATGGACTGCGACTAACGTTGCTTAAAGCTATGGGCAATCATGCTGCGAAACTCGTCAGATACCTTCATCTCCCAGTCCACCTCCCGCAAATTCCTCGACACCCTCGAAGACCTTCTCACTTCATCCCGCACGTCCCCGTCGTCCGTGAGCGCGTAATGGACGTCCTCGCCGCCGCCGCATACGCCAGCGGATCCAGTGCGTGCGCTGCTTGGATTTCTGTATTTCGGCTAACCCTTTGGTCCAGAAAAAGACACGGGTTTCCGCGGTCTTTGGCGCCGTGTCAAGCCGCGCGACAAGCCAGAGGAGGGCATGCCCTTTGACACAGAGGACGCCATGTTCAACCCGCCCCTCATGAGCGGCCGCAATTCGACATACGACTACGATACCAACAGCGCTAACGCCCCGGTCGCCCCGATCGTCACCTACCACGACGCCACCCTATCGTGCCCGACACCCCGCCTGTCTCGAGGCCCCCGCCGCGGAAACGCAAGACGAACGATAATTCCCAGTCCGGCGAAAACCACAAGCCGCACCGATCACACCGCCGCCCCGACATCATCCCTCCGGACGAGGACATGCGCCGCCTCTTCCAGGAGTGCAAGATTGGCGTGGGCAACGCTACTCTGCTTAGCCAAGCACTCGCGATGGCAACGCCCGAGCAACTGGGGGATAACGTCATTGTGGTGAGTTGCGCGTCGTAACTTTTGCGATCAAATCACTCATTTGTCTACAGGAATTCCACAAGAAATGCCTCGACTCGCAGGAGCTTATCTCCACGCAGCTCCCTTGGGCGGTCGCCGGCGCCGAGCGGAGCCGCAAAGAGCAGGAGGAGCGCGAGGAGCGCGACCGCGCGCGCACGCGCAAACCGAGTGCCGCTACGCTCAATTCAGTGAACCCGAATGGCAACGGGAGCATGGTGGACCTGGGGACGCCCGTGCTGACGCGCGAGGAGGAGCTGCTCGCGGACCTGCTGGCCTCGAACGAGCAGCTGCTCGAGGCGCTCAAGCTGTACGACGACCTCAAACGCGTCGCGCTCGAGCGCGAGGCGGAGGATCGCAGCCGGCGGGAGGTGCGCATGGATCCCCGGCAACGACAGTACATCACGGAGGACGGCACGCTACACGCGGATGCGCTGGGCATGGGCGGGAGCTCGTCGCGCTCGCGCTCGCCGTCGCCGTCCCCCGCACACGTTGCCGCACCCGTGCAGCACCCGCTCCCGAGCCACCCACAATTCGAGCCTGCGTACCAGACGCCGCCGGTCCATCTGCAGGCGCAGCAGCAACAGCAACCGCCCGCCCAAGTTCAGCAGCAGACGCTCGCGCCCCCGCCCGCGGCGCCGCACGGCCCACGCTCCCCCGGTGCAGGGCTCTCACGCACGCCGTCACCCGGGTATCCGGACGCCGCCGCCGGTGAGCTGGTGAACGGGGTGGGTGGGATGCGTGTCGGGGGCGGCGCCGGAATGCGGGAGTATGCGGCGTCAAGTGGTCGTGGCTCGATCGATTCCGAGGGGCGCGACACACGCGAATCATATAATTCCGACGACGAGGACGCGGACGAGAGGCCGTACAAGCCCAGTGCGAAGGCGCTGGGCAAGCGCAAGGTCGTCGTGGACACAGACGATCATGGGCGTGAGTCTCCTTCCTCTTCTTTCCTTCCTACTCTCGCTTACCTTTTTTCCTCGCAGAACCGTACGACGACGACCTCTCACTCGGGCTCAAGGACAATCTGGACGACCGGCCGCTGGGCGACTCGGACGAGGAGGACACGCCGGAGCGGAATTGGGTAAACCACCTGCACCCGGTTACGCACTTTGTGTACGACGCAGCCGCGGAGAGGACGCAGCAGCGGATTCGGGAGGGGCATGTCAGCGTGCTTGTGGTGAATGGGGTGCATTGAGAATCGGTTGGGGCGGGTGTGTTTTTTATGGGTGCGTTGCGGCGGTCGACGCGCATTTCACTTCTACTCGGTGCGTCGATCGAGTGTACCGGGGAAAGGATTTAAGGATAGAGCGTCCGGGGCGCTGTAGTACACATAACATTATAACCATTGCATGTAATGCCCGCTCACATTTGCATATTTATTTGTCCTTTCCTTAGGTCTTTGTTCCGTTATTAAGCAGTTTGCCAGTTTAGGTCGATGCACTGCCCAAATGTGGCGGTCAAAGCGAGCTTTCGTACTACGTCATCTGGTATTTACATAAGGCTCGTGTGGCCCTGTGGGCATACGCTGCTATACGATATTGTGGCATATGAGGGGAAAACTAGAATTCGGCGTCCTTGAGCTATACGGCCGACAAAAGTAGGAGCTGAACGCGTTCAATATACGGAGAGACGGAAGTGGAAAGAGTCACGTTGTATGTGCTTGTGTTCCATCTACTCGCCGAAAATCCAGCAGAAAATCCAAAATTCGCTCGTTGTTTTGTCGTTAGCCGGCAGAAAAAGGCGGGCATGCGGGGAAAAGAGCTGCATTTCTCAAAAGACCAATTGGTTCATGTCTCCTTTCAGGGAGATGTATGCAATTTCAAGTACAAGTTTGAAGCAACAAGAAATCTCACTTTTCCCCGTACACCTCCAAAATTCTCTCCGCTGCAGCCTGTCCGCTCAGGTATGCCCCCGCTACAGTCCCGCACTCGTCAAATGGCGCCGCATGCTCGCCGCAGAACCACAAGCTCCGCTCCGCACATCCCGTACGGAAGGCCAAAACGTCCTCGTCCGCCGCCTCTGAGCCGACTGGAAAGTTGCAGTAACTCGCACCGCCGCCGAGTTCGTCATGCACCCACTCGGTCGCCAGGATGCGCGCGGGGCGGCACAGTTCGCTGTTTGGATCGAATCCGGGCAGCCTGGAATAGTAAGGCCGGAAGAAGGCGTCTAAAAGCCGGAATTTTTCGTCTGCAGGCTTGTTGTGGATGAGGTTGACGATGTGCCGCGAGCAGTCGCCGTATAGATAGAACAGAAGTGTGGGGTGATTGTTTGGCGGAGCGAAGGACGACAGGTCCCATATCTCCTGCGGCCAAGCGGCTGGGTTCGTGTCGCCCGCATAGGACGGCGAAAGCCAGTTCGCGTAACAGGGGAAAGTATCAGCTTGCGGGTCGGGCGTCCAGAAGACGGTAGGGAAGGTGATGAAGACCTTCTCAAGCTGGGAGAGGCCGAGGTTAGTGATCGCACTTGCAATGCGCGTCGGAAGCGGGGGTGAGAAGGCAGAAAGGTGCCGCTTCAACCAGCCTAGAGGCGTGGACATGACGACTTGGTCGAAGGAGAGTGAAGAGCCATCAGCTAAAGATAAAGTCACTTTATCGCCTAGAGTTGCAGGCGCTGAGACGTGGGTAACATATGTGTTGAGGCGGATGTTCGCCCCAGCAAGGGCCGGCGCTGCACAGCGCTGGAGAATCTTCGAGTAGTTGGACCCGACGAACATCTCCTCTTTTATTTGTGTTAGCCGTGCGACGTATGGCTCCGGAGAACGACAACGCACCCCCACCACAACACTCTTCCATCCACGCAAACCGTAGGCTCTGCTTCCACGCAGGCTCACCAACGTAGGCGCCAAACATCTCACTCATCTGTGCGAGAAGCTCTCTCTCCTTTGGGTCGCTTAGTCGTGTGGCTGCCTCGCGCTTGACAAAGTCGTACAGAGAGTCGTCCGCAGGAATCGACTTGCCGCCATCGTTCTGGCGAGCTGCTTCGCTAAACTTGAAAGCATCCTCGATAATAACCCAGAGGAGAGTGGACAGGCGCTCAGTTACTTCATCTGGCAGCACGTTGCCGTCTGAAGTAAAGATGAGCTGCTTGTTGTTCCAGTAGTGCACCGGCGTGCTCGTGTCGGTCGCGAGTTTGAAAATAGGGTGCGGCTCGTCAGAGTCGGTCCAGGAATGGATCCAGTTCGGACCACTGTGATCGTCAGCTAAAAACAACCAAATTATCTGTGGACGCACATGTCGACTGTGTACCCAAGAGCGTCGGATTGACAGATCTAGCGTCGCTGAGCTTAGCCAACTAGAAAGCGGAACTTCAAGCTAACTAACTCTTCCACCTATCCGGTCGCGCGCCTCGAGGATGGTCACTTGAAAACCTTTTGATAAAAGGACATCAGCACATCGGAGGCCGGAAATGCCAGCTCCGACTATGCAAACGTGAGGTCGTACGCCTGAGGATTCAGGAGGGGGCATCTGGTATACGAGGAAGGTGAGGTGCGTTATTAATTGCGCGCTTTAAATGGTTCATGGCTAGTCGGGACGGCAGCATGCTCCTGTCAGGATAAGACTCTCAGGGACGGGTGCCAGAAATATACAGCAGTGTATTCATGTCACGATGAGTAATTATACAGATTTAAATGTCTGAAGTACAAGTGCTGTACAACGACAGACCCAAAGCGAATCCGAAAAGATTCCCAAGAGTGAGCCCGGGTTAGCCCACAAGTCAGACTATATAAAAAGCTGAACCAGAGGAGACCAGACCATTCTAAAGTAAAGGCTAGTCTCTTGACAGACGCTCTACTATCAGTACTAGCTCGTGTAGAACTTGGGACCTCATAATAATTATCTGCGCGACGATTCACCCCAGCAGCGCAAAATGTTTAGGTTGAAAAACTCACTGCTTCGCCTCACTCGCCTTTAACTTCCGTAGAGCCTCTTCCTCCTCAAGCATGATCAACAGGTCTGCGTGCCCGCGTTGCGTGGCTAGGGATTTCGGCGTGTCCCCATCTACATCGACGTTGTCTATATTGGCACCGTGGTCCAACAGGAGGCGTGCAATGGCTATGTGCCCGCCGTAACCGCACATTGAGAGTGCACTCCAGCCCCACCTGTCGATTGCGTTCACGTCCATGCCTATGTAGTATGGTGCCGTCAGCCACTCGGCACGAGAGCTGTAACCAACGTCATACCTATACTGATGAGACGTGCGACACGGTCGATGTCACCGTCCGACGCGGCCTGCACAATGGCAGTTTGTTTCTGAAACAGCTTTTCGACAAGTCCGAAGGTACGCCTCTTGCGCATAACGGGTCGAAGCGTCTGAGAGGAGGAGGAAGAATAAGTGGGAGAGGGGAGAGAGTACATGGTCGATGCGGCTAATGGATCGAGAATCCCACGCGCAACGTTACGCTCATTGCGTGTGCGCTGCACCTCAGCGTCGAACGCGATGGTCGCTGCGCTCATGGCAGTTTTACGATCCGAGCTGTCGTGGCTCAAGTCGCTGGGAGCGGTGTGGTACCAGCTGGAGTCTTGCTGGACCTGGTTGGTCGGCGAGAGGCTGCGGATGCTAGTCCCTTCATCGCTGATTGGCGTGAGGCAGCGGCTGCGAATGCCTTCTTCGCTGGTAGTCAGTGTGAGGCTGCTAATGTCCGCATCGTCAGCGCCTACGACACGGGCGTTTTCCTCAAGCAAGCCGTCAACCAATGCGTTCTTGAGCCAGTCGACAATGAAGTCATGGCGTTCCTCCACGACGACGGCAGAAATGCCGACATCTTCCAATTCACGGCGTAGCTCGGTCCACACGTCGGGCGACTCAATGGTCGTCGCAGCGTCTGAGACTGACATCACCGATCCTTCCCGCATCCCAGCCTGCACCTCCGCAATGAATTTGTTGAGTTTTTTCTCGATACGTGAGGTGGAGGAGCTGGGGAGGAAAAAGGCATGTAGAATATTAATGATCTTTAGTGGTAATATATTAAGACGGAAAAACAAACTTGATAAGCGCGGTGTTGAAGCTCGTCAGCAATGTGGTACTCGAAACGAGGCGTTGCCGGACGTCGGAGAGGTCCTTCAGCCCAAATCGCACGCGGTCCCAAGAGCGCTGAGCTTGCGTACTGAGGCTCTCATAGCGGCGGTACAGCGCGCCGAGGTCCTCCAGCGAGCTCTGGCAGCCATGCATCAGGATACTAAGGCGATATTTTCGCGAGTCTACGAGCTCCTCCCCGTGCTCTTCCAAGTAGTCACGCGTCTCTCCGAGCACGGCGTGCAGCGACATGAGTTCGGTCGACATGCGTCGAAAGTCTTCAGACCTGTGGGCATGTGTGAGCGACTTGGGCGCGGAAAAGTAGCGAAGAAGAGCGGGCTTACGACTCCTTGCAGCTTTTATAAAGCTTCCAGGTAAGAGTCGTCACCAGAACAATATCTCCCACTCCAACGCCGACGCTCATCGTGTTTGGAAGCCCGTATGCGGGGACGAGTGGAAGTGGATGCGACCTGGAGGCTCCTGGAGGCCCTTGTACGGGATACGATGATCAGTGACATCCCATCTGTCAGAATGTAAAGCAATAAGCGCTGAACTTGGGCGCTAACGCGAGCTAAATAAATGAACTGATGTGTGGAAGAAGACTAATTGAAGATCAAGTAACCTGCCAGTGCCAGTGCGGCCGTTGACGAAGTGGCAACAACTGTGGCAACTATCAGTTCCTGCCAGGGATTGTACGATGTACTCAAGGTCTCCGCGTCTCCGAGACAAGTTAGAAAATGAATCAACAGTCTGACGTTGCTAAGCAGAGATACTAGACAGATGTGATGACAAAGCCGGGAATCGGACCGATTTCCGGACTCAACGCCCGCTTCCCGATTTGGAAATTGCAGGAAGGTTTGGCGCGTCGGCACGGGTTCCTTGTTATAGTGTTAAATTCAAGATTATACCTACAGTATTTTCTGGTGTTGATGTAACTCTTAGTCATGTTACACGTTAATCCAATCTCGGATTCTTCATCCTCCGTGTTGAGGTTGAGTTGAGGCAACTCCAGGTTTTATCCAAGACACCAAATTCCAAGAATCCATGCGCTGTAAAGCTCCGATATCTTTAATAATATAGACATCTCGGTCTCTGGAGAGGTGTGGTGGCGGAGAGCACAAGTCAGAAGTGCATGAATGAGACTTGAATGAGCTCTCAAATCGACCAAAAGTGGTGAAAAAGGCGGTTACTATTATGTCAGCTTCCAGTTCAAACGAATCAGAAACGATATTAAGATCTAAAGGACAAGGAAATCAAGGGTTTCCTGATTTATTCAAAAGCTGCTCCAGCAGTGCTTCCGTTCGTCCCATTCGGTCATTTATAATTTTCTCCTGCTTCGAGAATCGCTCCTTTAACTCCGCGAGTTACTCCTCCATCGATAAATCCTTCTCTTCCACCAGATCTTGAACCCGCACAAGGTCATGTGTGTGAAAATCATGCTTGTCAAATGCGAGACCGTCTTGCCAAATTGACGTGTGTGCACAACCCGCCGCACTTTCATTAGGTCATGATGCGGCAAGTGCGTTTTTTTCATGTCGTCTCCCATGACTCAGCTCGAAATGCCGCCCGGTGTCGAGCAGAAATCCACCGTGTTAAAGGTATCTTTCATCTATAAAATCTCCATGAGATTGTTTCGCATCTTCGGCGGTTCTTAAACATACCTGACAGGCAAGACAACTGATGTGAGCCCCACCAATATTGCCCTACCCCGCCAAATGAATTTCAGTGGCTTGAAAAGATCTTAAACACGAACTTGTGGTTAGCCGTCGCACGGATTTGCTGCTCCGCATGAGAATGATAAAAGCGCTGGGTTATAAAATGAGTGAAAATAGTTGAAACGGCCCATTCAATGCTAACCTGTCCGCCGTCGTTAATGTCTTCTTCAAACGCGATAATTCTTCCAATTCAGAGTAAGTCGGCGGTACACCGAACGTTGTGCTGCCGTCATTGCGAACATACAATTCAATGAACCGCCGCCTGTTATCCCACCATTCCCTGAAAAAAGCCCACGACCGCCGACGGATGTTAAATCGCACCACTGCGATCGCAAACGCCCACAGTGCGTGCAGCTTGTTGGCTTCGAGCTCCACAGGTGCGCGCGCAAAAGACATGTGCTCCGGAGTATTGCGAAGGCCCCATTATGCGTCGCAGGATCTTGGTTGTATCCGAATTTGCCAGTGACCACATCTGTAGCGGCGCACCACGTCATGCGACACATATTTCCGAATCAATTTCACTCAGTGTTGAGCGCCAGGAGCTGCGTGGCGCCTAATATCCGGAACAGTCACTCACGAGAGCAATAAACCGCATGAAAACCCGTAGTTGAGGTGGGCTTCAGGATAATCCCAGTTTACCGCTCAACATTTCAGAACTCATTCCAGAGAGAAGAGTTTTTTTTTGGAAAAAGAATCCCGAAAGATGAAGAATGGCCGACAGTAAAATTCGTAAACCCGTAGCTTGTTTTTTTTTTCGCTCATCAGGACACGAGTTCGAGGCGCTTTGAAGGGCGAAAGGGGTTCGATGACCGGTACTAGTAGCATATCGTAGTTCCGGAGTCGAGCGAGAAACCCGCAAACTCCGATGACTTCGAGGCCCAGGGCCAGAAGAGAACTCCGAACGACACCGTGGGCCGAAGTTGGACCGTTTGACGCTGAGCTGCCAATAGAACTCCAAAAATCCTGATTCCCCCGCTAGTGCCACGGGTCACGGCCCAACACCTTTTAAGTTTTGACGGTGAAGTATCCCCTAGAGGAGTTGCCCGTGGCCAGTGATTTCCTCCAGTGGATGTATCAAATGTGTATCAAATCGTCAAGAACGTGCCTGATAGCACTGCCGGAAGCTTAGAAAATGGGAAACGGACCAGGTGTGTTTGATTGTAGACCGGTGACCGTCTGTCTATGAATGCTGTCGATAGACAGACCGGTCGATCGGAGTTTAAAATCTTGTAACGCGCGAGATACCGCAATTGGTATATTTGTAAGCAAGATTTTGGCAGGGCGGAGCCGCAGCCTAACAATAGCAAAGCTCCATCAAAAGTTTGGAAGTATTTTCTGTGAGCTGAACACTCCGTATTTCGTGGTCGGATAAACTCTAAACACCTTTATATATTGTCTAGACACTGCCTATGTCATAATTTAGAGGGTTCATAATAATTGGATTGAAGGCGGGCATTGCTGATGAATTACCCTTTTATAGTAACCCGCGCATATCGGCAATTCAAACTCCGATCGACCAGCCTGTCTACCGACACAAATTCTTTCGGTACGACAGGCTGGACTCGAGCCTAGTTTGATGACTTCAGTATATTTATAGTAGCGCTCAGGCCGTTTACGGCCTATGTGGCTACTTTGCTACATGCTATCGACAGAGTACGTATGTTGGTAGTGCATTGCCCTTTCAGGCCCCTGCACTCCGCCCCCAAAACGGAAGCCAGGGATCGATGCAAAAGTGCCCGTACAGAGAAGATCCCTCCCAAAAAGTTTGTATGTTGGTAGTGCATTGCTCTTCCGGGCCCCCGCACTCCGCCCCCGAAACGGAAGCCAGGGATTGATGCAAAAGTGCCCAAACGAGGTAGGAGGGTGCATAGAAGCAGTGAGCTCGGTGTGCTTGAGTAATATGCAACCATGAGGTGTACTGGTTGTCGAAATTGGTGGGAAGTGTGGGTGGCATGTTCCATCAATGGATACGCCGGAAACGGGAAGTGGTCCCGAGGATGAAAGAGAAGAGGTGGCATAGGTGAAAGAGGAGTGCATAGGCATAATGGAACACGCCAGGCCATGTGGCCAATTTGTTATATCCCGAGTCAAGGTCGGATGACCGGATGCCGGCCAGTCGTTCGGAAGCCGGTTACCGGAAAGAATTACCGGAAGATATGAAGATGACCGGTCGGCCTGGAGAAGACGCAAGCACCACAAGAGTGTCGTATAGGGTGAGTGTTTGCTATCTGGCCAATCGAGCGGAGAGGATGAGAGATAGACGTCCGGATGAAGTCCGGACGAGACGACTCAAGGAGCCAAGCAAAGAATAGGAGGCTAAGCACGTTAATTATCAAACTGAAGAATACAGCATAGTACATAGGGCTTAAATACGTAGACATACGTGTCACTACTATAAGTAGTAATGTCAAAGCAAAGTCCAAATTAGGAGATAGAAGTTCGAGTCGGACAAAGCGACATCTAAAACTGGAAGTTGGAATTGTGTGGACATACGGATAAACGGGAAACACTCAGTAATCCTTCATTGCGTAAAAACCCGTTCTGAGCGGTAACCGGTTCGACCGGTTACCGGAAACCCGGAAGAGTGGCCAGTCGAGACCGGCCGAGGATAGAGGTACCGGGCTGATGGCGGAATGTGTGTGCACGGATATAACACAATTCTTGAGTGGGATGAGCCCCCAACACAGGGCAACTGCGTTAAAGGCCCGTGAAAATGAGTGTGGGTGTGTCGAGTGGCACTGCCAATGCCAACGTCTCTGGCCAGTCCACATCTGTCTGCAGTGCACAGGGGGTGCTGCAGAGTGCCGACGTCGATACCCAGTCGACAGATGAAGAGTTGTTGAGAGCGGGGGGTGTTGCTGGCGGTGCCACCCAACCTGATTGTTGTGGTTTGTGATCAAGAGAGTTTTTTTTTCTCGAGCCTAGTTTGATTGTTCAAGCCAACGTTAGGACAGAGCCAAACAACCTGAAGGTCCCGCAAAACAAAGACAACCGGCCAAAGCGTAGATTTTGAGGGTCACGTGTCGGTTAAATCTCTTTCAATGACTACCAACGTTACGGTTGTCCTGGGGTCGCAGTGGGGCGACGAGGGCAAAGGAAAACTAGTCGATATCCTCGCCGCCAACGCCGACATCTGCGCAAGATGTGCTGGCGGCAACAACGCTGGCCATACTATCGTTGTCCCAATCAACGGCGTCCGCACAACTTTTGCTTTCCATCTCCTTCCTAGCGGTCTCGTCAATCCTTCCTGCACCGGTCTCATTGGAAATGGTGTCGTAGTTCATGTCCCTTCGTTCTTCGATGAACTCGATGCGCTGCAGGCTCAGGGTGCGCGTTGCTCCATTTTTTAGAAGAAAATCCATCTAACAATGCGTGCAGGTCTCGACTGTACTGGGCGTCTCTTCGTGTCCGACCGCGCGCACCTTGTCTTTGACTTTCACCAGATCGTCGATGGATTGAAGGAGGTCGAGCTCGGCGGATCGAGGTTTGCAGCTGCAGCCTGATCTTCTGCGATCGCGCCTGATCTTTATCGCTAACCAGCATCGGGACCACGAAGAAGGGCATCGGCCCAGCCTACTCTGGCAAGGCGTCTCGCTCTGGCTTGCGCGTACACCACCTCTTTGATCATGTCGCCTTTGCCGACAAGTTCCGCAAGCTCGTCGAGAACCGCTTTAAGCGCTACGGCCACTTTGAGTACGACACCGAGGGCGAGATCTTGCGCTATCAGGTGCGGCTTGTATCTCCTAGTTTTCTTTTGTTATACCGACTTGGGCACAGACCCTGGCCATGCGCCTCAAACCATATGTGATCGACAGCGTAGTGTACATCCACCAAGCGCTCGCCGAGGGCAAGCGCGTTCTCGTTGAAGGCGCCAATGCTGCGATGCTCGATCTCGACCTCGGCACATATCCCTTCGTAACCTCCTCCGCCACTACCGTCGGCGGGGTCTGCACCGGCCTCGGCCTCCCCCGCGCGCAGTCGGGCGGGCCATTGGTGTCGTCAAGGCGTACACCACACGCGTCGGTGGCGGGCCCTTCCCGACCGAGCAGCTCAACCCGACGGGCGTGCACCTGCAATCCGTCGGGCATGAGTTCGGCGCGACTACTGGCCGTGTGCGGCGCTGCGGCTGGCTCGACCTCGTCGTGCTGCGCCACTCGTGCTTGATCAACGGGTACGACGTGCTCAACCTCACGAAGCTCGATGTGCTCGACGGCCTGCCCGAGATCCAGGTCGCCGTCGCGTACAAGGGCGTGGACGGCGTGCCGCTTGCGGGATTCCCTGCGGACCTCGGCGTGCTGGCTGCGGTGGAGGTGGAGTATGTGACGCTCCCAGGGTGGGAGACATCGATCGCGCAGGTGCGCCGGTACGAGGACCTCCCCGAGAAGTGCCGCGCGTACGTCGAGTTCATCGAGGATTTTCTGAAGGTGCCGGTAGAGTGGATTGGCGTTGGGCCTGAGCGCGACGCCATGCTGACCAAACCGATAAAGAGCAGCAAGTAGAAAGAAGTCAATGCATACAATGTACAAGTAGGAAATAGATTATCGTTATGTACAGCGCGAAATCTCGTTTTTTGGGTGTCATTTTCGGACTTGGCGTTCTTGGCCACACGATCTTCCTATCACACTACAACTTATAGAGTTGAACTCACATATTTCACGCGAGGCTGAGATTGTGCTCGCGACCTTGGGTTGAAACTAACTTATGTTTTACCCGATAATTTCCTTTTTCATCCGAGAGCGGTTGTTTGCGGGTGCTATTATTCTATTTGCTCTCGATATAGTGGTTTGCAATCTCTACATCGAAGAATTTCTACTCTAAAAGTAAACCGTCCTTTGTGAGGTTATTGGGCCAATACAAACTCGTCCACCGCACGATTGCGTCCGAGTCTTACCAAAATTCTGCGCGCAATCAGTCTGCGGGGCCTGCGGCCAGCGCTCAACCGTGACGCCAGTCGCAGGTTTGCAGCCATGATGCACCCCGCTGTTGCAGAGGACTCTGCACTCATTCAGGAGCTCATAGACCTGTCGAGCACAAAGAGCAAGCTTGTGCGCTCAACCAAGTACGCAGCCCCGGCGGATCCCAACGTTTCCATAACGAGCTGGAAGATGGCTGAACACAAGTACTACGTGGTTCCGTCGCCGTTTCCCACCCTTGCGCGTGGAGTCTTCTCGGTGAGGCAACCGGACGGGGAGCAACGCATCGTCGCACGCGGGTATGACAAGTTCTTCAATATCGGGGAGGTGGGCTGGACTACTGTACGTCTGCGTCTTCCGAGTGTACTCTTTCTGGTGATCGACGCATGGACGGAAGTGGCCAGCACTGGAGGCGCACACGACAGCGCCGTACACCCTCTCGCTGAAAAGCAATGGGTGCATCATTTTTATCGCGGCGCTGACCCCGGAGAAGCTGCTCATCACCTCCAAGCACGCTGTGGGGCCGTCAAAGGGCGAGATGAAGCTCAGCCACGCGGACGCGGGTGAAGGCTGGTTGCGCAAGTATCTCGAGCAGAAGGGCCGCACTGAGGCGGATCTCGCCGGTGTGCTCTGGGAAAACAACTGGACTGCTATCGCGGAGGTCTGTGTCACCCTTGACCTCCATTAATAGACACCGACACCGATCCTTGTAGCTCTGCGACGACTCCTTCGAGGAGCACGTCCTCGCGTACCCCCCAGAGATGACGGGGCTGCACCTCCACGGCCTCAATGAGAACACCAAGGCCTTCAAAACGCAGCCCCACGCCGCCGTCGATGCGTTCGTCGAGGAGTGGGGTTTCATCAAGACCGCGTCGACCGAGCTCCCCACCATTGCGGCTGTGCGCGCATTCACCGCCGAGGTAGGCAAGACGGGCGCTTGGAACGGCGTCCCCGTCGAAGGTTTCGTCGTCCGCACGCAGGTCGCACCACCACCGCCAGCATCATCCAGTCGCAGCGCCCCTCCGTACCCACCTGGCTCGTCGTTCTTCTTCAAGGTAAAATTCGACGAACCCTACATGATGTACCGCGACTGGCGTGAGGTCACCAAGACGCTGCTCGGCATGCGGAGAGCGAAAGGCGAAGGAAAGGACGGGATGAGTGTGGACGCGCTACCGAAGAGCAAGATGCGCCGCGCCGAGACGCAAGTGTACGCCCGCTGGGTCATCGAGGAGATCCGACGCGATCCTGAGGCGTTTGCGGAGTACACCCACAACAAGGGCATCGTCGCGGTTCGCGAGCGCTTCCTCGCCTATCTCGCGAGCGATAAAGGGAAGAAAGCCTTGCAGACGAAGGGCGGAGAGCGCATGACGACGCCTTCCAAGGGTGACTTTGGCAAGACAATAATCGTCCCTGTAGCAATTCCCGGATGTGGTGCGTACGTCCGAAAGTGCTCCCCTCTCAACTCACTGGTTATAGGTAAAACCGCCGTCGCGGTCGCGCTGTCTCATATTTTTGGCTTTGCGCACACTCAAAGTGACGATGTGAACGCGAAGAAACCCGCGCCGATCTTCATCAAGAATGTCACGGACCTGCTGAAGAAGCACGACGTAGTGATTGCGGATAAGTGCGCTCGAGCACCTTGATCAGTTGCCTTAGCATTGAATACTCTTTTATGACAGGAATAACCATCTCGAACAGCACCGGCAAGCACTGCGCGCCGCCACCGCGTCCTTCAAGCCGCCCGTTCGCCTCCTTGCACTCAACTGGGCGCTAGACAAAGAGCCGCTTGCGGCTGTGCACCGCGTCTGTGCTGACCGCATCCAGCAGCGCGGCGCGAACCACCAGACCCTGCGTCCAGACAACGCCAAAGCACACGAGGATGTCCTTTGGACGTTCCTCAACAAAGCGGAGCCACTCGCACCAAGCGAGGTCGATGAGGTCGTTGACATGGAACTCGCAGACGGACTGGACGGGGCGGTTGCGCGCGCGGTCGACGCGTGCGTGCGCGTGCTGGGGCTCCCGCCGCCCGCCCCTGCGACGGTGCTGGCCGCACTGGAGCGCGCGCGGGGATACGAGCCGCAGGCCAAGCGCCCTGATTCGCCGCCCGGGAAGAAGGCGGCAGCCCCGCGCTACTTTGCGCTCCTGCCGGAGGTCGCGCTCGAGTCGCTTCTCGCGCCGGTGCTCGCGGATGTGCCATTCTGGACCGCGCTGCTGGATGCGCGGCGCGTCGTGCAGCGCGCGCATGTAACGCTTGTGCACCAGAACTCGGTGAAGGATAAGGATGCGGCGGATGCGGGGTCGTTGGAGTTTTGGGAGCGGTGCAGGGCGCTGCACGACATCGGCGGGCGGCCGCCGCTGTTCCGCTTCCGTTTGGGGCACGTCGTGTGGAACGAGAGGATAATGGCGATCACGGTGGATGGGGTGGAGCTGGCGGAAGAGGGGGATGTGGGACAGGCCGGGGCGGAGTTTGTTGCACAGTTGCCAGACGAGGCGAAAAGGCAACTGCACATCACCGTTGGTACTCGGGATGTCAATGTTTCTGCCGTGGAGGCGAAGGCGATGGTGGAAGCGTGGAGGGAGACGCCGAGCAGCGCACAGTCGATTCCGCTTGCCGATATTGTGACAACGGGAAGGGTGAAAGGACTGCAGATGTGAAAATGTAACATAATACATAAAAAATAAATATCCCTCCTCTCACCTGTCATAATCTACTTGAGAGAACAGCCTTTCCGGGCATCCATCCAGTTCAAGCCTCAAGGCAGAAATGACACTGGCCGCACCCACAAGCTCGCTCATTCTGTTCGAGAGTGGCAAGTGCGGACAGCCACGTGGATCAGCCATCAATTTGGCACGAATAGGCCGTTTCGCCAATCCTACCAAATCGGGAAGCGGGCGTTGAGTCCGGGCATCGGTCCGATCACCGTCGCTTTGTCGTCATCCGTAGTATTTTACCGTCCCACGCCATGATGGCACCGGAGGTCATCAAGAAAATGGAGTACGGGACCAAGGTCGACATTTGGTCGCTCGGGATCATGACCATAGAGATGATTGAGAGCAAGCCGCCATACATTGACGAGGAGCCCCTCAGGGTACTCTACCTCATCGCGACGAACGGGCGCCGACGCTCAAGAAGCCCGAGGCCCACAGCCGCGAGCTAAAAGGCTTCTTAGCGGCGTATCTTTGCGTGGACCTCAAAAGCCGAGCGACGGCCAGCAAATTGCTAGATGTGAGCATCTTTTTCTGTCTGTATTCTTCTCGCGTCTTAATCCGTGCTAGAGTATGAATTTTCGAAGAAAGCCTGTGCATTGCCAAGCCTCACGGCGTTGCTACAGTTCAAGATGCAGCGGCCATGATTGGCCGCCAAGTCATTTTTGTTTTCTTTAGCTTGCAGGCGACGTTGATGTTCTGTGTTCTAGCTGCATTAACTTTTCTGTCTGGCTCTCATTTGCCGTGATACCCTGATCGGGTTAAATTTTCTGGATATCTTACCCATGGATGCGGTTATGCAGTGTATCGAGGTGATTTGTCGAATGCAGTTCGACGACCATTGTACACTGTCAGAGTTGCTTGAACCGATCCATCTATATTCCGAGGCAGATCTCTATAGCTAAAGTTCTTTCTGCATCACTTCAACACTGAAATGACCCGAATCAATTATTCGGCTGGAATAGAGGATACAGTAGGTTGACTCAACGGACACCGCGAACCCAAACTAGGGATGATGAATTGGAACCGAAACACATGAAAATGCCAGTAATAAAATAAATACCACTGTCAACGGAAAGACTCATCCCGGCCAACGCAAACCGAAGTCCGTGCACCCCGGTATGCCGTCGCGTCCCGTTGTGCTGCCACCTGCAAGGCATTTTTAAATCTCCGTCCTCCTGATAATCGAAAGAGTCACTAGTGTGTTATATAAAGGCCATAGTCAAGTTCGTGATCCGCCAGAGACAAAGTAAAAAAAATGTTGTCAATAGAATTTCATTCTTTTATTGCATTTTTTGGTCTCAGAATGAGCAGACTGGAAATTGGTTGAGTTTACGGCTCACAAGCCGGCGAGAATAATTTCCTGATTTGGTGCTTACCTTAAACACACGTCAAACGCACTTGGCTTTCAAGTGCGTCAGTGTTCGCCCCCAGTAGTCCGTCGTGGTCGAGGATCGGGCGACGGGGCGTTGTTAATATCGTGGTCGTATGTCGAATTGCGGCTCATGGGGGGCGGGTGGAACATGGCGTCCTCCGTGTCAAAGGGCATGCCCCCTCTGGCTTGTCGTGCGGCTTGACACGGCGCCAAAGACCGCGGAAACCCGTGTCTTTTTCTAGACCAAAGGGTTAGCCGAAATACAGAAATCCAAGCAGCGCACGCACTGGATATGCTGGCGCATGCGGCGGCGGCGAGGACATCCATTACGCGCTCACGGACGACGGGGGACGTGCGGGATGAAGTGAGGAGGTCTTCGAGGGTGTCGAGGAATTTGCGGGAGGTGGACTGGGAGATGAAGGTATCTGACGAGTTTCGCAGCATGATTGCCCATAGCTTTAAGTAACGTTAGTCGCAGTCCATTCCCAACACAGTACACTTACGCGGGCAGCTGCGAGCTGCGCTACTGGCTTGCCATACTTGAATTCGCGGCGCAGCGCACGCACTGCCTCCTTGGCGTTAGCCTCCGTTGCGGATGCATGGTCGCACACATCGAGCACCAGATTCCAGTCCTCCGATGCCGTAGCAGTCAGAAAACCTGAGCAGAGTCAGTCCTGCGTTGAGATGTCCACTGAATGCGCACCGATCTTGCGGGTAAGCTCATTCTCCTCGTCCCTACGCTCTCTGCCGCGCCACCAGAATCCGCCCTTGCTGTTCTCCTTCTCCTTCTCGCGAATGAAATCGTGGCGCTCCTCTGGGTCGACAACGGAAATGCCGACATCTTCCAATTCATGGCGCAGCGCGGCGGCCCACACGTCGGGCGACTGAATGGTCGCTGCAACGTCTGAGACTGACATCATGAATCCTTCCCGCATCCCAGTCTGCGCCTCCGTAATGAACTTATCGAGTTTCTTCTCAACACATATGGTGGAGGAACTGGAGAAGGAAAATACATGTAAAAGGTCAATGATCTTTAGGGGTAATATATGTAGACAGGGAAAAACGAACTTTTCGACATCGTTAGTCGGCGTGAGGTTGCGGATGCTAATGCCTTCATCGCTGATCGGCGTGGGGCTGCGGATGCGTATGCTTTCGTCGGTGATCAGCGTGAGGCTGCTAATGCCCGCATCGTCAGCGCCTACGACACGGGTGTTTTCCTCAGGCAAGCCGTCAGCCAATGCGTTCTTGAGCCAGTCGATAATGAAGTCATGGCGTTCCTCCACGACGACGGCAGAAATGCCGACATCTTCCAATTCACGGCGCAGCTCAGCCCACACGTCGGGTGACTGAATGATCGTTGCAGCGTCTGAGACTGATATCACAGATCCTTCCCGCATCCCAGCCCGCACCTCTGTAATGAATTTGGTGAGTTTCTTCTCGATACGTGAGGTGGAGGAACTGGGGAGAACGTATGTAGAATATTAACGATCTTTGCGGTAATATATCAAGACGGAAAAAACCAACTTTATAAGCGCGGTGTTGAAGCTCGCCAGCAATGTGGTATTCGAAACGAGGCGTTGCCGGACGTCGGAGAGGTCCTTCACGCGGTCCCAAGAGCGCTGAGCCTGCGTGCTGAGGCTCTCGTAACGGCGGTACAGCGCGTCGAGGTCCTCCAGCGAGCTCTGGCAGCCATGCATCAGGATACTAAAGTGATATTTTTCCGAGTCTTCGAGCTCCTCCCCGTGCTCTTCCAGGTAGTCACGCGTCTCTCCGAGCACAGCGTGTAGCGACATGAGTTCGGTCGACATACGTCGAAAATCTTCAGACCTGTGGGAATGTGTGAGCGACTTGGACGCGGAACAATACCGAAGAAGAGCGGGCTTACGACTCCTTGCAGCTTTTATAAAGCCTCCAGGTAGTCGTCACCAGAAAGACATCTTCCGATCCAAAGCCAAAACTCATTGTGGTTGGAAATCCGTATGCGGGGACGAGTGGGTAGTATGTGCGACCTGGGGGCCCTTGTACGGGTTGCAGCAGTGACGACCAGTTCGAGATCCCATCTATCAGAGAAACAGCATACTAATATAACTTGGAGCAATATGCGTTGAATTTGGGAGCTAACGCGGGCAAAGAAATGAGCGATGTGTGTGTGTTGTGGAAGACCAAGACTACCTGTAACCTGGGGCCTTCGACGAAGTGGCGTACTCAAAGTCTTCAGTCTCCGAGACCTGCTGGAAAAGTGCGCACAGACATCGAAAGTTTTATTGGTCAAAGACGAGATGCTCCCCCGAGCAATTGGGAGTCTCTGCGGACCATAAGTCTTGATTCATGATTTTGTTCAAGAAGAGGTCAAGGCTTTGAGACAGTGTCTTATGGCTGTGCACTTCGACGGGCCGCTGATCCGGAACTTGGATTTGAAACAGACTCGGAATTTAAATGTCTCGGGCTTATATATTCTCGTAAACCAGACTTTATACCGGGGCGACCGAGAAGACAATCGTTCTCGGTGACCTATATAAATCTCGGGCTGGCCTGGTTGCTTTTTTTGCGGGTGTCCCTCAGAATCCGGGATACACCAGATGCGGCATGGGACGGCTGGATGTGTACCGTACTCCGGCTACACGAGGCAATGAATGTGTGGAGATGGGAGGTGGGCATCGACACTTAGACATCGACATAGGTGAGTCTTTATCGGCTTATTGCACGAATTATTCAATTCAACCGAGACGTTCGCCTCCAAGTTCTCTCAGGTGTGTCCCAATCTTCAGACTTCAGTCTTATTATTTGTGTTTTATACAGTCCTTGAAAATTACGACAGATTTTCTTCCTACCTCCCGCACCGCTACAGAAACCGTAATTGAGATACGAGCACCATCAACACTAAAGGTACGAGTTCATCTTTTTTTGCTGAAGCGTCAGCGAGAGATTATATCGATGGACACCTGCGCGGGGGGATTATATTGGCCGTTGCGAAGCACTTTAACGGTGGAACAGAAGACCTTAGCCAACAAAAAGGACATCGATGATTGAACCAATATATAGCTTTTGTTCAAGTTGTGTTCAATTAGTGCTGGACGCGTTTTCAGTAATTCACCGAAGTCCGGGGGGAGAGCAGCCGCAGCTCTGAAGATACGAGTAACTCAAAAGAAACTCCGAGCCGTGCACGAATGCAGACAACGTGCTGATCAATGTGAAGTTCAACCGGTATTCAAATGCATGCGTGCCCATGGGTCTGTACCATTATAAGATCTGCCTCATTTCAACCGGGCAGTTTTTTCCAGAATGCAGGTCTACTTTGCAGGGTCAAATACTTCGTTGGACAGAAACCGGAATCCAACGCATTTGGAACGCAGTACAGAAAACATTATTGTTTTCTCCTGGCTAGTATTCCTGTCTGAAAACACTTCATCAGCCGTGGATCAATGGTAATCAACCTAGTCGCTCTCGGCGACAAAATCGGTGTTCTTAGGATTCCGAAGCGACCGAGCTTTGCTGGCTGCGACCTCGTGGAGTGGCCAAGCTTCCTTGGATGATGTTTAGAAATCTGATTGTTTCTGGAACGCCGAACGACGAAGGCCGGGATCATCATGTCTCCTGGATTTGAGGAGTCTCTCGGCGACAACTAGAACTAGAACGGCACTTTCCCCTGCAACTGTCAGTGTCCCTGGGACTACTATCCACGCTCGCTATTTATCCATTTTTCGGTGGCCAGTGCTCATACAGCTGCGTAATATCTCCGTGAGAAGCCCAGCCGGTAGTGGCAAAAAGCGCGACATGCCATATCACATGTCGTCCTGTGGACTGACACTGGAGCACTTTTTAGGCTCCTTGTTCTGCTTCATACGCTACTTTAGAGGTAGGCCTTGCAATTGAAATATACACCTGTAGTCGAATCTGGAGTCGTATCAATATAGACGACAGTAGATCTGGGATCGGATGAACAACACAACTCGGAGTTGAATCAATATCAGAAGATCTGAAACCATTTGAGCCGCCACCCGTACAAAAGTTCGAAAGTACGTGGGAAATGTGGGTTGAGTCAAAACCAGGCAATAGGGTCGGATCAACGAGCCCAAGTGCGGTCAGATGATCGAAAGCTGGAGCTAAAAAAATAAACATACTTTCCCGATTTTTTTCTCACGAGTACTAGCAGGTAGCAATGCGTGTAAATATGGCTACTGGGGAAATATCGCATGCCAGTTTTCCGACATTTCCAAATCGGGCAGCGGGCGTTGAGTCCGGGCATCGGTCCGATCGCCGTCGCTTTGTCATCATCCGCCTTTCAGCGACTTTGCACTATTACAACTCACACTCACAGGCTCTTCGGCGCTTATTGGATTCGCTCTCGCCTCACCTAGCTCCTTGTCTTCGAGTTCCATCCCCTTGCTCTTCCGAAGACGCAACGCCGTCGAACCTCTCCGAAACATTCTCTCGACTTCCTTCACTTGCACCATAACCAACCTTCAACCAACCCACACATGCCCACCCTCCCCTCCCGACCCCTCAACCCCTCCCGGCTCAACGCCCTCATCCGAAAACAGCCTCTGCTGTTCGGCGTCCCGTTCATCGCGCTGATGGTCGCGACGTCGTTCGGCCTCGCGGCGGTGACGCAGACGAAGTATGATTACAGGGATTCGAGGGTGAAGCAGGTGCGTTTTGGTTTTGCGGGCGTTTTTATATTCTTTATTGCGTGTTTCCGCGACCGACTTGGATCCGTGTTTCTTCGTCGGACGGCGTTGGACGGCGTTGGATGGTGGACACCTTGCTCCTCCACTCTATTTTTTCCTCGTTCTCCTTCGTTCTTTCGTTCCCCTCTCTCCCTCCCCAGCAAAACCCCAGCACTATAGCTAACACCCGTCCCCGCAGGTAACGAAGGAACAGGAATTAAAACTCGAGCATAATCGTAAGAAGTTCGATATAAGGGAGGAGTATTTCGTGAGTCCTCTTTCTTCTCATCCTACCCCTCCCGTCCCTTCTCCCTTCTCCCTTTTCCTCTTTCCCCCTTCTTTGACGGCGACGAAACCTACGCTAACGCCCGCCCCGCCCCGCCCCGCACAGCGCCTCTCCGCGCAGCCCGACGAGGACTGGGACATGAAGCGCGTGCCGCGGCCGAAGGGGACGCCCGAGTGGGGGGTGCCGCCGCCGGAGCCTGCGTCTGGGCCGAAGACGGAGACGGAAACAACATCAAAGTAACGCGCATCTCAAGCTGGATGGGTGTTGCAATTGCGCGTGGTGCGCCGCGCGAAGGAATGGCGCAAAGCGCGCAGAGATGGGTGGTCATGGCCCATGGGCACGGCGAAAGCGCGCACTGGCAGGCGAATGCGATTGCGATTGCGAATGTGCACGGAATGAAGGAACTGCGAACGCGGCGAGTCGATACCCCATGGCCGAACAATCTCACAATGCACGGCGTAGGGGGGTATGCGTATTCCATTTTTTACGACCTCGACTTGATAGCGTACACGTGCGGTGCGAATAAATACTCTCGTTTTTTCGTGTCTTGGTGTCTATTTCCTCGTCTCTCTTCTCTTGGACCTTACACCTCTCCCCTTTCTCCCGTCCTCCCGTCCTCCCGTATACCGTGCTCGACGCCGCCCTCGCCTCGCCCTCTCCCGTCCTCCCACCCACCCTCGCCTCGCAGCGGATATCAACAAAGCCGAGACGATCAACACAAAACACACCCCTCCTCGCCCGACAAGGCGCCGAGGCCGGGCGGGAGAGGCCCCATGAGCTCCGTGGGCGGGGAGCCGAAGGATTGCATCTGGGTGGGGTGAGGGTTAATCCGTTAGTGGGGAGGGTGGAGGAGAAGGAACGCACCTCCGCCATCAGCCCCACGACCCTCTCCCTCGCGGCGTCGTCCTTCTCGTCAAAAGTCGGCGCGTCGAAGATGGCGAGGATGGCGCGCACGCGGGCGAGCTGGGACTCGTAGCGCGTGCGGTCGTCGGGCGAGAGCGGGGGCGTGGAGGTGGGGGAGTGGGAGGCGAGGTAGGGGGGGAACTGCGAGGCGTTAGTGTTGTGCAAAGCAAAGACGAGGAGGGAGACACACACCTTCTCAGCCAACTCCTTCAACGGGTCGTAGAGCACCTCCTTGCTCATGAGCTCGCCCATCATGCTCTCCAGGAAGCCCGCGAGCTCTGCTTCGTCTGTGGGGAGGTCCCCCTCGCCGGCTTCGCCTCGAGCGGCGCCGCCACCGAGGTCTTGCAGCTGTGCGAGGAGGGCTTCGAGGGAGTCGGGGGGCGGGGCGGTGTTGGCGCCTAGAGAATATTAGAATTAAGGTTAGAATTTGAAGAGAAATACGAAGAGAAGGGAAGGAAGAAAAGAGAAGAAAGGAAACACGTACCCGCACCCGACGCGTCCTGCAGCGTGGACTCGCCCTCGTTCACCTTGTTCATCGCGGCGCGAATCTTGGATTGAAAGTCGCCTTCCGCGCCTGCGGTCTCCGGAGAGGTCGGTGCAGAAGCCGAGAGCCCGTCCATGCCCTCGATGAGCATCGCCTCCCATGCGGCCTTGAGCGCCGCCTCGTCTGGTGCAGCACCCGCGTCTTCAGAGGTAGATCCCGAGCCTGCGGCAATCTCGCGCATGAGGCTCTCCATTCCCCGCGCGAGCTCTGCAGCAAAGTCCTCCGCGAGGGCCTCGTCGCCCTCAGCGAGCTGGGGGAGGCCGTTGCCGGGTGCTGGCACGGGCGGGGCGTCGACGCGGGTGTTGGTGCGCGGGCGGCCGGAGAAGCCCGGTTGGCCGGCGAAGGTGGGCGGGCCGGTGCCGGTGTTAGAGCGGGCAAAGGAGGAGAGGGTGGCGGTCGGCGGCGGCGGCGGCGGGGATGTTAGCGGGGAAGTCGGGACGGCGCTGTTCGGCGTCGCCGGCTCGGGTTGCCGCGAGAACTGGTCAAGGACATCTGAGGGGTTTTAGATACACAGACTAGAAAGAGAAGTTGTAGTCAAACCGTCTAGATCGTCGAGATCGTCTTGGTCGAGTGTAAGAGTCGGAGCCATCGAGCGTGGGAATCAGATGCCTCTTTGGTCTTTACTTCCAACTTGGCGCTTCAACCAACGCGTCTCTTTGACGCCATCACTCTCGAGCGTTCGAATTCTGTCTTCACCCTTTCTGCGTCTGGCCTGCCCCGGTGAATTTGGGAGTTTGGAGGGCTCCCCCAACATCATCCAATCAAGCAGTTCAAGTTCGATTACTGCCGGCGCGCGTGGAAGTATACATGGTAGCGGTGGCGAAGACACTAAAGCCCGAAATCGGCCAAACACGCGCTCCAGTCATTGCTCATCAGAATTTGCCTACAGTTAAACCACCATTGATATCCCGCAGATGAGTTTTGTTGGAAGCAGGTACTCCTCGGAGTCGCCGTGAACAAATCTCGACTCACAGCTGCCCGCTGTACTTCGGCAAGAGGTTGCCGATTAAAATTATCCCAAATGAACGCTTTGAAACATGCATGGTCGCTCGTATTCTTTTGTCATTAACTAAACAATCGGGGTCGGAACATATGGACCTCGGGTACAGTTGAAGCCCAAAGTGGCCTGTTCACCCGGAACCAACGTCGTTGGGTCACAGATGACCGTGGTCTCGTTGGCCGGCTTTCGAATGGATGTACCGCCATCTTCCCCACCGAGACATTGAGCGCTAACGGCGTTGAGCTCATCTCTGAAGGATATAAAAGTTGAGCCAACCTGTTTCTGGATAGAGATCGAATATAATGCTCTGCGTCGCATCTCCCCCTGGACGAAATTCCAGCACACTGGAGTGATGCATGCTAGCGAAGCGCGTTAGTTCAGAAATTGGTTTGTTCTGATTGAAACGTACAGCCGTCAGCTGTGAAAAGCAATCAGAACAAATACGGTTGCCAGATTTTCAACGCACTCCAGTTGACATTTAGACTGCCCTTGAAGTTGTTGTACTTGAAGTTGGATATCTTGGTACTGCTGTTACTCGTGGTGTTCGGGGGCGGTCCTAGGCTCTGAACGGATTTTCAACAGACTTTCTTTCCAGTGGAATAGGTGGCGTACCTGATCGAAGTAGCTACGATAACATATTCGTCAAGGACATAATAAGGAATACGAAAAGTGACTGACTTTTGAGTCAGGAAGATAGCAGTCGAAACGTTGACGAGTGTGATGTCTTCCCAAGTAACATTGTCCGCGAAGCCGGCGCCACCTGTCCAGCTTTTGAACTAGGGCAGAGTCAGTTCAACAGTGTCGGCAATGGCTGTATGCTTGCCCTTGCTCCATAGACTGCTCCATCCATAGTCCAGTTCTTGAACACCACTCCTTGCACTGTCTGGAATGAACCTTTACTTCCCAAAGACCCAATGCTGAGCCCGTGAGAGGAGAAGCCACAGAAACCGTTTGTCGCAAAGACATTTCGCCCTCCGTTAACGACAGAGATACAGTCGTCGCCGTTTAGGCCGTAGAACCTGTACAGCGATGAGTGACGAGAGTGCTGCGCTTCAACCGCGGAAGAGACCCGTACCCATCCACGGTAACATTTTGTCCGGAGATATTGATTCCTAACACAGATTCAGGAACGGCAATAACTAGACACTTGTTTTTTTTCCCTACCGTCGCTGAAATTGAGTATTGGGTTGTGTCCCTGTCAACTTCGTCTAGTCCTTTCGGAAAGAAGTACTTACGTGTTGAAAGGGAAGCTCTGATCACAGCACTCATCAGCTTGAGCGAAAAAGAAAGAAAGAAACCACATACAACTGTGTCCAACCGGGTACCATTATCGGGCTTGGCATCCATGTAATGATTCTCCACTCGAAGATTCGCTCCCGGGAGAAACCAACCCCAAGCGACCGGTTTAATGACCTGGTGACTGGTTAGCGGAACGATTGCAGTGTGGCTGTAAAAGTAGCGACCTTGAGATTGCGCATCAAACCTTCACGCAACGAGATACCAGTGAGAACTGGTGCATCCTTTCTTAAAAAGACAGACTCTAACCGTTTGTCACATTAAATACTGCCAGTTGTGGCCGGAGCGTCTGCGTAGATGGCGAGGTCAGGGAGAACGGAATAACTGACAAGAGATCGTACTGTGATTCCCAAGTCCCACCACTGCTGGCCAAATCCATAGAATCTCCCCCATTCAAAATCGGTAGAACCGATGAGCTGGACATTGCTGCCTGTAAGATCAAACGTTAGTCTCATTTCCGGGACGTTTTGAAGAAATATAAAATGATGTGACCATATATGTAAAACCAGGGAGTCGCAAATTGCTAGACAACCATCTGAACTCAGCATGTTCCGTACAACAAGAACGAATAAACATACGTTAGGCGGGTTCGTCGTGACGTTCATTTCCTGCTGAATTTTTGTTATGTTGTTCGGCAATAGCAGGTTTCCGTTTAAATGGACCACGACGTTGTCTACTCTTGTCCAGTTCTGAGAGAGTGGAGGAAGGGGAAAACGTACTCAATCCAGCAAGTGTGATGGGCGTGAATGCAGAATAGTTCGCGGGCAGGAACGTGATAACGGAATCAGTCGCGCAATCCTTGAACGCTTTCAGGATGTTGGCGAGTCGTCGGCCCCGTTGTGGTATGCTGGACTGTGCAATGTTTTGTAGGTGGCGGCGCGGGTGCTCATTATGATGCTCTCCCGTAGATTTCGATGCTGCCTGGGTCGCGCATAGAAGTGCGAGGAAGGCGGTGAGACAGAGGCGGAAGTTGAGGGAATCATGGTCGAAGGTGAACCCTTGCGCCGCTCACAATTTAAGATGATTGCCACGGGCACCTGGTCAGCTGAGGACGGGCCGGAAGAAGGAAGGAAGGAAAGAAGTATATTTGCACCACATTAGCGAACATCCTGCGCAACCGTAATCCTTGAACATTGAAGGGTACAGGGCGGCCCGGGCTACTCCGTTGCTTTAAATTTAGTAGTTCACTGTTAGTACAAGGTTCGGCATGAAGTCGGCATTTCAAGCTGGGAATCTGTCAAGGTCAAAGGAGGATTAACTAGGATTAACATTCTGAAGTCTTGACATCGTGGATCTTCTTCAGTGGCAAAAGAACAGGGTTTGTAGGTTTTTGGAAGACTCTTTTTAAGCCCCATCTTTGCAGGACAGTCCTTGCGTTCGAATTGAAAGCGGAAACACAGCTTGATGATCTCACAAGTGCCGAAATGTCCTTGGAAACGTCTAAAGTATACTTGGTCCTCTGCGAGCTGGGGAGGCCGTTGCCGGGTGCGGGCACGGGCGGGGCATCGACGCGGGCGGCCAGTGAAGCACGGTTGGCCGGCAAAGATGGGCGGGTCGGTGCCGGTATGTCGGAGCGGGCGAAGGAGGAGAGGGTCGCGGTCGGTGGAGGCGGCGGCGGCAGCGGCGAGGACTCGGACGTTAGCGGGGATGCTGTTCGGCGTTGGCGGCTTGGGCTGGCACGAGAATTGGTCAAAGACATCCGAGGGGCGTTAGGTACACAAAGTACGAAGACAACTTTTGGGTAGACCCTCTCATCGAGATCGTCTTGGTCGAATGTAAGAGTCGGAGCCATAGAGCGTGGGAATCAAATGCCTCTTTGGTCTTTCAACTTGGCTTCAACCATCGCGTCTCTTGGACGACATTTAGCACTCTCGCGCCCGTTCGGCAAGGCGTCGCTCAGGACATGGTGGTAGGGCGAGAGAAGGAAGAATGTATTCATTTTGACGCCGTACGGCAGTGCTGTCGCACAACAGCTATTCTCTATCTCCGCGGTTCAGCGGCGTAGACCCAGTACTGGCTCTACGAGGTCCTTCAGACCCTCCACATTTTCGGTGGGCCCCATTTGGCACTCGTGTACCCGATCATCCATTACTTGCCTTTGACTCTCATCGTCTGTGTCCTCGAGCTTCCCGTGTCCGATCTCCTACACGCGTTACCTCCCAAGTTCAGCGCTTATTGCTTGTATTCTGACAGATGGGATCTCCTGGTCGTCACTGCCTCAACCCGTACAAGGGCCTCCAGATCGCTTATACCACCCGCTCGTCCCCGCACACGGGCTTCCAACCACAATGAGTTTCGGCTTTGGAACGGGAGATATCTTTCTGGTAACGACTCTTACCTGGAAGCTTTATAAAGGCTGCAAGGAGTCGTAAGCCCGCTCTTCGTTGGTATTTTTCTGCGTTCAAGTCGCTCACACATGCCCACAGGTCTGAAGACTTTCGACGCATGTCGACCGAACTCATGTCGCTGCACGCCGTGCTCGGTGAGACGCGTGACTACCTGGAAGAGCATGGGGAGGAGCTCGCAGAGTCACAAAAATCTCGCCTCAGTATCCTGATGCATGGCTGCCAGAGCTCGCTGGAGGACCTCGACGTGCTGTACCTCCGTTACGAGAGCCTCAGCACACAGGCTCAGCGCTCTTGGGACCGTGTGCGTTTTGGGCTGAAGGACCTCTCTGACGTCCGGGAACGTCTCGTTTCAAGTACCACATTGCTGACGAGCTTTAACACCGCACTTATTAAGTCTGTTTTTTCCATCTTAATATACTAAAGATCATTAATATCCTACATGCATTTTCCCTCCTCAGCTCCTCCACCTCACGTATTGAGAAAAAACTCAACAAATTCATTACAGAGGTGCGGGCTGGGATGCGGGAAGGATCCGTGATGTCAGTCTCCGACGCTGCAACGACCATTGAGTCACCCGACGTGTGGGCTGAGCTGCGCCGCGAATTAGAAGATGTCGGCATTTCCGCTGACATTGTGGAGGAGCACCATGACTTCATTGTCCAATGGTTCAAGAACGCATTGACCAACGGCTTGCTTGAGGAAAATGCCCGTGTCGTAGGCGCTGACGATGCGAGCATTAACAGCCTCGCGCTGATCACAGACGAAGGCATTAGCATCCGCACGATTAGCGATGAAGGCATTAGCATCCGCAACCTCACACCGACCAACGATGTCGAAAAGTTCGTTTTTTCCGTGTCTACATACAAAAGATCATTAACCTTTTACATGTATTTTCCCTCACCAGCTATCCCTCCTCATCGCCGGACGTGTGGGCCGAGCTACCTCGCGAATTGGAAGATGTCGGCATTTCCGCCGTCGCTACGGAGGAGCTCCACGATTTCATTAGCGGGATGGAAAAGAAGAAAAGCAAGGGCGGGTTCTGGGGAGAGCGCAGGGAGGAGAAGGAGAAAAGCAAGGGCGGGTTCTGGGGGCGCGGCAGTGAGAAGGATCGTGACCGCGAGCGCGCAGAGATTGAGGCTTGGGAGCGTAATGCACGAGAACGAGAACACCGGGAACAGGCTCGTGGCAGAGAGCGCAGGGACGAGGAGAATGAGCTTACCCGCAATATCGGTGCGCATTCAGAGGACATCTCAACGTGGGACTGACTCTGCTCAGGTTTTCTGACTGCTACGGGATCGGAGGACTGGACTCTGGTGCTCGATGTGTGCGACCATGCATCCGCCACGGAGGCTAACGCCAAGGAGGCGGTGCGCGCGCTGCGCCGCGAATTCAAGTATGGCGAGCCAGCAGCGCAGCTCGCAGCTGCCCGCGTAAGTGTGCTGTGTTGGGAATGGACAGCAACTAACGCTTCTTAAAGCTATGGGCAATCATGCTACGAAACTCGTCAGATACCTTCATCTCCCAGTCCACCTCTCGCAAATTCCTCGACACCCTCGAAGATCTCCTCACTTCATCCCGCACGTCCCCCGTCGTCCATGAGCGCGTAATGAACGTCCTCTCCGCCGCAGCCTACGCCAGCGGATCTAGTGCGTGCGCTGCTTGGATTTCTCTATTTCGGCTAACCCTTCGGTCCAGAAAAAGACACGGGTTTCCGCGGTCTTTGGCGCCGTGTCAAGCCGCGCGACAAGCCAGAGGAGGGCATACCCTTTGACACGGAGGACGCCATGTTCAACCCGCCCCTCATGAGCGGCCGCAATTCGACATACGACTACGATACCAACAGCGCTAACGCCACGGTCGCCCCGATCGTCACCTACCACGACGCCACCCCTATCGTGCCCGATACCCGCCTGTCTCGAGGCCCCCGCCGCGGAACGATAATTCCCAGTCCGGCGAAAACCACAAGCCGCACCGATCACACCGCCGCCCGACATCATCCCTCCGGACGAGGACATGCGCCGCCTCTTCCAGGAATGCAAGATTGGCATGGGTAATGCTACTCTACTCAGCCTGGCACTCGCGATGGCAACGCCCGAGCAACTGGGGGATAACGTCATTGTGGTGAGTTGCGCGTCGTAACTTTTGCGATCAAATCACTCATTTGTCTACAGGAATTCCACAAGAATTGCCTCGAGTCGCAGGAGCTTATCTCCAGGCAGCTCCTTTGGGCGGTCGCCGGCGCCGAGCGGAGCCGCAAAGAGCAGGAGGACCGCGAGGACCGCGACCGCGCGCGCACGCGCAAAACGAGTGCCGCCACGCTCAATTCAGTGAACCCGAATGGTAACGGGAGCATGGTGGACCTGGGGACGCCCGTGCTGACGCGCGAGGAGGAGCTGCTCGCGGACCTGCTGGCCTCGAACGAGCAGCTGCTCGAGGCGCTCAAGCTGTACGACGACCTCAAATGCGTCGCGCTGAGCGCGAGGCGGAGGATCGCGGCCGGCGGGAGGTGCGCATGGATCCCCGGCAACGACAGTACATCACGGAGGACGGCACGCTACACGCGGATGCGCTAAGCATGGGCGGGGGCTCATCGCGCTCGCGCTCGCCGTCGCCCTCCCCCGTACGCGTTGCCACACCAGTGCAGCACCCGCTCCCGAGCCACCCACAGCTCGAGCCTGCGTACCAGACGCCGCCACCCCATCTGCAGGCGCAACAGCAACAACAACCGCCCGCGCAATTACAGCAGCAGATGCTCCTGCCCCCGCCTGCGGCGCTGCATGGCGACACCCTCGAAGATCTCCTTACCTCATCCCGCACGTCCCCCGTCGTCTGTGAGCGCACAATAGACGTCGTCGCCACCGCAGCCTACGCCGGCGGATCCGGTGCGTGCGCTGCTTGCACTGCTTGGATTTCTGTATTTTGACTAACCGTTTGGTCCAGAAGAAGACACGGGTTTCCGCGGTCTTTGGCGCCTTGTCAAGCCGCATGACATGCCAGAGGAGGGCATACCCTTTGATACGGAGGACGCCATGTTCAACCCGCCCCGCATGAGTGGCCGTAATTCGACATACGACACCCATACCAACAACACCAACGCCCCAATCATCACTTACCATAAGACGGATGATAACTCCCCTCCAAACGAAGACATGCGCCGCCTCTTCCAGGAGTGCAAGATCGGCCTGGGCAACGCTAATCTGCTCACCCAAGCACTTGCGATGGCAACGGCTGAGCAACTGGGGGATACTCTGGTTGTGGTAAGTTGCGCGTTGTAACTTTTGCGATCAAATCACTCATTTGTTGCAGGAATTCCGCAAGAAATGCCTCAACTCGCAGGAGCTTATCTCCATGCAGCTCCCTTGGGCGGTCGCCGGCGCCGAGCGGAGCCGCAAAGAGCAGGAGGAGCGCGAGCGTGTGCGCGCGCGCAAGACGAGTGCCACCACTCTCAACTCAGCGAACCTGAATGGCAACGGGAGCATGGTGAACCTGGGGACGCCTGTGCTGACGCGTGAGGAGGAGTTGCTCGTGGACCTGGTCGCCTCGTATGAGCAGCTGCTCGAGGCGCTCAAGCAGTACGACGACCTCGAGCGCGAGGCGGAGGACCGCAGCCGGCAGGAGGTGCGCGTGGCTCGACAACGACAGTACATCACGGAGGACGGCACACTACACGCGGACGCGCCGTTGCACCCACTGCAACACCTGCAGCTCGAGCCTGTGTACCAGACGGCGCCGCCCCATCCGCAGGCGCAGGCGCAACAGCAATAGCCGGCGCAATTACAGCAGCAGATGCTCCCGCCCCCGCGTGCGGCGCTGTATGGCCCACGCTCCCATTAATATCTGGCAGACGTGTTTCGCTGGAAGCAGGTACTCCTCGGAGGTCGCCGTGAACGATGTTACGGGAATGAAGATACTGGAGGTCTTACACAATCTCATAGAGCTCGAAATCATATTAGGATAACATGAATTGTACGGAGGGGAAAGCACCAGTTTATCCAGATTTCCAAAATCGTTCTGCGAGCTGGGGGAGGCCGTTGCCGGGTGCGGGCACGGGCGGGGCGTCGGGCGGCCAGTGAAGATGGGCGGGCCGGTGCCGGCATGTCGGAGCGGGCGAAGGAGGAGAGTCGCGGTCAGTGGCGGCGGCGGCAGCGGCGAGGACCCGGACGTTAGCAGGGATGCTGTTCGGCGTTGGCCCAAGCTCGAGGCCCTGGCAATGGAGGAGCGGCTTGGGTTGGCACGAGAATTGGTCAAGGAAATCTGAGGGGCGTTAGGTACATAAAGTACGAAGACGACTTTTGGGCAGACCGTCTCATCGAGATTGTCGAATGTAGGAGTCGGAGCCGAGCGTGGGAATCAAATGCCTCTTTGGTGCCAGTCTTTCTACTTGGCTTCAACCATCGCGTCTGTTTGGCGACATCGCGTACATTCGAATTCTGTCTCCACTCTCCGTTTCCCCTCTTTGTGGCTCTCTGCCTCTTGTTCTGCGGGGACCGCCTCGGCGAATTTGGGAATTTGGACGGTTCGATTCATCATCCAATCAAGCAGTTCAAGTTCGATTGCCGCAGACACTTATATTATCGCTCGGGTATTTGTTACTAGTACGCACATACTCTCTTCCTTGTTATATCATATTGCTATGATTTCTAAGTACCAATGGATCATTTCAAAGAACGCGGCTAGTCTCGCACGCCAATGTTATAGACAGGAGGGCTCCGAATGAGTTATCTGCCCTAAGGATACCGCAGCAGTGAAGCCATATCTTTGACTACAACTTCAGAGTTGGGCCGTGCCAGGGGATTCTGTCCCCAGTACTCATTTACGTGCTGCCAGAGTACGTCGGACATGGCGGGCGAACCGGAGGGCCGAGCAGGTCGTTCGCCATTGACTATCTTCAACAACGCTGCAGCCTGGGATAGCTCGGAGAATGGTGGCTGGCCTGTGTACAACTGGAGAGACATGAGACACGAATGAAGATTCAGAAGGCGTACATACCTCCAGGCAGACACAGCCAAAAGCGTACACATCGCTGGCTGGGGATCTCGCAAACTTGCACCCAAAGCGGTCTGGATCGATCAATTCTGGTGCCATCCAGTAGATACTGCCAGCGCGCGTGGAAGTATACATCGTGGTGGTAGCGTTGGCGAAGACGCTAAGCCCGAAATCGGCTAAGCATGCGCTCCAGTCATCGTTGATCAGAATATTTGCCTGCGGTTAAACCACCGTTAATATCCGGCAGATGTGTTTGGTTGGAAGCTGGTACTCCTCGGAGGTCGCCGTGAACGATGTTACGGGAATGGAGATACTGGAGGCCTTGCCCAATCTCATAAAGCTGGAAATCGTGTTAGGATAACATGAATCAATACGGAGGGGAAAGCACCAGTTTATCCAGGTTTGCGTGGCCGTGATTCTTAAGATAGTTCAAAATCGTGCCGTGCTCCATCCATGGCGATATCATGCAAAATGATGAAGCAAAGCTCTCCCGATCTATGCCGATGAAATTCAAAATATATGGATGCTCCAAGTCTTTCCAGACAAGAGCTTCTCGGAACAATTTCTATGTTCGCGGTCAGATGATAAAAGTCTAATGATTTTTAAAGCTTACCAAACGAATGTCCCGCAGGTCCGAGCTCTGAACGAAGTGTCGCATGTGTTTCAAGGCCACAGTCTTGTTATCGTACGTTGCGCGAAAAATATCGCCAAAGCCACCGGCAAATGTGGGGTGGTCCTCCCGTCCAGTTACGCCCGTAATAAATAGCGATGAAGGGAGGCTGTCGCATGACTCTGACAGCTTGCGGATTATTCGGCGGGCCTGGCGGCTGTGATCCGGCGCCATTAAAAACCCTCGATTCAGTGCCTATGACCCACAATTAGTCGAGCGTTGAGGGATTGGAGAACGGAAACACACGTCTTGGACTACATCTAAGAAACATTGGGCGGCATCACCTTCAAGGTTCAGCAAGACCTCGTCCTGTGCTGATTCGGAGTTGAAAATGGACACAATAAATTCAGCGATTCGTTCGTCATCTGCGCGTAGGGCAGCGCGGAGCCTTGGATCATTTGCGACATTAAGTTGAGCGGACAGCTGAGCAAATATAATTAGGCATCGGAAAGCAACAAGGTGTTTCGTACCTCCAACAAAATTTTGCGATGGCCTAAACTCGCGACGATGCCGCTGACAACACTGTCGGATGACATTGAAAGCAGGTACTCATCCAAGGTTGTGTGAAGCCTAGCGACTTCACTTCGGCTTCGGCTGGTCCTATAGTATGTAAACCCATCGAGTTGGCATGGCATTAAAGAAACACCCACTCTGCAACAGACCTACAAGTATCCTTGAGGAATAAAATCAAAGTCTAAGGGCGAATTCAGGATCCATTCGAGGTACAGGAAACGGAACGATTGCCTTGTATATCAGGATCTTGCTTGGGACTCCAGATCCATTTGAAGCTGCAGTGGTCATTGGAGTCGATGGCGCCTCTTTGGCATCGCGCTCCGCCTTGCCAAATTGCATTGTGTCATGAGGCAATTTATGTGGTTGTTAATAATGTTGTGCAGCACATACCTGACAAACACGACAACTGAAGGGAGTTCTGCCCCAGTTGTCGCACCAACTACTGCTCACCAAATATTTCTCAAAAACTTTCAAAAAGAGAAAAACTCAAATACAAACTCATGGTCGGTAGTTGTACGGATCTGTTGTTCTGCAAGCGAATGATAGAAACGGCTGAAGTGTGGAGTCAGCGCAAACGGCCCAAAGAGCCAGTCAGTCCAGACCTGTCTGCTGTCGTCAACTTCTTCTTTACACGCGCCAATTCTTGCTCCCCGTAAGCCAAACTTGAAGGCGGGCGGGACTTGGAGTAAATGTACAGCTCGATGAATCGTCGCCTGTTGTCCCGCCGCGTTTTGAAGAATGACCAAGCCCACCGCTTGCGGCGGATGTCAAATCTCACCGCAGCGATCGTAAATGCCCAAAGCGCACGTGGCTTGTTGGTTTGCAGCTCCACCGGTGCGGGCGCAAAACACATATACTCCGGAGAAATGCGCTTGAATACGAAGACCCCATTATGTGTCGCAGGATCTTGATTGTATCCGAATTTGCCAGTAAGCATATCTGTAGCGGCGCTCCACGTCCCGGTGAAGTACTGCGCCGCAAAACGGGAAGGGAACGACCGCTTGAAGGATATGACCACGGTGCCCCGTTCAACATCTGTGCGGCCATTCCCCGCAATTTTGAAATCAGTCCAGTTGGCGCGATCAGCTGCGGTGAAGTATTGCACTTCTCCCTGCGTCTCCGAGGGTCTGAGAACCATAGAACACATCCCTTCGCTTGGCCACTCATACGTCGACTGCTCATAAAGAAACCCATGCCATACACCGAGCATTCCCTCAACGGTAGGTAACACCTTTGGATCGTCAGATGTCTGTTGGATTTCGGCTTTCGACGGAGTATATGCATCAAAATCGAGTGGTTCTTGATCAGGTGGGTAGTTCAAAATCTTGGCTACGTCTATGTCTTGTGCTTCCACGCTGTCGTCGTACGGAAAATCCACGAAGTGCCTGAAAAAAAAATTATCGAGGGCATTCCGTTTGAAGAGAGACTTCCCACTCACGCTTCCTGAACTAGCTTCGCATCCCAAAGCCAATTCGGTTCTTTCATGAATTGATACTAATTTGGTTTGTATGTGAGTATTACATAACTGTTAGCGAAACACGCACCAGACCGAATGCGAATGATTTGAACTGTTGCTTCAAATCTAGCTTCTGCTGAGTGAAGGTCACTGGTGCACACTGAGTTGGAGCATCAGCTGAGCAGATGAAAAGAACCGACATTGCAGCAGGTCAAGCCGCAGATTGAGTGCATGAAAGACCCATTGCAGTGTATTCGCTGCATCCATTAGTTCATCTGGATGCACTGTCCGTGTTTGGCAGACGCGCAATATCTCAAAGTGGCGTTCAAGAAGAAGATATAAGATGGGAAAGACATACTAACAAATCAGTGTCGGAGGAATTAAAAACAACTTGAGGAGACGTACTCTCTCGATGCGACCCTGCCCTGAATAGAAAAATGATTAAGTACTCAAGAGGAAAGAAGACGAACAGACCTGTTACAAGTTCAAGCGTATCAGATGCATCAATGTGGTACCGGACAGCGTCGAGATTGCCTGTGTACAATGCAAATACGGTTTTTAATATTGAAATTCGTGCCACAACAATGAGAACAGCATTTGCCTCGAATTCGCGCCTCTTCGGCTTCAACATACGTCGTGAATTTCTCCTGTAAACAATAATCATCAGAGAGGGATTCTAGTCCAAGCCCGGAAGCCTACCTGGAGTGTGTCGTTGACGTAACAGTAATTTAGGGACGCCGCCAAGATGTAGACTCTCCTGTAGACCATGGCGAGATACATATTTACAGAGGACTTGTTGGCCGGAAGAATGCTCGGCATTATGGCAACCATTTTCCCTAGAAACTTGCGGATCCTATCGACGTACAGCTGCATCGTCTGATGATGTCCGATGGCCCAATAAGTGATCCACCGGAGAAGACTACCATGGAGGTTAGTATAGAACTGAAGCAGGCGTGCGCTCTAGCGTACCTCCAATCTGATGGCCGCATTCTCGTGAATGCATTTACCTCGCTAACAGTTACAAAACCAGAGGCGTCATCCGCCAATTCCTCTAAAATTAGCAGGACGCGAACAAAACTAAAGATAAAGATTAAGGTTGAATAGAGTGTGATCGATCACCAGCCGTACATACTTGATGTATTGTAAAGTCCATTCGTCCGCCTTGACAGTTGCAGCCTGGTCGTGAGGCTGCCCATCGGCGGCTTTCTGCTTGTAGTCCTCTTGAAAGTATTCACACAATGCCATGACAAAGTGGAGAGCCTTTACGCTACCACGCCAGCCCTTTCTTAAAATTAGAACCGAGGAGAAACAGTATGCATCCTTTCACCATCTCTTTCCATATGATGTGGATGTACTTGTTGCAGAAAAGTGTGTTATTATTAGCATTATGACATCCAGGGTAGCACCAGAACTCACTGGGTCAACAATTCTATCGTAAGGCCCCGCATTCACGGTGTCAATGATGCGATCTCCCTCGTGCCTTATAATCCGAGCCAGCTCCTCCCTGTCGCCCATCAGACTGGCACTTCAAAGGGAAAACAGGACGAACTTAATCTGCCGTTGCTGAACGGCAAACTTGCGATCAAACTTTTTCATGTTTTGCTCCATGGATTCATCTGGGTCGGTGCGGAGGTCGTCTTTGAGGTCGTCCAGGTCTGAGGGTTTGATCGCTTCGCTGCCGGGAGTTGTATTAGTTCCCTGAGAACCACTCAATTTGTTCTCCCAGTCGTTCAGTTCCTTAAGGGCTTTATCATCGTTTAGACATGCTTGTCCGCCTCGTTGTTCAACCAACCTAAGATCGTGAGCACAAGGCAAGCAACACCGAAAATTAACGACGAACCGAGCCATCTCCTTCTGTTCCGGAGTCACAAGCTGTTTAAACAAGTTCAGCATCGTGTCCATCTTGGCATTCATCTCCGAGTCCTGCGTCATCTGGTCGACTGTGCTTAAAGTTTTGTTGGCCGCGTTGACGCCAAGCGAGCTGTGGATCGATAGAGCAAATTCGAACTCTGAACGGCGCTTCATGAAGGTCCCTGTAAACTTGACGAGCCTCCCCTCTCAGATCGGACCCTTTAAAACCTTAACTGCTTCCAAATTGAGGTTTTTTTAAAAGAAAAAGAAAAATGTATATCACCCACCGACCAATTTTTGCTTGGAATACACGTCGCAAGCTACCCACGGAACGAGGTACTGAGTCGGCGAATAGGATTCTCAAGACACCGGTTGGCTTACCATTGGCGCAAGCTGTGATGTCGTCTGCCATGCCTTCAACTATCCCTGCATTCTGCCTTCAACCGTCAACCCATCAGGAGCTAAAGTTTCTGCGTCCTTTACATTTTTTAGCCTGAAAAAAAATAAGGAACAAGTCAAATAGGAGGCCAATGGAACATACTGGGTCAAAACAGATATCATCTGTTTCATTTGCATATGCAATGCGAGGGTTTTTCGGTCGTCCTCGTGACGTTTCTGCTGCAACGCCCAAGATGCCTTGAACGCCATGACTGCGACTAAACTGAATGAGTCAAACGAGCGCGCTAAGAAAAAGGGTAAACGTACCTGCAACAAATCTAGGGATTCGTTCATTCCTGGTAGATTCGAACATGAACAAAAAGTACGCACGGATGAATGCGAGCAACTTCGTCAAGTGCATTCATCAGAACGGGCATTCCTTCCATGAACGAGTTGAGCCTTTTCTCAATGGCCTCCAGACTTGTCTGAATATCAGATGAGACCACAGCCATGGGTGTAAATTCTGGGGAACATCTTGATCGAGTCGGAGCCATCCGAGTCGAGCGCGGGAACGAAATGCCTTTTTGGTCTTGCTGTAAGTTCAACTCTCAGAACTGGGTGGGGTCAGCTATAATAATAACACACTAGCTCAGTCGTCGTGCAGAACAACTCATTAGATTATGTACCTATAATAATAACACACTAGCTACAATGTCCGTAAGTGCTCTATTCCGTGGTACAGTAAATGAAGCCTTACCTCAGTCGTCGTGCAGAATGTCATGATTTGGCATTATTCCAACATTTTCACTCAACTTCAACCCCGGGTATCCCGGGTTATCACAAGCATACGGAATAACCACCAGGGGGTTATTCGTAGTCGCTTGGGGCGATTGCATTGGGAATAACCAACCAGGGGTTATTCAAATGCTGATCGGAACACGCGTAGGACGATTGGATTCAGAATAACCAACCAGGGGTTATTCAAACGACGATCGAGATATCATAATAACCAACCAGGGGTTATTCAAACGACGATCGGGATACCCCGATCGCCCGTTACCAAGATCGAACACCTGCAGACGGTCGGTATTTCATAGGAGGGACAACCATCAGTTTCATAGGACACAGTATATAAACTCGGTAGAATCTACATGTACTCTAGATTCTACCTCGTCTAATATCAAGTCTACTTTGACCTGACAACGGCGCAGCGCTCTCTCACTTCGACTACGAACGACGCGCGTTCACATATCATCTTCTCCTCGAGGTCTCCTCGAGTTCGGTGACCAGGCGGCTACCCCGCCGTCTCTTCAAGTCTCGCGACGCTCCCCCTCGACGGCTATAGCCAAACTTCCCCAGTAGAGCCGGGTTGTTCAGTGCTGCCCTCTCGTTGTCAGTCGCGATCACTTCAGACCGGGTTATTCAACTATCGTCCCGGCCGGGTTATTCTCTGTCCCGCCACAGCCAGGTCGACCCAGGGCTTGTCTTGACACAGAACAACTGAGGAAAGGCTGTGTGCTGTTGCTCGGGTATATATACATTACGCTAAGCGAGTCCACATAGATCTCCGTGGCAGGTACATTTGTGATCGGCCTGCATTTCAACTGTCAGTCTTGACACTCCCACTCAGGCTGAATCGCAAACCCAGTGCCTTCGCAAACTTCCAATGTTTTTCGCGAGACAATGGTTTGGTGAGAATGTCTGCCACCATGTTGTTTGTGGACACGTAGCGAATAACAGCTTCCCCCTTTGCAACAATATCATCACGGACAAAGTGGTATTTCCGCTTGATGTGTTTTGTGCGTGCACGGAATTGAGGATCCCGGCATAGAATGATAGCAGCCTGGTTATCACAGTAGAGCTCTGTTGGTCCCCTCTGTTCATACCCAACTTCTGCAAAGAAGGTTCGGAGCCAGGCAAGGTGCTGACCAGCATTCGAGAGTCCAATGTATTCTGACTCTGTTGAGGACAATGCAACCATGTTCTGCCGCCTGCTAGACCAGCCAAGTGCCCTTGTCCGAGATGAAGGCATACCCAGAGGTGGAGCGTGATGTATCATCGTCTCCAGACCAGTCTGCATCTGAGAAACCATGGAAGTCCAGGTCTCCAGAAATGTCTGAGCCATCAAAGCAGAGTTCGAGGTCCCGTGTATACTTCATGTAACGGAGACCCCGCTTTGCTGCCTCCCAATGACATGCCTTAGGGTTTGCGCTGTAGCACCCTAGCACACCTGAGAGGTAGGCAAGATCTGGTCTAGTCCCTTGGACCGCATACTGGATTGATCCGACAACAGTGGCATAGGACATGGTCAGGCCATTTATTGTTTCCTGTAGCCTTGTGGTGTTGTCAATAGGGTCTTCCGCACTGAGTCGGGGGGTAGTTGCCATTGGTGTCTTGGATGGACTGCAATCAGCCATGCCACATCGTTTCAGCACAGCATCAATATACTTCCTTTGGGACAAGGAAATGGTGCGCTTCTGACGGTCCCGTTTTATCTCTAGACCCAGAATAAATGAGGCTTCTCCCAGGTCACGCATCTTGAATGTGGAAGCTAGTAAGGCTTTAACCTCATTCATATAAGAGCGCGAGGATGCAGCAAGGAGTAAGTCATCAACATAGACCACCAGATAGCAGATCTGTCCATTCTTGCCCTGAAAACGTAGAGGCAAGTCTCAGCATCGAGACGGTAGGCCCCGAGTTCAACAGCTTTGTGTCAAGGGTGCGGTTCCAGGTTCGACCAGCATCCTTGAGACCATATAGTGATCTCTTCAGGCGCCAGCAATAGCCTTCTGCAATCTCCACGCCTGGTGGAGGAGAGACAAAAATGTCATCCTCAAGAATGCCATTGAGGTAGGCAGTTGAGACATCCATCTGGTCTAGTTCCAGATCATACTTGGCAGCAAGGAGGCAAATGATGTGGATGGACTCTAGGTTTGCAACGGGAGCAAATGTTTCCTTGAGATTTCTACCCTGTTGGCCAAAGTCACGGGCAACAATACGGAGTTTATACCGTTCAATGTTTCCCTTGCTGTCAAGCTTGATGCGCATCACAGGCTTGGTGGTAATGGGCTTTATTCCTTTTGGTGTTTGCACTACCTCGTAGACATCATTATCCATGAGGCCTTGCATTTCTTCTGCAAGTGCAGCTCTCCAGTGATAGGCTTCTCGACTGCGGAATGCTTCAGCGAGAGTCTCAGGAACAGGGATGTCGTTGGGACCGCTGTTTGCTATGCCAGCAAAGAAGATGTCATCAACATCAGGAAGTTCCTGGTTGGGATCTTCTTCAAGGATTTGGGGCAGGTCTTCAACTTCGAGCGGTGGAGAAGACGGCTCTGGGTCAGGTTGTGCCTTTGGTTTGTGGAGGAACTGTGGGCCTTCTGACTTCTCTATTAGCATCGGTTTCGCTCAAACGGCCTTTTGGAGCGTTCACTCTGACGAGGGCTGGTGGTACTGGAGTTTGGGGAGGAGCATTTGCTTTTCGGGCTGCAATGTGACCAGAGATGGAATTTTGAGCTATAGGAATGGGAATACGAGAAGGTGTTTCACGTTTGATAGTTGGTGATGCCGTTGAGGGCACTGTGTCCCCCCCTGGCCGAAAAGCAAAAGATCCTCCTGCTGGCTCTATAGAAATTCTGGCTCTGGCTCCTCCTAGCAGCTGAGGGGAATACTCCCACTGGTCCTGGGGTCTCGCCCTGGATGCTCCCACTGTCTGAGATGTCTCTGTCTCAGGTCGGAAGGTCTGCTCCCACTGCTCTAATGAGGGCTCCTGACCAGTGAACAGGGTCAATCTGCTCTGCCATCCTCGTTAAACCGTACATGCCGACTGTGAAAGATGACCTTGGTCTCAACATCAAGGAGGCGATATGCCTTCTTGCCATCGCCAACGTCCCCATTTCCATACCCTAGCATGATGCATTTGCGTCCTCGATCAGAGAATTTCCAACCCGTTTATCTTTGGGAATTAGGGCATAGCCAATACATCCAAAGGGGCGGAACTCAATGGGGTCAACAGTCCGCCGGAAGAGTTTCTCGTAGGGGGGATTCCAGCATTTGGTGAATATGGGGTCTGCCAATCACAAAAGCAGCACAGGACATGGCTTCCTTCCAGAAGCTCCGTGGTAGCCCAGATTCAACAAGCATGGTGACAGTTGTAGACACCAGAGTCTGATTTGCTCGCTCACTCACACCATTCTGCTCTGGTGTTCTGCCGCAGTGGTCTGGTGGATTATTCCAGCTGCCTTCAGCTCTGCCTCAAACGAGTTTGAAGTGTATTCCCCCCCAAAGTCTGTGCGCAGGAAGTCAATAAAGTTTTCAGAGAATATCACCTCCCCGATTTCCTCCTGGAAGAATTCTGTACGTCTGACTTCCATTGGTTAAAAGCAGCTTGAGCATCACTCTTCTTCTTGAGATAGAGAACCCAGTCAAAACCGCTATAGTCATCAATGCAGGTCATCCAGTACTTGTATCCATCCGTGACTGGGGAGTGACAGGTCCGCCAATATCACTGTGGATAATTTCTAGTGGACGTGTGGCTCGCTGTCGACCATCTGTTGGGAATGGAAGCTTTCGCATCTTTCCTTTTGCACATGCCTCACAGAAGATTGGTTCCCCTGTAATTTTATCTATGTCTTTCAGATGTCCATTTTTGACCATCCGTTTGAGGCTGTCAATGCCGATGTGGGCCATGCGACGGTGGAGGATATTTATGTCAATGGAAGCGTGAGCATGTTCGGTCTGGATAACTGGTTCGGCAGTGATGTGGTACAGGCCTCGGTCATGTGTGACTTGGAGTACAGTTACACCCTTTTGATTTTGGACAAAACCACCAGCTTTTCCAAATATAGAAGTGAGGTTTCCATTCTTGGCTAGCTTCTGGACGGAGATCAGAGACACATGAAATGATGGGATGTATAGGACCTCTGAGAGGGACAGGAGATACTGCTTTCCATTCACATTACTTGCAAGCTGAATTTCTCCAATGCCTGTAGCTTCAGCAAAGGAGTTGTCACCAAAACGCACACGTCGAGGAGGATCAAGCTGCCTGAAAGTCTTAGCAACAAACCATTCCAGATGTGGTACCATGTGGGTTGAGGCACCAGTGTCCAGTACTCTAACATAGAGTGATATATCCTCACTGGATTCCCCCACCGTATAAGCAGAAATGTGTTTAGCAAGAGACTTGGATACATGGTTCCCAAAAGCAGTAACATAGTGGCTATTCTCGTCCTCCACAGCACTCTCTGCCTTTTGACCTCCATCACCTTTTTTCAGATTTCGACAATCCTTTGTCTCGTGATAGCACAGACCATGAAGGGTGCAGTTTTTAGTTGGACCCTTCTTTCCCTTTTGACCTGATGTAGGAGAGACTGTGGCAAGAGCGGAATCGCCAGCTCTGTTTCCTGTAGGGATCATTATCTCTGCGAGAATCCGCTGTTCAGTGCCTGAGAGGGTGAGCTTTGAGCCTTCTGCAACACTGTTGACAGTCTGGGAAACAAAGAGTCTCCACTCTGTAGTTTTGGGCAAAGAATTGAGCAAAATCCAGGCTAGGAATTCATCGTCAATGGTTCGCGACATTCCATCAAGCTTGTATTTGGCACCACGGATGGCAGCAAAATGGGTCTGGATAGGGCTGACACCATCCCACCTTTTCTCGAGAAGAGAGGTGAGTGTGAAGAATGCAGTTGCCCCAACGTTAACCTTCTCATGCATTGCAACAATTGCATCCCACGTCTCCTTTGCACCTTTAAGGTGAGCAACAGACATGAGGATGGAGTCGGAAAGGAATTTGTGGATAATGCCACGGGCACGGGCATCACGGACCCGCCATGGATCGCGTGGAGCTGTGCTGGAGCTCATGACTCCATAGATAGCGGACACGGTGGTGGTGCTTGCAGCGGAGGCTTCAGCATCTTTCTGAGCCTGTTCGGTATCCTCTCCACTGATGATGAGGGCAACCTTTTCCCGTGCAAATTCACCGTCCATACAAATTTTCCAAAGACCATAGTTCTCTGGACCTTCCAGCACCGGAGTGACTGGAGTTGTTGTTGTTGCCATGTATGGCAGGGTGGTATAGCCTAGTGTAGCCTAGTCCTGCTAGCAATAGAAGTCTGCAGATAGCCCGCTGTAAAAGACCTGCAGATAGTCCACTGTAAAAGACCTGCAGATAGTCTGCTGTAGAAAACCAGCAGATAGTCCAAAAACCAGCAGATAGTCCGTTGTAGGTTTGGTCTGAGCTAAGCTGACTGTCCAGTAGGTGATCACAGTAAAACCGCGATTGGCAAATACGCAGTGAGACTGGCGTCGTACGGGGCCCGTAACCTCTCAGAACTGGGTGGGGTCAGCTATAATAATAACACACTAGCTACAATGTCCGTAAGTGCTCTATTCCGTGGTACAGTAAATGAAGCCTTACCTCAGTCGTCGTGCAGAACAACTGAGGAAAGGCTGTGTGCTGTTGCTCGGGTATATATACATTACGCTAAGCGAGTCCACATAGATCTCCGTGGCAGGTACGTTTGTGATCGGCCTGCATTTCAACTGTCAGTCTTGACATCAACTTGGCGGCTTCAAGTTCAACCAGCTTCTATCAGCTTCAACCATCGCGTCTCTTAGCACTCTCGCACGCGTTCGATGCCACGATGACCCCTCTGATTCCAGCCATTGAAAACTGGGAACGTTCAGTGGTTGCACCCCGCTTCTCGTCCCCAGACTGCGAGTTTCCCGCATGGCCTCAGCTGCCCTCTCTTTTATTGTTGATCACCTCCTCTTCAACTGACGCTCATCCGTCTCACGATGTACGATGTAGCATCGCCAAAAGCCGATAGTACCAAACCTGGACCCACTACCGATCTTGAGGTTGAGGAGTCGACACCTGTCGTCGGAAACGTTGTCCCAAGAACGCCCCTGCGCTTTCGACGGTGACCTCACCCCGAGCGAGGTCTGGTGGCGCGACCACCAAGTTTGGCTGCAAGAACGCGGTTAGAAATTTCGGCCTGGCTTTATGCCTGACTGGCCCGGATTCGAATCGATCCTGGTACGATTCCGAGGACGGAGAATCATTCCTGGTTTGTTTTTATCGTCAACTGGGACGATTTTGACTCATGCCTACTCAGCACGGAACAATTCTCGACGCAATTCGGATCCGTGACAACGTCCCCGTGAAGAGAGTGGATAGGAGAAGAAACCCAGGCGAGTGGGAACTTGCGGAGATGCTGTCCTCCCCGTCTTTCGCAGATGCTCGAAACCATTGTGTTCCGATATATGAAATACTCAGAGTGAAAACCATCGTATCGTTGTGATGCCGCTTCTACAACGCTTTGCGGGCTCCCGTTTCGAGACTTTTGGTGAGGCAGTGGATTTCTTTGGGCAGGTGTGTGAGGTATTATCGGTCGGCTCCTCCGTTTATTTCTCGACCGACTGTTTTCCCAGGGCCTCAAATTCATGCACGACCGCAATGTTGCTCATCGGCGCGTAAACCGACGTTTATTCTCCCCTCCCTGCTGAACCATAACAGCGACTGTAATGGCGCCAACATCATGATTGACGGCTCGAAGACGTATCCAAATGTCTTTCATCCTGTATTTACTATCCAAAAACCGGACTTTTATCCTCGGCACGGGCCCTTGGACCCGCGTACTCAACGGCCACCACGATATTACTTGATCGACTTTGGCCTTTCTCGGGTATAAAAATCAAGGAATCCGCCTCTTCTGGAACCGGCGATCCTTCGGCGGGGACAGGAGTGTACCTGAACGACTGCAGATGAAGATGAAGATGGCCCAGACGACTGTGATCCATTCCCCACTGAGAGTCAATTTACGATAGGTTTATTCATTCTTAAAATCAACTTGGATTTGAAAAACAAGGTGGGGCAAACCGCATGTTCTAGTAAAATAAACGATACGGCAACGACGAATGGTCTGGCTACCTTGTGCTACTTTCAGTACTTCCGCCACGATGGGACCTAGCTATGCACCCACGGAGCGGAGCAGTACCGCAATTTTTCTTTGGCCAGGGTCTTTGTTCGGTCAGAAGCATAAATCCTTACACGTAGATGCCATGCTCCAGAAATTATTTTACCTTCATGCCTTCCTCGATAACTCCCGCAGTTGACGAAAAGACCGTAGTCATCCTCGATGCGTCTAGCGCGGTCAACGCAAACATTACAAATCATTTTGAACGACCAAGAGATCCACCTGTCATACGAGGTTTGTTTATTCTCAATATCGTCTGCCCGGTTGACACTGTCTAGTTTTATTGCGGAAGGAATCGACGATATTACTGCGAAATCCCTCACGCTGGAGCGCATGAAACTGTTTCGGGACACTTGTGCGTTCCAGCAACAAGCAGATTTCTGAACATCATCCGAGGAAGCTGCGCTGACTCTGTTTGCCACGCCAGGAGGTTGCAGCCAGCAAGACTCGGGTGCTTCGGAATCCTAAGAACACCGATTTTGTCGCTGAGAGCGAGTAGGTTGACTACCAGTAGATCCACGGCTGATGAAGAGTGTTTTCAGACAGGAATACTAGCCAAGAGAAAACAATAATGTTTTTTGTACTGCGTTCTGAATATATAATGCATTCCAAATGCGTTGGATTCCGGTTTCTGTCCAACGAAGTGTTTGACGGCAGAAAATCCTGCAGAGTATCCGGACCTGCATTCCGGGAAAAAAACTGCCCAGTTGAAATGAGGCAGATCCTATAATGATGATTATTGGACAAAAGTCTGTACTTGCGTGCAGTCTGCAGATCGGTATGCGCACGCATGCATGCAATTTAATGCCGGTTGAACTTCACACTAATTAGCACGTTGTGTCTGCATTCGTGCAGTCTCATGCATCTTCAGAGCTGCGGCTGCTCTCCCTCAGAGTTTGATGAATTACTGTAAACGCGTTCAGCACTGGTTGAACACAACTTGAACAAAACCTATATATTGGTTCAATAATCGATTCGGTTGAGAACTTCCCCCATATTTGTTGGCTAAGGTCTTGTGCTCCACCCTTGAAGTGCTTCGCAAGGGTGGCACGACATATATTCCCCTTGCGTCGGTGCCCATGGATATAATCTCTTGCTGACAGTTCAGCAAAAAAAAAAAAAAAAGATAACTCGTACCTTCAGTGTGGATAGTGCTCCTATCTCAATCACGGTTTCTGTAGCGGTGCGGGAGATAGGAAGAAAATCTGTCCTAATTTTCAAGGACGTATAAACACAAATAATAAGACTTCAGTCTGAACATTGGGACACACCTGAGAGAACTTGCAGGCGTACGTCTCGCTTGAATTGAATGATCCGTGCAATAAGCCGATGAAAAATCACCTGTGTCGCAGTGGAGACGGCCACCTCCTACCTCCACACATCCAACTCGTGTTGTTGGAGCGTGCAACTTGAACCTCGTACAACATATCCACGTCCCATGCTTCGACGACTTATTTATGCCATTGTCCGGAGCTCAATCTTGGTGGTTCTGCGGCAATTAAGTACGGTGGTAATTCTGAAGGACAGTCGCAGAAAAGCAACCAGGCGAGCCCGAGAGTTTCTGTTTGAAAATGTGCGGCCCGGACGTTTAAGGCGACAACGGCGACACCGGCGACACCGGGTGTCGCCTTTGCGAAGTTCCGGATCAGCGGCCCGTCGGAGTGCACAGCCACAGGTGTCTTCTGATGAAGACTTACTATGGCCCGCAGAGACTCAATTGCTCGGGGGAGCATCTCGTCCTTGACCAATAAAGTTTTCATTGTCTGTGCGCACTTTTCCAGCAGGTCTCGGAAACGTGGAGACTGCGAAGACCTCGAGTACGCCACTTCGTCGAAGGCCCAGGTTACAAGTAGTCTTGTTCTTCCACAGCACACACACATCGCTCATTTCTTTTCCCACGTTAGCTCCCAAGTTCAGCGCTTATTGCTTCGAGTTATATTAGTATGCTGTTTATCTGACAGATGGGATCTCCTGGTCGTCACTGCCTCAATCCGTACAAGAATACCACCCGCTCGTCCCCCCACACAGGCTTCCAACCACAATGAGTTTCGGCTTTGGAGCGGGAGATGTCTTTCTGGTGACGACTCTTACTTGGAAGCTTTATAAAAGCTGCAAGGAGTCGTAAGCCCGCTCTTCTTCGGTATTGTTCCGCGTCCAAGGCGCTCACACATGCCCACAGGTCTGAAGACTTTCGACGCATGTCGACCGAACTCATGTCGCTATACGCCGTGCTCGGAGAGACGCGCGACTACCTGGAAGAGCATGGGGAGGAGCTCGCAGAGTCGCAAAAATCTCGCCTTAGTATCCTGATGCATGGCTGCCAGAGCTCGCTGGAGGACCTCGACGCGCTGTACCTCCGTTACGAGAGCCTCAGCACACAGGCTCAGCGCTCTTGGGACCGCGTGCGTTTTGGGCTGAAGGACCTCTCCGATGTCCGGCAACGTCTCGTTTCGAGTACCACATTGCTGACAGCTTTAACACCGCGCTTATTAAGTCTGTTTTTTCCATCTCAATATACTAAAGATCATTAATATCCTACATGCATTTTCCCTCCTCAGCTCCTCCACCTCACGCATGGAGAAAAAACTCAACAAATTCATTACAGAGGTGCGGGCTGGGATGCGGGAAGGATCCGTGATGTCAGTCTCCGACGCTGCAACGACCATTGAGTCACCCGACGTGTGGGCTGAGCTGCGCCGCGAATTAGAAGATGTCGGCATTTCCGCTGACATCGTGGAGGAGCACCATGACTTCATTGTCCAATGGCTCAAGAACGCATTGACCAACGGCTTGCTTGAGGAAAACGCCCGTGTCGTAGGCGCTGACGATGCGAGCATTAACAGCCTCACGTTGATCACCGACGAAGGAATTAGCATCTGCACGATCAGCGATGAAGGCATTAGCATCCGCAACCTCACACCGACCAACGATGTCGAAAAGTCCGTTTTTTTCCTGTCTACATACTAAAGATCATTAACCTTTTACATGTATTTTCCCTCACCAGCTATCCCTCTTCATCGCCGGACGTGTGGGAAGTCACTGACCAACATACCCCTCCATTACTACCAGGCGCGTTGCCGCCGGTTCCCAGTCAAGTCCCCGTTCTCCGTCTCCGTTTGCTGTTGTTCCAGCAAACCCCCGCCCCAGCAAACTTTGCGCAAGAAAACACCGCCAGTTCTTGTCGTTTGTACTCCTTGGACCCAGTTCTGCAGCAGCATGGTCATGTTCGTAATAAATCGGAGGAGCGGCCACCGGAAACTATGTTGCCTCGTGAGAAGGATAAGGAGAAAAGCAGGGTGGGTTCTGGTGGCGCGGCAGAGAGCATAGGGACGAGGAGAAGGAGAAAAGCAAGGGCGGGTTCTGGGGGCGCAGCAGTGAGAAGGATCGTGACCGCGAGCGCGCAGAGATGGAGGTTCAGGAGCGTGAGGTGCGGCAACGAGAACACCGGGAACAGACTCGCGGCGGAGAGCGCAGGGACGAGGAGAATGAGCTTACCCGCAAGATCGGTGCGCATTCAGAGGACATCTCAACGTGGGACTGACTCTGCTCAGGTTTTCTGACTGCTACGGCATCGGAGGACTGGACTCTGGTGCTCGATGTGTGCGACTATGCATCTGCCACGGAGGCTAACGCCAAAGAGGCGGTGCGTGCGTTGCGCCGCGAATTCAAGCATGGCGAGCCAGCAGTGCAGCTCGCAGCTGCCCGCGTAAGTGTGCTGTGTTGGGAATGGACTGCGACTAACGTTACTTAAAGCTATGGGCAATCATGCTGCGAAACTCGTCAGATACCTTCATCTCCCAGTCCACCTCCCGCAAATTCCTCAACACCCTCGAAGACCTCCTCACTTCATCCAGCACGTCCCCCGTCGTCCGTGAGCGCGTAATGGACGTCCTCGCCGCCGCCGCATACGCCAGCGGATCCAGTGCGTGCGCTGCTTGGATTTCTGTATTTCGGCTAACCCTTTGGTCCAGAAAAAGATGTGGGTTTCCGCGGTCTTTGGCGCCGTGTCAAGCCGCGCGACAAGCCAGAGGATGGCATACCCTTTGACACGGAGGACGCCATGTTCAACCCGCCCCTCAGGAGCGACCGCAATTTGACATACGACTACGATACCCACAACACCAATGCCCCGGTTGCCCCATCGTCACCTACCCTAAGACGGATGATAACTCCCCTCCAAACGAAGACATGCGTCGCCTCTTCCAGGAGTGCAAGATCGGGTGGGTAACGGTAATCTGCTCACCCAAGCACTTGCGATGGCAACGCCCGAGCAACTGGGGGATACTCTCATTGTGGTAAGTTGCGCGTTGTAACTTTTGCGATCAAATCACTCATTTGTCTGCAGGAATCCACAAGAAGTGCCTCGACTCGCAGGAGCTTATCTCCAATCAGCTCTCGTGGGCGGCCGCCGGCGCCGAGCGGAGCCGCAAAGAGCAAGAAGAGCGCGAGGAGCGCGACCGCGCGCGCACGCCCGCCACGCCCAATTCAGTGAACCCGAATGGCAACGGGAGCATGGTGGACCTGGGGACGCCCGTGCTGACGCGCGAGGAGGAACTGTTTGCGGACCTGTTCGCCTCGAACGAGCAGCTGCTCGAGGCGCTCGTGCAGTACAATGACTTCAAGCGTGTCGCGCTCGAGCGCGAGGCGGAGGACCGCAGCCGGCGGGAGTTGCGAGTGGATCCCCGACAACAATAGTACATCACGGAGGAGGACACGCTGCACGCGGACGCACTGTTGCACTCACTGCAACACCTGCAGCTCGAGCCTGCGTACCAGACGGCGCTACCCCATCCGCAGGCGCAGGCGCAACAGCCAGTACAATTACAGCAGCAGACGCTCCCGCCCCGCTCGCGGCGCCGCACGGCCCACGCTCCCCATTAATATCTGGCAGACGTGTTTCGTTGGAAGCAGGTACTCCTCGGAGGTCACCATGAACGATGTTACGGGAATGAAGATACTGGAGGTCTGACGCAATCTCATAGAGCTGGAAATCGTGTGATAACATGAATCGTACGGAGGGGAAAGCACCAGTTTATCCAGATTTCCAAAATCGTGTCGTGCTTCATCGATATCGAGCTCCATCCACGGCGATATTGTGCAAAATTATGAGGCAAAGCTCTCTCGATCAGATAAAATTCTAAATATGTGGGTGCCTCGAGTCTTTCCAGATAAGAGCTTCTCCTGTGTTCGCGGTCAGATAATGAGAGTCAAACGAATGTCCCGCAGGTCCGAGCTCTGAATGAAGTGTTGCATGTGTTTCAAGGCCACGGAGTGGCCCAGTCTTGTTGCGGTACTATGCGCGATAATCTCTCCAAATCCACCAGTAAGTGTGGTTTCTCGCCCAGTACTACGCCAGTAATCAAGAGCGAGGATGGAGGCCTGGAGGCTGCAAGCCTGCACATTGCCGGGTGCAGGCACGGGCGGCCAGTGAAGCACGTTTGGCCAACGAAGATGGGCGGGTTATTAGCGGGGAGGTGTTCGGCGCTGGCGGCTCGGGCTGGCGCGAGAATTGGTAAGGACATCATGCTGAGGGGTGTTAGATATATAAAGTACAAAGACGACTTTTGAGCCGACCGTCTCGTCGAGTGTAGTCGGAGCCATCAGCGTGGGAACGAAATGCCTCTTTGGTCTTGGCTTCAACTTGGCTTCGACGATCGCGTCTCTTTGGCGACATCAGCACTCTCGCACCCGTTCGGATTCTCCACTCTCAGTTTCCCATCTGTGACTCTCTGGGGCGCGCCGCGACAATTTTGGTTTTTTTCTCAAATGCAACCTCTCTCTGTTTGCGCCTTAATTCTCTTCGTGGTCTGCGACTTACCGCCTTGGCAATTGCGCTTATGCCAATTGAAACTGGGCATGTCGGCATTCCGTTGATCTCGTTAATGTCTTGCCCGTCGTTCTTCACCCTCGAACATACTTACCCGTTGTATCTTGTTCCCCCGAATGGTCAGATAAATAGTGCGCAATTGCAATATTGTTTGACCTACCAGATACTCGTCGAGCTCCGAACCTTCCGAGTGGCAGGGATCCAGCATCCCCTGAAGAAATCTCCATGTTGGTTGAACGCCTGGCCATAGGATTCGGGCCAGCGAGTAGTTTGTATTGAATTCCCACGACTCTCGGGATTGACAACCCTCAAACTTTGGCCCAGCAGAATGGCATGGGTTTCGACCGAAGCCTGAGGTCGGCCAGCATGTAAGGCCTTGGTCAAGAAGTAGGGGTTTTTCATTGATCCCTTGGGCACATGTTTTTCTGCGTGCAGTCTCAAACCGAGCATGTGTTTATTGCCAGTACTGCGAGAGTAAGATGGGACAATACGAAATGCCAAACTTAATGGCGCCTAGACTGCAAGCTGGATGAACTGTAACTCGAGTTATGAATGGTCAATCAGACCTGTTCAAACCTCAAGGCTAATGGATTCACAAGGTCATCGCAATACTTCAGGGCGCAGGTATTTGTTTCAGTCAGTAGCGGCTGACGTCTGGTCTGTCTGTGCAATTTCCATGGGCGAGGAATTTGAACTCTTTTCTTTCCGTTCTTGAAGCTTGTGTTAACGTTCTGGTCGCGATTCCGCTCCGTGATTTCTTTTTCTTTCTTTTTTTTTTCATTCAAACTCAGTGCGCCTCTTTCATGACGAGTATTTCGTTCATGATGAGGTTGTGATAAGGTCTTTCCTTGGCTGGACCGTCAGGTCCATTTGCTTAATTGATACTTTCTGGTCTGTCGCCAGCACCTTCGCTACATGCACATGTTCCGAATCTTCCGATTCACAATCGATCTCTGCGATAGATCTAGACGGGAGTCAGCAAAAACAAGCCATCAAGAAGAAAAATACGTGCCTATGCCCAACCTTCTGTATCTCGCTGTAAATTAGCCTCGGATCGTCGTCGCATACCACCCGCCGCAGAACAGTATGGCGTGGGAATGTAACTCCAAATTGATCGAAGTGTCAAGAGTTCCAAGTCGGCAATTTGAATTTCCAGCAGCGCAATCTTGAGCACAATAACCACAAACGACGAATCACAAACCCCCGGTTGACTTCCGCCAGTGTAACTAATAACTCGCCCAATCTTCATGATCTGACTGGAACAACGACCTGGATGCCGAATTTAAAATGCTCACGGTCTTTGTCGACTCGTGATCGTCGAAAACGGTTCAGTTCACTTGCACCCAAGTGCTTCATTGAACAGGTGTTGCGACCCCAGGCAGAGTGAAGAGAACTTCGAACTGGTGCATAGTGGTACAAATCACTTGGATCAAGCCGAAGGAACTGACGTTGATGCACGCCAAACTGCGATCTATGTTTATAACGTTTCTCTTCTTGACGCTCACATGAGCGGGCATGTCTAACGAGGAGGAGGACTGCATAACCGCCATTACCTAGAGCAGCACGCATCCTTTGAGTCCAGCGGCCGCCCTCCAACCTATATCAAGTCTCAATGGGCCGCCGCCGCATCGTGATCTATCAGGTAGCGGTTCTAGGGCTGTAACGCGCTTTGGAATGCTGAATGAGCATTTAGGCTGTAATTTCATGTCTCAAGGAGGCTTGCAATGCGGGAATTCCGAGGTCAGTGATTATTTCGGCCGAAGTGGACTTGCTGTCTCATTTAGGTTTAGCCGAAATCCGAATGAAGTTGCCAGACTTCGGGCAGCCCTTGATGGCTATTTACTTTCAATGGCGTCCGACAGCATTGTCAATGCCATGGTAGAAAGTCTGGAATGCCGAAAGACATTGTTGGAGGTGTGTAGACTCCCTTCATATCGTCCGTGGCATCTTATAATTAATACTCCTCCAGTTAGCCTCCAACCTTGGTCTCGCAAGCGACCCCAAACTCAGATCTGCCCTACGCGTGGACGATGAACGGATTGCCACACTTCTCGTGTCCGCTTTTGAATCCAAATCTGCAGAAGAAGCCATACTATGCCTCGAAGGTGATTCTGCCCAGCGTTTCCTCGATGTCGTGCAAAGCGTAAATATCTCCAAAATTTGCATATCTTTCAATTGATCGCCTATGTCAGGCACTGGACAAGGGGTTTCTTCTAGCCCAGGAACACAGTGGGATGGCACGCCGCATAATACGCAAGCTGTCTGAAGCGTGCGATAAACTCCCGTCTTCACTTTTCATCACCGGAGTGACTGGAAAGGAAGAACATCCTACTTTTGGAGGTGGATATGGGGACATTTTCCGCGCCTCGCATGGTAACAGGATCGTCGCTATGAAGTACATGCGGGCCGTCCATTTTTTGCGTGGCGCAGACCTGCGCCGCATTCGTTTGGTGAGTTTTCGATCTATGGAGCGTATACCTTACTCAATAAATGTAGAAATTCTGCCGAGAAGCTCTAGTTTGGAAAGACTTGCACCACCCTAATATCTTACCATTCTTGGGAATTGATCAGAATAGTTTTCCGTCATCTCTTTGCATGGTTTCGCCGTGGATGGAGCATGGAACTGTTATGAACTACATCCAAGATCACGGCCATACAAATGTGGATAAGCTGGTGAGCTTTTGTCTGATTGGGGTCACCAGTGTATCTAACAAACTAATCAAGCTCTATGAAATTGCGCAAGGTCTTCAATACCTCCATTCCCGCAACATCGTTCACGGTGACTTACGAGGAGTACATGGTTTCTAACGATGCATATATGTGGTCGTCTGATAGCAACGCAGGCAAATATTCTGATCGGCGAGGACTGGAGTGCGTGTTTGGCCGATTTCGGACTCAGTATTTTCTCCGATGCCACTGCTTCTATGACCACAAATCGAGGAGGCAGCCTTTACTGGATGGCTCCGGAATTAATGGATCCAGACCGTTTCGGGATGAAGTTTTCTCGATCACCCGCTAGCGATGTGTATGCATTTGGCTGTGTCTGCTTAGAGGTAGCATATTTTTTCTCGTGCATCGGTTTTCTGATTTTGTCCAGTTGTATACAGGACGACCTCCGTTTGCAAACCTAACCGAACCTGGAGCTTTGATGAAGGTCATCAACGGTGAACGGCCAGAACGGCCATCTGGTTCCCCCGCGATGTCAGATACTCTCTGGAAAAATGTATCGGCGTACTGGGCGCAAACCCCCACTTCCAGGCCCGCAACCCAAACTGTAGTGCAAAATATGGTTTGGCCACCTCCGGAACCGAAATCTCCAAAATCTCCACGTCCACTACCAGCCGTTCCTGAGACACGGTCTGCGCCTACTGAACCACCATCTGCCGCAGTAATATCGCCCGCTAGGAAGAACTTTAGCTCAAATCCACCTGCGATCAATGAATTCCCGTCTCCTATTGTCTTTACTGCGCGGAAGGCAAGCAGACCGTCTAGCAAGCATTCTATCTCTGTCAATGCAGTAAGGCAAGGTTATGTCAGCATTAAAGGGAATGGCATTTTTTCTCCGTGGTCCTGGCGGACCAAATGGCTCATCTTGACGGAAAGGACTCTCACTCAGGTATGCTCGTCGATTCTATCTGCCGTTCCTAAGATCTTCCTTCTGCTCTCCTTGCCTTCGTTCTCTTATCATCACACTTTCAGAACTCTCAACACCTCATCTCGCTGCACGATATCGTCAATATCGAACGGACAGATCTCAAACCATACTGTTTGTTGCTTGAGACCCAGGAGCGAAAGCGCTTCCTCTTTTCTTTCAAGAACGACACGGAATTATATGGTGTGTCGGTCACCGGTACCTGAAAGAGTAATCGCTCACTGGATTCAAGGCTGGCAGGACGACATCTACTCCCGATCACCACTCATAGGCGTAGGCAACCCCACCAACTTTATTCATAGAGTGCATGTTGCGTACGATCCTGTCAAGAACACATTTGTGGTATGTGCAGCGTGAGTATACTACCATTCGCTCGACGCTCAACCTTGCACCAGGGCTTGCCGGATCAATGGAACAAGCTACTCGCGAAATCGGTCATCACCCGCGAGGACTACGCTAAGGATCCGCAAGCAGTCCTGGCGGTTCTCGAGTTTTACACTGATCACCAGAAGCGAGAATTGGAACGAGAAGCGGACCGAGAACTGGGCACTCGTATGTCGTTTCTTTGCTGTTGAGCGCTTCTTGACGAAGAGACTAGGTGCACGGATCCGCACCGACGTCGATACCGATTTCGATGGTATGGCCACCTCGGGGATGGGTGCATCCCCCTCGACAGACAGCCCTACCGTCAAGCGCCCGCTCTTTCCTCCGCCAGGGCTTGAGACCACCCATCAGCAGCAGCCTCATGATTGGCTGCACCCATCGCGGCCCGCTCCGCCGCGCCCGGTCTTCACGAGCACCTCCCAGCCATTTTCGAATGGCTCCCGTGCCGCGGGCAACCTGCCCTCCGAGGATTCGCACGCACGCACCGAGGGGGTTGCGGCGACGGCGGCTGCCCCGGAGAAGAACAACACCCCGGAGAAGCGGATGAGCACGATGACGGAGGTGCAGATTATGGAGAAGCTGAGGCAGGTTGTGTGCGACGACGATCCGAAGGCGCTTTACAGGAAGATCAGGAAGGTCGGGCAGGGGTGCGTGTTCCTTCTTCCTACCATGTCTCGATCTTACTGATTTCGCGCAGTGCGTCGGCGCATGTGTACGTGGCGAAGACGCTGGCGACGGGCAAGATAGTTGCGATCAAGGAGATGGACCTGTCGCACCAGCCGAGAAAGGAGCTCGTTGTGAATGAAATACTCGTCATGAGAGAGGCGCAGCATCCGAATATCGTCAACTTGATCGAGAGCTATCTCGTCAAGAGCAATGAGTTATGGGTTGTCATGGAGTACATGGAGGGTGGCGCGTTGACCGACATCATCGAAAATAACACGATGGAGGAGGACCAGATCAGCAGTATTTGCTTTGAGGTGTGTTTCCTTTCGTCTCGGTGGAGGATGCCTAACGCTTTTTACAGACCTGCAGAGGTATAGCGCACTTACACAGCCAGAGCATCATCCACCGAGACATCAAGTCGGATAATATTCTCCTCGATGCCCAGGGCCGGGTAAAAATAAGTACGTCGTCCTTCCCCACCCTCTCGTCCGCCGTGTACTGACCATTTACGCAGCGGATTTTGGGTTCTGCGCAAAGCTGACGGACCAAAAGTCGAAGCGCGCAACGATGGTCGGGACGCCGTATTGGATGGCGCCCGAGGTCATCAAGCAGAAGGAGTACGGCGCCAAGGTCGATGTCTGGTCGCTCGGCATCATGGCCATCGAGATGATCGAGAACGAGCCGCCGTACCTCGACGAGGAACCGCTCAAGGCGCTGTACCTCATTGCGACGAACGGGACGCCGACGCTCAAGAAGCCCGCGGCGCTCAGCCGCGAGTTCAAGGGCTTCCTTGCGGTGTGTCTGTGCGTAGACGTGCAAAGTCGGGCGACGGCGAACGAGTTGCTGGATGTGAGTCCTTTTGTTCTCCTGCACACAATAAGCCTGGCTGACGCGTGCCGCAGCATGAGTTCCTGAAGAAAGCATGTGAATCGTCAGGCCTGGCACCGCTGCTCCGATTCAGGATGAAATAGATGTGATTGGTTTTAGGGTATTTTTTTCTCGGCACGTATCGTTATTGCGCACAACCAACAAGCATCTCTGTACATCATACGCTCCGTCTCTGCTCTGCGTACACTATACTCTGTAGTATATATATTCTTATTTTTTACTTAACATTCCCCGTTTTTTTCTGGTCTCTCCGCAGGTCTAGAGCTCTTTCTCGCTCAGCCCTCATACATAATAATGTACTATTAGGCCCACGCTTTTTTCTTCTGCATTGTCTCTTTAACTTTGCGCGGCGAGTTTCTGCTTCTCATTGAATGTTCTCATTCAAGTTGACGCGCCGTTCGAGGTTTCGAGGCTTGGTGGCGCCGCGCGGCTTTTTGAGGGTGGGCTGGGCTGGTTGGATTCTTCGATTCCTCTCCGGTCGTACTCGATCTTCCGTAGGAAAAAAAAAATGAAAGAGAGTTGCGATCATCAGAGGGCAAACAAACAACCGCCAGAAACCCGATTAGGAAGGAGTCAAAATGATCACAGGTTTGCGCGTCTCTGGGTATGCTGCAAATGATAGGCAGGCATATAAATGTAGCGCAGACGCGTAGGGTTGACGGGTAGGAAATATGTGCACACCAAACCCGCTCCTCGCAAAATATCGCGGTTCTCAGCACCGGTCTAGAACGAATACCTTACACCACAACAGGCTCTGTTCAAAAAATAAACGTGCATACATACAAGGTCGCCGTCATAGTATTTACAACAGAGAAGAAATACAGGATGACTGTGTACTGTAGGATAAGATAGGACTCTTGCAAAAAGTTCGAAAAGGATTACAGTACTAGGATCGTCCGGTGTAATGTACAGTTAATATACATTCACAATGTACATATGTATATACATCAAGATAAAAGATGTGCAAGAACGTTGGACGGATCTGAATCGTGGCCTGTTCGTCAAGGACGTCTGGGCGAAGTGGCAGGTGTGAACGGTAGGTAGGTGGGGGTGAATGGCGTAGTCGTGGTAGCTCATAGGCCCTCGATAAACTTCGTGCCGCCCTCAAAAGTCCGCACAGAGCCCGCCGACTCGACGGAGAACGTCCGGCTCTGATTTTGCTCGAGGCCCCCATGGGGCACCGTCGACTCGGGCGACATGCTCCGCGGGATGGGGGACTCGGAGCGGAGCGTCGAGTGGGAGGGGGCATGGGCATGGGGGTGTAGCGCGTCTCGGGCGGGTCAAACGTCGCGGCGATGCTGTCGCTCGAGTCGGACGCCGATGGGGCGTAGGGGTCTGTCGGCGGACGGAACGGGGCATCGAGGGACTGGCCGAGGCCGGTCATCTCGCGGCTGCCGCGGCGTTCAGCTTCGTCCGCTTCCCAGGCGTCGCCCGACGCTTGGATCCAGCCGTGCCCGCTCTTGGACGTCCGTTTGGATGGGGCTCCGCGTCCAAAGATACCGCCGAGCTTTTCGGACCAGGGGAGGCGGCTTTTGAGCGGTGTGTTTGAGGATTCGGATGGGTAGCGGCTATCCTGGCGTCGGACTTCGCGCTGGCGGTCCGAGGGCGAGTGGTCTCGCAGTAAAATGTAGATGGCCACACAGGAGACGAGGATGATGATGGCGAGGCCTACGACCAGGCCGATGAACCCTGGGTGTAGATTGAGCGCGCTAGAAGGTTGGAAGACGCAGATCCCGGCCACGTACCGCCCTGGCTGCCGCCTATCCGAGGGGCATCTCGTTTGCCATATTCAACGGCTCGGAGCAACTCTGATCTTGTTCGTGAAAGAAGAGGCATGATGACAGCGACCTCCCAGCGTTGTGGACGGAGGTTGTGAAGGGTGGGTAGACGTCGAGGACTACGGTGAGTTGGCTGAGGGTGAAACAAATTAAAGGTGGGCGTGATACATGCGCTGGGCCGGCGTGTTTCCCACTGGAGCTCATCTCCTTTCGGCCACCGCGTCATAGTCACAGACGCGACAAGTCACACCCTGCTTCAACCGAACTCTCATCTCCAAATATTCGGTTTCATTCCAGCGAGTGCTCAACGCGATTTTTCTGGGTTTTCTCTCGTTGCGCTGCTTTTCTTCCGACGCGTTCTTTCCTTGAATAAATATCTTGCCGGGCACCGGCTTGCAAATTGCAACGCCACGACTAGTAAGTATCACTCTATAATTATGGCCTCTCCTTCAGATTGATTAATACCGATTGTTAGACGCTGGTCGTCGACTTGAGTACTGCTGAAGACGTTAACGCACTCCGCAGCCTTTATGTGGACGAAACGTCTCTTTGCCCACGAGTCTCCCCTGCGCCGCCATGTCCTCCCCGTCTCTCGTTGGCGGCATTGCACTGCGCGCGTAAGGTCTACCAGCGGCGACGGCATTCTCTGCGGCGTACGGTCTCCTGATCCCCGTACTTGTCTATCGGGTTTTCGACAAACGCTGGCAGTATAATCTTGTTCCAGCTAATTTGCTTCGTAACGGAGCGGTAATTTTTCTGTTCTGCTTCGGTGGCGCACTGATTGGCATCAGTGCTCCCTCCACACAGCACTGGCCAAGCACCCAAACACAGAGACTACAGGACTGAGCGAGTGGACGCAGATCGGGTTGGCTCTGGGGTACCTCAAGCTCGCGGAGATCTGGTTGAAACTCGTCCGCGCGGTGCTCGTCAACAGCACAAAAGGCACCCATGCCTCGTGAAGCTCCTGCCAAGGGTTGTGCCCAAAATTCCCCAGATTTGGCCGAAAAAAGCTTACATCGGAGCGGATTCGAGGCCTCAAAAAGCTTAAATCGGACAAGGGTCGTCAAATTTTGCCAAAAACAGTCGAAAAATTCAAAATTTCTCTCCTGCCAGTGCCGCTGCTACAACACACCCTCTGCACTGCCCGTAGGTTCGGACTGGGAATCATCTCTATTGCCGCCCGCGATGCCAATTGATGATGTTTGCTGACCCAAACCTACTAAAGTCTGCAACTGTGGCGGAAATTTGCACCAACTTTCGGTTCAAAAAGTTTAACTTCGGACAAGGCTCTCGGATTTTTGGCCTACTTTGGGACAGGGAAAACACAAACTTTCGATCTTGAAAAGCTTGATTTTGGGACAACCCTTGGCAGGAGTTCTCGATTATCGACAGGACACGCTGATCCAGATGATAGACGATCCCTCCGCATTACCGGCGCGTTGCCCTGTATAGCACAACGCCCGATATACACGCTCTAGACCACGCGGCGCTGAACACACCGGGGGACAAAGCGGCGTTCTGCGTCCTGCATATACTCCCCGAATTCATCGGTTGGCTTTTTCAACGTCAAAGACATTTGTCAGACGGGAGTCGTGGGCGACCGGCGATGGCGGGACGAGACACCGAATGAAAGGGAGAAACGCGAGATGAAGGAGGCGAAGAAGAATGCATAGGTGCGGAATACAGCCTTGGAGCTGCATAGTCAAATACCAGCAACGAGCACCGGCAAAGAGAACGCCGCAACCTTTGCCTGATGTACCTTCGTCTTCTTTTTCTGTACATTACTGTCAGAGAGCTCGATTACCGTAAGCAAGAAATCGAAACGACAATATCAAACTCGCGATTGTACAGGACACTTGCTCCTGTGAATGATTAATTTCTAGTCATGTTCGAGTCTATGGTCATTGAGGTTCATCCAAAGCTCGTGGCCATGGTTTCACCTCAGTCAAGATCCACGACGAAGATACATAAAAAATCGCCTTTTTAGGTTGCGAGCGGTTGTTTGCACCTGTTACGGCGATCACTGCTCAAGTATGCGCGGTTTGAGGATCGCTCTTTCATCCCACCCCGAATCGGTTCAATATTTTGCTGTCACGCATCGTATTTGGCGCTCGCCTTGGCTGCACCTACTCGTGGTTGGTTATACACTCCGACTATCGCGTCTTCTCCGAGACCTCCGTCAGGCGACAATGACTGGAACTGTGGTCACTTAATCAATACCAACATAAGTGTACATGCAGGAGCGTAGCTCGGTGGAAATAAAGGAATAAAATGAATCGAAGAAAAGTTTACTGGGAAGGGCAAGAAGAACGTGTAGATGAAGGAGGAATGCCGGTCAATCGCGCTTGTCTGATGATAATACGTCAGCTCCGAAGAAAACATGGAGGCCGATCATAACTGCTCCTTTACATAGCCCCAATGCGTACCTCCTTCACCCGATCGCCAGTATCGGCGCCGATATCTTCTCTGCATTATACTCACGGCAGGGTACTTTCGTCTGCTCATCGAACGTACTCTCCCCTACCAAGTCCTCGTTCGAGTCGGAGCGTACCATGGCCAGTGTGCCTAGTCTGTCGTATCAACACATGGCCTCACGACAGAAAAATGAAATGACATACCAATGTCCATTTCTGGGTCCAGCTCTCGTTCCTGGTGGTCCGTGTGGATTTCGAGGACGTCCAAGACGGCTTCCGGATCCTCCTGGGGGGTGATGGCGGATTTGGTAAGCATCTTACACCAATGATCGGGCAGGCCCTAATATAAGTTGTTATTATGAGTCTGGTCTCCACGGTAGACATACCATATATGCATTTTTGGCAGGATTGAATTCGGCGTGTACTATGTGCACACAGTCCGAGGGCCAGCTCACGAGTGGCGAACCAGAGTAGATGCCGCCTAGAGTGCGGAGCGGTGAGCCGAAGATGCTGTTGAGTGGCACTGGCACTCGGGAGTGGATGTCTTCCTGCCAGCCTGCGATGCGCTGGATGAGCGATTGAATTGTCAGCCGGCTGAGACCCGCACCACATAATTCCTGGTTATTCTTCAGAGCTAAGAAATAGCTTTTCTGTCCCATAGTCTCGAGCAACAAACAGTAAGGTTTGACTTCTGTCCGTGTGATCATGACGATATGGTCCAAGCGAATGACAGATCGTTGGGGAGAGTTCTGTAAAAATTCGTTAATTAGTGATGATGCAGGATGAAGACAAGATAGGAGATAAGAAAAGAAAAGCTAACCGCCCGTGTTGTGACCAATACGACCGATAAAAGTGGATGAAAAATAGAGACAGATCGTACAACAAAGAAACAGTAGATAGAATCGACATACCTCGGATTTGTAAAGAGTGAGAGTCATATCCGTCAAGATGAGCCATTTGTTCTGCCAGAACAAACTGGCAAAAGCGCCATTCCCCTTGACGCCGACTAAACCTTGCCTTACGACGTTGAAAGTGTTACTTGTCCTCCGTGCGATAGAGACGACAGGGGACGGAAATGAAACGCCGTCGCCAATCACAGGAAGGTTTCTCTTGGCTAGCAATTTAGAATCTAGATCGCCCAACTTAAGAGGTCGTCGAATGTGCCGTGGTGATTTAGTTGGCGCAGACTGTTTCTCAGAAACGGCCGGTTGGGGACGTAGCGATTTTGGCCAAACCATATTTTCGACTACAGTTTGGGTCAAGGGCCTGGAAGAGGGGGTTTGCGCCCAGTAGGCCAATACATACTGCCAGAGAGAATCTGACATCACAGGGAAGCCAGATGGCCGTTCTGGCCGTTCCCCGTTGATGACCTTCATCAGTGCCCCAGGTTCGGATAGGTTTGCAAACGGAGGTCGTCCTGTATACAACTGGACAAAATCAGAAAACTGATGCACGAGAAAAAATATGCTACCTCAAAGCAGACACAGCCAAATGCATACACATCGCTAGCGGGTGATCGAGAAAACTTCATCCCGAAGCGGTCTGGATCCATCAATTCCGGAGCCATCCAGTAAAGGCTGCCTCCTCGATTTGTGGTCATAGAGGCAGTGGCATCGGAGAAAATACTGAGTCCGAAATCGGCCAAACATGCACTCCAGTCCTCGCCGATGAGAATATTTGCCTATGTTGGTATCAGCCGACCACGTATATGCATCGTTAGAAACCATGTACTCCTCGTAAGTCACCGTGAACAATGTTGCGGGAATGGAGGTATTGAAGACCTTGCGCAATTTCATAGAGCTTGATTAGGTTGTTAGATACACTGGTGACTCCAATCAGACAAAAGCTCACCAGCTTATCCACATTTGTATGGCCGTGATCTTGGATGTAGTTCATAACAGTCCCATGCTCCATCCACGGCGAAACCATGCAAAGAGATGACGGAAAACTATTCTGATCAATCCCCAAGAATGGTAAGATATTAGGGTGGTGCAAGTCTTTCCAGACCAGAGCTTCTCGGCAAAATTTCTACATTTAATGAGTAAGGAATGCGTTCTATGGATCGAAAACCCACCAAACGAATGCGACGCAGGTCTGCGCCACGCATAAAATGGACGGCCCGCATGTACTTCATAGCGACGATCCTGTTACCGTACGTTGCACGGAAGATGTCTCCATATCCGCCTCCAAAGGTGGGATGTTCTTCCTTTCCGGTCACTCCGGTGATGAAAAGTGAAGACGGGAGCTTGTCGCACGCTTCCGACAGCTTGCGTATTATGCGGCGTGCCATCCCACTGTGTTCCTGGGCCGGAAGAAACCCCTTGTCCAGTGCCTGACATAGGCGATCAATTGAAAGCTACGCAAATTGTGGAGATATTTACGCTTTGCACGACATCGAGGAAACGCTGGGCAGAATCACCTTCGAGGCATAGTATGGCTTCTTCTACAGATTTGGATTCGAAAGCGGACACAAGAAGTGTGGCAATCCGTTCATCGTCCACGCGTAGGGCAGATCTGAGTTTGGGGTCGCTTGCGAGACCAAGGTCGGAGGCTAACTGGAGGAGTATTAATTATGAGATGTCATGAACAATATGAAGAGTCTACACACCTCCAACAATGTCTTTCGGCATTCCAGGCTTTCTACCATGGCATTGACAATGCTGTCGGACGCCATTGAAAGTAAATAGCCATCCAGGGTCGCACGAAACCCGGCAACTTCAGTTGGACTTCGCCTGAACCCGCGTAAGACAAAAGGTTAACATGTTTTGAAAGACTCGCTGACTCCGGAATTCCGGCGCTACAAGCCTCTTTGAGGCATGAAATCAGCGCCTGTAAGCCCGTTAAGCACTCCATCCTGCGCATCGCAAACATCGAAATTACCTGATATATCAGTATCGGGCTGGGCATCGCGGCTCGATTCACAGGACAGTAGTTAGACCACTCCTGAACTAGAATTTTAGTTCTTGGATTCCCTTTCTTGCTGGACATGCCCACTCATTGAGCACCGCTGAGCATCAATGACAGAGACGTTGATGGTAAACATAGATGCTGTTAGCTTCCACAGGCGGCCAGATCAACACCGGTTTTTCGGCTTGATCTTATGGGCAGTCCACCATTATATAGCGTTGTTTACTTCACTTAGCCAGCGGTACCAAGATGTATCCGACAAGAGATTTGGTTGCAACGTTGCGGATAGCCAGACGATACTTTGATTCCAGTTGGCCATCACACATGTAGGTGTCGTTCGAAGATTAGATCAGTAGGCAATGAAAAATCCATGAGCAACTTGAGAGGTGGTTTGAAAGCATTTTCAAGTTGTTCAGGTTTGGTCCTTTACGTCAAAATCTCCATAAGGCAAATACGTTTTCTTCTTGCAGCGACCGGCTGAACCGCGAATTCAATCTGAGGGGCTTTCAAATTCACGCTCCTTTATGCAGATCTCTTTGCCCATTGACAGCTCCCCTCTTCCGCGCGAAGTATTCAGCTCGAGGATCACAGCAAGTTGTCCACTTTGACCGGCCTTTGCACTGGAACAAGAGCCGCTTGGCGGCTCAGCCGGTTGAGCTACTGTCGAGCTGTTTCGAGTCAGTCACGCTTCGGTTAGTTTTTTGTGTGGTGGTCGGACGCACGGGCTGAGAGTATTTCGTCGTCGAAGGCTTGACGGCTGGAATTCGTGTTTAGGGTCGATTCCGGACCCCGGTATATCCTTGTTGGTAATGGAGACTAAAAAAAGGCCATATAACAATCCCATGCTTCAACCAAGGTGCGCCCTCATCGCAAGTATACCGCGGATTCATGCAATGTACCTATTCTTAGCATGGAAAATTTGGGCAGCGAACCCGACACCCGATACCGTCACTGCGTATTGAAGATGGATCTGAATTCCTTGCACCCGGCGATGTCACCACGCGAATGGATTCTGCCCATTCAATGCATGATAGCAATCAGTTTCCTCCAGCCGCCCAAGGTCCAAAATAGCGACTGAATAAGAGAATCGGAGCTTACTGCCCGCACTGGGAGTCAGGGATCGACGGGAAGCAGGGTATAAAAGCAGCTGCATGAGTGGCTCCTTTCCCCAGACCATAATGTTTTCGCTCTCGTTCAAATTGACTGCAGCTATCGCTCTGGTCGTCGCCTCCTCGGTGACCGCCACCCCGACCCGTAGGCAGATGTGCTCCCCTCAGTTCACGCCGGGGACGGGATATGATATCCAATCGTCCATTAATGGTACGCTATACAGTGTATTTGCTAATGCGTATATAAACCAATGTCCTTCAGACACGTTTGTCTGGCTCTTCAACGGTGCGTCGGCCGGAAGCCCCTCCGCCGTCCACTTGGTACGCAGACAATCGTCCACGAGTCCCTCTCATCCCGCTCACACAATGTTTCCTTTAGGAAGTAATCCCTCTCGGTATCCAACCCTGGTTTTTCACCGAGACCTCCAACGGAGGATGGACCATCTCGTGTGTCGCATTTCTCCTTATTTTAAATATCAACTGATTTATTGCAGCATCGACTCCCCCGCCGTGACCTGCGTCCTTGCTCCCTCCAATGCCCTATTGACCACCGGATCTTGCACCTCCTCCTCCGCCGACCTGACCATCTCCTGCGCGTCGTGCGGCGACGATGCTGCCCCGCTACGGACTGCACCCTCTCTATTCCTGCGGCAAACGAGTGCATTAACGTCCCCGGGGACAGCCATGGGGATCCTTCGATTAGGAGTGCAGAATGCACTGGGAGCCCGCAGCAGTTGTGGAATGTCGTGACCCCGTAAGGAGCATCCGAGGGCGACTGCGCAGTTTTCTTTTTATTCTGTTCTGTTCGTTATGGACTAGGTTCACGGTTACATTTTCTATGAAAGGTTCTTCCAATTGCGTGGTCTGTGAAGAATGTTCTAGTAGACTGGCGTTTTTTGTCTGTCATTAGTATTAATTTTGATCCATGTCCGATAACAAGCTCGTTGAACCATGTATCTCAATAAGGGTGCTCAATTCTGACGTCTTGGATGGACTCGACGATGGATGGGACAATGGTTGGATATAAGAGCTCCAGCTTTTCGGTGGATTTCACGTATGGATCGGTGCCACCATTCGTCGCGGTCGAGACTCGGAGATCAACGACAAGTTGAGTCTCCGAGTCGACCTGGGACCTATACCAGGGACTTGAAAATAGCGAGAAGTGAGATATAACTATCATGGGACAGCTCAGTGGGCTTGCCTGCCCAATGTCTGCAGTCAAGATCCAGATCGGACCGAAGATAATAAATCGCCTTTTAAGGACGCGAGCGGTTGTTTGCACATGTTAGGCCGATCTTGCAAACTCGCTTTCATAATCATAGCCAAGGCGAAGTTGTAGACAAAAATCCCGTTCAGACTATGGGACGAGGCGCTCTGCCGCTACTCAAAGGCGTTAAATGCGAAGAATCTATGCTCATATTTTTTTGCGAAGCACGGCGTTCATCGAGAACAGCAGACTGGTCGACTTTTTAATTTCAACCTCACCTTCAAGTTGCCAGTCCAGGAACATATCTGGGTCCAGATAGAATAAATATATATAGTCGGACAATGGTGACTTGCCGTAAGGTAAATTTATTCCTCCAGAATATTCAGCTTGATGCCAGGACACCGGCCTTGGGATGGGAAATATTCCTGCAGAATAAATATACCTTACGGGAACTCACCAATCACCAAGTGCTTCCGAACAGGAGGTTAAATCGAATCGAAGCACTGCAGCAACACTGAAAAGTCACCTCTTGTCTGAATCGGCGATAAACACCAGGCACGGTTCAATTTAAATGACGACCAGCTTGAGTACGATAGTGAAAAGGCAATAATAGAAGTTTGAACTGATCGTCATAAAATTGAACCGAGGACACCACGCACAGCTACTCTCCGGGTTAACAGAAGAAAAGATTCTCCTAACAACCGAAGTAAAACTCTTTCATTCTTAATACATCTATCTACGACAGCCTACAACGAACCAACCGTTTTGAAACCTCGTTCGTTAACCACGGTGCCGGGGCTGCATTTTTCACGCCTCATAGACAAGTCCTTAGCACCTATAAGCGGGTCAACAAAAATTGATCAGAGACTCTAAATCGCCTGCAAAGGACAGATTTCAACGGTAATTCAAGAACATGTACAGAAACTTGATCGATCACTAGCAGCGTCCAAACATCCTCAAATACATCAACGCCCAAACCTATATATGGTGTTTCCTTTTTCAACCACCAAATTTCTTGCAAATCATTTCCAGGTACAAGGAGAGGCAGTTACATTCAGTCTCATACTGGCATAAACTAGGTGGTGGTAGACATAACTATGCAAATCTATTGAATGGTGTATTCTGTACCAGGCATCCCAAACCTCAGCTCTGAAATATCCCTCGAGGTCCGTCCGTTTCGTATATCCTCCCGATGCACCGCTCGAACATGTAGAACAATTCGTGTGGATAAGACACTATGCATAACCCGCAAAAATCTGAAAGCTGATTAAACAATTTATAAAAAATGTTGTGTTTCACTTACGTGTTGAAAAGATCTACCAGTTCAAGCTGAAAATCACATCTGTATGCCGAATTGATGCATTAATTTGGAGACTCACCGGAGCCCATATGAGAACTGCCATGTTTCCGGCAGAAATCACTACGGGGCATGTAAGTAGATACACTCGGACATATATAAAAACTTGCAGAAAAGAAAAACAAAGTACGTAATCCCATCACGGTACAGTACTATGATCAATGGGCTGGGTGAATGACGGAACCGGTTGATCCCCACCCAAATTGTACAGACCATTAGTACTATGATTTTGTTAAAATACTGTTCAGAAGCAAAACAAAGATTTACCAGTTTCACCGAGGAGAACAAGAATGAATGCTACTACAAGAATTATGCTGCCATCAACCAGGTGGCAGCCTGCCACAATAGAGAGGGGAGGTGGGCCGACTAATTATTGATCAACTTGCATGCCAAAATGACACCCCAGCAACTCACATTTCAGACTCTTCAAAAACAACGAGAGGACAATGATGGTCGTAAAAGCAATAACCTGTCCAAAATTCAACATAAAACCAGAATATGGAGAGCATTTGAGTATACCACGAATAGCAACACAAGGGCAATGAGGCACGTGCATTACAACCCAGCAATGCATATGTGCGAAGAATAATAATAGCTGAATTCATGAGGATGATTCAAAATAAAGTTGAAAAACATACCCTCTGCTGTCGCAATGCCGAAGAAAGTCCCCCTGACAATTATGTTTACAATTAATCAATCAAATCCAAAGATACCGACTCACATGAGGAGGAAGCGTAAAGGGGGAAACAATACTTTGGAGAATTTTATTGTAATCCTCAACTGAAGCAGCAAAACATACATGAATATCAATTTTCGAAGTTAGTTCATCTGAAACCAAATGATTAGGTTCTCAATGGTATCAAATAAATTACACTTACACCCCAATACTAGCGGAACATCAATGAAAGGCGGATATCGCGCGCAAAAAAATAATATCTTGCTAAGACTCCACTTCGAGGGCCATACAAGAGATACCTAAAACAGGATTACAGTTGCATAAATGCCAAGGTGGACAACCTACTTCAAGCTCCAGGGACAACAAGTAATCGAAAACCTGGGGGTGTGCATTATCCATAGGGGTAGTGATTGATTGACTGAATTCATACAAGAATTGTCATGCTGGCGACTATGAAAGCACAAATTAATGAATCTGACAAAGCCAGAGCAGACCAGATGTTGGGTACCATCCATATACTTGGGTAATTGAATCAATTGCTGTTTAATTAGACAAAGCTACGGACTTGCCTTTACTTGCTGAAGGAGGAATGCTGACGAGACATGAGATGGAGAAACCTCCATTCTCACCAAGTAAGAAGGGGACTTGGGATGCTTTGGATTACACGCTCAATTTATAGAGGACTGCCAGTGCCCACGGCTGACTTGACCTGAGGCCAGCGTTGGAGCCGAAGTTGATTATAGAACATGAATCTGTTACAGGTACCTGCTGATCCTTGACAAGTAGATAACATTTAAATCCAGGAACGAGAGCTGAAGGAACTCCTTCTAAGCATGGAATAGAACCATGGTTACAATGATCATGCAGCCTTGGTGCTGGACCTGTAAGTGCCATGTATGTCAGAAGGAATAAGTTATTTCACTGTTCACAGCATCATCTTCGATTCACCCGAGATAAGTCCTCCCTCAAGTCAACATCTATCAATGATACAGCTCTGCGGAGTTTTATAACGGCAGAAGCAGCTGCTCGGCCGCTTCGTGGCTTCGCATCCGGCACGACATTCAACTGTGAAGGTTTATGTTGAGAATTATATTGACTTAAGAATAAGTCCCTAGAAATTTACTGAAAAAAAAGGGCAGAGAGAATCTGCGGTTTGGCATTCACACGTTCAAGTTTATTTGACAGCCAGACCGAACGCGACAGAAAACGGCAGGACGGGCTTGGAAAGTAACGATGCGGAGTTTAAAAAGGCTTCGGACAGACAGGCGTAATTTTCTAAAGATGGTGATACATGAAAAAAGAACAGTGTCTGTGAGAGTTTATTCGGACCACATCTTTTTCCCTCTTCCATCGTGACTGGCCATCTCTCAGTGGTACTATGTTGTTTGGTAAATCTTGGAACCCAGACGGCCTTGCAAGTGCTCCACAATTCTACCACCAGAAAAATGTGCTTACCAGTCTTAGCACATATATATTACCGGTGGAAGCACGGGATTGGGGCTCTCTCTTGCTCTCCTTCTAACTGAGAAAGGTGCCCATGTGTCTATTGTAGCCCGAAACCAGGGTCGATTAAATAAAGCCTTACTGGCTATGGAGGTAAGAATGATACTAAGGAGTTCATAATAGCCCTCACTCACATGTTTCTTTTTGTCCAGAAATGCCGCCAGCATCCAAACCAACTCTTGACAGCATATTCATTTTCCTTGGACAATGCCGCTGAATCCACTGCTGCACTTGAGGCCGCTTGCAAGCAACATAATGGGCATGCACCAGACACTGTTTTTGCCTGTGCTGGTAGCTCTAAGCCGATGTTTTTCATGGATATGAGTGAGCAAGACTTGCGAGAGGGAATGGTCAATGGTTACTGGGTTCAGGCATGGACAGTCATGGTGAATTCCCTTCTATCCAACAAATACAACCTGATGCCAACGTCTACTATTCAGGCAGCTGCGAAAAAAATGGTCCGAGACGGATCCAAAGGCAAAATTGTTCTTGTTTCTTCGACATTAGGATACATGTCCTTCGTTGGATGGGCATCATATTCTCCGGCAAAGCATGCACTAAGAGGTGCGGGTATGGTGTGTTTTCTATTTCTATGCTTACTTGAGGGTTCAGGTCTTGCGGATACCCTACAATCCGAGTTCATGCTGTACGACATCGACATTCACATATTTTTCCCGCCGACAATGTTCACACCGGGATACGAAGAGGAGAACAAGACCAAACCACAACTCGTGCTGGACATTGAAAGCACAGACGACGGAATAACCCCTGAGGCTGCAGCCCACGCACTTGTCCAGGGTAACGCCTACGAAAATTGCTATCAGATTTGCGTTGAATCTCGGATAGGCATACAAAGAGGCTACACACACATCACCGCGGATATGATCACGGAACTCTTCCGAGCCTCGACGCGCGGCGTAGCTCCAAAGCACAACCCCCTCCTTGATATTGTGTATGATTTGGCGGCATCGGTGAGGTCGTTTGATTCTCGTTTCACAAAGTTGCTCATACATATCAGATCATCGCTCCGATTTGGAGAATGTCAGTTGACAAACGGGTCCGCGCCCACCGCGCCGAACATCAAGAATATCTTCGTCGCTCCGGATTCTTTGCCTGAAAGAAATGCGAAGGTCGTTCCAGTGCTCGCTTGAAACCTACAGTATAAATATTGATTCGATGTCTAAGAGAAATATGCAGTTTGCGCAGGAAATTTTTGTTTGGGAGGATTAAATATCCAGTTAACGTACCTATCCATCCAGCTTTCTTGATTCTTGCCGCGGCACACATCCTAGTTGCAGATAACTTCCTTCCGGATTCCGGAACTTAGATGGAAACACAGAAATGGACGCAGAGTTTCTGCAAGTATGGCAGTGGAATACGACGTATCAAAGAGATTGCTGTGCAAAAGCTTCCAGACTAGAACCTGCTCGTGGGGCTGAACGTGGGCTATCTTGTCTGATTGAAATTGTCGCTCAGTGATCGAATGCATCTCTATCTGGCAGTGACAGTTGAAAGAGGAACGATAGACATGTTTCAATTTTAGAGCAAAGTTCGGCAAGGAGCTCCAACGTGTTGGTAGGCCCACAAGAAGCTCCGCGCAGGGGCGAACTCTATATTCATGCCGGAAATCCGCCTCCGAAGCCTCCAATTAGGTGGGAGACAGTCCTACGTACCTAGGTACCTCAGGTAGACTTCAATCAATTTTTTGAGCACTTGGCAGAGTGAAAACCACAGGAAGAGAACTAGAATAGTGCACACGCTCCACAGTTGTGCGTCGGCCCGAACTTTGCTCTTAATTCAAACATGTCTATCGTTTTTCTTTTGCCTGGAAGCACTGGCAGCACGTAAGTATCAGAAGAGATTGAAGCACAAACCTTTCGCACCAGAATCTGCTGAAGACAATGATGGACGGCGACCAACGCGCACATCATGGCCCAAAAATATTAATGCAAGATCATCAAGAAATGCTGTACGGACCGCGGAAAAGTACAAGAAGGACGTACGTTCCGTGAGTTCAGAAGCCTCCACCGATGTGACCGGATCCTAATTTAATACCCTAAAAGTGGACTTGGTGAAATTGAGCACAAACGCGTATTCACTTGGCCGTTAGGAGAGACACGTTGGCTACCAAGGGGAAAAGTCATGATCATTGAACCTAAACTCCCCATCTTGAACCATCGAGTATAAGGACTTGAAGTGCGGGCGATTCGGACAAGAGAAGAGCGGGTTAATCATAATGCTTGATTTTACGGCCGCTCTTTCGCCGCTTTGCTTTGCCCACTAACTTGTTCTATGTGTGCCTGATCTGCCTTGTCTTTTGCCAGGACTCGACGGAAAACGTCCGGCTCTGATTTTGCTCAAGGCTGCCATGGCAGTGTCGACTCGGACGACATGCTGCGGGGGATGGAGGACTCGGAACGGAGGTTGAATGGCGCGGACGGGTCGTACGTCGCGGCGATACTTTCGGTCGACTCTCGAGTAGGACGGCCCAGGGGCGTAGGGGTCTGTCGGCGGACGGAACGGGCATCGAGGGGCCGGTCATCTCGCGGCTGCCACATCGGTCAGCTGTATCAGCCTCCCAGGAGCTCCGACGCCTGAGGCAGGAGAAAGCCGCCGCGTCACAGTCACAGGCGCGACAGGTCACACCTAGCTTGAAACCAAACCTCATCTCCAATTTCATTCCAGCGAGTGCTCTCAACGCGATTTGAAAGTACATGTCTATCTTGACTCGATTTTTCTCTTCTTGTGCTGTCTTTTCTTTGCGCGTTCTTCCTTGAATAAATTTCTTGCTGGGCACCGGCTTCGAGTCTTTAGGCAAATTGCAACGCCACGACTATCACTTTATGGCCCCTCTCCTTCAGATTGATTCTTTTAGACGCTGGTCGCCGTGCAGAAAATGTTAACGTTTGGCAGCTGGTCATGTGTGCACCGCCTTCACCCTATATCTGCGCAGTTGCTGTCGACACTCATGGCCGTTACTGAAGGTGAAGTCGTGGAACCGCCGCCATACATCAACGACCCGACAATTGAGCCGCTGGCCACCCGCAGACATGAGGATTATTACTTCGAGGATGGGAATCTGGTGATTCAGGTGTGTTCTGGAGATCATTCTATTTGCAGATGATTTACTAGTATTGTGCAGGCCTCAGGCATCCTATTCAGAGTATGGGATGGGGCGCTCCGCCGGCACTCAAAGGCGTTCCCCGTCGCGCCGATTTCGCTGCTCGACAAGGTCCCCGACGGCGCGGACGACGAGCACCCCCTGGTGCTCGAGGGCATCGAGAGCGCCGACTTTGAGCGCCTGCTTTGGATCATCTATCCCCCGTGCGCACCTCTCTCCCCTATTTCTCCATCTTCTGCATACCAATATCAATGTTCGCCCCTCCGTAGGGTCCTCGGCCAATGCAAAGCCACCACCCCGCGCGACTGGATCCCGATCCTCGACCTCGCGACACGGTGGAAGTTCCTCGACATCCGCGAGCTGGCGATCCGCGAGCTCGGCGCGTTCGAGATGGACGCCGTGGAGAAGATCGAGCTGCAGCACCGGTACCACATAAGGCGCCAGTGGGCGTACGGCGCGTACGTCGCGCTGTGCTCGAGACCGCATGCGTTGGATGTGATTGAGGGGAGACAGCTGGGGATTGAGACGACGGTTAATGTGGCGTTTGCGAGGGAGAAGCTAGACAAGTGGGGGAGGAAGAAGCCCGAGGAGGTGAAGAAGGTGGTTTTGGAGGTATTTGAGATATCCGAGTGATTGCTCAATTGTATTTTACCCGGTTCGATGTAGAACATGGACCAATAGCTCATTAGAGAAGCTGAAGCGGTTTACTTGCCCGCCAACATCTGCATTTCCCTCGCTGTAAAACACACAATGCGCCCATGATTGCATCTACCCACACGCTCGAGTACTTTTCAGATTTTTGCGGGACTTGCTAGAACGACTCTCGACACGACACAAACGAACAGAAAGACGAGCATGTGCATACGCATAATATCCGCATACATAACGCCACGGCGCGCGGCACAAATTTTATCGGTGGACAGACGCCTACTCCTCATCCTCCTCATCCCCACCCTCCTCCTTCTTCGCCGCCGCCGCTGCGCGCTTGCGCTTGACGCGACCCGGGCGGCCACCGCCGTACGGCGAGGTCAGCGCAAAGTCGATGTGCTTCTGCGAGTCGAGACGGACGACGAAGGAGGGGACGTTGACGATTTGGCGGCCGACGCTGGGGGGGGGTGTTAGTTTGATGTGGTGGGAGGGAGGACGAAAGGCGAGTGTGGAAGGAAGAGAAGGATTAGGGGAAGAGGGAAGAGGGAGGGATGAAGTACGGTGAGGGCGGGGATGGACGTAGGGTGGAGTTGCGCAAGGTTTGTCAAAAAAGATGTGGGCAGAAGGCGGAATATGTAAATGTAACGAAAAGTAGGTGAGACGAAGACAAGGGTGTCGATGAGGGGAGCAACGAGACGAGTGCGTGGTAGGAATAAAAAGTAGGAAAGGGGGAAAATACGAAACGACGAATCCTCGCACTCACCGAATATGGCGCTGACGGATCAAAGTCCTGGCGTGGTGGATGCTCTTTGCGAGCCCGCTCTTGAACACCTGCGTCTGCAGCCTGCGCTCCAAGAAATCCTCAATCTTGAGCGCGAGCACGTAATCGAGCCGCATGCGGCTCTCGTCGAGCACACCGATGCGCACGAGCCGGCGGATGAGCGCATTGCCCTCGAAGAGACGCTTGGGGTCCTTGTCGTCGAGCTTGAGCAGCTCACGCGCGGCACGACGGATCTTGGACAGGATCAAGGCGATACGCCAGATCTCGCGCTTGTTGCGCAGGCCGTACTCGCCCGCGAGCTGTGAAAAAAAAAAAGGTTAGGTATGTACACTATCAAAGACCATGGGACAGCACCTTGAGCTCGGAATCGAGCCGCGCAGACTCGAAAGGTCTACGGGGGACCTTGTATCTGCGGAAATGGGGCGACGGCTTTTAGCAAGCACGTTTAACGCAACCCTCCACCAAAGGTGGATCTTGAATGGATGTCCTCACGTTTTAGAGTGGTTCCTCGGGGCCCTAAGCAGCGTCAGCACACATTCTACCCTCGACGAGCGACGAACCTGGGCATTTTCTTGCTGCGAGGGTGAAAGTCTTGATGAAACGAAAACGCGAGAAAGCGGATGACGGACGAGTCACGTGCAGCTAAGCAGCTTTAACACAGCCGTTCCCAATCGGGTCATCTAATCCACAGACGCAAGCAAAAAGTGTTCTACCTTTCTACTCGTCACCGTCGTCGACGACCTCCTCAAGATGCCCCACTCATTCGGTTACCGGGCGCGCACGCGCCACATGTTCAAGCGGGGCTTCAAGGGTGCGTTGGCGTTGTTCAGAGGAATCTAATGCTAACTGGAGGACACAGAGCATGGCCCCGTAAAATTGTCGACTTTCCTCATCAACTACCACGTCGGGGACATCGTCGACATCAAGGCGAATGCCGCACAGCAAAAGGGCATGCCCCATAAATACTACCATGGGTGTGTCCCTTTCTTTTTCTAATACTGCCCAGCTTTTGCTAATCATATACTCTCACTCGCAGCCGGACAGGCATCGTCTACAACGTGACGCCCTCCGCCGTCGGTGTCATTGTGTACAAGGTCGTCGGGAACCGCTACATCGAGAAGCGTGTCAACCTCCGCGTCGAGCACGTCAGGCACTCCAAGTGCCGGCAGGAGTTCCTCGACCGCGTGAAGCGGAACCACGAGGCGCACGTCGAGGCGAAGGAGAAGGGCGGTGAGTTTGCGTCCATTTCTTGCCCGTACCGCAATTGCGGACAGCGAGAGGAGTACACGGGTACTGACGAACACATTCGCAGTGCGCGTCAACCTAAAACGCATTCCCGCGCAGCCGCGCGAGGCCCGCACCGTCGCCTCCGCCACCGGCGACAACATCGCCCAGACCATGGTCCCCGTCCCATACGAGACGACGATCTAGGTATATCTCTTCCGCCTTCATCCTTCGAATCCAAGGGTTGACCACCATGCGTCAGGCGTTGTCGGTGCTGGGTGTCGTGCGTGCGTGTCGGTGTCGGTACTGGTACCATGTTGCGATGTATGCTATGCTGCTATGCGATTCCATGCAAGAGTTGCGAGGGTCGTGCAGATGCAGACCGAAACATGTTTTTTTCTTCTCTGGCGATCAAATCTTGAGACCTCGTCGTTCAGGCCGACTTGATTCCACATCCCTGCTCAGTGCTTTATCTTTTCGCTACCTCCGCTCATCTCCCTCACACCTTCCTTCGTACTTGTTATTCCTCCCTTATCCTCGATCCATATTCCGCGCGCCCTGTAAGAGCAGAAATCACACCCACTACACCGCAAACACAAGTCTTCAAGATCATCGTAGCCGTACTATGTAAATACACAGTAAGAATTGAAGAAGCACAACGCATGCCAAAACATTTGAGAGTGGACTCAAGCGTCATGACCAATTCATCTTATTTCCCCGTGGCACGATAACCCCCGGACAAATACCAAGCCCGGTGCTCGGTCCCCGTGCAGAAGGTAGTCTGCTTGGAAACGTCTGTCAATGCGCTACTTGGGATGTGCAACTACTTCATGAAGGTACCAGATGTGTGGTACGAGGCAGGGGCGACCATGCCGGATTGCAGGTGAAGGCATTCTTTCTAATTTCTATAGCTTGGGTTCTTCGAGTTCTTGTAGCTGGCACGCAGTTCGGGATCCCAAGACTTCAAGCTTGCATGCGAAAGATTATCATACAAATTAGTCGACCTACTAGATACACAGTTGGAATACATTATCCCCCTCCTAAAGTCAAGAATTAATTGAAGAACGAAGTGATCTTGGACCCAGAGGCCTTCGGGGTATCCACCTTTTTCTGTCCAAAGGTTAAAATCGAAATGATATGCAACAACGCGGCCTACCTTGGGCGTAGGTTTCGACTTGTACCGACATGAATAATGAGATGGCGAGTATCTAGCGCAGAGCACACACCTTTTTCGGCGATGAGGGGCCGTCGACTATTTCGATCTCGTCGTCTGAGGATGGAGGGGGCTTCTTCTGTTCAAACTCGGTCGGAAATGGAAATGGTCTTTATTAATCCGCTTCCTACCTTTGGTGTAGGTTTGGACTTTGCGAGCGGCATCAATAAATTTAACGATCAGGGAGCATTCAGGGCAGACGACCTACTTTCTTCGATGCCGAGGGTCCGTCAACCACTTCAATCTCGTCGTCGTCTGCCGGAGAAAGGGCGCGTTTCGCAGGAGTCTTCTTGGGACTCGAGGCCTGCGCCTGTTTCTGCTTCGTGAACATGGCTTGGATGCCATCTTTGCGATTCGCTACCGGCTCGATGAAGGTCGACGATTCGGTGCCGACTTTGCCGACTTCCTTCGGGACTTGGTAGCTAAGTAAGGTGCGTTAAGATGCGCCGAGACGTGAGCGCAGGGGCGCGCGCACCATTCCAGAGCGCAGGTAGTTGGGGCGAGCAGTGGAACAAGGTCTTGGCTCCATTTTTGCGAAGAGGTGTCGAGCCACGCGTTGAGCGCTTCGGGGGTGTGCAGAATGACGGGCTGGCGTTCGTGCAGCCATGAGAACGACGAGTTTGCGGCGGTGGTGACAATCGTGAAGGTCCACAGCGTCTCGGTTTCACCTAGGTAGACATAACATGCCGGGGGGATGTGAGCTCTAGGACTATGAACGTACCATGTAGCACAACAGAGTCGTACAAGCCGGCCATGAGCATGAGCCGCCCGTCTTTCGGCTTCACAAAATGAGGCAGCTTGCTTTTTCCCTTGGTAAGCCACTCGTAGTACCCCTGGCACACCACGGCGCAGCGCTTGGGACCCTTGAGACTTCCCCACATGCCGCCGCCTTCGATGAGATTTTCCGAGCGCGCATTGGTTGTGTTTAGATTCTTATCTTCAAATTTGCTGTAGTGCGGCACCAGTCCCCATTTCATGGACGACATGACGAGCTCAGAGTTGTTGTGCTCGCGCCGCCGGACGACGGGGGCCTGGGTATGCGGGGCGATGTTGTATCGTGGGACGAATGCGTCGCGGCGCTCCCATTCACCGACGGACGCGTCGTAGCCATTCAGCTGCTGAATTTCTTCTGGCTAGGATATTGGGTAATCTACAAGCCGCGAAGCTGGAAGCAGGGTGTACTCACTTCCAACCGGAGACTGAATCGTCCACACATACTTAAGTTAATGCGCGTGAAGCAGAGGACGGCGTTACAAGTCACGCACTGTCGCGACGAGTCACATCACTCTAGCCCCTATATACTCTACATCGTTTTATTTCTTGATTGGTCAATCGTGCAACGCCTTGGAGTATTTGTTTACTTCTCTGGCAGACCTTTGGTTACTCATGCTCAACGCACCCACTGCCGCCCCACTCCGTCGGCGTTCTTTTGCGCATTGGATGGTCACACACCCTGCCGGATTCCTGACTCATCTCGTACTTGTTTCCCTGTTGCACTTCCCAGGCGCTCTCTCGTACATACTCTTTGCGATCGAAGAAACCGAGCCAGCACCGGTTCTCTTTCTGTGCGCCTCCGCCATGGCCGGCTGGGTTGTGACCTTGGTCCTCGCGGTTTCCATCGCCTATCTTGATGCCCTAAGCCTTGTTGCGGAGCCTCTAGCACTGTTCAGCGTGACTGTTTTCACTGTCGGTCCGTTTATACAGCGCTTATACGGGTTCCGTCTCTAATACCTCACTCACCAGCGCGCTTCAACTTGAAGCTTGACATAGCTCCCTTCTACATAACTATTGGCCCCATTTTCGTAGCGGTGCCTCTGATGTGGAATTACGTCCTGATAACCGTTGGGCTGGAATGTCGGGTTCTCACCTTCGCGTACTTGAGACATTGCCGCAGCATCGCGTTACACGAGTTTCCAAATAGTTCTTTCAATACTGGGGACAGGGACGTTATGCGGGAGGCTGGTCCTGCTGATGGTGAGGATGACTCGGGGCAGACTGAATTAATGGATGTCTCCCGTACGTCGCCCCTCAGGCTTTCGTCGTCTTGATACGGAATGTTGAGACTGCTTAGACTCAGAACCCAACTATGCGCATACTCCGTCATCTCGAAACGAACAAAGATTGAATGGTGTCGTGTAACTACAAACTACACCACTATGTCTTGTCGATATTCGCAAACCGACTTGTTCTGATGGTTAGCGGGCCACCTTAGCGTTCCTGGTTTTAATCATGCATAAGCCAGTACCAGGAATAACGCCCTGCCGCATTTCTCTCTTCCCTCCCCCCTCTCCCGCATTATTTATTTTGTTGCCGGCACTAGGGAATTTCTTCTCCCGCCGTGATTTTGTCTTTTTCGCCGCTGAAAGGGATATGAGAAAACCGGGACATCAAAGTCAGCGCCATTTTGGGAAATGAATATGTTCTAGCCTCTAACCCAGAGGCTCCGGGAAAAGCCTAGATGCGCAAGCCGCCGGTTCACTCACTTAAAAGGTCGGGTGGGTCAGATGTCCACTGTATTTGAGTTGTCTGCGTAAATACACATGCCTAGGCTGTTGCCGGCATTCCCGGACTGACCTTAATCTTATTCGGAAACACTACCGTCCGCATACGAATATGGTAATTTCTGGGCATTTCTCAAATTTGAACTATAAATACGATCGGCATGCAACAAGGTGCCAGCCAACAATACCGCTGCTCATTCTAGCCCGCCTTGACGTCCTTGGAGGCAGCTGCTTCCAGTGGCTCGCCCATGTCAGAAATATCAATACCGTTTCGCTTCAGATAGTCTTTCCACGCCTCGTCCTCCACCTCCAGGTCGGTCGAGGTCTGCAGGGCAGATGTCAAGGTCATAGCGCCAAAGAGGCTGGCAACGGCGACGTACTCCAGGAATGGTCAACAATGTCACAATGGCACCAACCATGGAAACCGCGCTTCCGACTAAACGCCAATTCAGTTTGAATCCTCGTTTCAAGAAGACGCTAGAAGGGACTCACTAAGGAAGACAGCTTGCTGGCCCGTGAAGGTGGAAGGGAAGGCGTCCTGAATGGGGGTGAAGACCTGTGTGCCGATCGCAGCTCCTGCTTTGCCCCAAGCAGCCTAGATGCACACTCAGCGGAAGGACTCGCACATTTCGTGGGCTTGAAACGAACCGAGAAGCCAAAGAAGTGGCCTCGAAGTGCAGCAGGGTAGACTTCTCCAGCGATGAGGATTGTCGCGATGCCAGGACCGGCCTCAGCGGCTGCCAAGAACAATCCATCTGAGAGAGGGCAAGCAGGGTGAGAGCAGGCCAAGGAGCCAGCAAGTCGTGACTCACACATAACGATAAAAGCACCAAGGTGGTTCTGGATGGGACCCAGAGCGCCGCCCAGGATCATGCCGAGTATGCCTTGGAGAGCGAAACCCAAAGCTTGGGTGTTCTTTCGACCCAGCTTCTCGATAACGAGGCCGCCGACAAGGCAGCCAGGCAAATAAAAGGCACTATTACACGGGTCAATTTGGACGGACGGAATCAAAAAAAAAAATGGTTCCCAGCACTCACTTAATCAAAGTGCCTAGTGCGATGTTGCGCAGGACAGTGTTGCTAGGGTTCAGTTGCGAAATAATGGTGGAAGAGAAGAGGCCGAAGGGATACGAGCAGAAGTCGTAACTGCGAGCTTGCGTCACTCCCCAAATAGGAATACGGCCGTAGCAACTCACAGAAACCACTTGGATGGTCAGTTTGAGCAGTTGAGGCAGAAATTGAGACGTACGCAAGCACATGTTCCGATGATGCGGCGCCAGTACCTTTTCACAGCGAGCATCAAGACGCGAAAGGTGATTTGCCTTCCCTTCATCGCGTGGTTGCGGAAGGCAGTGGAATTAAGCATTTTGATCCTGAAGTAGAACACGCACAACGGTGGCACCAAGCCAAGGGTGAGACAGATGCGCCAGATGCCGCCGTAGCCACGCGTCGAAACGGTGTTCAAACCAAATCCGTAGGCCGCCATGACGATCATGGGCACCAGGCCGGAAAGGACGAAGCCAAAGTCGATGGCTAGGTCGCCGACGCTGGCGATGAGGAAGCCGCGCCACTTTCGGACCTAGTACCATCCACATTCTTACTTAGAACCAGCTAGGAAACAAGTAGACTTGACTTGCATGCTCTGTTTCATCTGCTGCTTCGATGGCTGCAGTGCCGCAAACGGGGTCTGTTTTCCAGTTCAGTATGAGCTCACAACAAAACTGTAGTAGGGACTAACACTCTCCGCCGGCACCACTATCCCGCCAGATCAGCTCTTAAGTCAATCCATGCATGATGCGAGGACTTGGGCTCACACTCCAGCGAGGCCTCTGCCCACAAGCAGCATCCAGAGGAGGCCTTGCGGGGTTCCACCATGAGCTGCAGCGCTGATAATGATTCCGAGAATGAGAACTGTTGTGGTCATCAAGACACCGCTCTTGCGGCCAATGCGGTCGATGATGATACCAAAAAAAAGCATCCCCACGATCTAGATAGGACATGTGAGTGAACAGAATCAGTGGGAGCGGCTCTGCTGAATTTGCCTCGCCAATGAAGAAGCTGTTGCTGATCCTCGTTTTCATGGTGTGCGTCAGGGCCGACGGGAAGAGGTCTGCGAAGAGTAGATTCATGTTTCCAATTATTCCTGCGTTATAGCCATCGCTCGCTAAAGCGATGCCAGCAAAGATGACGGAGAAGATGGCCGAGATTTTGGTCTTTGCGTTGTAAAAATGCTTGCGCTCGTTCATCTCTTGAATGGAGGCAGGGATGTCTTTGGTAGAGGGAGGCACATTGTCGCCAACAGGTGTCTTTTCGGTGTCCAAGTCTGTATCCCTCGAGACGAAAGCAGGCATAGCTGGGCGTTTCAACATGTCGTAGGAGCAGAATTCGGGCACACTGATTATTCACTCGGGAAAAGGTCTCTTTAAGCACGTTCGCCACTCACTGGGTCTCAGCCGACTTGAACTTCTCCTGACATGTTCTGACATGTCGTGTTGACATTGCTTGGGGTTCTCAGGCAGGTTTATCGCACGCCGTCTATCTTTGTCGCCATTTTCTATTGCCCACATCCAAGCGACTTGGTGGTTAACTTGGAGCAAGACCAGTGCACAAAAAACTCGGGAAAAAAAGTTGCCGAGCAGCAAAACAGCGAGGTTGGAACCGAGATTGAGCCTGGTTGAGCAATAGGCAAGGAAGAATGGTGCTGTTCATTGTCAGAACTGTCAAAGCCTAAAGGTCTCAGTACCTGGACAGTTAAAATTGGACTCATGTGAATCCGCGCCACGCGAGTTCGGCGGCTGACCGCAAAGAGACAACCATAACAAGTCTCCCATGGCCGGCACCAAGGAAGGGGTCACCGAAGAGTTGAGCAAGGGAAACAAGAAATCTGCGACTCAAGTCGTTACGGAGCTCTTCCAGCTTTTGGAAGCGTCAGCCAGCGATCTGTTTGAGGAACTCTGCCCTAACGGACTCTCATCTCCAGACAAGGTCAAGCCGATTACATTGGCGAGCCCATCTCCCAACTTGTGGGTCTCTCTTGATGAACTACTACCAATTTCATCCTCGCCTCATCTCAGGAACACTCGCTCCAAGCAGCAGATGCAGCGAAGCGGTCCGGCGCCGACGACGCCACGGTGTGCGCCGCACTGCTGCACGACGTCGGCCAATTTCTGCCCAACTCGACTGCCGAAGACATGCTGACCGATGGTGTGAACGTCGGCAAAGCTGCGCACGAAGCCGTTGGTGCTGCCTACCTGGCGTCGTTGGGATTTCCGCCCAAAGTGTGCGAGCTGGTTGGCGCGCATGTGGTCGCCAAGCGGTATTTGACAGCGACAGAACCAGGCTATCTGGAAGCACTTTCGTCAGCATCAAAGGCGTCGCTGAAGCACCAAGTGAGTTCGCTCATCATTTGCGACCGCTAAGTTGCGAATCCATAACAGGGAGGCCCTTTCACGCCTGCTCAGGTCAAAGAGTTTGAAGAAGATCCGTTGGCGCAAGCCAAGATTGGCCTCCGGCGCTGGGATGATCAGGCCAAACGAACCGACATCAAGGCATCCTCTTTAGAAAGCTTCAGGAGCGTGGCCGAGAATGCTTACAACTACGCTTGATGGCTGTCTTGTTATCTGCATTTTTTTGACATACAATGGCGCGCCGCCGAAGTCGTGGTTGGGCAGCAACTTTGCCACAACTTGCCAAGGACTGCCAGATTGCCAGACCGAAGCCGAAAGTTTCAGGCAGATTTAATGACGCGTCGCTCGCGCGAAAGACGCGAAAGTTGAGGTTAAGAGAGCGTATGACTGTGATCGCCGAAGAAGTGAGCTCTGTATTATTGACGTGTCGACTTTGTTCGCTGGCCCGGGCTCCTCGCTCGCCAATATTCACGTCGAACTATATCTCAGGGGGAGCCGTTGGCCAGTTCTACGGAAAGCCAGAGAATGATTCGGTGATAATTTTTGCAGAATCAGGTGGTGGGTGTATATGACCTTTCCATATTACTATCGTGCTCGCTAGGTGGATCTCGAAAGTGAGAGTTGAGGAGGGGATGACACAGCCACAGTCGCGGCTCGTTACAGGTCACACGCTGTCACGCGTATCCCAATTTTTTGGTCCTCTCTTATTTCTGTTATTCGCTCGCTCTGGCTGTTGTTCGGGCTACAAGCGGGCTGGGGCTCCTGCGGAACGCGGCCGCGTCCTCTGAGCGAGCTCTCGTCCGCAAACGCCGCAATCCTAACCCAAATCGGACTGACTTTGCGCTCTCGACTGACTTACGACAATTTTGCCGCCAACGTTGTTTCTCTTCCTTTCCGTCCGCCGAGGAGCAAGAAGATATATTTTTCGCTGATGTTATCAAACCGGGACGCGCTTTTGTGGTACCAAAGGCGCCTGCAGCGGACCGGGCATGGCTCCAGAGTAACGCTGAGGCTCTCAGCACCGAGAGCGTGCAGTCTTCTCCCCGTTTTGACTGGCGTTTGCGTGCGGCATCACGCGTCCCTCCTGCTAAAAAAAAGGACGGAACGAAGGCCAAATATGTTCGGCGGATGCAACCCCCGCGAATAAATGTTGGTTGGAACGAACCGTATTATGACGCGATACAGACCTATTCAAAGCGGTATGTAACGTTGATTCATGTTTTTTTTTGGCTTCTCATTCCGCAGATTTTTGGCCATGTTGGAAGCAGAGCAGCAAGAAGATGAGGCGGTTCTCAAGGAACGGCTCTCGACCTGGTCATTAACCCGTCTGCAAGAGGAGGGCTACTGCCTCACCGGCCTGACTGCTTATTGGCTCGAAGAGAATCAGTTTGGCCGTCCCGTCGCGTCATTCCTTTTGGGACCGGGGATCGCTCTCCCTGAGCATCGTTTCGAGTAAAAACTCTGCGTATCTTTTCCGTGCTAAGCTTATCCCGTGTCCAGGAACAGCACCCAGGTCTTACTGTCCCGAATTGACCCTCTCCAAGAATCATTTGCGCAAGGGTCGGTGGTGTCCCGCTCGGCGACGCAGGTCCGGGTTGCTTTCCGCGAACATTTTGACGAGTTGGATACCGGTGTATGGCGGATCGACGTCGGACGCTCGAATATCGTATATGAGCGCATGCGCGACGCGATTGGGCACTTGAACCACGATCCCCAACACCTGGAGGCGGCCGCGATGAGCGCAGATCGCGAGCTGATTCTCCAGGGGACCCACTTGCGCGACATCTTGTTGCGCTCTTCGCAACCCGTTGCCGAGGAAAAGGGGACCGAGGAGCAGCAGGGAGAGTCACAGCAACCTGAATCGGGTTTCGTTGCAGACGACGGCGCTTTGAAGGATGAGGAGGCTGCGGAGACCGCCGACATCCACGGGGCATTCAAGGACGACCAGCGGATTCATAGTTGGGCGAGGAGATATTCACAACCCAGCCCTTTGGTTATGGAGGGCGATCCTCCTCTCGAAGGGCTAAACACGACCCAAATCCGCGCGATGGCGTTGATGATAGGACAGCGGCTCAGTTTAATTCAGGGGGTGCGCACCGTCTTTACTCTCGCTGTTCTTGTTTTAAATTTAATTTCAGCCTCCCGGGACGGGCAAGACGAAAACTATTATCGAGACTATCAAACTGCTAAAGGTCCACTTTGAAGTCCCGCATCCCCTCCTGGTCTGCACATACACCAACGTCGCGGTCGATAATCTTGTCGAGGGGCTCGCAGCTTCTGGTGTCCGGCCGTTACGAGTCGGCTTTGGCGGGCAGGTCAAGGAGTCTCTCGTAGAACACACCTTGGACTTTAAGCTCGAACACCATCCGCTCAAGCCCTCGATGGACGCACTGGTGAAAGAGGAAGAAGCGGTAGCGCATCGTATCCGGGAAATTTCGAAGAAGCTTGACGAGGTGGAGAAGAGCCTTCGCGATGGAAAAAAGAGCGCCAATGCGCAGGAGCGCGCGCGGCAAATCATCGCCAATATGGAGGCGGACTTGGCGCTGCGGCAGCGGATGCAGAACTCCCTGAGGGCAAGGATATACGCGCTGCAGATGGAGATGCTACGGGATGTCGTCGCGAAAGCGGACGTGGTGCGTTTTCTTCTGAGTGTTGGAGCTCGTGCCTGATTGTGAGTAGATCTGCACAACGTGCATCACGTCCGCGTCCGCTGCGCTCAACGTGGTTGATTTCCCTGTCGTCTTTTTGGACGAAGCCTCCATGTCCACGGAGCCCGCTTCATTGATTCCCATTATGAAAGGGGTAGGTGCAAGTATTTTATCGAGTTACGAATATGGTCTCTAATTCAACTCAGTGTCGACATCTGGCACTCATCGGGGATCATAAGCAGCTTCCGCCTGTTATAACGAGCCCAGAAGCACAGTCCCTCGGGCTGGGCAGGAGTCTCTTCGAGCGGCTTACCGAAGAAGGAGGTGCGGACAGTCTCGGCTTCTTTTTTCTTCTTCTTGCGCTGAGACAAGCGCGTAGTCGTGCCATCTATTATGCTGGACACTCAGTACCGGATGCACCCAGCGATCTCTCTCTTTCCGTCCAGAGAGTTTTACAATTTCTCGTTGCAGGATGGAACGGTCGATGAGGGAGGGAACATATCTCCTCTTCTGACGCCGCCCACCTCTGTGCACCTGAAAGAGGATAAATCTGGCAAGCGTCCGGCGGTAATATTCTTGGATCATACTGGCGGCGAATCGTTGAAGGATAAAAGCCGTGTGAATCAGAACGAGGCCGCTATCGTGATAGGCGTGGTCGAAGACCTGTTGCTCAATAACCCAGTACGCCTACGTCGTCTCTCGTTCTTTCTGCTGTGCGCTCACCACGGTTATGAAGAACCTGATGGGGAAGGACATCGGCATCATTGCGCCGTACGTCGCGCAGATCTCCCTCCTCACGCGCCTGTTCACTACGAACGCCAAGTACCGCACCCGGTTCGAGCAGGTGCTGGGCGAGCACCGCGCGATGCAGCTCGCGCACATTGAGATCAAGACGGTGGACGGGTTCGAGGGGCGCGAGAAGGATATTATCGTGTTCTCAACGGTGCGTAATAATGCGGGCGGGTACATTGGCTTCCTCGCGGACCGGCGGCGGCTTAATGTCGGGCTGACGCGTGCGAAGCGCGGGTTATTTGTTGTGGGGAGCATCAGCACGCTCGGGAAGGGCATGCGGGTGGAGCCCAAGGCGAAGAAGGAGATAGAAGGAAAGCCGCTTCTGGTGCAGCCCGGGCATATCGAGGTCATCAAGGCGAAGGAGGCAAAGATTTTGAAGCCTGGCGCAAAGGGCAAGAATAAGGGCCAGGACAGCTGGAAGCGATATGCACAGTGGTTGACGGACTGTGGGCTCGTGATACGGCTCGGTGGGGATTCGTTGGGCCAGGCGTTGTACGGGAACCTCCAGCGGGCGGCGGGCGCGACCAAAACTAAAACAGTGCTCAAGAAATAGATTTTGGGATCTAAGTTATTTCTTTTTATAACAAGCATGTACATACGGGACCATGGAATAATTAAGTACCCTCAGTCGATATCTTCCAGGCGCGCAAATTTAAAAAATGAGGAAGGACGTGGACACTCGGGGATGATCGCGTTTGATGTCTCGTGATCAACGCTGCCACGTCTGCGCAAATTCCAAATTCATTTCATCTTCTCTCCGCTCCTTTACTCACCATGAGCGGATGTATGTTTCTCTTCATCGTGTGCCCCGTTATGTTCTGACTATTGTCTAGTTCGGTTCCTCAACCTCGTCCGGCCTTTCCTTCCGCTATTGCCAGAAGTCTCTTCTCCGGACCGCAAGGTCTTTATCGACACCAAATATATTGTTATTCACCCTGACGTGGCACTTTCCAGGTTCCCTTCAACCAAAAAATACTATGGACGGCCGTGACGCTCCTTATTTTCTTGGTGTGCTCGCAAGTGCCGCTGTACGGTATCATGTCGTCCGACTCGTCCGACCCGCTGTACTGGATGCGTGTCATCCTTGCATCTAACCGTGGAACGCTCATGGAGCTTGGGATTACACCCATTATCACTTCGGGCATGATTATGCAACTGCTGGCGGGAGCGAACCTGATTGACGTCGACTTTGGGCTAAAGGAGGACCGGGCATTGTTTAGCGGCGCACAAAAACGTCAGTGTGCTGCAAAATGAGAGCCGTGCTTCCAGCTGACAGTCTCTATAGTTTTCGCACTTATCATCGCGCTCGGCCAAGGCACCGTCCATGTTTTAACGGGGCTGTACGGCCAACCCAGTGATCTCGGCGCCGGCGTCTGTCTTCTCCTCATTATCCAACTTGTTTCCGCGGCCATGATCGTGATCCTCCTCGACGAGCTTCTCCAGAAAGGATACGGTCTTGGATCTGGCATCTCCCTCTTCATCGCCACCAACATCTGTGAATCCATCGTCTGGAAGGCCTTCTCCCCCACCACCGTCAACACTGGCCGTGGACCCGAGTTTGAAGGCGCGATCGTTGCGCTCTTCCACCTGCTCTTCACCTGGAATGACAAGGGCCGCGCCTTGCGCGAGGCATTCTGGCGCGATCGTCTCCCCAATGTCATGAACCTCATCGCGACCGCCGTCATTTTCGGCGTTGTCATTTACCTGCAGGGCTTCCGCATCGAAATCCCCGTCAAGAGCAACAGGTTCCGTGGGCAGCGTGGCTCCTATCCGGTCAAACTGTTCTACACCTCCAATATGCCCATTATGCTGGAATCCGCCCTGACCTCCAATGTGTTCATCCTCTCGCAGATGCTCGCGTCGCGCTACCCCGACAACTTCCTCGTGAGGCTCCTCGGAGTCTGGGAGGTACGTCTTGTTCTTTTATTATTTTCTTGGATGGTTTCTAAAGCATGTGTAGCCGATGGAGGACTCCCAGCAGCTCGTCGCCACTTCGGGTATCGCGTACTATATGTCCCCACCGCACACCATGAAGGAGGCGATCGTCGATCCGATCCACACCGGAATCTACATCGCCTTCATGCTCTCCGCCTGCGCCCTTTTCTCCAAGACCTGGATCGAGGTCTCCGGCTCTGGCCCGCGGGACATCGCGAAGCAGCTCAAGGACCAGCAGATGGTGCGCTTTCTCATTTCATACCATAAATTGGTTCTGACTGCGATTCCCTTCCGCCAGGTCATGGCAGGCCACCGTGAGGGCTCGATGTACAAGGAACTCAAGCGCGTCATCCCCACCGCGGCGGCGCTCGGTGGCGCGATCCTCGGGTTGCTGTCCGTCGCGGCGGACCTTATGGGTGCCATCGGCAGTGGCACCGGTATCCTCATGGCCGTTACCACCATCTACAGCTGTGCGTCCCCCTTCTCTTCCTTGCGCGCTATTTTCTCATGCATTCTTCGCTAATTAGACTGGGAGATCGGCATGCGGGTGCGTCTCTTCCATCTCTTCCCTTGTTTTTCTGCAATCCTAACCTCCGTCCTTGTAGGAATCCGGTGGCCCCGAGATGGCCGCATTCGGCGACCTCCTCTGAGTGAGATGCACCGGACGGGAAGGGGGAGGCGACGTCGCTGCACAGTGGGGAAAAACGCAGGCTTGCCTGAAAGCCGTATATATAAGCAGGGTCTCTCGTTTTTTATGTTCGCTTTCCAAGTGTAAAAGTGTCTTTAAAATAATGCGACCATCACGAAATAATTGCGGATGTCTCTTTTCATGAATACGGTTACTCCGATTCAAGTGCGAGCGAAAGGTATGGCGTTCCACTTCAACTCCACAGGGCTGAAGGACAGTCCTGTACTTGATTCCTTCGAACCTGTGTCAAGTTGAGATCGTCGCTGACTCGACGAGAGAAGCCGCCTGTTAACTTGAATACCGTAGGAAAATTATACGGCATTGAGGAGACCCACGTCCTGGAGCAACTCGCTCTCTGCATCCGAACAAAAATCTCTTGCTGATCAGCTCGACGCTTTTGACATAGAACGCGTTACCCGTAAATACAAGAAGGCTGCTCCTGGCGCACACGATCCCATCGAACACCTGTCCAAGGAGGCCTCGGACTGGGGAAGGAGGCGGCCTCGTAGTGCGCAGAGATTACTGTACATGGTGATAGGAATACAAACCGTAAGGGTATAGCAGATTTAGGGAGCGGTCAGTAGTCCCAAGTGCCAGGGACGAACGCCGGCACAGCCCCATCCGCTCTCCCTAAAACTCGCGGCGATGCATGTTTCTTCCTTGGCTTGCGCTGCTTTGCGTAAAGCGCTTGATCGTCGGCTGCATTCAATGGTACGACGAGGACACCCGGATTACGTGGGTCTGGGTCTACAGGATGGCCCAACCTAACGGCAGATTGATTCATTAACAGAGCAGAAATGAAGGTTGCCCTTACTTCCGGATATAGGATGTCAGAGCTGGCTTCAGCCGCGAAACGCCATTGTCAGTGTGCAGTCCTTGGCCTAAACACAATGAGCAAAAACACCTCAAGCTGATAATTCACAAACCAACGATGAACCGGACTAAAGGATCGCCTCGCGTTTCTGCCGCCCTAATAGCCTCGTTGACCCTCAATTCGGCCTCTTTCACGAACAACCTATGTAGATCAACCTCATGGGGCTCTCTATCCCGCACTCTAAGTTAATGTAGTTTGGGAATAATGGGAGGAGTATCGACCTTATTGTTCTCTTTTAAGATGTAATGTCAGCGCCAAGGATGTCTACTAGTGCCAGAGGGAGCATACCCTTGAATATCATGTCACTAGCCTTCTTGTTAAATATTTCCATAGTTTGCTTGTGCTGTCTCCCCGTTTCAGTCAACTTTCGGGCCTCAGCTGGAGAGTAAGGCCGCATAGCCTTGCTCTGGGAAAATGCTTCGCCCATGAGTTTGCTTGCTTCAGATGCCCGCTCACGCAACGCATCCTAAGAGGAGTAAACGATTTGGCGGCAATTGCACAAGCACACGAACCGCAGAAAGTAGAGGATCATCCACGGACCAGGTCTGGCTGCGGGGAGGCGTCGGCCGTATTACGTCCGGTGACCGCAGGACGGGAGTGGAAGTAGAGGGCTGGGGTACATACGGATATCGAGGTGCGAGGGGCTGTCTTGCTGGTTGAGGGTTGTAAGTAGTCCCATAGGTCGGCTGATACTGAGGACGAGGAGGAGGATTCGGCGGAGACGGTCGAGAGGGTTCATTTCGCCTGCCATTTTCACTCTCATCCCGACGGGAAAATAAATTAAGGACGGTCACTACGGCAGCTATGACCACCACCGTGGTGAAGATACCCATGGGAAGGAGGAAATTGCAGAGGTCCTGTCGTCCTAGGTCGTTGTTACGAAGGGTAGAACGTCGTCCGGAGATGAGATGCGGGGAAGTGTATTTATGTACGTCGCGATGTACACGCATAACGTAAATGTACGAAAATAGCGAAACAGAAAAATTCCTGCAGGGTTGAGGGTCACCTTGTACAGGAGGGGTTGTGAAGCAGAAGAATAAACTTGAAATGTGTGCAGTCATCATTGACATGAAGAGCGAGTTGTCACTGGATCTAGAGCTCACTGAGATTGGCTGCAGGTACAGCCGGAGACGAGCTAGACTGCTCTGGTGCGGATCTTTTAGGCGGTGAAATCATATGTGGCAGCGCCTTAACTGACACTACTTCAAGTTGCTACCGGAGGCGGTTCTGCAGAGGCCGTTCGCGTACGTGGGCAAGTGGCTACAGTTCCAGTCCTTGTGGGATCTCGAGGCAGAGTATGAATTCAACCGGCTGGGGGATTCGCTGGGACACTGATAGCAGCGACTGACGGAGAGAACAAAGACACGGTCTCGTCTTTCGGGGATGACTAGTACGAGCAGATTTGGAGCAGACTCGGATGCAGCCTGCAGGCGAAGGTGACTCGGAATGCCAAATACGATGCGGAGCAACCAAAAATTGAACCGAATCGGTTTTAAAAAGCGTACGAAGTCGTTTTTCTTGAAGCTACACCATGATGGTGATTATGAAGCTAGTTTCCACGATCGGCCTAATAGGTGCAAACAACCGCTCGCGTCCTTAAAAGGCGATTTATCATCTTCGGTCCGACCTGGATCTTGACGGCAGACAGTGGGCAGGCAAGCCCACTGAGCTGTCCCATGATAGTTATAATCTCATTTCTCGCTATTTTCAAGTCCCTGGTATAGGTCCCAGGTCGAGACTCGACTCCGAGGGTCTCGACCGCGACGAATGGTGGCACCGATCCATGCGTGAAATCCACCGAAAAGCTGGAGCTCTTATAGTCAACCATTGTCCCATCCATCATCGACTCCATCCAAGACGTCAGAATTGAGCGCCCTTATTGAGATACATGGCTCAACGAGCTTGTTATCGGACATGGATCAAAATTAATATTACTGACAGACAAAGAACGCCAGTCTACTAGAAAATTCTTCACAGACCACGCAGTTGGAGGAAATTTTCATAGAAAATGTAACCATGAACCTCGGATGCTCCTTACGGGGTCACGACATTCCACAACTGCTGCGGGCTCCCAGTGCATTCTGCACTCCTAATCGAAGGATCCCCATGGCTGTCCCCGGGGACGTTAATGCACTCGTTTGCCGCAGGAATAGAGAGGGTGCAGTCCGTAGCGGGGGCAGCATCGTCGCCGCACGACGCGCAGGAGATGGTCAGGTCGGCGGAGGAGGAAGTGCAAGATCCGGTGGTCAATAGGGCATTGGAGGGAGCAAGGACGCAGGTCACGGCGGGGGAGTCGATGCTGCAATAAATCAGTTGACATTTCAGAACAAGGAGAAATGCGACGCACGAGATGGTCCATCCTCCGGTGGAGGTCTCGGTAAAAAACCAGGGTTGGATACCGAGGGGGATTGGTTCCTAAAGGAAATTTTGCGTGAGCGGGATGAGAGGGACTCGTGGAAGATTGCTTGCGCACCAAGTGGACGGCGGAGGGGCTTCCGGCCGACGCACCATTGAAGAGCCAGATAAACGTGTCTGAAGAACGACATTGGTTCATATACGCATTAGCAAAGACACTGTATAACATACCATTGATAGACGATTGGATATCATATCCCGTCCCCGGCGTGAACTGAGGGGAGCACGTCTGCCTACGGGCCGGGGTGGCGGTCACCGAGGAGGCGGCGACCAGAGCGATAGCTGCAGTGAATTTGAACGAGAGCGAAAACATTATGGTCTGGGGAAAGGAACCACTTACGCAGCTGCTTTTATACCTTGCTTCCGCACTTTCCGTCGACTCGGATCCCGCACTTGTGGAGTGCGGGCAATAAGCTCCGATTCTCTTATTCAATCGCTAAACTTGGACCTTGGGCGGCTGGAGGAAGCTGATTGTTGTCATTGAATGGGCAGAATCAACTCGCGTGGCGACATCGCTGGAGCCTGGGTGCAAGGAATTCAGATCCATCTTCAGCAAATCTTCAAAACCCAATCAGGCAGTGACGCGTGACGGTGCCTGTCCATGCTGAGAAGAGGACCGAGGTACATTCAATGTGCATGAATCCGCGGTATACTTGCGATGAGGCACCACGTTAAGTGGCCATTTTTAGTCTCCATTACCAACAAGGATATACCGGGGTCCGGAATCGACCATAAACACGAAGTCCAAGGGCAAGGCAGCCGACGAAATACCTCAGCCGGCTGGAGTAGCCCGTATGCGCTCGACGTAGCTCGAGGTCGTATGGGTCGCAGGCACGGATAAGTATCGCGGCCCGCAGGGACAAAAGCCATCATATTGATGGCTACATGATCGTCCTTTTTTTTGTATCAGCATTTATTATTATACCGTAACACGTTCTATATAAGACGCGTGTCGTTGCCATTTCGTGAGTCGGCAGAGCGGGGGCTCGCGTGCCACAGCCACTTTATAGGCTTTCTCGCCTACAGTCCTCACAGTACCACAGAACAAAAACAAAAAAAAGATGAAGGTCATCAGGCCAAGGTTGCGGCGTTCTCGTTGCCGGTGCTCGTTGCTGGTATTTGACTTTGCAGCTCCAAGGTCGCATTCCGCACCTCTGCATTCTTCTTCGCCTCCTTCATCTCCCGTTTCTCCCTTTCATTTGGTGTCTCGTCCCGCCATCGCTGGTCGCCCACGACTCCCGTCTGACAAATGTCTTTGACGTTGAAAAAGCCAAAGAGGAAAGCCACGATGAATTCGGGGAGTATATGCAGGACGTAGAACGCCGCTTTGTCCCCTGGTGTGTTCAGGGCCGCGTGGTCTAGAGCGTGTATATCGGGCGTTGTGCTGTACAGGGCAACGAGCCGGTAATGTGGAGGGATCGTCTATCGTCTGGGTCAGCGTATCCGTTGAGAGTCGAGAATAAAGCCTGACCAAAAGTATGGCTGCCGGCAGGAGGAGCCACACGACCCTCCGGTCGATCCGAGGCACTTTTTTCCAGGTCCAGAGGATGGTGTACAATTCCAAAGTGGTGAGCGTCAGCCCGATTGCGCTGCTGACATACCTAGAGATAAACGGTTGCGGTAACTAAATGCGCATAATCGAGAGTCAAGAACAGGCCCCACCTGAGAGCTCTGTGGGCTGGGCCGGAATTTTTGGCCGCCAAGAGGTGTACCGTCGCTACAATGCCGACCACCAGCGCGAGGAGGTAGAGCATGAGGAGGAACTCGGACCAGCGGCGGTACCAAAACCGCCGGCGCGGGTCATCAACATTTGGGGTGTTCAAGCATTTTTTGTGCGGGGAGTGGTCAATGCCGACTGACGGCGGCGTCGAGTCCGAGGCGGGGGTGCCTTTCGTGCTGTTGACGAGCACCGCGCGGACGAGTTTCAACAAGATCTCCGCAAGGTTGAGGTACCCCAGAGCCAACACAATCTGCATCCACTCGCTCAGTCCTGTAGTCTCTGTGTTTGGGTGCGCAGCCAGTGCTGCGCGGAGGGAGAACATGACCGCACTGAGGCCAATCAGCGCGCGCCGCCGCCGAAGCAAAACAGAAAAATTACCGTTCCGTTACGAAGGAAATCACCTGGAACAAGATTATACTGCGCCAGCGTTTGTCGAAAACCCGATAGACAAGTACGGGGATCAGCAGACCGTACGCCGCAGCGAATACTGTCGCTGCGGGTAGATCGTACGCGCGCAGTGCAATGCCGCCAACGAGAGACGGAGAGGACATGACGGCGTAGGAGGGACGTTTCGTTCACATAAAGGATTCACAAAGGCTGCGGAGTGACTGCGCATCATGATTGTCATCGCGCAGCGGGTTCGAGACGCTGAAGCTGTGGAGGAAGAATCCACTTGCTGTTTTTCACGCGTAACGCGGAAAATGATTTCAGTGTGTTCCAAGACAGCTATGTGCTGTGTTCGAGTTGCGGTGTTTTCTGACCGTGAGGGACATAACGACCTTGTCAATTTTCAAAACACCGGGCAGTACTAAAGCTAGTAGGATGAGCCTGCTCCTCAGAAAGATGCTCGCAGCGTTTGAGCAGGGGCGATGAGGGAGGGAAAGAGTAGAGGCCCGCGTGATTGTTTCCGTCTGTTGTCAAACCTAACCAAACATAACGCGGTCCCGCGCTTGTCTCGCGCGCTCTTGTGCTGCAATATGGCGCCTCAAAAAAAGGCGAAAAAATCGAAAGATAAATCTGCTCTAACCCTACACAAATTCTTCACGAGCCCTGGCACTGGTCCGTCCCAAAAGCCGAATCCCCCCAAATCCTCCAAGAAATCGACTCCTAACAAACGAAAAGCCGTGCCAGATCCCAAGGAAATCATCGTCATTGACTCCGACTCGGATGTGGAAGTTGGGGTCATCCGTACCACGCAGAAGAAACGGCGGCGCAGCGAGAGCGTTGAGCTGCTACCAAACGGACCACAAGCAATTAAACGCGTCAATACAGTCGCGTCGGCACTCCCCGCGTTAGCAGCTACTGTAGGGCCTACATTGAGCTTTGGTAAACCTTCGGCTCTGCTCTCGGAGTCGGGTCCAGCCACGCCCTCAGTCTCCTTCGGTGTTCCGTCGGCATTGCTTGCGGGTGGCCCCACTGCGCGCAGCACCTCACTATTTGGAATGCCTTCGTCGCTGTTGCCGGACCAGCCGGCATTCGTGAGCGATGACTGTCCGTCTCCGGCTGTGACGGAAGTGAACGCGGGTATGGACTTCGTGGGTGAAGACGACTGGGGAATGGGAGATGACGAGATAGGGGTCAACCCGGATGATGACGACGACGAAACCACGCAGATTGACGAGCCGGATGCTGTAGAAGTCTCTTCGTGCCCTCTTTGCCAAAAGGTTTTAGAGGAATTATCAGAGACGGTCCGTACTTTCCTGTCCTAACAGGCACCGAACTAACAGATAAGTTAGGAACGCGAAGGTCACGTCAACGCGTGTCTGGACGCAGATTTAAACGCAGGACCTGGTTCCTCTAAAGCTGTTTTAAAACCTCTGTCGTCGCTCCCGGTTCCGAGTGCATTGGCACCTCGGCCTTTAAAGAGTAATGGTAATGCTTTCTCGGTACTCATGACCTCGCGCGCGGAGATGGCGATTTGGAACGAGGCTACCGCGGCAGAATCCTCCCGTGCGACGAAAAACAACCGCAGGAAAGCGCCTTTCTATAAGGTGCTGCAGGGCATGCCTATTGCGGTCGATGCATTCCGATACGGATGCATTCCGGGCGTCACTGCCTATTTCTTGACGTGAGACTCTTGGTCGCTCCTGTTCCATGGCTGACGAATTTTAGCCACGCGCACTCCGACCACTACACCAATCTATCGTCTTCTTGGAAACACGGTCCTATTTACTGCTCCGAAGGAACCGCGAATCTCATCATCCACATCCTTTCTGTTGACAAGAAATGGGTTCATCCACTGCCAATGGACGTCTCCACTGTCATTCCTCACACCGGTGGCGTCCACGTAACGCTTATCGAGGCGAATCACTGCCCCGGATCGTGCCTCTTCCTGTTTGAGGGCCCGCAGACTGTAGACGCCGGTGATAGTGCCTACAAATCCCATTTTGTGGGTTCCTCCAAGACATTCCGTTATTTGCATTGCGGAGACTTTCGCGCGTCGCCACAACACACCTTACACCCCGCCGTCAAAGGAAAGCATATCGATCATGTGTATTTGGATACGACGTATCTCGATCCCAAGGTAATCAAGCGATATTCGAGTACTTGATCGATGTTCTGGTTCTGACGTTTTGTTAGTACATATTCCCTCCGCAACCGCTCGTAATATCGGCGTGTGCGGAACTCGCTAAGCGCGTGGCAGACGGAAAGACCTTCGATAGCTCTGCGCCTAAGATGGACTCATGGCTCACATCTGTCTCCGGAGACCCCAAAGGGAAACAAAGAGCACGGCCCGAGCGCATATTGATGGTCATTGGGTAGGCTCATTCACTTCTAATCCCCCCTGGGTTTTCATAACCGCACCAGAACATATTCGGTTGGGAAGGAGCGAATCGTGAAAGGTACCACCTCATCTTCGCCAAGTCTATCTCTCTGACACCTCGTCCTAGCGGTCGCGCAAGCCTTGAACTCCAAGATATATTGCGATTCGCGGAAGGCGGCGATACTGCGCTGCCAGCCAGATCCAGATCTCCACGCTCTGCTCACGTCCGACCCCCTCGGCGCAGACGTACATATCCTTCCCTTGGGCATGATCTCGTTGGAGAAGCTCCAGCTGTATCTCGAGCGCTTCAAAGGGATCTTCACCAAGGTCGTCGGGTTCCGACCAACTGGGTGGACGTTCGTAGCTGCCCATCATTATCTTCTTGGCTATATCTCACAACGCCTTTTCTGGTCCCTAGATTCAGGCCGCCCGCGGGCGCTGTCCAGTCACCAAGTATCGCGTCGGTCATATCCATCTCCCAGCAGAAGACGTTCACACATGCGAACCTTCGCCCCGCACGCAGCACCAGCGCGGCTGTCCAGTTGTTCCCTGTCCCATACTCAGAACATTCGTCGTTCTTCGAGCTGACGTGTTTTGCGCTGTCGATTCAGTGGGGGCGCATGATCGCGACCGTCAATGTGGAGAGCGAGAGATCGCGCGCGAGAATGACGCGATGGATGCAGAAATGGGAGGCGGAGAAGAAGAAGAGGAAGAAGGGCGAGGCTGTCCCCCATCGACGAATTGATTATTGGTAATCTTGCACATATCTTAACCCTTATTTGAGGAAAAATTTAGACATTAACGGGCGGTCACGAAATAGTGCACAGGTCGATATCATTTTGACAACGGACCCACTTGCCTGCCCATCCTATACGCGTTATGTACTTGTGTTTGGATCTACGGCGAAGTCGCCCAGATTCAACAGACCCAAACACACTGCATTTCCTTTTCAAACTTTTTTGCGCAACATGGCCGGGGACGAACTAATCGATGCGCACGTCTCCGTGAAGCAATGCAAACTTGCCGTGCAGGCACTACATGCACATTCCGCAAAGGCCTCGGCAAAACAGCAAGAAACTGAGCTTCTACCCGGAAAAGAGCAGAACATTTGGCTTAATGTAACAGTCAAGAAAATCGCCTCAGCGCACAAGTTCAAACCTGTTAAAATGTATCTACTTCATGTGAAAATATTCCTAATGCTGACTGGTAATGCTGTAGCCCCATTGTGCACCCTATCGTCGACCCACGGACCTCCGCCGTGTGCCTAATTACGAGGGACCCACAGCGACAGTACAAGGAACTTCTGGCGGAGCACAACATCAAGTTTATCTCTCGCGTGGTGGGTATCGCGAAGCTGAAGGGCAAGTTCAAGCCGTTCGAAGCGCGACGCATGCTGCTCAAAGAAAATGGACTCTTCCTCGCCGACGAGCGGGTTGTACCACTTCTGCCGAAACTCCTTGGCGTGAAATGGTTTGAGGCAAAAAAGTGCGTTTCCCGTGCTTTAAAGAGTACATCCTAATTAGTGAATGGATGTTTAGACAACCCATCCCCGTTTGTCTGACTCGGAAAGACCTGAAGAACGAGCTCGAGCGCGCGATATCTTCCACGTACATGAACCAAAATCAGGGTTCTTGCACGTACGTCCCTGCCGCTGCCCCGGACTTTATTTTGCCGTTAACCCGTCGTTAGTTCAATTAAAATCAGCACGGCTTCGCACAAGCCCTCGCAAGTGCTGGAGAATCTGCAGGCGGCGATCCCTGCCATCATTGAAAATATAAAGGGCGGTTGGGACAACGTCCAAAGCATACTCCTCAAAACTAACTCGAGCGCCGGTTTACCGATATGGAGCTGCGACCTCGGGGACGGTGAAGGGGGACGATGGGGTGGGCTTGTTGCGCCGGCCGATGACGAGACGAGCTCGTTAGAGGCGGATGATGAGATGGAAGTTGCCGAGGACAAGGGCGCGCGTAAGGGTAAGAAGCGCGCCGTCGTAGAGGAGGAAGCGGAAGTGGAGGAACCGAAGAAAAAAGCAAAGGGCGCCAACGGGAAAGCGGTATCTCCGCAGACGCCCAAGACGGTATCCTCGTCCAGCAAGCTCGACACCGATGCGCCTCCCAAATCCAAAAAACCCAAGGCAGACGCCGTTACTCCTCCGACACCGGCTGTGTTCGCTGCGGGTTCCAAGGCGGGTGGGCCTCGGAAAACCAAATCTTCGGCAAACGAAGTTGCAAAGACTCCGGCGCCTGCCGCTGACGCCGCAAAGGGCAAGAAAAAATCGAAATCCGGGGCAGAGGATACCTCTACGGCGCCCAGCCAACCCGTTGCCGAGCAGAAGAAGGCGAAAGCCGGCAAAGCGGCCCCTTCTGATGCTCCTGCATCCGTATCTGAATCGACAGCCTCGAAGAAAAAACGATCGAAAACAGAGGCCGCGCTTCCGACAGCAGACGCTACTTCTGATTCGACCGAGGGGAAAAAGTCGAAGACGGCAAAGAGCGGAGCGGATACAGCCAAGGCGACCCCACCGTCGCTGAGCAACGAGGAGTTGAAGCAGAAGCGGATTGGGAAGGCGGGTGAGAAAAAGAAGGAGAAAATCGGGAAGGGCAAGAGTGGCAAAAGTGCCAAGGATGGGATTATTGGGAAGAAGGCGGGTCAGTAGTTTCGGGTTTCCTTAGAGTGCGGGAAAATACGATGACTTGTCGAGGGTTTTATGGCTTGCGTGTGATCTTCGAGGTCGACTGCGATTCAGCGATTCTGATTCTGGCTTCAATGGAAGATCTCTTATTAAAGCGTCGTCTTGGTAATTGGGCAACCAGACTCCAAATCACTCCGGAAATAGAGTTGTTTCGGGGTGGCCAAAAACGTTTCTGAAATTATTGGTATCAGCTAGGGAATAAGTGCGCCTGAAACTAATGGTTTCAGGAGCAGTTTATTGTGTACCGAGACAATTAGTTTCGGGAGCATGCCCGAAACTATTGTTTTCAGGTTCCCGGGCCGTACCGTTCCGGGCGGGCCGATAGGTTTCAGGCTGGCTGATACTTTTTGTTTCGGGATCAAGCCCAAAACCTATCATTTCTGGGCAGATAAAACTGCTCCTGAAACTAATGATTTCAGGCCTGCTTATTCCCTTACTGATACTAAGAATTTCAGGAACGTTTTTGGGAGCCCCGAAACCACACTATTTCCGGAGTGAATTGAGAACATTCCGTCCATAGCCGTTTTTACGTGCTTGAATATTTCCAAAATTATTTCCACGACACCTTCACGCGTCTAGCCGATTTCATTTGCAACAAGTAAGTAGTACATTACTCATTACCATTTTTCCAGAGTTCGAGAAAAGCAGTACGAGGCTCGAGTGAGTAGTAGTGGACGGGAAAACTGAGAATAAAAAAAAAGGGCAAAGGCAAGCCGGGCGGGGAAAGAAAATTTCGGGGAATGTAAAGTAAAAATATATACCACAATGTACACGGGGACGGGGCGGCGCGCGGAGGGTGGGGGCGTAAGGACGTGTAGCGTGCAGAGGGATGCTGGAGGTCGTGTCGTGTGCGATGATGATATGTGAACATGAGAGGGCCCGGAAAGAAAACGTGAACGTGCAATGCCGAGGGCCGATCACGACTGCTTCGTCTTGAACCGTAGCAGCGGCGCGAGGCCCGCCAGTGCACATGCCTTCTTCAAAAACTCGTGCTGCGGCACGCGTCAGCCATGCTTATTGTGTGCAGAAAGACAAAAGGACTCACATCCAGCAACTCATTCGCCGTCGCCCGGCTGCTCACATCTACGCACAGACACACCGCGAGGAAGCCCTTGAGCTCGCGGCTGAGCGCCTCGGGCTTCTTGAGCGTCGGCGTCCCGTTCGTCGCGATGAGGTAGAGTGCCTTGAGCGGCTCCTCGTCGAGGTACGGCGGCTCGTTCTCGATCATCTCGATGGCCATGATCCCGAGCGACCAGATGTCGACCTTGGCGCCGTATCCTTCTGCTTGACGACCTCCGGCGCCATCCAATACGGGGTCCCGACCATCGTCGCGCGCTTGGACTTTTGGTCCGTCAGCTTCGCACAGAACCCAAAGTCCGCTGCGTAAATGGTCAGTACACGACGAATGAGGGGGTGGGGAAGGACGACGTACTTATTTTTACCCGGCCCAGCGCGTCGAGCAGAACATTATCCGACTTGATATCTCGGTGGATGATGCTCTGGCTGTGAGATGCCCAAACCCTTGCAGGTCTGTAGAAAGCGTTAGGCATACTCCACCGGGACGAAAGAAAACACACCTCGAAGCAAATACTGCTGATTTGGTCCTCCTCCATCGTGTTATTCTCGATGATGTCGGTCAACGCGCCACCCTCCATGTACTCCATGACGACCCATAACTCATTGCTCTTGACGAGATAGCTCTCGAGGAAATTGACGATATTCGGGTGCTGCGACTCTTTCATGACGAGAATCTCATTCACGATGAGCTCCTTTCTCGGCTGGTGGGACAGGTCCATCTCCTTGATCGCAACTTTCTTGCCCGTCGCCAGCGTCTTTGCCACGTACACATGCCCCGACGCGCTGCGCGAAATCAGCAAGGTCGAGACATGGAAGGAAGAAGGAAAACGCACCCCTGCCCGACCTTCTTGATCTTGCTGTACAGCGCCTTCGGATCGTCGTCGCACACAACCTGCCTCAGCTTCTCCATAATCTGCACCTCCGTCATCGTGCTTATCCGCTTCTCCTTCATCCCGCCCTCCTTCTTCTCCAACGCCGCCGCCGCCGCCGCAACGCCCTGCTGGCCCGTCTTCTCCCCCGCTTTCTCGTCGAACTGGATCATCGGCTTCTTCGCGGGCTGCAGCGGCTTCACCGGCGGCGGGCCCGCCGTCGCACCCGCAGCCGTCGTCGACGGCGCATTCGCGACCGGCGCCGTCTTGCTTGGGGGGCCGAGCGGCGGCCGCTGGTCCTGCTGCTGCTCGCGCTCGCGCTCCCGATCTCGTTGCTCGCGTTCGCGCTGCACCTGTGCCTCCCGCTCGCGCTCGCGCTTGGCTGCCTCCGCGCGCTGCTCCTGCCGTTGCTGCTGCTGGTTCGGTGCTGCCGGCTGGAGGGAGTCTTTTCGCAACGGGAGCCCGCCGCCGGTCGTCGGCGCAGGGGGCCCTTGTGCCTTTTGGCGCGCGCGCAGGTCGGCGGAGGAGGGGAGGTCGCCAGGCGTTTTGGGGGGCGGGGCGGGGCCGCCGTTGGACAGTGACGGCGCGGACGGGGCGGGGCGGGTGCCGGTAAGCAGTGGGCGCGGTGGTGGGGGACGGGAGGACTGGAGTGAGGGCTGCTGCTGCTGCTGGGCGGGCCGCGGGGGCGTCGCGGAGAAGGAGGAGCCGGAGCCGTTTGAGTCTAGACCGGGTGGCGCAGACTCTTGCCGCTTGACGCCAGGACGGTCTGTTAGAGAGGACGTTGATGCGCTCATCCCCGAGCCCATTTTGCCCATACCGCCGAGACCGGTGCCCGCGTTGAAACGTGCCGGTGCACCGGTATCGACCATTTCCCGCTCCCGCTCCTGTTCTCGTTTCTGGTGATCCGTGTAGAATTCGAGGACATCGAGGACGGCTTGCGGATCTTTGGCATAGTCCTCGCGGGTGATGGCGGATTTGGTGAGCAGCTTACTCCATTGGTCGGGCATACCCTTGTGTGGTGTGCGTGACATTGAGCGTTGCGCACGAATCTACTCACGCGGCAGACGTACCGTAAAAGCACCGCTGACAGGATCAAAACCGACGTGCACCTTGTGCACGAAATTGGTGGGATTGCTCACGCCCATAAGTGGTGAGCGCGAGTAAACGTCGTCTTGCCAGCCTAGAGCGCAATGAGCGACCGATCTGTGAGACATTGGGGTACCGTCGCACCATACAACTCTTCATCGTTCTTGAGAGATAAAAAGTAGCGTTTCCGGTCCTGTGTCTCGAGCAGGAGACAGTAGGGTTTGAGGTCTGTCCGCTCGATGTTGGCGATGTCGCGGAGGAGGATGACAGATTGTTGTGGCGAGCCCTGCAAGTTGGATTAACACCTGAGACCGGGTGACCAAGCAAGACACGGGCTGCTAAGTGGCGCCCTCTCGACTCGGGCATGGGTTGGATGGATTGCCACTGATGCGAGGAGAGAGCGCCCATGGATAAAACGGAGGAACGCACCTCGGATTTGTGGAGGGTGAGGGTCATTTCCTTGAGAACGAGCCATTTGACTTTCCAGATCCAACTGGCGAACGTGCCATCCTCCTTGACACTGACCGGGCCCTGTCTGACCACACCGCCCATCCCGGCGCCATTGGACGAGGACGGAGAGCCGCCGATGCCGGAGTAGGATGTGGCGTAGGACGAGCCCGAGGGAGAGCTGGGATTGAAGGTAAAGGCAGGACCGTAGCCATTGGAAGCCAAGGTGGACTGGGAAGAAACGAGGGTGGACTGGGAAGAATACATGGACGGGGACGGAGCTGGCCTAGAGGGAGTAAGGGACGAGCCAGAGTAGGCCATCGTCGAGAGGGATGATGCGGGTCGCTTTCGCGTCTATTGTTTGGTTCATCATGAAACTCTCTCTCTTGCACCGCCTGCTACGAGATTTCTTTATATCCAGTGCGACAACCGCCGCTATTTCTGAATATCCACTCGGCTGCGGTCCTCCAAAGAAATCGTGATCATCTTACTCAAGACACCTTCAATGAAACGCAGTACAGCCAAAGAAGTTTGTTCCGATTCCCCCGCATGCTTCACATATTCCAACAAATCTGGACTTGGATCTCCCAATTCACATCTATTTGACAAAAGAAAACAAGCACGAGCGGCACTTGAAGTTCGTGGAATGAGATACGGACAGCGCTTTATCGATTACCGGCTGTTACCCGTCTTGTCCGCAAACACCACAACTACAGTGTCGATCCTCTGTGATCCGTCTTGTCTCAGCGCGCTTTCAATGCGGCTTCAGACTCCTCAAAAATGATAGAGTGCATACATTATCGTCCCGAAAACCGAATCAGGAAGACCACCAACATGAACAAGGATGTCGAGCATTCTGTACCCGCCCCAAGAGCTTGGTGTCCGCCTCCTCGACCACTCGCTGCTTCTGGGCCAGCAGCTAGGCGAAGTACACCGTGTTTTTCTTCAGCGCGACACCACGAGGTGGCGTCGATTTTGTGGCGTAAGGCGGGAGGAGCGTCGTTAGAGGCGGGGATGAGAACGAGGACTGGATACAGAAAACAGCAGATTGTCTGTGGGTTCTTCTGGAGCAGGGATCCGGGTGCTGCGGGGTTGTTCACCGATAAACTATGTCAGGGCGCGAGCAGTATTAGTTTCTTTTCATTATTTTGATTTTGTCCGTTGTCCATCATACTCGCTGCAATAGCATACATACCACATCCATAAACTAAAGTCCATGCCGATGTCCGGTTCAATGCGCGCCAACTGATCATGATACGGGATCTATAACCAAAAAGAGAAAACATATGATATTCGGACTTGAACCATGTCTCCCATGGCCTCCGTCGCCCCTGCAGCCACCAAGACCGTCTTCCATGATCCCTACTTCTACGCGGGTCTTGTCGCCGGTCAGTGCGGCGTACACCACCCAAAAAATATATTCTAATAATAGTTAGCCTATGTCGCATATCTGTTTCTCTACCGCGTCGTGCTCTACCCTTGGCTTTACCCGCGTTTCTTCTCGCCCCTGCGCAACGTCCCCGGACCCCCGCTCGGCAACCCCCTCCTTGGCCACTACCTCACCATCGTGCGGAGCGAAAGCTGCATCCCGCACCGAGAATGGGTCAAGGCGTATGGCCCCGTCGTGCGCATGATGGGCATCCTCGGCAAGGAGCGCCTCTTGTTCCTATCCCCAGAGGCCCTTCAGCAAATTATTGTCAAGGACTGGCTGGAATATCCTCGCGTGCGCCGACTTTGCCGGTTCATTTTAAAAAATATATATAATATTCAATTGGCTGTAGCCCGAATTTATGCGCGACGTGCTGGGGCTCGTTGCGGGGTACGGACTCCTCACCATTACCGGCGACGAGCACAAGCAGCTGCGCAAGGCCATGAACCCCGCGTTCTCCATCCCGAATCTTATGGCTCGTGCGTCTGTTCCCAGTTTGCGCTCGCTATTTCTTCATGTTTGCAGAAACGGACATGTACTACGAACCCATCGAAGGGTGTGTGTTTAAAGTGTTTCGACCCCCATCTTCTCAATTAAAATCCAAAGGCTCGTCGAAATTATGAAAGCCCAAATCAAAGCAGAATCCATCCCCCAGGCAGGCAAGATTTTCCCCATGTACGAATGGAGTGCGTCTGCCTCATTGTTATCGCAATTTTCACGGTTGTCTGACCTCCGCACAGTGGGCAAAGTCACCCTTGATATTATATGCGATACCGCGTTCGGGTACAAGACCGACTGCTTGCATAACCCTCACAACGAGCTCGCCGTCGCCTTTGAAAAACTGCTTCAGCTGCAGTCGGGCCCCAACCTCGCCAAGCTCGTCGCGATCCTCAGCATCCCCGGTGCCTCCCGCGCCTTACGCTCCGAATGGATGTACCGCAACGCATGGCTGTTCGGCAAACTCCCCGTCGTCTCCGAGTTCGAGAAGCTCGTCGGTTCGTTGCACCGCATCCGCACCATCTCTGCAGGCATGCTGCGCGAGAAAACCGCTGACCTCTCCGTCTCGCCGGACGATATGACCACGAAGAAGGATATTATGTCGCTGCTTGTGCGCGCGCGCAAGGCAGACCTCGACGCGGATCCCGGCGCGGACGCCATGTCCGACACGGCGATGGTGGACCAAGTGCTCACGTTCCTCGCCGCGGGTCATGAGTGCGTTTCTTTTCTGTGTTTTGTATAGCGACTTAGTGTGTGCAGAACCACCGCCACGGGGTTGTCGTGGGTGCGTAGAGTCCCTCTGCTTCTATCGGCGCAACTAATTTGCCGTACAGACGCTCTGGCTCCTCGCGAACGACCCCGAGAGCCAGCGCCGGCTGCGCGAGGAGGTCACGCCGATCTATGAGGCCAACCCGCGTCCGGACTATCGCACGGTCAAGAGTCTTGCCTGGCTCGATTGCGTGGTGTGCGTGCCCCCCTCTCCCATCGCAAAGCTACTGACTATTAGTCCAGAAATGAGAGCCTCCGCGTGCTCCCCCCGGTCCCGCTCACTGCGCGCGTCGCGGAGAAGACGGACTATATCGACGGCGTGCTCGTCCCGAAGGGCACCGTCATCACCATTCCCGTACGCGTCCCTCCCTCTCTCCCAGCGTGTATTCTCACTCTCGCAGATCCGCGTCATCAACACCTGGAAGGACGTCTGGGGCGAAGACGCCGAGGAGTGGGTTCCCTTCTCCCTTTTAAAATCTATCCTCACTGTAGATGACCGCACGTAGATTCCACCCCGCGCGCTGGCTCGCCCTCCCCAAGGCGTACAACGCGGCGTTCTCGCAATTCTCCTTCATCGCGGGCCCGCATGGCTGCATCGGCAAGACCATGGCGGTAAGCGAGATGAAGGCCGTGCTTGTGTGCGTGTTTCCTCGCGGCACCTTTTTCTGTGTGACGCTGACATATCGTGATACATTCATTCATTCCATCTAGCGCGCTGATCGCAAACTTTGAGTTCGCGCCCGCGTATCCAGGGCAGGTCGCGCATCCCGCGACGGCCATTACGATGAGTGCGCCTCGTGTTTGTTCTTTTGTGTATGGTGACTTATGCCGTTTAAAGAGCCGGAGGACAATATGCCCCTGCGCGTTACGCGCGTTGCAGGCAAGGCTTGATTCGCTTCGAAGCATTGTACTACTGTTTAAAAACTCTAACCTTATGTATGTAAATGTAAAATGCATGAATCTATCTCACGTGGCAACAACTCGGAGTCGGAGAGGGACTCGGATGTCTGAAAGTGCTTTGGAGTGTCAGCAAGATCCCTTTTGAAGTAAAAGTCTGCCGTTGCAATTGAGCTATAGAGTCTACTGCCGTAGTCCATTGCAATGGCCCGATGGTGTAGTTGGTTATCACATCTGCTTCACATTTACGTAATCTGACGCAGGCGGTCCTCGGTTCGAGCCCGGGTCGGGTCACTTTTTCTATTTTTATTGCTTAGAACTTGTCATTCGAGAAGTGCTGGATACTATCCAGCACTTCTCAAACAGTGGATACTTGTCCTCGCATAGAGAAGGCCTACCTAGGCACAAGCAATGCACTACTTACACAATTCCAACTCCAGTGTCTCAATGATCAACCAGGACCAACATTGATCTGCTGAACAAACAGCTACAAGTGGTATCTTTGTCCAGAAATTCAAGCGCAAACATTCAACAAAAATTAGTACATCCTGATCAAGCATATACTCAAATCTATGATTGAGAAGATACTTCAAAGACATAAGTATCAGCAACATAATTTTTATTAAAAAAAAAGGATAGAACTTCATCTATCAATATTGAAGAGCAAAGGTTGTAAAAACTGGCTTGTAACATGATGGAAGACTGTTAGCCAGACATAAGAGAGAATCACACAAGATCAACAGGACCACACTATGATTCAGCGAGACAAGCACTAGCTACAGATAAAAGGGCAGACAATGGGCTCAATATATACCAGCCTCTATAGTATAATCTGCATGGATTTCTGAAAGACAGTTGTTCAGAATCACATATACTAGAGAGGCTGGAAATTACGAATACAGGCTAGTAGGAACTGCCTTGGAGTTTGTTATATCCCGAGTCAAGGTCAGATGACCGGATGCGGCCGGTCGTTCGGAAGCCGGTTACCAGAAGAGAGTACTGGAAGATTACAGGAAGACCGGTCGCCTAGGGAAGACGCAAGCACCACAAGAGTGACGTGTAGGGTGAGCGTTGCTATCTGGCCAATCGAGCGGAGAGGATAAGAGATAGACGTCTGATGAAGTCCAGACAAGACGACTCAAGGAGCCAAGCAAAGGATAAGAGGCTAAGCACGTTAATTATCAAACTGAAGAATACAGCATAGTACATAGGGCTTAAATACGTAGACATACGTGTCACTACTATAAGTGGTAATGTCAAAGCAAAGTCCAAATTAGGAGATAGAAGTTGAGTCGGACAAAGCGACATCTAAAACTGGAAGTTGGAATCGTGTGGACATACAGATAAACGGGAAACGCTCAGTAATCCTTCATTGCGTAAAAACCGTTCCGAGGGCAACCGGTTAGAGCCGAAACCGGAAGAGCAGCCAGTCGAGTCCGGCCGATGGTAGGAAGACCTGGCTGAGAGCCGGGTATATGTGCATGGATATAACAGATCGAGGCAGTGCGCCTGGTGATACGCCGTGGTCGTGCGGCGTGGAATCACATTACCACGAGTGAAGTAGAGGCTGTTAGGGTCAGAGTCTGCTGAGTAGACGCGGGCTGGCTGGCAGGTGTCGCCACCGGCATAGAGTTTGGCATAGCGGGAAGCATTTGAATAAAGTTGGTCATTTTTTTTTGGACGAATGGAGTGAGAGACAGTAAAGGCGCTTGTGCCTTTTTGTGTCTTTTACTATCTTATCTTTGTTAATCTTTGACCGGCTATCTGCATGATAGGCGAACTACCATGTTGGCGGCATTGCCACGTGCACCTCCTTCTTCATGCCTCGTCCAACCAAGTCCAACCTCGCCACACTGTTTCTGGTTACCCGCCATAGGCGACCCGTTGTGATCGCCCTGGAACGGCACATACAAAGTGGAAACGGCATTGCAAATAAGGACAGAGCACATTTCCGATCTGACACCTTACACATTGGCACACACAGACTCCGAATGCAGCAGGAAAAGCGAGCGCCACAACGTGAATCGGCTACCAGCCAATGACATCCATCGTGCTGACTTGGTATCGCTTTGACCTTGGGCGCAAGAAAGCAACGGAAATCACATTGCTGACCGTGCACGCACCACAGCAAAATAGCCAACTTAAACGCTCGCCGACTTTGCGAACTTAAACGACAATGGCCGCTTGCTGATTTTGCGAACACATTTTCCCCGCTCGCACAACTCTGCGCGCCGCCTTTTGTTTTCCCGCCACGCGCCTGACTTTGCGAACAAGTGTTGTTTCCTGCCATTCGCACCGCGCCGCCTTTTGTTTTCCTGCTGCGCAACGAACGTGCCGACTCCGCGCCACCCCTTTTGTTTTCCCGCCGCACAACGAACGCGCCGACTCACGCTTCCCCTCCACCTCGCGCTCACCTCCGCTTTGCCTCGCTTGGCTCCACCCACTCGCTTTGCCGGCGAGGTGGAGCCGAGCGGCAGAGCCAAGCCAGGCGCCGAACGAAATAATATTGAGTAGGATATGGTTATGGAGCTCGTGGAGCGGCCTTCAAGAAGGAATAGGTCGTTCAAGTCGGAAGAGTACCAACAAAACGAACGAGGAGAACAAGATCAAGGAAGAACGGCCAACCAAGATGAGATCTACGGAACGGAAAACTCACACATAGGTTCTGGAATATGGAACTAGGAGCGGAAACCGTTCCCGACACAAGGAGCATGTGTCCAAAGAGCGGAAAACTCACACACAGCCTCCAGGAACATAGACCTGAGAGCGAAAATCCTTCCTGACTAAAGGAGCACGCATTCGGCGAACAGAGAATTTGCGCACAGCTTCCAGGAATGAAGAATTGAGAGCGGAAACTGGAGCACCATGCGTTCGTTGAGCAGGTTTCCCATGCGCAGCACAGGAATGGAGCGGGAACCTCTTTGAGTCACAAAGACGGACAGAACCAGTCAAAGGAGCATGTGGCCGTCCCGATTTAGGGAGCGGGATGCGATGAGTCGGAGAAGGACAAGAGGAACGTGTAGAAGGCAGTGCTAGAGGGTCAATTTCCTATAAATACGAGACGCTGCTACGAATAAAGACATCTAATTTTCCCATCTAAAACTACCAGCACATCTTAAGTGATACGCAAGTACTGCTCACCAGGGTACACCGACTACGAAAACAAGGTCTCCAGGGCTGCGCCTGGCAGAACATTGACCCACCGCCCTTGGATTGTCCGCCGCTGTACAGACCGCTCGACATAACAGCGTTCTCGAGCACCATGCCAGTCATCGCTCGAGTTGTATAACTCCCCGGCCACTCACATCGAACGGAACGGGTATCGACCTTCATCACAGCTCTCAAGAAGTCGACTCCGCTCGTTAGAACTTGCGAATGGAAAGAAGAAGACAATTTGTAGAGAATTTAGTAGGGAACGGACTTGGAAAGAACGGAACGGCAGACAGGAGCGGAGTCGTTGAAAACAAGTTTAGGGCCTCCCAGCGCACGAAGCACCCTAGAAGAGGTCGGAGGACCAAGGGTAGCTGTATACAAAAGAACCAAGAACGGCCCCATAGTGTTTATAACAATGGAAACCGCATCGCATCTAAACAGTCGTCCGCTCCTCGACAGCATTGTAGAATGGGACTGTTACAAAATTCAGGGAAGGCTAGACTTTGGGCAGATTCTCCTCTGTACATTAGAATAGCAAACCGTATGACCAGATATTCTCTGGGGCGTATCAAAATCCTCTAAATAAACCACACACATTTTACTGCCACCACAGTCTCGTGCAGTGACACCATTATCTCCCCCAAGGACGAACACTCTCTACTTGCCCTTACCACCACCACCTATCAGCACCTAGCAAAGGCGCAGTCATCATCACACTGTGTCTTCTGCTGACCAACATATAAATTACGCCGCTGTATTGAACATACACTCCTTCCTTTTTCACTTTCGCCATGTGTGTCGCCCGCCGCACTCTGCCGTACCCATGCTGTGCTCACTATCTTTCAGGCTCGCTCCGCCTCCGCTTTGCCTTGAAGAATCTTTGAAGACCCACTACTTTGTCATACATGGTTTTAGCCATCTGGACAGACCTGGGCTAGAACAATTTTGGCTCACCCCACCACTTTCCCCTGATTTATTGGCCTCCCCCGACGTGCCTGCTGAACTTCTCGTCTACATGCCTTGCGCAGGGATGCCCTTCGACAAACACCAGCACGCTCTTTTGCTTTGCCCTCTCAGCTCAACACCTCACAGCTGACTTCAAGAACCCCTGCCAGCTCCACAACGTTCCCGCCGCTTCTGCTACGTGCCACTGTTACTGCATGACAACTCCAGCCCTGACGAGAAGCTCATTAATATGTACGCGTGTCGCTAGCGTCTTACATCTGAGAAACTCACTCGCAGACTCAGCCGTATTGTAGCTCTTGCGTTTGCGGACCGTCACCACTTGGTCCGTGGCACCGCAAGAATGGAGCGGGACCTCCGTCACGCCCGCCTCGCTTTTCGGTGTGTGCGCGAAGCGGCGCGCACCGAGTTCCCTGCTTAGAATGTCTTCCCTTCTCCAGGTACCCGCCGTCAAATATATCTTGAAAATACATAACAATGAAATGTTCCTGTGCCCAATACAATACATGAACCTAAATGTGCATGCGCTCCACAATAAATAAATCCACAGAGTCTCAGCACAATATCATTTGCCTCAAATGAAAACCCGCCAGCAGATCTATGCCTCCCCACCGCCTGCGCTCGCTATGCCCGTTGACCGCACTAAACCCAAAAAATATCCTATCCTGGCCCCTCCCTTTCGCTTCAAAGGCGAACACCTCGCCTTCCTCCAATCCTACATCGCCTCTTTCGTCATGCGCCCGCCTGGTTCCCACCGCGAGTTTTGGGTCGCACTCTTCAAAGAGTATTGGCACACCTTTCCCTGGCGTCTCGCCATTGATGTCGACCCGCACGAGGGGATGAACATCGACGAGCCTTCAACGCATGCTGAGTGTGATCTCAAGGTGGTGACCTTCCTCACCACTGAGCCCGTACGTCCTTTGTATTGCCCTCGTTTGATTGTTCACCCTTTCCTTGCAGCGCATCAAAGGCTACTTTTACCACATGCGCTGGCTTCTCAAACACCGCCCCCAGCAGAGCTGAAAACCTTAGGGAGAGAGCGGCTGGATGACACCTTGCTTAGCACATGCTTGCCCACTCGTCTAGCACATGTTGTCCTGTACCATTTCTTTTTGAATCATTCATTTTTGATTTCTCCTTCGTTTGCGCAACAAATCAATTATATTTCTGAGTGAATACATTATTCGTAAGAGCCTAAGTACAACCGCAGGCGTCCATGTTCTCAAACATCGGAGCAGGCACAGCGTGACGGAACATAAACTCAATGTTGTTGTCGTCATGAACCTGCGGAGACGCTCGGAGCTTCCAGTACCCGGCCACCGCCTCTTCGTCGTCCCAGGAGAAGTCGAGAACCAGTGAACAGCGATTTAATTGAGCTAGACAGCTGCCAAGGTTTTGAGCGTGCAGCCATTGGTTGGAGGAAGACCTACTCCTCAATCTCCGTGGATGACGGCGGCGTATTCGTGGTTTGTGGCTTGGCGTGCGTGAGCAGGAAGACGGTGTCGTCCCGGTTGAATGGCAGGCTGCCCTTGAAGCGAAACTCGTTGAACACCGCTTCAAACTCGGCGTCTGAGGGGTCGTTATAGACGACACCCAAATGGTGCTCGACGTGTACTTTGTAACACACAAATAGGGCACTGGGGTGCGGCCGGTGAGCTTCATTTACGCTGGATTTGTAGAACGCACAAAGATCTCAGGCTGTTATATCCGTGCACACACCCGGCCCTTGGCCGGTATTCTCTCCTTCAGCCGGACTCGACCGGCTGCTCTTCCAGACTTCCGGCAACCGGTCAAACCGGTTGCCGCTCGGAACGGGTTTATACGCAATGAAGATTACTGAGTGTTTCCCGTTTATCTGTCTATTCCTAATTTGGACCTTTGCTTTGACATTACTATTTATAGTAGTGACACGTATGTCTACGTATTTAAGCCCTATGTACTATGTTGTATTCTTCAGTTTGATAATTAACGTGCTTAGCCTCTTATCCTTTGCTTGGCTCCTTGAGTCCTCTCGTCCGGACTTCATCCGGACATCTATCTCTCATGATCATCCTCTCCGCTCGATTGCCAGATAGTAACGCTCACCCTATACGACACTCTTGTGGTGCTTGCGTTCATCCTAGGCCGACCGGTCATCTTCTTATCATCTGGTACTTTCTTCCGGTAACCGGCTTCCGAACGACCGGCTGGCATCCGGTCATCCGACCTCGACTCAGGATATAACACAGGCGCACTGATGACGCCTGCCGTCACAGCCGCTCTGTCTTCTTGTTATGATCTGTTACGTGACCGGATAATTTGGTGTGCTACGAAACGAGTTAGTAAGAATTGAATAAATGAGAATTTACCAAATGAAACAGTTCGAGATAAGCAGGGAGGATGATTGAGATGTTTAAGAAGACTAACCACAAACGGGACCCTAGACTTGCAACTTAGAGGGTTGCCGAAGATAGAGCAAGTCGTAATCAATGTATCAGCTAGCAAAGCTTAGCAGATTTAGGACAACAAGAATTGTGAATAGCGAATGATGCGTATTCCAATTCCTCAAGATTGAATAGAGCAGGTCTTATTCGGATTGATCCATTAATCGAGAGATTCAGTGTGCAAACATAGATGTATTGAAGTAAGAGACAATGTCTTAAAGAGTGTGCAGTCCTCCTTTTATGCATTTTACATGTTTGTACATACTTGGTAGTTCCTGACTCATTCTGACTGAGAATGACTCACAATAGGTCACTGTGACTTGAATAGTGACTGTGGATGGCTATGAACTGCCATCCACAGTCAGTTGAAGTCAAACTGACTCAAACTCGGAGCCAGTTTGAGTCAATTTCGAAATATGGGTTCCTACTTAGTCACATGTAGTCAGGATTGATCTCAATTGATTGAGTCAATCTGAAGTGATGAAAATCAGGAAAAATCGGAATTAAATATAACAGTGATAACTGCATAACGCTTGGTTGCGTTTGAACAAAAAAAGATTGCCACAAATGTATTACATCGAGAGTCCGTATTTTTGGGATTTTGTAAGTAAGTTGTAAGTAAATGAGACGAAAAATAATGGGGACCATGAAAAACTGTGAAACCCTAACATGATCCTGTCGCAGATGTTGCATACGAGGCGCGCCTTCGCACACTCGGTCTCCAGGTTACGCACGCGATATCGCGCCTGCGTCTGAGCCCGATTTTCCGTGGAGGGGTTGGTGTTGACTCTGAAAACTGTGAATAACGGCGGTGGTGGCGGCGGTGGCGCTTTTCCAGTGGCAGGAGGTAGCGGGCAGGTAAATGTGAATGGGATTTTGTGCATTTTGCCACCCTCCCAACTCGTCCTCGCATTTTAGCTGTCGCTGGGTCGGGTATTACATGCAATTTAATATCCATCTTGGAACTTGCCGCCATGACCAAGGCCAACAAACCCAAAATCTTGCACTCCGCCTCGTACTGGCAAGATTTTCACTGCAATTGTGCCATGCGGTGTGAGGCTGGTGCTTGTGCTACGCCCTGCACACCGCCTCACAGCCCCTTCAACCGAGCCTGGACGAGAACATACAAGGTGCCTGTCCATCCAAATCGGGAATCGAAGTTACCAAATCCGGATTCTCATCAAACGCACGCAGCCTACGGTCCCCTTCCAACCTCCCACACCGTTTGTACCACCCGCCCGACTAGTCACGACCCTTGATGGACGCCCCCGTTACCCGAACTCTGCCTTTGCACGACTCGCACCTCACATACGAGCACCACGTGCTACGGCCCATGAGAATGGTACGGACCAACCAATAGCGGGCATCCTGGGCTTCGTATCCTCTTCCCACACCCGAGAAGTCACCAACACTTGAACGCAAGCCTCGTCCGATCCAGTTTCCATCCTTCCAAACCACTCGAAACCTACTCAGATGCGTCCGGACGCGTCTTCCGACCAATAACTGACCTTTTATGGCCCAGGAATCCACTCTGCTATGGAACGGGTCCTGCATCCATACCAAATTGCGTCGTACACTCTGTCCGTCCATGGAAACGAACCCCAAAATCCGAACATAAGCCTCGCCTGTGGCCCCAAATATTGAACGCACCCTACGTACGTTCCTGCGCAAACACCCTCAAACGTAAAGGGATGGAACGAATGAGTGGGCATCAAGAGGATGGTCGAGAGGCGAAAAGGTATAAAAGGATAGCAGAAAAGGGTGTTGTAGTCAGTCAATTTTCAGAGCTCAGTTCTCCCCCACCACCTGTACTCCCACCTGTGCAACTAAGCCTCGCTCACACCGAGTTGACCACATCCTCACTTGCCTCTAGCAGGGCATTTCACTCTCACACCTCCATTAGCAAGGTCCCAACTCATCGGACCCCAAGTCATATCATCGGGCTTCCCCGTAATAGGATCACCAACTTCGCGAGCTTCACGCTTTGTAGAAGTCGGCCTGGGCAAAGCCATATTGGTTTAAATCGCTGTCTGCCACCCAGCGTCATGACCGGACGTCCCATACGTTCGACTGACTAGCACCAGCCGGCATCGCTGTCACTTGCTTTATAACCTAAAATGTTGTATTAAGCCTTCCACCTTCGTTGGGAACATCGGGGAAACACGAGGGAAGGATTGCAGCATAGGCATCGGATTTTACAGGAAACAATGGTCGTTCGTTCGAGCTTGTGACCTAGGACAGGTAATATCACCCCACACCCATTTACAGCTAACAGCAGGTACCCCCAACACGAACCCACGGAACGTACGCCTCGTGCAATCCCGTGCAACACTCTCACTTGGACCACGCACATGTCCTAATCCTATATCCCCACTATCCTCCAACGCTAAATAACCCCTAGAGGCCGAACGTGCTGTCTATTTGATAAAACAAATTCTCATAGAGGCGCCGCAGTCCTTATCACAATGCGCAGTGTCGCACCAGGCTCGTTCGCTTGTGAAATCATCTGCACATAAAATCAGGCTCCTCACGTATAAGAAGAATCAAGTTCGCCATCAAGGGGCTAATACTCAATCAAGAACGATAGTGGGCGAAACGAAAGCAAGATTCGCCTTCATTCCGAAAAATACCAAACCGCTTGGGAGGTGATTCGCAAGCTCAACAGCGGCGATGTGACAATGGTGGGCTGGCGGGTGTTGAAGAGGGAAGACATCCGATGTATGGAGGACGACAAGGATCTGCAGAGAAATGCAAAGCAACGCACGGTGCAGAAGGCAAGTGTTGGAAGAAGAGGGAGGAGCTTCGGGCGTACGGCCTGCTGCTTGTGGACGAGGATTATGGGATGGATTGTGACGACAAGGGCGAGGTTGGCGGGGGCTCGGAGAATTGGCGCCTCATTTCGTGGATCTGGACGCTCGCAGGGACGGAGGGGTCAGACACGGCGCTGGGGAGGGTAAGTTGACATGTCTTCCTTGGGAGCACAATGCTAATGGCTGCGTGCAGGTTTGCGTGTGGAGTGGGCGAAATCCTTTGCATGCACGCAGCGCTGGACAGAGCTGCGGTTGGTGAGCGAGGAATTCCTCTGCATTGGCGTGTCTTTCGATTATGAGGCGGCAAAGTGGGAGCAACATGCTGGCACGATATGCGTGCAGAAGCAGAGGGGGCTGTGGCCTACGCAAAACATCACATCGAGATTGACCGCGACCTCAAGGCTCGAGGGGAGAAAACGTGGACAGCAGAGAGATTGGCGTGGTAGAAGAGAAGGGCAAGACATATTCTGGCGGTGGTTGGGGAAATGGAGGCCAAAGCAAGGTTGGAACGAGACGAAAGTGCCCGGGCGATGCAGGGCTTGAACGCGGGGAGGGGAGTGGGGGAAGAGGAAGAGGAAGAGGAGGACGAGCAGGGATTGCTGGGCGACATGGAGAGCGACGAGGAGTACATCTTGGGCAGGGAGGGCTACGATTGAGTAATACTATGTACGACTGATGGACGACGAGTGGTGGGCGGTTAGAGGCGGTGCTTGCTGAGGCGGATATTATTAATCATGAGTAATATTATGTTTAAATGGGCCGTGACAAGCAGGAGAGGGTGCCCGCCAGCCAATGTCATTAAGGGAGGCGGGTATTATTAAAATTGGATAATATTATGTTTAAACGCGCCGACGAGCGAGCGGGGCGGGTCGGAGTATTACGTGGAGAGTCGTGGCAGGTGCCCGCCAGCCCACGTCACGGGTGGAGGCAGATATTATTAAGATTATGTTTAAGCCCGCCAACGAACGAGTGGGGGTGGGCAGGAATATTACATGAAAAGTCGTGGCGGGTGCCTGCCAGCCAACGTCACAGTGTGAGGCTGGTGCTTGTGCTACGCCCTGCACACCGCCTCACGGCCCCTTCAACTGAGTCCAGGACGAGAACGTACGAGGCGCCTGTTCACCCAAATCAGGAATCGAAGTTACCAAATCCAGTTTCTCATCAAACGCACGCAGCTTACGCTCCCCATCCGACCCTTGGCATCGCACGTACCACCCGTCCGACCATGGTGTAAGCACCGCTGAACGCCCTCACCGTCCGAATTCCCTTTCCACGAGTTCGTACCCAGCATACGAGTGCGGTGCCGCGTGCTACGCCCCACGAGAATGGTACGGTCCAACCAATAGCGGGCATCCTGGCCTTGGTATCCACCTCCCACGCCCGAGAAGTCATCAACACTCAAACGCAAGCCTCGTCCGATCCAGTTTCCACTTACTTAAACCACTCGAAACTCATTCAGATGCGTCCTGACGTGTCTTCCGACCAATAGCTGACCTTTTATGGCCCAGGAATCCGCTCTACTATGGAACAGGTCCTGCGTCCGTACCAATTTGCGTCGTACGCTCACGGAAACGGACCCCAAAATCCGAACGTAAGCCTCGCCCATGGCCCCAAATACTGAACGCACACCGCGTACGTTCCTGCGCAAGCACCCTCAAACGTGAAAGGGATGGAACCGAATGAGTGGGCATCAAGGGGACGGTCGAGAGGCAAAAAGGTATAAAAGGATAGCAGAAAAGGGTGTTGTAGTCAGTCAATTCTCGGAGCTTAGTTCTCCCCCACCACCTGTACCCCCACCTGTGCAACTAAAGCCTTGCTCACACCGAGTTGACCACATCCTCACTTGCCTCTAGCAGGGCATTTCACTCTCACACCTCCATTAGCAAGGTCCCAACTCATCGGACCCCAAGTCATATCATCGGGCTTCCCCGTAATAGGATCACCAACTTCACGAGCTTCACGCTTTGTAGAAGTTGGCCTGGGCAAAGCCATATTGGTTTAAATTGCCATCTGCCACCCAGCGTCATGACCGGACGTCCCATACGTTCGACTGACCAGCACCAGCCGGCGTCGCTGTCACTTGCTTTATAACTGTAAAATGTTGTATTAAGCCTTCTACCTTCGTTGGGAACATCGGGGAAACACGAGGGAAGGATTGCAGCATAGGCATCGGATTTTACAGGAAACAACGCGTTGTTCGCTCGAGCTTGTGACCTAGAACAGGTAACTATCACCCCCACACCCATTTACAGCTAACAGCAGGTACCCCCAACACGAAACCACGGAACGGACGCCTCGTGCGATCCCGTGCAACACCCTCATTTGGACAACGCACACGTCCCAATCCTACATCCCCACTATCCTCCAACGTTAATTAACCCCTAGAGGCCGAACAGGCTGTCTATTTGATAAAACATATTCTCATAGCGGCACCGCGGTCCTTATCACAGCGGGCGGAGGTGGATATTATTAATATTATGTTTGAGCCCGCCGACGAATGAGCGGGGGTGGGCGGGAATATTACGTGAAAAGTTGTGGCGGGTGCCCGCCAGCCAACATCGCGGGTGGAGGCGGATATTATTAATATTATGTTTGAGCCCGCCGACGAATGAGCGGGGGTGGGTGGGAATAATTGGGTGATATTATGTTTGAAAGCACTGACGACGAGCAGGGTGAGCGGGAATAATTGAGTAATATTATGTTTAAGAGCGCCAACGACGAGCAGGGTGAGCAGGAATAATTCAGTAATATTATGTTTGAAAGCGCCGATGACAAGCGGGGGTGGGCGGGAAAATTACGTGACAGGAAAGCCAGAAAGCGGTGGCTATTGAGTAATATTACATTTAAAAGTGCCGACGACGAGCGGGGTGGGCGGGAATAATTGAGTAAGATTATGTTTGAAAGCGCCGACGATGAGTGGGGGTGGGCCGGGGCGGGCACGGGATAATCTATGGTAAATGATGTATTTGATTCATTTGACCACTTTTTGGGCACCGAGACTGTGCCCATCACTGATGGCAAGCGGCGGGGACGCAGCGCATGATGCCAACAATGATATCTGAATGCCGAGGTGATGCTGATGTTCTGGGGAAGTCGATGGGCAAGCCCAGCTACCTAAAAAGGTTTCCCACAAGATAACACATTAAGCTGTTGGGCCACAGTCCATAGATAACTAGTTATTCTATGCTCATAAGCTGCGAACCTCAGCTAACACACACCAATTTGGGAGTATTAGTGGGAAATTACTAGTAAATTATTAGCAATGTCACTAGAAAGCTAACCCAACTAACCCAACTTATCTAGCTACATTAGTGCAAACTTTGGGTAATCTGACCTTATTAGCAAAGGAGGTCTTTCCTGATGGAGTAACTGCAATGTAGGCAACTGGGCAATACAAGGAATAGTATTAAATCCTGTGCCCAAAGCTAGCATTGGAACCAACTGAGCTAAAAGGCTACTAATCAGGTTATTCTGATTATAGGCTTTAGACTATATATACATGATTAAACACCTTTAGCATACATTTAACAAATAGGCAAAATACAATCAATTAAGCTTGGAGAGTAGACTAGAATAGTGTAAAGAGTATAGTAACTATTTAGAGTCTATATATGAGTAAAAGAAAGTGGGTAGGGATAACTATAGATACCAAAGGTAATGTTTAAGGAGTGTTGTAATGGACGATCAACAAGCAGGGGTTAGATTGAACAAGTAGAGGTGTAGATCCAAGAGTCAGTTGTATGAAGATCAAGAGGGGTGTAGGAGGTTTAAAGAGTGTGGTAAGGTGACCAGATTAATAATAAAAGGAGAGCCAGGTTAATAGCAAGAGATAATCAAAGCAATAACCTGGTGGCAAATATGGGTTGATGGTGTGAGCCCCACTTTGTGATCACTCTGGAATGCACATACAAAGTAGAAACAGCATTACCAAAAAGGGATTACATCTGTTCTGACAATCTTACACAATGGCAACTTCCCACACAGTGAATTCCAATACACAACACCAGCTAACCTTCCAAACTCTCTGAATGCATGAGCAGAAAATCAATCACAACAAATGGAAATCCTGAAGTAGAAAGCTGATTCCCCAACTAAGGCAGCACCAACAAATGGGATAAAGAACTAAGAACGGAGTCACACTTCAGAAACGCCAACTTGCCTGACATTGTGCCAACTCGTGTCAACTTTGTAATGTCCACTTACCCAACTTTGCACACCTAACACGCTGCTACTTGCGACTTTGCACTGACATCATGCCCTGCTGCTCGCCCTTGTGACCTCGCAACTCATGCCCAACTCTGCTGCCTTTGCACTAGAAGAGGTAGAGGACCAAGGTAGCTGTATACAAAAGAACCAAGAACAGCCCTATAGTGTTTATAACAACAGCATTGTAAACAGGTCATGTTACAAAATTCAGGGAAGACTAGACTTTTGGGTGGATTCTCCTCTGTACTTTAGAATAGTGAACCATATACCAGATATTCTCTATGGCATATCAAAATTCTCTAAATAAACCACACACATTTTACTACTATCACAGTCTCATGCAGCAACACTATTATCTCCCCTAAGGACAAACACTCCTACTTGCCCTTACTACCACCCTATCAGTATCTAGCAGAGGTGCAGTCAACATCACAACAGATTAATCTGGGTTATTAGGCAGTATGTTAGATGAAAATGGGCAGATCATGACACATGGTTACAGGTTCAAACAACTCTACAAAAAAAATGTAGAGATGAAGGTTTGAGATTAGATTTGATGTAAACTGTTGCAGTGCACAATACCAGTATCCTACACTGAGAAAGCACTCTCCAACACTGTGAGAAACTCAAATATCAAGGTGTGAAACCAAAACTTGTATGATTAGTAGCTATGCAAGTGGCAACCTAATAGACAAGTAGACAATACTGCATACACTACAGAGAAGGTAGTACAGCTAAACAGTGATGGGGTGTGGAAGCCATGATATACAAGGTCAAGAAGGTAGCTGTAGTATCACAAATCATTCTATCTAATAGAGATATTGTTGAGTTTCAATTGACAAAGGCATGGGAGACTAGACACCCTGAACAGAAGAGGGTTGATATCTAGTTCTGATATAACATGTTCTCAGAATGCTATGGTAACCTATGTGAGATGCAAAGTGTCTGTGAATTACAGCTTGGACAGTAGAAGTGGCAATGTGAAATAGTCTGTCACAATATCTTGAAAAAATTGAAGAATAGAGCTAGATTGTCTACTTTGAACTAGAGCCACAACAATCTCTGACACCAATGGAACACCCATCCAGCAACCTCACTCACAAAAAGGCAGAGAGTCAAAGAGTACTGATTCCAAAAATACTCAGACTACTTCACAAAGATGCTCTATCAACATGACAGCAAGTGTGAATGAACATGTGTGATGAGAAAAAATAATCTCTGTGTGCCAAGAGAAATATCTCCAGCATAAGCTCGTTAGAGAGTATGAAAAACGGTCTGCACAATGCACAAGGTAAGTCAAGATATAGAAGGCATCATAACCTGGACTCAACCACAACACATTTGTGAAGGCAAACTCAGATTCTGACCAAAGTGGTTGAATGAACACATCCAATAGTAGTGATACCTTGAGATAGAAAATAAGTATAGCACTGGTGAGACTAAATAAAATATACATAACAAAACAATGCAGCCAATAAGCAGCATGCAATATGTCAGGAATCTAGCAGTTTATTCATTCCTTTCCTTAATACATACAATGATTTCCACTTGAGTTAAAAGGTTAGGTGAAGGTGCTTGATATGCTTGCAGCACACCTTACTTCCTACAGGCAATTCTCAGTTGTGTCAGGTATAGTGTTGCCATGACTCAGACTCGGAGGGTCCCAAGTCGACTTGGCGAGGTTGACTTAAGTCGAGTCAAGTCGAGTCACAAGTGCGACTCAACTCGACTTCGAAGTCGGCACAAGTCAACTTCAAGTTACTCAAGTAGACTTGAGTCGGGTCTCAAAATGAAAATTGTCCAATGGCCTCCCTCTTTCATTGGAATGCAGTAGCAGGCAGAGTCCCAGCATGTTCGGCGTTCGGCATACCTGTGTCACATTGTGTGTGGATTGCTCTGAGATGACCCCGACTCCCCTTCAATCCCCTTGTTCAAAGATATTCTCAAGGCTTGTGGATGGGTCTCAATAGTGTTCTCCATTGTAGTAGGCATGTATCGCCATCTGACTTTAGACACTGGACTGCACATCAGGCAGATCTGACCATCCAACGATTCTTCAGAAAACATATTTCCTCTTTAATTGATCTGTGTCTCTGCAAAGTCCGAGCATGTAAGAAGCTATTTGGGCTATACCCTTTGTGACTGGAATTGCCCGGTGTGCCTGGACGAGTGAAGTGTTAGTTCGGACTGGTCAACCTTTTTGCACATCACCAATCGAAAGATCCGTCAATCACGGGATTACAAACAGCGTAATAAATAAGCCTAGTAGCTTCGAAAATCCATGATAGGGTCCCCTCATGTTAGGTTTTTTTTTTCCGATTTCTAACCCATCAAACTGGTTTGTGCGTGGCGCTACTGCGCTCGTCTTCCTTCCGCTCACCTCTTTGGCCACTGCTGCTCTACATGAGACATTTTCTTAACTCTTTCTCTCTTTCTCTCATGATGACACACCCCACTGATAAATTGCTTGTATATATCGACTACATGTCAGCGTCGATGAGATCAGGTAGCTCATCTGAGTCAAAATCTGAAGACGAGTACCATCCATCACAGGTCAAGCTTATAGGTCCAAGAGTGTTCAAGCGACCATTACTACTCTTTAGACATGGCATGGCCGCAAAAATTGCAGCCTCGCATGCTGCCTGTTGACGCAGATGCCAAGTTAGAAAGTCAAGCATTCCCTATTTCAATGCTTCAGCAACGAGTTAAATTGAGATGTGGACTTGATTCTTACTTCCAGGTTCATGACAGCAGAATCCACACCATTCGTGAACACAAATTTGCCGTTCGAGCCTTGGATGACGCAAATTTCGTCAACGACGCTGGAATTGAGCACCGAAACGATGCTGATCATTTTGTATAAGGAAAGATCTCGGTGATCCCAAGAGTGCCTTTCGCAGAGCCACTCTTTCAAGGGTTTGATTCGGGCAATACCACTGAGCCACCTGGTAGAACTGTTTTGCTGGCAATGGCGTGTATGAGCACCACTAATTAAAATGAACAGTGGCAGCATACCGCATTATCCAAGACAAATGATGTTACCGACGGGAATACTGCTGTGAGGGAAGTCATATCTGCCGTCCTTTGAGACATGCGTATCCTGGGCGTTTATATCAGTGGTTCGAGTTGCAAGTGTTTATTAATCGTTGGAATCATTTTGGTCTCCTGATTTCATATGCAACACAGATTCTGAGCTCGAGCTCTCAGTCCGGAATAATCCAGAATAATGTCGCTGTTCTGATTGCATTTTAACACACATTGAACCTCGAGCTTATGGTGATTTAATGAATGTGCAACATGAGACATTGACAACTGTTATGAACGTCCAAGAAGTCAGCAGCCTTAGATGCCGCGTCAGCTCCGAATCTCGGCCAGTACAGAAGCATTGCCGCCGAAGACTTCAAATCTCATGTGCATTTGACTTCACTCACATTTCTGCCCACGAAATTTCATCTCTCTCATGGACATTTCATATCTCACAGGAAGATTATTCGAAAATTAAGGCAAGCTGATATGTAGTGCACCTGTCTCGTCCTTCGCTTCCACATATGTGTTTACCTTCCCACCTCTATCATGTTCCCGAATGACAGATTTGTTTCAAAGCGACAATTGGTTGAGCTCATGGTGCTGCATCTCTCACATGTTTGTAGAGATCCCCTAATTGAATGAGTGTTGAGCCATCACATGGGAAGATGCTAATAAGATGGTGGATGGAGCAGAGAGGTCGATGGGATCATTACCAAACTGACATGTGATTGATTGATTGAAAATTGAACCTCTCCTCAACCAGCTCAGTTGTGCTGATTAAATGAACAAAATGTGACCTACTGTGTTGTCTTGAAGCATCTGAACTGTTTGAGAGCTGCTTGCCCACACCATTGAACAGCACTTTATGTTTATGGTCGCGGGTAATCACAGTGGTAGGTTTCACAGCGACTCCATGCACATGGGCAAAGAATCTACCAATGACAAGCTCACCATGTGGTGACGAAGGTTTGTGGGACTGGTGAAAAATTCTCTGTGAACAAGAATCCCTTGTTGAAGCAACGCTTTCAGATTGATTTCATTTCCAGAGCGTACTTCTTCATATCAACTTATCAAGGTCCCAAGAATTTACCAATAATCACACCTTCGTTTGTCAGCGCTGAATTACTGTGAGTAAAGAAGTTTGGAGATCCATTTTCGACTGAAAGAAACCTGATTTTCAAGTCACAAACCGCGTGGACCATTTAATGTATCAACATCTCAATTCATGTCCGACCTTCAAGCGGCTTTGCGTAATACAATTCGGTATCTTCCCTCCCAGCTAAAATTACTATCGAGTTCCTGACACTCAATCTAGGTGAATGCCGAGACCGGCATGCTCAGCGACTGTATCGGTACTTGTATATTCTTCCCAGGCAGATTCTTTAAATTGGAAGAGACGAAACAGCTTTGAATCGCAAAGGCAAATGGCTCCTCGATCTTGTCAGAAAAACACTGCACAAGAACCACCACCTGCCCCCGAGGATCCTGCCCTGGGCATGCGCACTCATCAGGGTTGCAGTGCTGGGGCGGGAGCCTCCAACATACCTCTCCCACCCACCGCTGCACGCACTGCTAGCTCGGGAGATCAAGCACGTGGTTTTGGCGGACTCTCCGGTATGATTTTCATTCATGGTTTTCATTTGCTAACTTGAAAAAAAGGCAATCAGGCCACCCGACCAGGGAGATCCGCGGGCGCTCCTGAGCTTCCAGTTGTTAACCTAGGTTTGTGTTCCAGCCACCACATGTGTCTTCATTCAACTGGTTTTAGCCCGAGCCCCCACCAGAGCAAGGCCAACTCCTCAGACGGTATGCTAAATATTGTGCTGCATTCACTACAATTAATAATCCCTTGTGATAGATCCTTCCACAAACCCCAGCACGTCGTGCTGTAAATGGGCTTGTTAACCAGCTCGCACAGCAAGCCGCTATGGCGAGCCCAGGTCCTCGTCTCTGCGACCTCATTCATGCCAGTTCCGATGTTGAGGATTCAGCCAGCGACGGCTCTGACGATTTCCCTGTTGTTCCACACCAGCGGCCCCTTCCTGCACCAGCCCTGTTGTCTGCCGCCGAAACTGATGAAGAGAACCCACCACCTAGGAGGGCTGCTGCCCACAAGAAAGCATCTGGACGCGGTCGCGGTCGCGGAGCCACCGCTGCACCCACTCCTGCTGAAAATGCTGGTGATAATGAGGCCGGCAGTGCCTATGTCTTCATTGATCCGGAAACTCTCGTCAAAACCAAGAAATCAGCTGATTCAGATTATTTCTTTGGACGCCGTGCAATTGATAAAGGATTTAAATGTCGACTTTGCCTGTTTTCTCCCTTATTTGAGGTTCACAATATACTGAGTTCGTCCACAGGCAAGAATATGGAAGTGGTTCAAGTCTTACCACCCGCCGCCTTCATCTTCAGAATACTGAAGGCTACATGGATGCGTACCTTGCCGCAGTTCAGAGATACGGCTTTACAAACAAGCTACCGGAATTTCTCCAACACCAGGCGGATGAACAATGTCTTGTTAATGCGCAAAGAGTTGTAAACCTGTCGGCTTACTAACGGATATCACGGACGCACTTTGGGGATGTGACCTTCGGTCACACCCCATTCTTTCTTTCTTGACTCTTACCATCATCTCCCCTTGTACGCGTACTCTTGCTCTCTCAATACCACGCAACGGTTTATTTGTATCTTGGACTCCTCTGAGTGTTTCTCGCCGGCTTTAGACGGTGAGTTTCCACTTTTTTTACAAATACCTCCGTTGTCGCATAAATACCTCCGTCGCCGCCAATCAGGGATCTTCAGATCTCTGATTTGGATATACCTCCGTCCTACGCGTCTCCTGTAAGGAACGCGCTACCACGTCGACCTTCCAGCGACGTTACTGTACCCTGCGAGACCTTCCAGCTCGTATACCGTCGTTATTCGGGTGCCACGTCACTGATACGAGCGCCCTAGAATTTTGCCAAACTGTCTCGTCAACCTTCAGTACTGACTCCTCTCCTCACACGGCGAGCGGCCAGAGCGCAAAGGACCGTCTCCGGCTCTCTATCGTCGTTGACGTCTCCGTCTCCGTCTCCACCTTAATCCGCATCGTCCAGTGATTCGTCCTTCGAGTTCCCTTCTCCATCTCAACCCGCTCCAGTACCCTCTGTTCAAATGTCCGCTCCCAAAGACGCCGTTGTCACCACCGTTCCCGGAAAGCTCCCCATCTTCGGGCCGGGCAATATCACCGCTCTCGCCTGTTCCGAATTCATCAGCGCCGCGCGCAATTACTTCCTACTCAAGGACACTGCGGAAGAAAAGCGTGTTGGTATCCTCGTCGGCTGCTTCGAAGAGCCGAAGGTGAAGAACTGGCTACGCCCAACGACCACCCATACCCGCCTTACTGCCCTATCCCTGAACGACTTCATGACCGAGTTTAAGACCAAGTTCCTCCCCGTTGACTGGGTAGAGAAGACGCGGAAAGAGGTTCTCTCGAGCCGCATGTCCGAAAACCAGACATTCGACGAGTGGTCCACCCACGTGAACTCCCTCGCCGCTCTCCTCCAGGACGACTCCGCCGCCGCCACGGCTTCCGCTCTCCAGATCGACGACAAGCGCTTGCGCCACACGTTGGAGGCCGGCATGCTTGAAGACTTGCACCACCGCGTTTCTGCCTCGCTTGCCGCTAAGATCCCGGACGACCAGTACGACGAATGGATCCGCGCCGTCACTGTCATTGACCTGGAACGCATCTACGACGACGCCAGGATCGCACGCATGCTGGCGACCGCAGCTATGGTGTCCGACAAAGCCGCAAAGCGCAAGGCGAGCAGCGACGTCGACAACGAGCGTGGAACAAAGAAACCTTTTGATAATTCTCGCAAAGGAAACGTTACGAACACCTCCTCCGCTTCCACTTCCAACTCTACCTCCGCACCTTCCTCCAACTTCTGCCCTCCCTTGACTGAGAACGAACGCCAGCTCCTGAAAGAAAACGATGGTTGTAATAAATGCCGCAAGTTCTTCGTAGGACATCAGTCCAAGTCGTGCCCGAACGATTACCCCAAGGCCGCGACCTACGCCACGCTCACTCAGGCGGACGTTGACGCCGCAAAGAAGGGAAAGTCTAAGGCGGTCGCCGTCGTCATGCACGGCATCGATGAGGCGAACGACAGCTCGGACGACGATGATCGTGACGAAGTAAGTCCATCCGTTCACGACCACTTCTATTGGGATTGCCTAATAGAAGGGCCGATGTCGAACCTCCCGTTGATGATTACCGCGCTAATTGACAATGGTGCTCACCTAGTTCTGATAAACGAGGACATTGTCGATAAGCTCCAACTGCGTCGCTTCAAACTTTCGAAACCAGAGCCCTTTTCTTTAGCTATTGACTCCCCGACCGCATACTTTTATGAATACGTTAAAGTACCGCTTCTGTCTCGAGACCAATCGTGGTCGTCCTCTTCTGTACGTGCACTAGTAGCGCAGGATTTGTGTTGTGATATGATCTTGGGCATACCATGGCTCGCGCGCAATAATATTGTGATTGATCATAGTGCGCGAACGGTAGTGGACAAGAAGACTAACTACGACCTCTTGAACCCGGCTCCTCCCAAAGCCGTTCCGCCTCAACGCGAGCGCCCTATTGAAAAGCGCAAGCGTACGAAGCGCGACCATATTAGGATGACGCGCGAACTCAAAGCTGTCTGCGCTCTGCGACGCGAACGTTTGGAGGCCGAAGGCCGCTTCGAGTTGGTGAAACCGTTTGATGTCATTGCAGCCATACGAGAACGGGTTGAGGTCTTAGCTCATTGCGAAGCCCTTGCAAAAAAGGGAGATAGCATTCGCAACGATACCCTACACTGTTTGAACCTGTACCGCACATAGATTTCCTTCCCACAGACGTCGTCTGCGAAATAAAAGTCAAACAGGCTGAGCACGACATTGAGACGCGAACTTACCAGAGTCCACGGAAATTCAAAGATGCGTGGCAGACTCTGATCCAGACACATCTCGATGCGGGCCGCATCCGTCCCTCAACCTCTCCCCATGCATCTCCTGCACTCCTCATCCCCAAGGCAGATAAGACAGTCTTACCTCGGTGGGTGAATGATTTCCGTCGCCTGAACGCGATCACCATTCGCGACGCGTTCCCCTTACCGCGTGTGGACGATATCCTTGCCGACTGCGCGAAGGGAAAAATCTGGTCAGTAATCGACTTCACCGACAGTTTTTTTCAAACTCGCTTGGATGAGGGATCGATTAAATACACAGCCGTTAGCACACCCCTCGGGTTGTATGAGTGGCTAGTGATGCCGCAGGGTCTAAAGAACGCGCCGGCTGTTCAGCAGAGGCGTGTAACGGCAGCCTTGCGTGAACTCATTGGGAAGACCTGTCACGTCTATCTTGATGACATAGTAATTTGGTCCGACGATGTCGAGACGCACGATGAAGACGTCCGGACCGTTTTTGAGGCCTTGCGAAAGGCGGGTCTGTATTGCAATCCAAAGAAGACAAAACTGTTCCAGTACGAGATTGACTTTCTGGGCCACCACATCTCCCAACGAGGGATTGAGGCGGATACTAAGAAGGTCGAACGTATTATGAATTGGCCGCAGCCGAAGACTCGACAAATGTACGCGCGTTTCTCGGCTTGGTGCGATACATTAGTAAATTTCTCCCCGATCTCGCTAAGTGGACACCTACCTTGGAAAACCTAACTACCAAGGAGTGCGACAAGGAGTTCCCCGAATGGAATTCTAACCACCAACGAGCTTTCGACGAGATAAAGAGGATCGTGGTTAGCCGTGATTGCCTGACGGTGATTGACCATGAGAACCGAGGTAAAAACAAAATTTTCGTTACCGCTGACGCGAGCGATAAACGCTCGGGAGCGCTACTCTCCTATGGTGAGACCTGGGAGGTCGCGCGTCCAGTCGCGTTTGAGTCCACTTCATTCAAGGATGCCGAATTAAATTACCCTATACACGAAAAAGAATTGCTCGCTATAATCCGCGCTCTGAAGAAATGGAGGGTGGACCTCATTGGAAACGAGTTCACCATCTTTACAGACCATTGCACCTTGGAGTGCTTTGACACACAAAAGGACCTATCGAGACGCCAAGCGCGCTGGATGGAGTTCCTCTCCCAGTACGAATATTCAATTGTTTACTTGAAGGGAGAAGACAACACAGTCGCAGACGCGTTGTCCCGAACAGAATTTGAGGAGAGTACCGAAGCGGTCGCTAACGCGCGGAAGGAGACCACAATTGCTTCCGTTTTACTCCCGTGCACCGCCTCTCCTTTCCTAAGCGCTCAATGCTTGGCGCGAACACGGATCAAAGTCGAAACCGCGGACTCAACACCGCCAATCGCTTCGGTCCTGAAAATATTGTCGGATGCATCGATCCTAGCCTCCATCAAGGCTGGATATGCATCAGACCCGTGGTGCTCCAAGCTCGACTCTGCGAGCAAAGGGATGCAAGGCTTGGAATACCGCTTGCCCGAAGGTCTCTGGTACGTCGCCGACAGACTGATAATTCCGAGGGTCGGCGACATCCGACAGACCTTATTTCATCTGGCGCACGACACTCTGGGCCATTTTGGGTTCGACAAATGCTACAAAACACTACGGGATTGTTACTACTGGCCAAATATGCGTAGGGACCTCGAGGAGGCCTATATACCATCGTGTCCGGACTGCCAGCGCAACAAATCGGGCACCAAACGACCGGCCGGACCTCTTCACCCTAATCCTATTCCAGAAAAACGGGGCGACTCTGTTGCCATTGACTTTATCGGACCGCTCCCCACGGATCAGGGTTTTAACTGCATCGCGTCCTTCACCGACCGATTGGGCGCCGATATCAGACTCGTCCCGACCCGTACCGACATCTCAGCCGAAGACTTTGCACTCCTGTTTTTCGACAATTGGTACTGCGAAAATGGCCTTCCCCTCGACATATTCAGCGACCGCGACAAACTTTTCGTATCGGCCTTCTGGAAGGCCCTTCACAAAATCACTGGTGTAAAACTAAAGATGTCAACGGCCTTCCATCCTGAAACCGACGGTGCGAGCGAACGTACGAATAAGACGGTAAACCAGGCTGTTCGCTACCACGTCGCAAGGAACCAACGAGGATGGGTTCGTGCATTGCCCCGCGTGCGCTTCGACATGATGAATACCGTGAACGCGTCAATCGGCTTTTCCGGCTTCCAGTTGCGCATGGGCAGGTCTCCCCGTGTAATTCCCCCCTTGGTAGTGACGCCTGGCGCCAACTTGCCCTCGGAGGAAAAACTAGCCGCGGAGCTTATTGCAAGACTCGACCTGGATGTCGTGGAGGCTCAGGAAAATCTACTTGCCGCGAAAATATCTCAGGCGGAGCAAGCTAACAAGACACGTCGCGCCGAACACGACATAAAAGTAGGCGACCGTGTCAAGCTAACTACTGCTCACAGGCGCGCAAACTACGTGAAAAAGGGCGACGGACGTGTTGCGAAGTACATGCCGCGATTCGATGGACCTTATAAAGTCATCGCTAAACACGCTGAGTGCTCTACATATACCCTCGATCTTCACAATCAGCCAAATGTGTTCCCCGTTTTTCATGCTTCTGAATTAGAACCCTTTTTAGAAAACGACGACGAGTTATTCCCCGCACGAAAGCTCGCCGAGCCCGAACCGATTCTAAACGACCATGGCGAGAAGGAGTGGTTCATCGAAGATATTATCGACGAACGACCTCGCGGACGAGGCAAACAATACCTCGTACGATTCACTGGTTACGGCCCAGGCGGCGATCAATGGCTCCCCGCTCGCGAACTCGCTCAAGCCGAGGCTCTCGACCGTTGGCTCGCGTGTCCGACGGATTAGGCTGGCTAGCCGCTCTTTTATTCTCTCTGCAGTCGGCTGGCCACCTCTTCGGGGGCCGGAGTGTTCACATTTCGCGAAATGTCAGCCGGGCATGCATTTTTTTCGGGACTTTACTATACTTTACGTTTCACTGACTACGGTTGAATGCTGAGGGAACATTCTCGAGGGAGGGGGAGGGTGTAAACCTGTCGGCTTACTAACGGATATCACGGACGCACTTTTGGGGATGTGACCTTCGGTCACACCCCATTCTTTCTTTCTTGACTCTTACCATCATCTCCCCTTGTACGCGTACTCTTGCTCTCTCAATACCACGCAACGGTTTATTTGTATCTTGGACTCCTCTGAGTGTTTCTCGCCGGCTTTAGACGGTGAGTTTCCAAGAGTGCCATTCTCTATGGCAGCATTCCGTGAGCAATTGGTCAAAGTCTTTGTGTCAAACGACCTTGTATGTTACTTCCTGGCCATGTTTCCACTCTAACTTTGTTTCATAGTCGATCCATCTGATTGAAAGTCATGACTTTCGTGATCTATTACTCCTTCTTCGTGAATCCCTCATGGATAAGGAGATCCCTCACCGCACTAAGCTGACCAAGCTTGTTCTCGAAGCTTGGGACCGATATTACATTGATCTGAAGGCCGCTCTTCGTGTGAGCGAAACTTGACATGATTTTCTCAGAGCTAACTTCAGATCGGAAGGCTTCTATTGGGAAAATTAGTTTCACGGCTGACATATGGAGTAGCAAAGGGATGAATTCCTACCTGGCAATCGCAGCTCACTGGCTCGGCCCCAGGGGGGATGATGAGCAGGTGGTTTTGCACCAGGCTTTGTTGGCATTTCGCCGTATCCGCGGTGCACATAGCGGGCAGCGAATCGCACGCATTGTGTTCAATATCTTCGAGAATGCTGGGATCGTCCGTAATGTGATTATTTACCTTGATGTCATTCTTTAAAGTGCAATCACAATCTCACTCGTTGAATTTTAGGTCGGACATTTTACATTAGACAACGCCTCCAACAATGCCACTTTTTTTATTTCACCTCGGCATCCTGCTACAGGAAATTGGGATCCACGATTTCGACGAGAAACAAAACTATATTCGTTGTTTCGCCCACGTCATCAACCTCTGCTCTCAGGCTGTAATCCGTGTCATGGAGAAGGACGACGTTGACGACCAGTATTCAGACTCCAAAACAGATCCTGCCACAGAATCAAGCATGGGCTCCGATTCGGGACCACATGCAACACGCTACACGCGCAAGGCTGGACCTATTCGATGGGCTCGTAAAACAGTGGGTTTTGTGTGCAAGTCGGGGCAACGCTGCGATGAGCTGCAGGCTATCATCACCCAGGGCAACACTGACTCGATATGGCGAGAGATCACTGTTGGGGAGAACAACATACCGGTTGAAACCACGGTAAATCTCCCCATCTCGCACTCCATATTTCTCTGACTTGCATTGTATTGAAGATGACTCTGGCTTCAGTCACAGTCATAGCAGATGTTAAAACACGCTGGGACTCTGTGTTCTATATGCTACGCCGCCTGCAATACTTGCAGCAGGTACACCCAAATTCTGTCGGAAATTTCATTAGTCATGGTATTATTTTAGCCTATAGTTCGCTTTTTTGCTATGAACCGGGACACCCATAAGTTTCGGCACCCGCTAGAGAACAAACACTGGAGTCGACTTGAGCTCATGGAATTAATTCTTCAGGTGCGATTGAAGAAATACTGTCCAGTTCCAGCTGACCTTTCCAATAGCAACCACACACGGTGCAAGCAACAATGTCAGCTGAAAATACCCCCATCCTCGCTGGTTCCATTCCTGCATTCGAGTTGTTCATGGCCGCGTGGAATGCAATGCTTACTGATGCAAACCTCCAAGCGGAGAACATTTCAAAATTCAGTGACCCGGGTCTGGCAGTTGCCAACACGTATTACAACAAAATGGGAGATACAGATGCCTACATTATCGCCATGTGTGAGTTGGTCCCTCAGCGTCTGAAATACCTTTGAACGCGCACCTCAGTTATCAATCCTTCAATTCGTTTTGAATGGATTCGGAAAAACTGGTCACGCACTGACCAAGAGAAAGCCAAGAAGATAATTATGGACAAGGCAAGTGAAACATGAGCTGTATGTATACCGTCAATTTTAATTCATGTCAAGCTTCGATCATACGAGACATCCTCTGTCGCCGCGGATGCTCGGCCTCAAACCAGGTCCAGTTCTCCAGGCCGCAGCGGATCTGGATCCGATTCTCGGCCCCCATCTCGGACTCATTCCAGATCCCGCCCAGCTCCACCAACAGTAACCGGCATTACACAGGCAGCGAAGAGATTTCAGAATGCAGCCCTCACACTTGATTTCACCTCAGCGAGCAGGAGTTCGGCTGACCAATCAATTGAAGATGAGATGAACCATTATATGACCAGCTCCCTCCCCGCAAGAAAGTCAACAGACATGGTCGGGTACTGGATGGTTTGGTGTCCCAATTTTTTATTGTTAACCACACCTGAACAATCTGCAGAACCATGGCAAAGCAACCTGGCCAAAAATATTTCGTCTGTTTGCTGATTATGCCCCTATCCAAGCCACCTCAGTGCCTTCGGAACGAGTATTCTCATCCTCAGCTGAGACAGATACTAAACGCTGAAACCGCACCAGTGCCGTGCTGATGGAGGCTCTGCAAATGCTCAAATTTAATTACAAAAAATCGAGGCTCAACTTTATGTCTGACTGGCAGACTGTCCCTGTTGCTGACGACGATGAAGACTGGCTTCGAACTCTGGCTGACACACACGACAAAGACAGGGATGTGATTTGGCGTGAGATTGTTGACAGTTGTGACTCAGCAGATGGGATCATATTTACGGAAATGCCAGAGGAGAACGATGAGTAGTTTAATTTGTATCGTGCCACAGTTTGAGTGCTATTTAACGTCCAGAGTTGTGTACCAAGTGCCATCCATCATTGTGAATTAATATAGGTGTGACTCAACCGACTTGAGTCGACTCAAGTGACTTCAAGTGACTTGAGCTGACTAAGTCAAGTCAAGTCAAGTCGAACGTTGCCACAAGTCGACTTCCGACTTAACAAGTTGCAGCAACACTAGTCAGATAATTCACCTACTGCATGACCCTGTACACATATTATGTGCAAGCACTTAGACAAAGAAAATACAAATGGGAAGAAAGTCCACTAAAAGCTTTCAATATGATTTTGAAACCCCAAAAGAACGTCTAATCTGTGATCAATTACCAATAAATCCAGCTTAGGTTGATTTAAACCAAATGTGTTTTTGCGGGAAGTTTGTTTAAACGGTTTAATCCTTTTAAGCCAATTTAACTGTAGTATATACAGCAAACTATGTACAGTACTACGCCCCCCCAGGCATTAAGCCTAAGCCAGTTAAGCCAATTAAACTGTTTCCACCATTTCAGCCAGTTCAATCTGTTTAAGCCGCCATATTTAGCCCGTTCAATCTATTTAAGTGGCCATATGCCAATTAAACCGATTCAGCCGATTAAACTGACGCGTTGATGGATTGAACCGTTTGAGTGGTGTTCCATTCACGAATTAAGCTGTTTGAGCCCATTAAACCCATGCATTGTTTGGGACAAAAAATATGTCGGCGTTGCTCTTAGATAAAAATGAGGCACATTACGAAGGCGAGTCATTCACAACATACCAAGAAATGTATAGATATACCTGCTAAATCCAAGAAGTTATGTACAGATGCGGTAGGTACCTCTAAACCAGTAGATCCCAGATGTCCTCCAAGCCAGCGGCGATTCGAATAAGGTGCTGCAAGGTCACGTCAGAAGACTACCACAATCCTTGACAACACAACACGCACCGTTTCACCGATTTTTGCCCGAACAATCCCAGCACATCTTTCACAATCCTATCAAGCCCCCTCAGACCCCCAACCGACGCCAGGCAGAAGAACTCGCGGTGTTTCACACCGCATCCTGCGCAAATCTGGGGCACCGCGTGCGCATCGCCGCCAAATAGGCGCAGGTGGATGAGGTGTTCTGCCAACAGTAAGACTGATATGGAATAACAAATAGCACTCACCAGCTAGGTAATGCTGCGCCGCGTCGTAAGACCAGAGCCAGATTTGGGTCTGGCCTTTCTCGCATTTCTGGTACTGATGGTGGCAGCGTGTCAGCGAGCTTGTGTGGCTGACTTTGAATTGAAGGTTTGCAAGGAAATTGTCGCCGGTGAGTGTGCCGTCCCGGTATTTGTCGATGTCGGCGTCGCTAACACAGGTCGTAATGTAGATCTTCCCAGGACCTTCCGCTTGTAAAGGCGGCAGCGGCGGCTTGTGAGGAGGGTGTCGAATTGTGCCTCATAGGTCGGTAGTAGGCGTCTGGGGGAGTTAGGCGGAGGCAGCAGGGCGAATGGGTGGGTACAGCATACATGGACGCAAGAGAGTGACGTCGGAGGGAGTTGAGGGCTGCGAGTGCGTGGGAGCAAGTGGTGACAACCATCCCCGTGATCTGCCCGTTGCTGGTGGTCTTCGCTGGTGGTCGTTGCTGGCAGTGATCGGCACCAGCACCTATTCTTCTGATCTGCTGGTGGCTGTACCAGCCCGGGCTGAGCCCGCTGCCCCACCTCGCCTCCCCTTCGTCTTCATTCGGAGCCCCTCCTCTAGCCAGTCAAGCACATTGACGAACTTGTGCTTGTTGCGACGCACGTCGCCCTTGCCAAAGACACCCGTGCAGAAATGCAAGTGTGGCCACGGGAGACATCTGACCCGTGCACGCTGCTTGCGGCCAAGTGCAGTGTACTTTATGAGTCGTTGGTGTACTTTTGAGGCTTTGTGCGCATGCGTGGGGGCAGGGGCATTGACATCTGCCACCAGCTTTGATGGGCCATGTGCTGGGCAGGAGCAGTGCGAGAGCGCTGCGGGGACATACTCACAGCGGTTGCAGCAGATAGTGTCTGTGCAGTCACAAGGTAAAGACTTATTGTTCATGGGCACAATAAAATAACATATGAATAACGGAGACGGCATTGAGGTTGAGGTGTTATGGGACTGGGAAAACAGTAACGTTAGCACCGCATCCCGCAAACGCCAAATGAAAATGACATACGGTATCTCTTGTGTTGCACAAATCATCTGCTTCAAGAAAATGTGAGTTCACCAAGCAAAGAGATGGTGTACCGTCTGATCTGTAGAATCCGCATCCGTGGTGGCATCCGTATGTAAGAAGAGATCACTTTTGCTGGGGGACGTGCTACTAAAAAGAGGGACCTATCAGTCAGCTAGCTGCAGTCCCTCCTGCCTCGTTAGTACAATCCTGCGCAGCCTCTGCCACATTCGTCGGCCACTTAGCAAACTCGGACATGGAGTAAATGGTAAACATATCAATTCAATGTAATGGAAAGGCATAATTTGTGTCTACGTTATCCTGTGGAAAGTATCAGTAACGCAGATAGGAGTGTCAATGCAGCCTACATACAATATTCAATGTAATGGAAAGGCATAATTCATGTCTACATTATCCTGCGGAAAGTATCAGTAACGGATTGGGGGTCAAGCTACCATATTCCCCCTAAGTCCGCTTTCAGGACTTCTTTGCGACCTTCTTCTCAGGTGCAATGACCTTGTTCTTGGGTGCAACGGTCACAGGGATTCTGCACGCAGCCTTTGCCGTGCGTCTGGGATGCCCCTTAGCCACGATTGGGTCATCCTCAGCGCGAGCCTTCTTTGAGGGACGTTCCTCGGCATCCTATTGAATCTCATCAGTACAGCATCCACTCTGTCGGTCATCGCCGCGTACCTGGTCATCTTTAGCTGCCTTGGCTGGTTGCCCTCGCTTTCGGCCGCCAGGAGGCGGTACCATCCCGTTGTTCTGTCAACTATTAGCGCAAGGTTTAGGTCAAACAAACTGAAGGCCTACATTGAGTGTGACATCACCTCACCTGCGCTGTGAGGCTGGTGCTTGTGCTACGCCCTGCACACCGCCTCACGGCCCCTTCAACCGAGCCCTGGACGAGAACGTACGAGGCGCCCGTTCATCCAAATCAGGAATCGAAGTTACCAAATCCGGATTCTCATCAAACGCACACAGCCTACGGTCCCCATCCAACCTCTCACATTGTTTGTACCATCCACCCGGCTAGTCACGACACTTGATGGACACTCCCATTACCCGAACTCCGCCTTTGCACGACTCGCACCTCACATACGAGCACGGCACCACGCGCTACGACCCACAAGAATGGTACGGACCAACCAATAGCAGGCATCCTGGGCTTCGTATCCTCTTCCCACACCCGAGAAGTCACCAACACTCGAATGCAAGCCTCGTCCGATCCAGTTTCCATCCTTCCAAACCACTTGAAACCTACTCAGATGTGTCCAGACGCGTCTTCCGACCAATAACTGACCTTTTATGGCCAGGAATCCGCTCTGCTATGGAATGGGTCCTGTGTCCGTACCAATTCACGTTGTACGCTCTGTCCGCTCATGGAAATGAACCCTAAAATTCGAATGTAAGCCTCGTCCATTGCCCCAAATACTGAACGCACGCAACGTACGTTCCTACGCAAGCACCCTCAAACGTGAAAGGGATGGAACCAAACGAGTGGGCATCAAGGGGACAGTTGAGAGGCGAAAAGGTATAAAAGGATAGCAGAAAAGGGTGTTGTAGTCAGTCAATTCTCGGAGCTCAGTTCTCCCCCACCACCTGTACCCCCACCTGTGCAACTAAGCCTCGCTCACACCGAGTTGACCACATCCTCACTTGCCTCTAGCAGGGCATTTACTCTCACACCTCCATTCGCAAGGTCCCAACTCATCGGACCCCAAGTCATATCATCGGGCTTCCCTGTAATAGGATCACCAACTTCGCGAGCTTCACGCTTTGTAGAAGTCGGCCTGGGTGAAGCCATATTGGTTTAAATTGCCATCTGTCACCCAGCGTCACGACCGGACATCCCATACGTTCAACTGACTAGCACCAGCCGGCGTCGCTGTCACTTGCTTTATAACCGTAAAATGTTGTATTAAGCCTTCCACCTTCGTTGGGAACATCGGGGAAACACGAGGGAAGGATTGCAGCATAGGCATCGGATTTTACAGGGAACAACATGTCGTTCGTTCGAGCTTGTGACCTAGGAGAGGTAACTATTACCCCCACACCCGTTTACAGCTAACAGCAGGTACCCCCAACACGAACCCACGGAACGTACGCCTCGTGCGATCCCATGCAACACTCTCACTCAGACAACGTACACGTCCCAATCCTACATCCCCACTATCCTCCGACGTTAATTAACCCTAGAGGCCAAATGGGTTGTCTATTTGATAAAACAAATTCTCATAGCGGCACCGCGGTCCTTATCACACCGTCACCATTACTAGTAGCTATAGTTATCGGCAATATGCAATTCACTTGTTTCCAGACCTGGAACATTATATTTGAAATTGATTGGTGAATTTGCTGTGAGAGTGTTGAATCGAGATTCCAACTGTGAGGCATCTGAAATCTTTGCTCAGGACTTCTCGAGATTAGGATTGAAAGTAGTATTAGCAGAGAAAGTCAGTGTGACGGCGTATAAAGATACTATCACGTATCGATAAGATGTATCATTAATCACAATACGTGATTGAGTGGGTTCAGAGTCGAATGTGTTCCTTTTGCAATGCTAGTGATAGCAGCATTCAAATTCCTCTTTCGAGTGAATCCAACTGGCAAGCGTAGAGCGGCCTGTTGAATGTCTTCGGGACGTTTCTCGATTTGTCGGATGCGAAGGGCCAGTAAGTCAGAAGGACTCATGTTGGCTTTCCATCCCTCGACGAGATAGGTGGATTCTGTGAGGTCGAATGGTAGAATCGGATGAAATCCATGAAATGTATAATATGGTGTTTGCCCTGTGGCTCTTCGGAATGTTACTTGGTCTGCAAAGACTGCTGCAGCGAGCTTGAGAGGCCATAGGTTGATATTTCCTTCACAGGCTTTGATAATGGATTCCCGGAGGATGAAGTGTCCACGTTCAACAACACCATTGGCTCGGGAGTTGTAAGGTGAAATCTTCACATGGGGAACTCCAAGTGAGGACATTAAAAGTGCAAATGCTTCCTTCAATTCTGTGCCATTATCAGTTGTGACTTCAAGCACAATTCCATATCGGCAGTAAATTTCCTCCCAAAAGAATTTTGCAAGTGATTGTGCGGTTGCTCTGCGGAGTGCACGAGCTTCAGTGACACCGGACAAATCATCCTTGGCAGCAACAATATATCGGAAGCCTCTGGCAGTGGGCATGAACATGATGTCGACATAAATCTTCGCAAAGATAGTGGTGGGTACAGAAATGGTGAGGGGAACCTGAAGGGCAATGTGTGTGCGAATCTGGCATTCATGACAAGACTGAACATGTGTCCTGACTTGAGTGTGAAGGTGTGGTCAGAAAAATTGTAGCCGAATGGTTTCTAGTGTAGGAAGTTCGCCTCGGTGACCCAGCATTTCGTGAGCCTGCGTTAGGATCTCGGTACGTCGGCCAGGTTCAAAGACAACAAGAAGGGGCATCTTGTCTCCATTGCGTTTGAACATCTGGTTCCCTTTCATGAAATATTCAGCAGCCTTTTTCAGGAAGCGCCGTTTGGCCTGGAGTCGTCATGGTGCATCAGATTGGTTGAATATAGGAAGTTGAAGGGTAATAAGAAAGTGGCGAATTTGGAATAGAACAGAATCAAATGGTGATAGGGCTGGGGAAACTTGGTTGATATAAACTGAGGCAGTTGGATATGAAGTGCATGGTAGAGTGGGATCGGTGAATTTTGTATACAGGGATAGGATTTCTGAAGCAGGGGTGTTGGTTGCTTGTGAGAGGAGAGAGATATCATCAAGCCATGAATCATCATGGTCAACAACAACTTCTCCTTCACCCAATTCGCATCGAGATAATGCATCGGGGGCGTGGAATGTTTTTCCAGGTACATGGATTAGATTGAAGTCGAAAAGCAGGATGCCTTGTATCCAACGATTGATAGCGGCATTGGGCTGAAGGTCGGGTGCATTGAGCATGCCCTTTATATACTTTGCATCGACCTCTATATTCAGTTTCTTGATACCAAATAAATAGAGGCGCCAATGTTGAAGTGCTCGGTATAATCCATACAGCTCCAGTTTGGGCTGCGAATATCTGCTTTCACGTTCATTGAATGGGAGTGATCCATAGCGGGCAGGACGTCTGTGTCCATCCAAATCTTCCTGCAATAAAACAAATCCAGTGCCATATTTGCTGGAGTCCACGGAAAAATATATATCACGGTCACAAAAATAGTCGATGTTAACCAGTGCAGGTGCAGATGTAACCAGTTTCTTGATCGTTGCAAAGGCATTCTCCTGTTGTGGACCCCAAAAGAAGTCTGTGGCCTTGTGAAATAGCTGTGACAATGGTTTAACCAGGGTGGAATAGCCTTCAATCCAATTGCGAACTCCACCACAAAGACCAAGGAAACAACGTGCAGATTTCCGATCTTTGAGTGGTGGCCAATTGAGAATTTTCTCGACACGGTCTGGGTCTGGAAGACGGCCAGTTTGGTTGCAAATCTGCCCCACAATGAGGACTTCAGGGCGGGCAATCTGTGTTTTCTTTGCTGAGAAGGTTGCACCTGCATGACCAATTCGGTGCATTATGCGGTGAACGTCACATGCATGTTCCCATACAAAGCGGTGAATTCCTGGATTCTCCTTGAGGAGTTCCGGTTTTCCATCTGCATCCGGATATTGTGTGGTGGGTCCCTTGATTGGGAGATCATTGATGAATATATTCGCAACATTGGGGATTTCATCCTGCAAAAGGAAGACCATGCATTGCTGAAACTCGGTGGGGGAATTGGTAAATCCCATTGGAAGACAGGTGAGTCTCAAAAGACCCAATGGTGTCATGAATGCGGTAAGATCGCGGCTTTTAGGGTCGACTTTGCGTGCATCAAATCCCCAGAAGAGATCAAACACTGTGAATATTTGGCAACCTGCATAAGGCTGAACAAATTCATCGAGGATGGAGCATCCCGGACTGAAACTTTGTTCAGGGGTTGAAGATCGTGAACCAATCGCAAGGATCCATTTTTCTTCAGTACACAAAACCATCGTGATCGGTATGCACTCTGGGAATTTTCGTATACACCGTGGCCGATTTTGACTTTGAGAAGTTCAATGACTTTGTCGAGAATCCCTGGGGGAATAGGAATATTTTTGAACACCCATGGAGTATGTTCAACAACCGGATAAATGTAAGGGGAGAAGTTGCCACGACCATCGTGTTAGTACAGTTACAGAGATAGGAAAAATCGAGCCATTTGAGTCGTAAATCCGGTCATAATGCGCCAGATATTTGTATGAGGGTAGAAATCAAAGGGATAGAGTGGCCAGTGCTCACAGGGCGCAGGAAAAGTGGTCTGCAGGGCACAGGAATAATTGAAGCTTGGTTGGTTCAAAATTCGGACTGGGGATGGATTCGAGTCGATGGGAGGCAGCTGGGAGTGGATATAGACTGTACAGAACCACAGTAGTGCAGTCGATATTGCCAGGGAATATTTAAGAATGAAATTCCGGTGGATTCAAGGACCAGTGGTTGAAAAATGGTGGAGGGAAAGGATGATGTGTGAGAGGCCAATTAGTCGTCATCATCACCACTGCGGAAGCCATCAGGTGTGTCCACACCACCATGCGAGTTCCAATCATAGTCAGGTTTGAATATTTCGACACCAGTGACCTGCTCGAAGATCCCAGAAAGGAATAGTTTGGACAATGCATCTTGGTGCGGGGAATCATTCATGTTGGTGAGGTATTTAACAACCTCTGAAAGCTCATGGTATCCCGGGCTTGCACGCCAGGCCACAAGCTCCTCCACTGCAGCGCGAAGGAAGTCGATTTCGAATTGGTACATGAAAGGGTGATGGTCAGAGCTGGGATTCACATCCTGCAGGTAGATCAGGGAGAGTGTCGATCTTGCGAGGAAGGTAGGATCAAAGCGGCATTTCTGCTGCCATCGGTCCCGAACAGAAACCTGGACCAAGTAGCGATGAAGAATGCGACTGTCTCTGTGCGCAGACTCGAGAAGTTCAGTGAGGCTGGTCAAAATCATGACAATGAGGATGCGGATAGCTGCATTAAATCGGACCCAGGGATCATCCTTGTGGAGGGAATAATCGGGCGAGTAGGGGATTACTTGGAAGTGGACCAGTGTGGTATCCGAAAGCAGGAGCTGTTTAATTGCCCAGTCATGGAAATGGTTCGAGAGGATGGTGTAGAGAATCGCAATGAAGTGCTCCCAGTGCCAATGAGGATGGTTGGGATTATACAACTCAGATATGTCCTCAGGAAGGGATTGAGTGCGCAAGTAGTTGGTAACCAATGCGGTACCTGGAAGCTGTGTGTGAGGAAGATTCAGATCCTCCTCGTGCTGGTCCTGTTTTTCGAGAAGAAGAAGGTGGGTCTTGGGAAGGCATGCCCTGCGCATATCGTTATAAAAGACCTCGACCTTTGAGTGGGTGTGATTATCATCCTTCCGAGCTTCCTTGCGCATTAACAGGCACTGGTGTGATGCGGACTGCAGTTTCTTGACTGTCAGACGAATGTTACGTCTGTGGGTACAGTACTGCAGAAAGGTATCGTCTCTAGGGGAAATTTGTGTAGCAAGTGTTGGGTGGGTTTTATTCCTCCAAAGTACGATGGGTTAAGTTTACAAGGGATAGATCTTTAGATGGGTGGGCAGGATCTGTTATTTTTACAGGCTTTCAGCACGGAGCACTGAGAAGCCTTAGTGCGCTGGGGGATACGGAGTTGTTCCTTTTCAGCCTTCCGGGGTCCGATAACTGGTTGCGTATCCTATACAGGCTCCTATCGAGGGAAGATGGAAAGAGTCGCGGATAGAGTCGCGTTACTTCCTCCGGGTGTTTGCTCTGTGCAGTGGGTAGGGTTTTCTGAGCTGCGGTTTTATTTCTCCATTGTGATCTTCTTCTCTGTTTAATTTGCGGGACCTCGGGGCCTGTTTCGAATGTCGTAGCCTAAACTCCGCTATTCCCTTCCTTTGGGACCCCTTTCTTTATGTCTCTGCTTGAACCTCGAGGCAAGTTATTCGCTGACGAGGTGACCGTGCCGGTTGGTAGATGGCTATGGGTACTGGATTTCTCCGAATTATCCCAAGTCAAGGACGTTTGCCTTCCGATACTACTCGGTCAGAACAGTTACACGCTAACAGGAATTCTATTGCTGGCTGTTTTGATACCACTCCACCTTCGGTACATGGTGTTTTATCGTTTTCAGGATCTCCTACATGACCTGGTCCTTTTCTGGTCGGAGTTCCCTACCGGAAGCGACTGATTGGCCACTCCTTGCGCTCCGGGTCTTGCTTTAACCTGTACTTGTGGTACTTCGGTTTGGCGTCCGTCTTGTGTCCGAAGACGGAGGAAGAGTTCTTTCTCAGCTTGTGAAAGCCTTAGGAATTTAGGTGGGGAAATACAAGATGCCATTCTCGAATAATACGCTAGGTTTTTATACTCTTTGCCCAGCCACCGGCACATCGTCCCGACATGTGTTCTTCATTCCAGACACAGCCCTCAGCCCACAAGGTAGCTCCTACCCCCTTTAGGCCTGAAGGAGTCCGCTTTCCTCTTCTCCTTTGCTGGTGAAGTGCCCTTTGACGGAGGTACTCCTATGACATTGTCGTCAGCCTGGTCGAGCCCCTCTCGTGTTGTGGACCCCGTTTCTCCTTTGTCCTGTTACTTTTCCCCGAGCTGGATAGCTCCTTTCCAGCACGGAGACCTTTTTACAGCGCGGTTCTTGAGTCGATCGAATTCTTTCACTGCGGAATTCATCCTCTTGTTGTGTTGATATTGTTCTCGCTCTGTTTCACCTATTCCTTCTTGTCGGAATTCCTTCCCTCGTCATATCGGTACCATTCTTGACTTGGTCGTCCTACTCCTTCCTGACGGAGTTCGTCTCCTCATCATATTGATACCATTCTTGACTTGGTTGGCCTATTCCTCCTGGACGGAGTTCTTCTCCTCATCATATTGATACCATTCTTGACTTGGTTGTCCTACTCCTCCTTGACGGAGTTCATCTCCTCGTCATATTGATACCATTCTTGACTTGGTTGTCCTACTCCTCCTTGACGGAGTTTATCTCCTCGTCATATCAATACCATTCTTGACTTGGTTGGCCTATTCCTCCTGGACGGAGTTTGTCTCCTCGTAGTTATGCTCTGCCATTCGTCCGTACTATTGTTTCAGTCTCCTCTTTTCTCCTTGTTGCACATTTGATACCATTCTTGACTTGATTGTCCTACTCCTCCTTGACGGAGTTCATCTCCTCGTCATATCGATACCATTCTTGACTTGGTTGGCCTATTCCTCCTGGATGGAGTTCGTCTCCTCGTCATATTGATACCCTTCTTGACTTGGTTGCCCTACTCCTCCTTGACGGCCGTTCTTCGAGCTCCTTATCCATACCCTACTCGTCCTATATCCAGTTTTTATCGCGTTCGGCGCCTGGCTCGGCTTCACCGGCGAGGCGAGGCGGAGGGGAAGCGCGAGGCACGCACGAGGAAGCACGATGCAGCGAGCGGGCGCACAGTAAATGGCGAGCGGGCATGGACGTGTGGAAAACAGCGAGCGGGCGTGCAGGAAACGCAGCGGAAATGCGAGCGGGCGCAAAACAATGAGCGTGCGTGCGGGAGACGGCGAGCGGGTATGTGGAAATGCGAGCGAGCGCGGGCGTGCAGAGAATAACGAGCGAGCGCGCAGTGGAAAACAACGAGCGGGAGTGCGGGAAACAACGAGCGAGCGCGCAAAATGCGAGCGGGCGCAGGTGTGCGGAAAACAACGAGCGAGCGCGCGGCGGAAATGCGAGCACAGGTAATTCTGTGCAAGCGGAGCATTGTGCGGTCTCGTATGGGAGTGTGGATTTGCCAGTGACACCTTTACCAACGCTTATATCGCTGTGTCTGAGAGTTCCGCTGGCGTTTTTATCCCGCAATCCTTCATGTCCATTTCGAAGGTGTCCAATTTGAAGTTATGCTCTGCCATTCGTCTGTACTATTGTTTCAGTCTCCTCTTTTCTCCTTGTTGCGCATTTGGGCAGTTGCCAGAGTTGACACACAGTGGAGGCTCACACCGGTCGCTGGCAGTATATGACTCAGCAAAGGTGCGCGAAAAATTGATGGCAACAAGGGCTGCTTGGATTGCTTTCTTCAGCTCCGATGCATTGTCACGCTTAGGGTGTCTCCATAAAGGTGAGGTATGAGGAGGGAGAACTATGCGTGGAAGCGGGGTAAGTTGTGCATTCATTTGGGCTGGATGAACAGAAGGTCGCGTAATGGCAGGTGAGGTACTGCGACGAAACAGGATGGTAGGGATGGCTGTCTGCTCAGGAAGTCCTCTGTCATAGCGGCATCTGTCGGTTGTATGAGCGGTTTCACCGCATGAAAAACAGCTCCCAAGTGTTGGTTTGCGGAAAGTGCGAGATGCTGCAGGAGCAGTTTGAACTGCCTGGGCAGGCAAAGGACGAATGGGTCGAAGTGTAATCGGAGCCGGTGATGGTACACGAAGCTGTAGAAGGTCCTCGATGCTATAGCGTAGGATTCACCTGGTCAATTCAGCTGCCTGGGGAGTATCCCTAGATGGACCTGCGTCTGAATTTTGGTTATCAGGAACAAGAAAATCTCCTATACCACGCCATTGCATACGGGTATGCGCAGTTGACTCATAGGGATTCGGAGAGCTTGGGGGACTTGGAAAGTCGGCAGGATAGGCTAATTCCTTCTCGGTTGCATTCGCAATAGTGCTGCTGGAAGGAGAGGCTGGAACATAGCAAGGGGAGCCAGGAGAATAAATAGATGAATAAGAAGGAGGCAACGTGATAGAGCCCTGCCCATCAGACATGTCCATGCTCAAAAGCAGAGCTAGGGACACGTTGAAGAGCAGGTTAGAAGGTGGTAAATGGGGAAGTTAAACACACGCGGGGAACTTTGTGACGCGTGACAGTCACACGGAACGCGACCTGGGGGATGGCTTCCCCAGACCCCCTCCTTTTCGCTGCGCTGCATTTTCACTGCGTTGCATTTTCGCTGCGCTGCATTTTCGCTGCGCTCCATTTTCGCTGCGCTACATTTTCGCTGCGCTCCATTTTCACTGCGTTGCATTTTCGCTGCGCTGCTCTCCCGCTGCGCTGCTCTCTCGCTGCACTGCATTTCTGCTGGCACGGGGCCTTTTTCACTGCGTTGCATCTCCGCTGGCGCAGGGCCAGTTTCGCTGCGCTGCATTTCCGCTAGCGCCACGTGGTTTCCAAATGGTTGAACCTTGTTATTATATATTTTAGAATTCATGTTGGCACTGCGGGACTTCTGCGATTGTATTTGCCATGATTCTTTGCTTCTGCGACATGCCAAAGTCAAACACGGGCAATTAACCACGAAGCTAAGCAGCGCTTGCGTAATAAAACTCAATAATTTCGTCAGATTCTCAATTACGCGCTGTACCAACATAAAAATGAAATGAAATGTCAGATACAGTCTTTATACTACCGAATTCCATGCGATTCATATCGTTTGTGTTTTGTTTGATGTTCGAAAGGCTCTGGTTTAGCTTCATTAGTAGATGGGACATCAATGAGAGGTGGGATGACGATGGCGGTCGCAGGTGCGTGATCGAGCCAGTCTGCAACTTGTTGGCTGATATGACCGTCAGCTTCGAGTGCTTCACGCTCGTCTCCAATATCCAGAAGGCTTTGAACGAGCCGCGCAACCTCATCGTGGGCTTTCATGAGATCTAGGAGAATTGTTGTTCGGGTGTTCGGGTTGTCAATGGGAGGGAAAGGGGATTGTGGAGCAGGCGGTGGGAGTTCTATGTCACCTGTAAGATCACGTACGGGGGAAGCAGATCGTGAGTGGAATGGAAGTTCGATATCACCAGTCAAATCATCAAGAATGTGACTGGAATCGAGTGCATTGTCTGTCAAGAAAGATACCGAATCATCAGAGAATGAGTGTGCCAAAGAATCGCCGTTCGTCGCGAGTAATGATATGTCGGACACCTCATTTTCGGAGAAGCTTTCATCGCCGCTGGCAGATACAACAAGCCGAGTTGCACAACCCTCCAGAAGGTCAGCATCAATTAAGCTGTCCATTTCCTTCACCTCTCCGTCATCTTCATCATCATCTGCCTTGAGCTGCGCTAAAAGTTCAGCTTCTAGCTCATCAGATGCAGTGTTCGGCTCGCAGGGCGGAGTACCGTGCTGAATGGTCGAGTTTGAGCTGCCAAAGACTTCCTCCATCCACGCGGCAGCATTAGCCTTCACGTCGGCAACTGTTTTGGGCTTTGCCATTTTCTGGAGCTTTTGTTGGGGAGGGATCGGAGTATTAGGAGGTGGTGGAGGATTGGAATTGCCGCCGGGCATAGATGAGGAATTATTTATCTGATGAGAGCGAGGCTTGCGGACAGCTGCAGATGTTTCCGGTGCTTTGCGCATTTGTGAATAGTACTCCTTCAAATCGCGTTTTTCTGCCCAATCATCGAAGAATCGTGGAAGTACCTCGGTAATCAAGAGGAGGACCCAGTAGTCGATGCGGGGAAGATGTCCAGAATGAATGTATGGCAAAAAATAACAGCCTTTGATATGTCCGTTGAATGATTCGAGATGATTAGTTGTGCGAGGCACCTCGGAAATCGGTATGCCGAGTCGCCGTGCTGCTTCTTCTGTACCTGCCAATGACCAAGATCGCCAAAAATCTCGAACCTTGAGATACGCTTGCAAATATGCCAAAAATGCGAGAGCCACTTTAGCCTGTGATTTCGAGAGTTGATCGCGCTGCTTCGCCAACTGTTCAAAATGCGTGATTTCGTCGTTGTATTCATGGATTGCTTCTTCATATACAGTTATAACCTTGAAAACAACATTAAAATGGTTCAAAAAATGGCACAAGTAATCTGACCTTCAAAAGACGCATTAGAAGTCGTCCAAGGCGTTGGCGGATGCTTTGCCGACCGTCCCCTTTCGGAATGGGCCGCAAATACTTGTTGAGAGCGTTCCTCCACGCTTGCCAAACGTGAAAGATGCAGAGGAGGAGGAGGATCCCGCGGAATCGCTTGTCCAATGCGAACCTCTCGCGTGGGTCGTTGTCCGTTAATCCGACAAAGAGCATAAATTCCTCACCCTTCTCGTTCTCCCCCATTCCAGTCTTCCAGAGACCGAGAAGTTTGTCCAAAATGACTTTATCGTAATCTGTGTGGACTGCCTTCGCCTGCTTCTTCGCGGCGAACAAAATTTCCGCCACGGGTAGTCCCTTCCCTTGGTCATCTATCACCATCAAGAGTGCGAGCAGTGCACGCCCATTACAAAAACCGAAGGTCAGATCCATGAGCATCAGTCTTTTGTGGCCGAATTTCCATGCAAGAAGTTGCTGTTCTGGTGTCGAGATGATTAGGCTGAACCGTTCGCTTTCTCCCGGGACGCAGGGAATATATAAAAGACAAGACGCAGTGAGACGAGGATCAGGTGGTGCTGGATTATTGGACCGAAACCAAGAGTCGAGATTATTTTCTGGGGCAGTTCGCTGTGATATGCCGGTCTCTGCTGCGAGGGTCTGATACAGGGAGGATGATTCGTAGCAAGTGAGGACATGCCGATAGGATGAATCGCCTGAATTGGCTCCCCAGCGTTTGTAAGCCCATTCTCGACATTGCTTCTTCATTTGAGACAGAGGAAGTCGCATTCGGAGTAGTGACAAGGCAAAATCACGAAGTTCAGGGTGAAGTGGAATACGGGGGTTGCGATCCATGGAAACACTTTCAAGGCATTGCGTGGAATGTGAAAAGTCGCCCAAGATTTCGTCGATCGTCAAGAGTATTGGGTCTGGACACATGAACATTGCGTGGACAAAGATAAATAATTTCACGCACTGTCTTTGTCCGTCTCATCATGAGTACTCATCAGCCGAATCCAAACCCTGCAGCCAACGTTGGGCCAAGCAATCTCTCGGTTCTTCCCTCCCTGACGACCTTCAGTATGATCAATTCCGCATTGACATTGGTATAGCCGTTTTCTTCATTTGTATGTCTTCTTCTTATCAACAGATGTGCACGAGTCTACTTCGGTTTTGACTATCGTCAGCTTGGCGCGGGCGTCGCGATCGATTTCCTTCGGTATATACATGCCGAGCTGCGTGATGAGTGAGAATGCGCGGTCTGCCGCACCCGTCGCAAGTTACTTTCGGCAGAGGGAACAGATGGTTGAAGTTTAACCTTGATCATCAAGAGTCCTTTCGAAACGGATGGATTGCGGCGGAATGACCGAGAGATGTTGTCTAATGTTGTCGCGTATAGATTCAGATATCTTGAGAACTTTTAGAATCGAGTCTGTGGATACAGTTTTCTTGGTGAGGGGAGGCACGGTGTCAAGGCGTGTTTTAGAGGCCGCAGCAATTTGTTCGAGTTCAGAGGGATCCATTGGGTGGAAAACACGTAGCAACGCGTAGACGACGCGTATATCGGGAGAGGGAATCTGGACGCGAATAGTGGCGGTCTCAATGAGTTGGTCATGTTTGGCTACAAGAATATCATTGATGCGGGACTTCACAGCCATTCCCACCATATTTAATGCTGGGGGGAACGGTGTTCCCCCCAGACCCCCCTCCTTTGGCCTGACAGCGATGTGAGTCAATTTATTCCACATGTTATCAATTTATTGAGCTGAATCTGAGTCGTCTATGATCTGTAACGTGGGGGAGACCCCCGCGGACCCCCCTTGACGCTCGCCGCTGGGCCCACTGCGTGGAGCTTCTGCTCGCCGCGGGGGCCCAGACAAAAAGAAGAAGAATATATAGAAGGGGAAGAAAAATAATACTGATTGCCATGTTCGAACCAACGCCGTCCGGTAATACTTACTTATGACATCACCGTGAACTTAACCGCTCTGTCAAACATATGTTCCACAGTCTTGACTATAGACGCATAAATACCGACGGGGGCAGGTATGAAAGTTCCCCGTGTGAGTTTAAATTCCGGTAAATGGCCTGTAAAAATCACAGAAAATTCGGGGAGATGGCAGATGAGACAAAGGATGGAATGGAGGAATTGGATGGGATCCTGCTCATTATAAATGGCGTGCAGAATTAGTTGAGGCCGCAATTGAAAGTATAGAGATATGAGACATATATCATGATCGGTTAGGTGTCCTGTGATGTGGTTCCGGATTGAGTTCAGGAAAAACTTCGGATTCATCCCAATTCGGCGTAGATCAAAATGACCTGTCAAACTTCGGTCTTCTTGAGCTAGCGTATTTTCGGTAACTCCCAAAGTAGGACTAGCGGCATAAGGCGAAATGATTGAACCCCGATGCCTGTCAATCAACACGTCGATCCTTTCCACAAATGCCAAAGGTGTGAGGTGGAAATAGGTGCCAAGCCAAATTAGTTCTGGATGCATAATGAGGAATCCTTGCATTATGCTTTGAGATGCTGCTGAGCTGAGCTGAGGGAAAGGATACAGAATCGAAAATTGGAGAGGATTAATGGGCAATAAAGGGATCCAGCTCGCATGGGGGGCATAAATTGGTGGTTCAATAACTTCGAAATTGTCGAGCCAGAGGAAGGAGGTGTAATATGTGTGAACTGTAATATCTTGTAGACCGGAATTCGGCACAGAGTCTGCGATGTTTTTCAAGATATGATTTGCATCTATGCTGAAATCACGGAGCTCGGTGGTCCAATCATTGACATTCTCAAAGAGTCCAGAGTAAAGAAGGACTTCGCATGTGGGGCAGATTGGGCTTTCTGAGAGCCATGGATTTAATCCTCGTTGAAATTCTGGAGGACCCTTAGAGTATAAGGATGGGGAAGGGGTACAGGATCGAAGGTCTGGCATGGATGAATGTGTATCCGAGGTGCAGTCCGAGTCGTTGTCATCCCCAAAAATTTCTAATTCAAGGGCAGACTGTTTTGGAGCTTCAGATTCATTTGAGTCTTCCTTGGTGTCACATTCGCAGTTGGATGAAGCTGGTTCCACAGAGGATACACTATCCTCTGAGGAGGATGCTGTTTGAATATCTGGTGATTCAACTATACGCATCATGAAACTGCCAGGCATGGTCATGTTGGCAGAGGGATCTGAGGTTTCTTCACCCTCATCTACCAAGAGCTCGTAGCGATTTTCGAACACGAGGTACGTGCCATCGCGTCATTCTTCAATTGAGACAAAATTGCCACGCTGCCATGGGCGTCCTAGAAGAACTTCGAAAGGAACTTTGTCCCCAACCCAGAAGCTAGCTGTTGTTTCAACTCCACCTATAATCATTGAGACATTCTTCAAGTAGCCTCGGAGCTGTGCTTGTCCTCCATTGGCATCACCCATATTGATGTGCCTGGTAATATCCATCGAGTGGTGAGACATATATGTTCTCCAGGCAGCCCGGGAGACCACATTGAGCATGGAACCTGTGTCCACAATTGCTATAACAACCTTCCCATTGATTTGAACTTGTAGCCGAATAAGGTGTTGATGATCGCGAGTGATAAATGTGGCTGCAACAATTGAATCTGGCTTCTCAATGGCTATAGTGACCGGAGTAATTCCGTCATCAGAGCCATCTTGATCGCTGTTCAAAATGTTGTTGATAAGATTGGATAAGGCTTGAGCTCAACCCGAGTTCTTCAATTAAAGCATTAGAAATGATTGGTGAAACTGCGAGAAGTTGTCCAGTGCTGAGATTATCGATCTTGGTGTTTAAAACTTGGCTCAGAATATCCTTGGGGTCAATAAATGCGGAGACAGCTGATTGCCGTGGGCCAGCGCGTTTTGACAGCTTGGGGCCTTGATTTGCCATTTTGAGGACATGATCGGTACCTTCAATGGGTTCATTGTCTTCCATGATTGCATCTTCTCTGGAGAAGTCCACGCGATGTTCAATCTCATCAATGGGATACTGTGGAGGAATGGAAGCTGCTTCCACTGCCTCTTGTTTGACCCGAGCATCGGATTTCTTCGTGGCTTTCACGCTGTCAGGGATACCTTCAAGTTGTGCTCCAGTTTTCTTTACTTGAGCACGGGTACTTGGACGAGTGTTTCCTTCAGGGACATGGTATGGGCCTGGCCTATGCTGTTTATCTGAAGACCGAGTTACTGCAAACATTCTGGCAAGTTCATCATCGGTAGAGGTAGATTGAACAAAAACTGGAAGGATAGGTTCTTCATCGGTAACTGCAGTGCAGTCGGCAGGAGCCATTGCAGCATAAGTGAGATTGTTTTGTGCAGCAGGAGCAGGTTGACCAAGATGCTCAGCATGCTGGCGGAGGTATGCATGGTGAAGTGTCTCCCCTTGCTGACCATATCGTCGAAGCATGGATCTATCTTTCCATTCAAGACCACGGTCACCACGGCGCAATTCTCCTTTACTGATAGGTTCAGCCATGGCTGGGCATTCCCATAGTGTGTGGCCCTTTTCTCCACAACCCCAGCAAGTTCGATCACCTGGAGGTGGAGCTTGATTACCATTCAGGGTCTGCCCGAACTGGTTTGGAGGAGGAGCAACATAGCGATTGTTGTGGAAATTGTTTGGAGGAAGCGGTGGCGAGTTAACTGCGAGATTGGGTGCTCGGATACACTTTGCAACAAGAGGATCAAGTCTGGTAGCCTTGTAGTAGAGATAGTTGTATTCATGGTCATCAATGCTCATTTTACTGAGCCTTTTAACCAGTTCGCCAACATCTTCAGAACTGTCTTGGACAGGTGGGGCTGGAGTGGTAGTAGGCCTAGTGGTAGGTGCTGCTGCCTGTTCCCGGGTGCGTTCGACTTTCTTCTTTACAACTGGCTTGGACTTCTTTGATTTCTTCTTTTTCTTGAGGTCAAATTCATCCTCCGAGTCAGAGTAGTCTGAATCTGACTCAGAGTCAGAGTCTTAATTGTCATCAGACTCATCATCTGAGTCAATGTCAGCATCAAAGCGACCACGTTTGAACTTGGCATCCACAACCCCAATGATATCATCTTCAGAGAAAGGTACAGTCATGTCACGCTTGGGATCTTTGGACAGAAGTCTGTTTTCAATAACATCCCGCAGATGCGAATGGATGCCCTTCCAAAGGTATTGAGTGCTTTCTGTGTCGTCGATGATCCCCTTTTGATGAAGCCATCCGGCAATCCTAGTGAACTGGTGCAGATATTTACGCCAATCACTCATGTTCTTGATAGGGACTTTACGCCACTTGTCCGTGAGTTTACGAAGGTCTGAGGGCCTATGGCACTGTAAATCTTTGTCTGCATCGAACATGTATTCCATATGGCTGCAAAGGACAGCCCAATTCAGCTTTGCATAGGGTTTCATGCCCTCGAGAATGTGTATAACACTGCGCGAGCAGTATTCAGCCATACACTGGACCTTCTCGAGGTCCGTGAATACATTGTTGAGGGCAAATAGTTTGTCGCAGTGGGAGAGGAATTTGGAAACATCGTGCGAGTGCCCAGTGAATTTCTTGGGAGCTCCTCGAGAGTGCAAGGGAGGTATGTCAATGCGGCTGCGAGGCCGAGTGACAGCAGGGACATTGGTAGACATTGTGGATTGGGAGAGGAGTTACGGTGAAGCAATATAACAGATAGGTTGTTGGTGATAGTTGTGGCACACAAAGGAGCTAGTACGACAATAGAACCCCCTCGCAGTGGGCTCCAGATGTGACGGTGTATAAAGATACTATCACGTATCAATAAGATGTATCGTTAATCAATACGTGATTGAGTGGGTTCAGAGTCGAATGTGTTCCTTTTGCAATGCTAGACAACATACAAATCCTAAAACAGAATGTACAGAGACCTTGTACAAGTGCTTCGGTGTTCTGAGGAATATACACGTGGGATGTACTCTTCCACTGAATAACTGTAAAGCGCCTATGTACCTATAAACACGATAAGTAACACAGTTGAGAGACAAATATACTAATTGAGTGGTGTCGAGCTTTACGATGACCAGAGGATGAAAGTATCAAAGTGAGAGTAAGACAGGTGAGTCAGATCAAAATAGAATCCCAACCAATACAATTAATTCTGCAGAGGTATTACAGAGGGACACTATTAGAGAGGGATCAAAAACACTGGGAAGGGAAAAAAAGACCCTTTAACTATAGGTAGCTACGGGTATTTATATGAGATCAAAGAACAATAAGCTATTGTACAGGGGAACAATTAGAACAATAGAATGAGACAAATAGACTGTCCAGGAGACAAAAAGATGAAGGGTTTATTGTGCTTCCACACAATAAGAGAACAATAAGAGGTGGTGAGACAAAATGGAGATTATAAATTCTTGACTGTGCATTGCTGTGCTGCTATTGTCTGTGTATTTTTAGAAGACATTCCGCAGTTCAGCCAATAGAGAGCTTCCTCTGAAATGTAGCCTATTGTGTTGGAGAATTGCCATTTCGGGTTCTTGGAGGCGTGGGAATATTCTCGGTGATCTCAGTGATGGGTGTAGAACTAAGTGTGAGTGCAAGAGTTAGGAATGGGTAATAGTTGGTACCAGGTTTACATTGTGGATTTTTGTAGAAAATTAAATGGAGTGTTGGTACAGGCTTTGCATGATTAATGCGAGACCAATTTATTGGTGTCACATCGGGCTAATATAAGATATAGCCAGTAATGAGGTGTTACAAAGGGTTACAAAGCTGATTTCTACAAAATCTTGCAGGAGCAGGGACGACAAGTGACAAACCAAATGAATGTATATTGATAGAATGGCAAGTAAAGTTTGGGGCAACGTTGAAAGTTAAAATTGCAATGAGTAATGAATTTCGAATAGGTCTGGAAATCAGAAGTAGATAGGTTCAGCCTACCGCCAATGGGAGTCAGAGACAGAAATCGATCTACAGGAATTTGAATAGAGCCATAGCTGTAATATATAGCCTAAATCCCCTGGACCTAGCCAGGATATCCTTTGCCTATACACCTGGAGCTAGCCAGGTCCTGGCTAGATCTAGAAATTAGATTGTTTAATAATCCTGCAAATTAAAGCAAAATTATACCACCTGGCAGAGTTGAACCAGTTATCTTCAGATGATGTAATAATCAAAGCATTTGCATCATAACCAACTAAGCTAAATTGCCATATATTTTTATTTTGGTTCCCAGCTAGGGTAAGGCTAGCCTTACCCTACCTGGGACTGCTAATACCCACACCTAGGGCAGGCAAGCTGCCCTAGGTCTTGAAAATGGTTTGCAATGCTCATTATGTGCTTGTGTATGTTTCCAACCCTAACCAACCCCAACACTCTAGCTAAAAAACCTTAACCAACTCTAACCAAAAAACCCTAACCAATCCCAACCAACCTAACCAAACCCCTAACCATCAGAAATATATATCCCCTGGGTCCAAGACAGGGAGAACTAACCCTACTCTAACCACTAACCTTAACATTAATCATGTGGCCTATGTAGGCCATAATAGATGGAGGAACATGCTAATTATGCACATAGTGAGCTCAGGTATAGCCCTATCAAATTGTGTTCTGGTCTCTTCTGCTTTGTCTAGTTGGTTATGGTATTATCTATGTTGATTGATTAGGTAATCCCAAGCTTTTGGTTCAATCCCCGAAGCTGCCACTTTATTATTTTACAGACTTTTGGCTATTTGCTAGCTCAGGCAAGGTGAGCCTGCGAGCCGGCCTGAGTGAAAGGCAAGGTAGTCGAGTGTGTAGCTAGGATTTGTGCTGGTGTGTCTGTGTTTAGATTAGATGCATCTAATCTACACAGCCACTTTTCTCTCTGCTCTCGCCACGTCCTCAGAAAGTCCTTCCGCGACTTTCTATCGTCCCAAGTCTTTCTGTTTTGCTCAGACATTGTCACACGCCTTCCACATCCTGCACAGGCTCCACTGCTGACTGATTTTCGACCTCACCGTCTACAAAACGCGTCTCACTGACACTCCTCCTCACACGGTCTCTACTGCGCGTATTCGCGGCAGAGGCGTATTCTCTCCGGTGAAACGGACAATATAACGCGTCTCTGGTACTCAGCTCATCTATACGAGTATCCCCTTCGGCGATGGAAACCTCGTAACTCAGCAGAAAGCAGCGCGAAGCAGAGACATATGTGGAGATTTTCCCACCTTTGGTGCGCTCCTCATGCCTTCTTCTTATCCCATTCCTCTACTATGTCCACTGCGTCGTCATCCACGATGTTCATTACGTCGTCAGCCAGGATGCTGGGCATGATATCTTCACATCACAAATACACATACATTTCTGCTCACCTTTGGCGGCACGCTTCATGCGCCTTTTGGTCATATCACCGCTACTGTTCTCATCTTTGAGGACCTCGCGTAATGACACTTGAGGCTTTTAGGCTGTCACGCACACACGTTGCGCACAGTGCCGAGCCACAACCATTGTTTTGCTTTGCCATTCCACTTTTTGAGGACCCGAGCTCTTTCCGTGTGGTAGCTAGGATTCACCACAATGGTATCCTTGACTAGCTTCTTTTTCTCTGTCTTTTTATGCACCGTCGCCTTCCTTTCTCGTGCGCCACAGCGCACTTTCTCCTTTTCTCACCTCGCAGTTTCTTGTCTCGGTGCCTCATGCACCATTTTGTCCTGGCATGCTGTCATTTATGTAGCGCATGCGCAACATCCCCTCTCAGGTGTGACGGCGCCTATCTCATTTGCATTTCACGCATATCGCGTTTTGTTTTCTCGTGCGACACTTTGGCGCCCTCACTCAATGTAAAGATGCCTCCTTGCTCATGCACATTGCCATCTTCTCTATCGCGCGTGACGGCGTCTTCACTTAGCGTGCGATGACGTTTCTTTCCAGTCTGGGATGGTATTCTTTCTTGCGTGCGATGAGGCTTTCTTTTTCGTGCGCGATGGTGCTTCCTTTCTCATGGCGATGTCGCCTCTCGCTATCATGCATGACGGCATTCTCTTCCCCGTGTATGACAGCACATTCCCTTCCTTATGCGCGACAGCGCGCCTTTTCCAGCTCGAGAGCGCCGCCTTTTTCGTACGGGACAGTGTTCCCCTTCCTCAGCGCAAGGCATACTGGAGTCATTCAGTGCGCAACGGCACCTCTTTCTTGTGTGCGACGGCACCCTCAATCAGTGCGCCACGGCGCGTGCTTCCTCAGGTGAATCAGCGTCCTCCTTTCATGGGCAATAGTCCCGTTTCTTTCCACGTGCGCAATGTGCCTTTGATTCAATCAGGGCGCGACGGCGCCTCATTCTCGTGTCCAACGGGCCTCAGCGCGCCATTGCGCCTCTTTCCTCATGTGGAACATCCTTCCCATGTGCGACGGCATTCTTCCTTCACGTGCGACAGCACCTCCTTTTCGTGTCCGACGGAGCCTTCACTCAGCGCGCCATTGCGCCTCTTTCCTCATGTGGAACATCCTTCCCGTGTGTGACAGCATTTTTCCTTCACGTGCGACGGCGCCTCCTTCTCGTGTCCGACAGGGCCTTCACTCAGTGCGCCATTGCGCCTCTTTCTTCATGTGCGATCCTTCCCGTGTGTGATGGCATTGTTCCTTCATGCGCGACGGCGCCTTCTCTCGTGTCCGATGGGGCCCTCACTCAGTGCCATTGCGCCTCTCCCCCCATGCGTGCCGGCGCCTTCCTTGATCGCCTGCGATGGCGCACTCCTTTCGTCCATGACGATGCCCTGATCTCGTGCAGGTTCTTCCCGCGTGCGACGGTGCCCCCTTCTCGCATCCTCTTGCGTGCACGACAGCACCCTCCCTCCTCGCGCACGATGGCGCCCTCTCTCTTGTGCAATGGCACTCTCATTCAGTGTACGATAGGGCCTCCTTTCTCATACTCGATGACCCTCCCTTGGTTCGCGCGCGACAGCGTACTGTGCTCTCCCCTCTCACCCACTTTCTTTGCTCGGCGTGCAGGCACCGTCTCGGACGTTGTTCTTTGCACGGAGGCAATCCACCCTTCCCAGGCCGAGGTGCATCCCATCAGATGCTCAATCGCACTTTATCGTGTGCAATGGTGCCTCCCTTGATTGTGTGCGATGCACCCCCCTTTTCATGTGTGATGATGCCCTCATCTCATGCATGTTCTTCCTACACATTGTGGTGCCCTCCTCTCGTACCTCACTCAGTGCGTGACAGCGCCTCTCTCCCCATTCGTTATAATACACTTCTTCTTCGTCCTCTTTCGTGAGCGACCCTCTACGCTTTCTTGCACGAGACATTATCCTTCACTTTTATTTTGGTTCCTGGGACGCCGTCCTTTCCTCGCGTGCGAGTATTCCCTTCTTTCATATGCGCGAAACATCTCGCCTCTTTCTCGCACACGAAGTGCCCTCCATTTTCTCTGGGTGCGAAGGCGCTCTCAATCTCTCTTGAGGCGCGACGACACTGTCCTCATCGCATGTGGGCCATGCCCGACTCTTTCATTCATTGATTCCTTGTTCTTGCAAGCACGCCGGTCCATTCCTTTTCGTGATCCTCTACAATTTCATATTGTGTGCAAGAGAATCCCTCTTCTTTCTGCATGGCCTCGGTCATCTCGCCGTTTCCTGACTCTGGGCACGCTCGTTGTTCATATTCTCTCATACCTCCCGAGCATTGTGGCCGCTCTTGTTGGCATCTACCCCACCTCATGCGCGGCCGCGCCTCCTTCCGTTCTCGTGCGATAGCGCCTTCATCTCACATGCGAAACACATTCATTTCACGCATAAGGTACCTTAATCCTGGGTCAGTGCTCTCACGTGCGAGGTGTGATGGTGCCTTGGCTACTCCTGCGCACCAGCATCTTCCATTCCTCCCCAACACGCAACATGGCGCGTTTCCTCTTCTTATGCATGTCTACGCTTATCCCGTTCCCACTACACTTATGAGGCTCATGGGTTGCAACAGCACCAGCACCCAGCCAGCACCTCCTTCACGCACAACAGCACTTCCTCTCTTTCCTGCGGCCTAACATATCCTCTTGCCCGCCATTGCCCTCGGTACTGGTGACTCAATACATTTATACGCGCGAGGCGCCCTCCTCTTTGCACGTAAGGCGCTCTTCCCTTCTTGCGCATGAAGCAGCCTCTGCTTCTCTCCATTTCTTTTGTGCGCGCGAATCGCCCTCTTTTTCCTTCATTTATTTCGCGTGTGCTCAATTCCACTTTACGTGCGATGGCGCCTTCCTCATCATACGATGCACTTGTCTGCGCCAGTGACCCTCCCCACCAAGGGGCTTGCTTTCTCCATGCGCGATGACACCTCTCTTCCCTTCACTTCCACCTGCGCACACAATGACGCCTTCACATTTGTCTTTGCTTTTGGGCACGACAACCCCGGGCCCTCATCTTCTTCGCGTTATTTCCTTCCTTTCCATGTGTTCCAGTGACCACTCCCTGGATCGAGTCCCCCTACCTATCTCACATGGAGTTTTTCTGTCACGATCTGTGCCAGTGGGTTTGTTCACTATGCGCCTCCTTTCCTTTTCGCAGCCAGCCCGCTGCCCGGTCCGTTTCCGTTCCGTCACGAAGTGTAGACACTCTTCCATTCCTTTCCGTGGCAGATTGCCCGATACAATGCCCTTGATTATTCGTACTTTTCATATCTTCCTCACATCACGCAGACTCGCTCTCGTGTTCTTGGCGTCCTAGGGTTTGAGCATGCACCATGTGGCATATGTGCACTCGCCTTCGGTGACCCACTCCTGAGGCTCGCTGTCTCTCTCATTCCCCTCACCTTGCCCCTTCCTCTCTTCCGCCTGCAACCCGGCTTCAGCCTTCACATCGGTGTCTCCTTCATACCCACAGGACTTGGCCGACTCACCTTTCTCAGCTCACCCTGCTCTTTTGAATCCTGGATTCGCACTTCCCTCTGATGGTCCCTCATTTTACCTCAGACTCTGCCTCATTGCGCACAGTCCCAACCTCCTGCCTTCGAGATTTTCATTGCCGCATGCGATAGCACTCTCTTTCATTGGAATTTATTTCATGTCCACAATTTACCTCTCTTGGCTGCATGCTCTCTGTCACCTTCACATGCATACATATTGCTGTCGCCCACCCTTTTCTCGTTTACGCTGTGGGCTCGGGCACCCGCGCTTTCTACATCAGTTTCGGCATTGGACACGAGCCATTGCTATCAATTCGGACCCTCTCTGCCATGCGACATCGTCACATTCGTTGACACCTAGCATGCCGATGCGGGCATTCCAGACGTGTTTGCACTGGAGGACCTGCTTCCCCTTGCTTGTTCCACTCGCTTTCGTCTTTCGTACACGAGATCTCGCGCTTATCTCCCAGGACTGCCTTTTGCCTTGGGTCTCATCTTTGAACGTATCGCGGTGATTCCCGACACGATTTTTGACCAATATTTCTGACCAGCTACTATGTCTGCGCCACCGCGCGACATTGCAGCGGCTTCTTCTTGTGTAACATCCTGTTCTTGCACTTGCATGGCTTGCACCTATGTCTTTGGTTTTCTTTTCTTTTCTTTCTTTCTTTTCTTCTCCCCGGTGTTCGGACTCCTCCACCTTCCATGCTTGTGCCACTGTCACCAGCACCTCTTACCAGCTTTCCTCCTTCCCATGGGTCATCCTCGGATTGCCACCGATGGTCGGACCATCCCCGCCCGTGGCGCACTGTCTGCGCTCTTCTCGTTCATGCATTTATTGTTATTCGACTTCTCGTCACCTCATGCTCTAACAATAATTTTTTCCTTTCTCTTCTTCTTTCCCTTCACTCCACTCTGTTTGTGGGGCCCTCAGGCCCGCTTCTCTCACCCCTCGCGTGAGCCTTCGGCTCTTGGAGCTGCGCTCTGGTTGGGTTGCTTCGGGTCTCTTTCCTCCTGACCCTTAGTGGCCCTTGTGTACAGGTTCGGCCCCGCCTGCGTTCCGTTTTGCTCCGATCTGCCCTTCCCCGCTGCCCTCCTTGCAGCCCGGGAAGCACCGATCAGCCAGGACAGCCGAACCCCCCCGCACACACCACAAACACCAGTTGTTCCTCCCTTTCTCTGTTTTCTCTGTCCATCATAGCGGCTTTCGCTCCCACTCACAAATCCTCTCCGCAAGCACGAATATCTACCTTGCAAATTGCCCTAGCCACCCCCTGGCTAGATCCAGGTGTATAGGCAAAGGTACTTCTGGCTAGGTCCAGGTTGTTAGGCAAAAGGCTACAGCTAGGATTGTGAATATTGTGTTAACAGGTTGTATGAACTTAGCAGAGACAACCTACAAGTGGAAGTCAAACATTTGGAGTAAGATGATTCCCAAACACTCTTTTCTGGAAAGAAGACTGGTCTTTTGCTGCCTTGTAGAACTCTATTATCCATATTGAAATGATTCAAATGACACTGTACGATCACACATATGTATATGCTAAGTTCAGACGACCTGTCAACATTAACAATGGAATTTTGACTAGAAATGTTCTGTAAAAAAGGGTGTCAGTACTATCATCGAGTGGAAAAACAACTTGTTCGCCATACCATTGGCAACAACATAGTCGAATTTGATGCCAAAATACATTATAACCCTTGTACAGTCTGTTCTCCAATGGATGCCCTCGGCGTTCTAATCAGTGTGATGGTCATTACAATCAAGCTGTGGATCTATACCATCCCTCAACCAGCTATTGCTTGGTATTCCGATCAGCAAATCTTGAATATGCGTCCGACGTCAACTGTATGTGTAGCAGCACATTTGATCCCAGGAACGAAGGCAACATGGTTTCAGGTGGATGCAGTGTATCTGGATGGTAATATGGTTATCGAGGCAAGAACTCTGTTCAACACACCAGCAGCATGGCGTGGCGTAGTGGTGGCTGAGAGATTGGTGTTGAGAGAGGATGTCCCTCCTTCAGACGTGGCGGTGGTCCAATGTTAATCTGAGTCTATTTTTTTTACGATTTTCCTTGCAGACAGTGAAGATTGTGTGTTTACACTATCAGGAGCACTTTAATTTACGTCGAAAAACTGGGAAATGAATTATTTGCTATAGACCGGATACATTTGACAACAATCAGCATCAACTTGTACCTTCGATATCAATTAAACCTACCTGCAGAGGAACCAGTGGACCTCTGGAGGATTGACAAAGTGTTGGACGAATGTAGGCCAGGTGATAGCTGGGCAACTTTGGCAAAGCTTGCAATATGCAGGAGCGAGGCTAAGAGTTTGACAATTGGAGGTATGTGATGCACTTATTGAACGGTTTGTGTGGTTTCAAGAATGTCAGAATGAAAATGAAGTTTGGGTCTGGAAGGTAGGTCTGTGCATCAGTCTCATTGGGTCGCGCTGACTTATATTTTAGCACGCCATCAGCCAAGTGTTGTGCGCATACTACGAGTTTCGGCCATTAGGAGCCAAGGGTGAAAGTTGGACAATTGATTACTCCTACAGAGAAGGAAGACGCCATCGGAAAAACATCACGTAGTTCCAGGTTTGGAGGTGTATTGCAGTATATTTATGTCTTTTGTGGTGCATGTATATATGAGACGAAGGTATCGGACTGTCGTGTCAATTTTCATATATATTTCAGCGTCTGTATAGGAGAGTTCAATGCTTGAAAATGACCAAGTCAGATCTTAATTCAACTTAATTAAAGCTCAAGTTTCATCGCCATCAGACCAGAATCCTTACTTCTTCTGATGTAGTTAACTGGTTTGACATTGACTTCAGTTACTTGTCTGGAGTCTACCTTGATCAAGTATTGCCTTACTAAGTAAACATTTAAATAAATAAATAAAATGATGGGAGCTTCACAGCGCCTGTTATATGTTAAACACTGCACAGAATTCCGAAACCATTTATTGTAAAGATCGTAACCAAAACATCTTATAGGAGGAGGAGGACTCGTATATGTCCTTATTTTTTCTGTGCTACGACAGACTGTGACAGTTGCGATGCCATCGCTCTAAATCTTGTACCAAAATGACATCACTTTTTGGTTATCGCCCAAAAAATTGCCTTATAAGGAGAAATTATGGTGTCACAGCCACGAACGAACACCTACAAGACCTGGATCACTTTCGTGACCAGGCACTACAATGGAAACCACCAGATCCATTAGGATACCAAGTGTTTCACATGTCTAAACTAAGTGTCCATGAAACAGAACAAGAGAATAAGAATGCTGGAAGTCCCACACTTCAACATTGCGGCACTGCTAAAACTGGACTAAGGAACAATTGCATGAATAAACAGTAGTAGACAACATACATGAGATCAGCATCGCAAACCAGGCACTTGTTCTCAAGTGTTGGAGATTTACCTAGATAACAGTGCTTTATCTGGTAACCCAAGAGTGTGTTGAGTAAAGCGAGGAAATGTTCTGTATTGTTGGTATCTGGGGTAAAATTGTATATGATAGCAAGCACATCTTCCATGGAATTGGAGATGGGTGATCTGCACTGATGAACTTTGGAAAACGCATTGGGTGCAATATTCTCCTTTCTAGCAGCTGTTTTTATGAGATGGGTGGCTAATGGCAGATTTGCAGTAGCTGCTAGCAGAACATGTACAGCTGGCATCTGTAGAAGCTTATTAGCATGAATCAAAAGCCACAGTACCAGCAGATAATTACCATCCCATGTAATTGATACAAAGATGCCTCCTCAAAGTACTTTTTGCATTTTGCTTGAACTAAGGCATTTGTCTCATGAGAGACAATACCACCAGATCTTAGTGTGGAGCTGTGTGATAATAATGTCTTGAGCATCTTTTTCAGTATTGGTGTGCACAAAGAGTTTCTTGGTCAGTTTGGCCTGGACACGTTGCTGGAGCTGGATAGCATATCAGTCAAATATTGTCAAATATCACAAAGAGGTATTACCTTGGCCTTTTCCTGCTGGGACGCTACAAGCTGCTCATCACTATGCAGCTCATTGAGTTCAGTGGCATCGAGAGAGATGGGAGCATTAGAATCACGGTCTTTGGACATTCCAAAAAGAGCCTGCACATATTGTGATCAAAAGTTGCATGAGGAGAAAACAGCAACATAGACCTTTATAACATGGGTATGGTATGTTCTTCATCTTCTTCAAGTTGTCTGGCAAGAACTGCACCGAGATCAACACTAACCAGAAAGTCAGAACGACACTAGCAAATAATAAAATCTCATGTAGAATTGGTTAGAATTAGGGTCATGTCCCATCATCTGTTTGCGCTCATCCTCAGGAAGTGCAGCTGTCATATTGTTGGCAGAGTAGTGATGGAAGCAGTAGTACATAAACCAGACTGGGATGAAAGTATGAGGGACATAAACAGGTAGTAGGACCAATACTTACTGATAAAGCCCAGAAAGAGGCTGATGCTCTTGAGGAGTGCAGCTGAGATCAAGTAGGGTAATGCGAGTGTATCTGAGAGAACCCATTTTTCACCATGGTAAACCTCCTTCCTAAAAACAGGCAGCTTCTTGACACTCTCTTTGATTTGAAACTTGTGTGCTTTGGTACAGAAATCTCTGCAGGAACCTTGATGTCTTCGAAGATATCATCTTCAAAAGCTCCAACAGTAGTGTACATGAGAGCATCAACCACATAGCGGTGTCATGTCTCCAAAGTGTTTGGAGACAGGATAGAAAATCAATATCTAATACGCACCTTTAGAAAAACTAACATATGAAAAGAAATGCTAGTAATCAATCAAATTACTAGTACCGTACAGCCAAGCACAGCCTCACAATAATTAAACAAATGATATCATAGTGCGTATAGTCTCGTATTAATTAAAACTACTCCACAAAATGATGTCATACAGCACAACGACTCCACAAAAAGTGGAGCCATACAAAACGACACCATATAATTTAATTAGCTAGAAAATGTATATAAACCCCTACATGTACCATAGAATATATATATATACACGCCCCTTTCTGACACACTACGCACGCACGAACCAGGTATTTCTGACACATGACGTATCAGTTATATCTACCCCTACACACGATTCACGCTCTAAGTTTACTAGCTGTTCATGTACAACCGCCAGTACACTTAACCCTACGCACGATCCAGATATCACTGACACACGACGTTTCAGTTCTATCTACCCCTACGCACGATTCACGCTCTAAGTCTACTAGCTGATTCACGTAAAGTCCGCCAGTACACTTAACCCCACGCACGCCACGTTCTAGCTTACCTGCTGATTCACGTATAGTCCGCACGTACGCTTGCCCCACGCATGTTCACGTATTGAGTATTTCTGCTGATTCACATATAATCTGCACCTATACTTACCCCACGCACGATTCACGTTTCCTGTTTACTTGCCGAATTACGTATATTCTGCCAGTAAATTCTCTACGCACGCCACACTTCCTTTGAATATTTTCTACACACCTATCCGCTTAGTTCATATTCGCCTCTCCTTATTCTACGCACACTTCCTAAATCCAGCTATGCTACCGCAGGTCTCCCAGAAAGGAAACTTGCACTATATTTAGCTGAATTCACTCCTTTTCATTTATTCCCTCCCCCGACTACCCTTTTACTGAGTCTTCCGTTTAAACAGTAAATCTCAGAAATTCACACCTTGACATTGAAAATCGAACTTGTGAGAAACACCTGAATAAAGTCACTTCCGGTGCACCTCACGTATAACCACAAATACAGCTGACAGCGGCTAGCGGGTTCTAGAAGCAAGAAAAATGTTTTGTTGAAAGATTCGTCATCTCAATGACCTTTGAGGAGATCTGTCTTGAGTATAAAAGAGTAGAAGGGAAAGTAGAGCTGTTTAGGATCAGGTATAATCCAAAAGTCATGGTTCTCCCATGTCAGGGCTTCATTCAAGCTGTGGTAGCAGGAAGATTCAATGAGCACACTAGCACGTTCTGAAGAGAGTGCAGATACAAGTGCTGAATATATAGCCTGTAGTCGAGAACAGTGAAGACAGAATACATGCTTGTCTTCAAGCATCCCCTTGATAAGGATAAAGACGTCGATGATGATATCTGCAATCGGCTTGGGGTGGGATTTGGTGGACAATTTAGAGTGATGTCATATTCAGGAGAGTGGAAGTGACTCATAACATGGAGCCGGTGGACTGGAGGAACAGGGATGAATGTGTATCAGCACCAGAGTGCATAGAAGGTGTAAAGATGTTGGAAAAAAAATGGCTGAACTAGGATTCGAACCTGGGACAGAAAATGGGCTGATTGAGAGCACTCTTCTTAATGCACAGTTTGTGCACGATGGTATATGGCTCGGTAGGGAAGAGGACCTCTTTATTGTTTTGACATCCTCAAATATCTTGTCCTTGAAGGCGCTGATGAATGCATACATGAGAGTGTCAATGTGGTGGTGGCTTGGTGGCTCCATCAGGATGAAGAAATATTTCATCTGACCTTCGTCACTGTGCTTGCCCTTGAGCAGGTCAATTTCCACAACAGCACTGGCCACCGGCGATAAAGATTCTTTGGATTTGGGATTATCCAAAACTCGTAGTTCTGCCATACCAATGCCTGGTTTGTACCATGGTAAGTGGCAGACTCAACAATGGTGTCTGGTCGTTTGGAAGATAGGGAGGAAATAAGAGAGGATTCAATGAGGTCGATGCGAGCACAGTTGGTGCGAATATGTTGTTTGTCCTCGAGAACGCTGCAGATGAGAATTTTGACATTGATGATATTGGCCGTAGGTTTGGTGCACTTTTTTAGACAGTTTCAAAGTCTTGTCAAGTTCCGCTGAATAAAAGTAGTCAAGGACAAAGAGCTTGTACTCTCCAGGATGAGAAAGTGGGCATGTTGCCAAAACAAGGCGAAGAAAGTGTATATATAGCCGAGGATTGTATGTTTGACAGCATACTTTTGAAACAACCCTGGATGGTGGCACCGAGGAAACGCAAAAATTCCTGAGTCTGGGCTAAAAAGAATAGTGAAGGTCGCAACCAGATACAGATGACATATGCTTTTCTGAAATAACAACGCCATCAACAATCTCCTCGGGTAGTGTGTGCTGTGGGCAAGTCTTGACAAAGAGCCGCCAGAGGGCCTTTACGTGATTGTGGCACGTGATGGTAGGAGGACTCAGCTGTTGCACAAAGGACTTGTTGGTAAAGTCCTCAGTGAGCAGTTCCCATTCCTCGGCATTGGCTTCATCCAGAGGCTGTTGATAGACTTCTTTGTCGGAAAGGCAGCGGCATGCAAGGAGTACCATTATAAGAATTAGATAGGATAGAGGCAAAAAGAAGGTGGGCCAGCGCCCTAGTGGGCTGAGGAAGGAAAGAAACGAATCAAGTTTGGGGAAAGCACGTGAGCTTTTGTTTGAATTTGAGATAATATCACATGTTGTTGTGTCATCAGAAATGTCAAATTGTAGTGTCTGCGTTATCCCAAAAACAATTGATCACGCCACCAGTGCTCTTACCTGAGCTATTCTGCTGATAGTGTGAAAGGAACAAATCCATACTTCAACACTCCCTGGAAGCTGAGCACTATTGGCTCTAGGAACTCACAAAGGGGGGCACCATTTTCCTTAGGCACTCCAGAATGCACTAGGACTTATAAAGATAATCTCTGCCTAATGTCTTACAACTGTGAGTTGCTGCTACCATGCTGGAAAAAAATGGCTGAACTGGGATTCAAACCTGATTCTAATGAACACCCAGTGTGAGGCACACAGGCCCTAATCTCAGATTCAATGGATTGATACTGTTTGGTGTCTGGTGAACTGAAGGCTACCTCACAAAGAGGAATTATCCCAACAGTTGGTGTTCCTATCTACAAAAGGCCACACAACACTGAAAGGGCAGAGAACTGTCACAGAATGGCAGAGAGGAGAGAACAGAGGCAGAAGAATGAATGGAATCTCAGAATGACTGACTCTGATAGACCCTAGCACTTGCCTTCATCCTAAGGGGCTCTCTTTCAATACTCGTCAAGCACTAGCACTAGTCTCGTGCACCCAAACCAACTGCGCTGTGTCCAACACCACCACTGCAGGATGATGTCAAGCTCTTTGACCGTCTATGGGGACCCTTCCTCTGCCCACAATTCACAGTGCACCCAATGTCTGTACAAGACTATCACAATTAGCTATGCGATGTCACCACGAATATTGATCGCAACTCAATTGTACATCTGCATTACTCTTTCCTTCCTGATATTCCACTCCACTCTTCTCCCTCTGTTCCCCCCTTATGCATCTGCCCATCCTGCCCTCCTTCTCGTCGCAACTGTATGTGGCTCTCACATAGTCACCTCACCCAACCCCCCACAACTTTGCATTGTCCTCCACACCCTCCATCCCAATGTCCTAAGGCTGGCGAGAAACACTCAGAGGAGTCCAAGATACAAATAAACCGTTGTGTGATATTTGGAGAGCAAGAGTACATGTACAAGGGGAGATGATGGTAAGAGCCAAGAAAGAAAGAATGGGGTGTGACCAAAGGTCACATCCCCAAAAGTGCGTCCATGATATCTGTTAGTAAGCCAGCAGGTTTACAGCTGGATGCTGCAGCCCACACAGTGCAGTGGTCACATCCCTTGATTCACTCACCCTAGCATAACCTTTATTGAGGAGATGCAGGTTCAATTCCCGCTGTGGACATGTGAGAATAATGTTGCAGTTTTTTTTTTCCCCCGACTGCAGAGGTTGGAATATATTTAGGCCCTCATGTCAAGTGGGTCTGAATCCCTGTGGGCATGGGTACAATATTGTATAACACTCCTCTCAGCCAGCACCACCAACAGTGTTGGAGTTTGAAATTTCATCATGTTGCCATTGATGCTGCTTTTTGCCTCCATATATCGGGGTATAGTTGTCTTCTCAAGCAATTCTGCTGGTTCTGTTGCACTCTTTGCTCCTACAGCTGCTCTCTCATCATCAATATCTCTCTCAGCACGCTCACTTGCACCCATGCCCCACACCAGCTCAGCCTAGACTAAAGTCAACATTGTTCTGTCATTTTTTTTTTGGCTCGTCTAGTTTTTTTTCTTTTTTTCTTTTTTTCTCGTTGCCCAAGACCGGCTATTGTTCTCAATGCTCCTTCCATTCTGTTGTGTGTGTAGCAGCCCTGTCAGTTCAGGATCAACACTGCAATCCTGTCAATTGTGTTCCCTCTGTTGTTCTGCTTTATGTTGCATCCCTGCTCAAGTAGCAATGTACCCGATCTGCTGCATCACCACTGCCTGGTGCTCTCTCTCACTGCAGATTAGCCACCTTCCCATGCCCTCTCTAAGCTCGGTGTCTATGCTCACATTGCTATGAATGTCATCAATGCCCAAATCTACTTGTTTTTCTTGTCAGCCCAGACTGGCAATTGTCCTCAATGTTCTTTCCATTCTCACTCTTTATCGGGATCAGCCTGAGCGATCAGTGGTGGAGCAGAACCAGGAGGTGCAACTGGTGGTGCATTTACCATTGCTAATCCAAGGGCTGAATGTGATCATGATGAAATCAAAGCGGCATTGCAGGCCTAGCATGGCCGGGATCTGCTAGCTTCAATTTTCGATAGCATCAAGGAGCCATCAGTAGTTCTCTGATGATGCCATCAATATGTGCTGGTCCATTGTCCTCTAACTACCTCCACCTCATCCCCTAGGCCAGGTAGAAGCATATTCCTAACTATAAGACCTTCTAGGGCTCTCAGATAGCAAGGTATATGTTCTTCATTGTTTTCTAATGTCAGAGGCCACCAATGTCACACTGGTCACACTTGTGACTCAGCAGTCAAATTTGGGCTCAATTCCGAGTTGAATTCGTCTTCAACATAGTTATAATATGTTCTATGGCTCACAATGCATTCAGAACCACATTTCATTGATCCAGAATGCACCAGAAATCTTTCTACTTTTGTTAGCAATTGCCATTTTCATTCAAAATTTTCGACTCTCAGAGCCAAAGTCTTGACTCAAATTATTTTTCTTTTTGACCCAAAGACCTTCCTATGAGTTTCTCCCATATTCTACTGCAAAAAACGCGAGCAACGCGTGAAAAGATGCATGAGATACAAAAGGTCACAGATATGACAACATCATATTTTGGTGGCAAAGCCTGAAAAACTTGAAACCATATTGATTTACCTCTGCTGTATAGTTGGAATTATGTGAATATTGCAGGTATGCTCTACCTGTTCCTCTCAAAAGCAGCCTCAAAATTATCCATGAGTCTTTTCACTTCTTTTGAGGTGACATAGGTTCGAATCCCTCTGTGGGCCTAGAACTTTTGGGAAGTCTTTTTTTTCCCTAGAAAGCGTTGAGAATCGCCTACTGATTGTCAGGTGGCATGTGTTTGAATCCCACTGTACTCATAACAAAAAACCCCTCTACAACACAAAGAGCTGTCTCTATAAACATCAACTCTCCTCACAATGCTTTTCTCTGTATCACAGCTGTACCTCCCACTCCTACACCTCATGGCTGCCGTCATCCTGTATCTCCTTCTTCCCACTGTTGTCGTCCAGCCTGTCCTGCATGTCTTTTCTCAAGAACCTGTCCCAGGCAGTATCTTGGCCTAGCCAAGGCAAGCTGTACTGTTATGTCAATGTCAGCAACAGCCGATGTCGAGGGGGGCTGAGACGTACGAGATCATACTGTATCTTCCTCTCTGCTGGGGTCCATTTGGGCACCTTCTCCTCGCTCCAGGAGTGACTGCATCCACTTCCATCTGCACTGTCACCGTCTCTTTCCCCCCAATGCATGCTGTACGTTGCTGCTCCCTTTCCCCTTGTCCTCTGCCACACTTGCAAGCTGTTTTTTTGTGGCAGACTGCATGTGCACATTCAGTTTCTTGGTCCTCCTTGTGCTTTGCAGTGCATGTGAGCACCTTCGGTTTCTTGTCTAGCTGGCTTTCACAGGCTGCACCAGTGTGTTTGTTGGAACGTTTGTGGCCCATGGTGGTAGAGGCAGAAAGAGTCTCTTGCCTGATCTGATCAGAAACGACATCAGGTGATGATCTGTTTCAAGTGTGTGTCCCAACAGAAAAGGGTCAACCAGATAAGCTTTGTTAAACATGGTGCATCTCGAACCATTAACATGTTTAACTCTTTAACCATTTAACTTCACCCACTCCCACTCCCTTTCACACATAAGATGATGCCAGGAAATAATAGAATTATATCATGGTTAAACAGAGGGTGAGGTGATGGTCAAGCCCAAATTTAAATTACATATTTCACAAAGTATACAATGTGTACATACATCCAGGTTGGACAGTCAAGCTGGCCATTTAACAAAGCAGTTGCCTGAGCAAAAGCAGCCATTCAACTGCTGGTTTATCCAGTTATATCAAACTGTTCAATCGTCCAGTTAAACCAGTTAAACTGGCTGCTAAACCTTGGTTGCATCTGCTTTAGGTACAATAAGAAATGCTAGAAAATTGTGGGAAAGTAGATATACCGATTCCATTCTCAGAGGGGAGGGGAGGGGCGGTTATTGTTAATAAATGGTGGCAAGAATAATGATCAGCAAGCAGTCGGTTGTGTTGATTGCAAGACTCATACCTTGGGCCAATCAATGCGAGCTCCATAAGGCGATGGCAGGCCACAAGTTTGGATTGGCCCCCCACTCAAGCCTGGTAGAATATTTGGAGGAGGAAGCACGAAATTTGCATGATGCAGTGGGTACACAGTGTACCAAGGCTACTGATTTCATTATTATTCTGTTGCAAGACAGTGACTTGAACAGTTCAGTTAAACATTTAAATATGACTCCCCACCACTGTGGTTAAAGATAGTACAAGATTGAGATGCACCACGTTTATCAGACCTCATCAGGTACTTGGCAAAGGGGGCAGAGCGGCGCAAAGTAACACTGCTGACATGTCACAACATCACATGCAAAGTGCAGCACCCCTCTTCTCTTGTTTCCTCATGGCACTGATACCTGAAATCTATGACCTCATAATCTCTTTTGTGCCTCTGCAATCCATCATGTGTGAAAACAGGTGGGGCAACTGGCTCAATTGGGGCACTGCAGCCACTCTGGGCAGTTGTTTTACCGAGTCAAAGTCGGACAGGACAACCTGGAGGAGCTGGTGAAGCTGCTGACAGCAAGACTGACGTACCCCACATTCTCGCAGTTTATCTGTGAGCTGGTCCTTGTATCACCTTTCAGATGGACTCAGCTTTGACACTATCCCACTCTGATGAACCATCTCCCAAAGCAGCTCTACTACTTGGAGTTAGACATACACCACAGTTGTGCTTCTGAAGCTCTTCCTACCCACGGCTTTAGCTCTATAACCGTCACCGACCTCTACATATCTGAATCACATCAATCAACCGCGTGCAAGATCATAGCCTGTGATGGAGCGATCCCATTGCTGCAGGTTCTGAAGCTCTGCATAGTCAACTGGGACAACATTGATATTGTTGATGACACACCCCTGCTTCTGCCCACCAGACTGGTGAGCATGGATCTAAATCTACTGTCTCTCAACAAGTTCCTCCATTGGATTCATGTGGCAGCACTGTCCATATTGACCCTGGCTCTATTTTTCCCGTTCAACTGCATGGACAGCATGGCACCAGATGATTACGCAGCAGTGGGCAAGTACATAACTAGCCTCAGCGTACACCTCTGATTGCTCAGTGTTGGGTTTGAGGCGAAATTCACAGCAGGTGAGTGGGGTGCTGGAATAAAGGAGAGTCAGAGCGAGCTCTGACTACTGACTATAGTATTCAGAGCACGACCATGGTGACACTGTGGCGTGTTGTACTCTGAATACACTACCAAGGAGATATACCCATACACTGTTAGAATCAGAAGATACAGGTTCTTGAGAAAAGACATGCAAGACAGGTGAAATACTCATTTGATGTCATTGAGCTAAGGCTTAGAAACGGCTGGTTGAGTTGCCTCTGTTTCTGAATCACTACTGGATGAGGCATTGTCCAAGAAATTGGTGGATAAATTGTTTGATACCCAAAATCCTGCCTGTCTTCAGTGGCCAATATCTAATCGTGAATACATTATACCTGTAGGCTCTTCCTCTTCAGGGTCATTCAGCAGCCCAGGCTTGTCTCTAGTTTGCCTTGGAAGCAGCAGTTGCTCTGAGGCCAAAATATTAGTACGTCAATGCTTTCAGCTTGAATCTAAACATAACCCTGAGTGCGCTGAAATTCTAACATCAAAGCTTCAGCTATAGAACATGAATATATTGGTGTAGATCAGTTGGCGCCATTGAAAACAATGTACCTTCCTGTCTTTCCAATTCCTCAACAAAAGCTATGTTTCAGGCTTCTTGCTCTTGTCTTTTGGGACAGGTAGATTCATGCCAGCCAATGCCTTGAGCCAGGAATAATGTCCCACAGTGTTGGCAAGACCGCTTGGGCTTCGGGAGCTCAGTCGACATAGGAAGTTCAGCAAGAGGCAAGGGGAAAGGGATTAAATAAGCTTGTAACATAGATTGGTTGAGAAAATGCTGAATAAACTTTCTTACCACATCACATACCTCTTATCTACTGCCACCTCACCCACTGAAGAGACAGTATCGGTCTGGTATGAAGAGCCCACTTGGAAAGAAACACTTTGGCGTTGAATATATGTGCATGAATTGTACTCATGCTTAAACTTTGCACTAAATGGTGTTCTCTAGGCTGTCCTCCTGCCCATTTATAAGGGGGGTAGCCTATATGCGAGACTATCTCATTGGTCCCTGTGGTTAAGGTGGCCTGCGCCAAATTGTCCAAAACTGGGCTCACCGGGTAGGTTTCCAAATTTCATCCTGATTTGACTAGCCAATGACATATCAATGCTTGAAGTTGGTGCATGCTTTCCAGCAAAATATACTTGCCACCACTATACTGGCCTTCATGTTGATACTGATGGTTGTGTTTGTGTGGCTTGCTGTCCGAGCTCAAACCCGAGTCAGAAGCTTTTGGGTGGGCTACAACATTTTGGGCAGCGACGACAAGCCAGATAATAATTTCTATCCAGGTGCTCCCAACTGGTAGAGGAGGTATGTCGCCACGCCCACCATTTTCATCACAGCTAAGTCTACCTACACTCAGATCATCTGACGTTATATTTGAATCATCTTTGTATCTCCATAGCCTTGATCTTCAAGTTCTATTGCATTTTTATTATTATTTGTATATAAGTCCCTTCATGTAGCCTGCAAACTGGGGTTCTGAATCAGTATGCATTGATTTATTAGGATGTAAGATTCCCTAGGAATGGCCAATTATTATCCTCAGTGACGGTCCAGTGGGCGTGTTTTATAAGTGCTTCCACACCTGATGAACACATTGTATAATTTCAGCCAATCAGGGACAAATATTGGTGTTCTGTCCTCCCTGATGTCTTCCCAGTTCATGACCAAATATTTGGTATTAATTTAGCAGAGGTCCTGCATATTTAATGGAGAAGAAGATCAAAACGGAGAAATATAACTGAAGCATAGAAAATCCACCCACTGCACAGAGCAACACCCAGAGAACGAAACACAACTCTATCTGCAATTCCTTCTGTCCTTCCTTGAAAGGAGCCTGTATAGGATATGCAATCGAGTTATCAGACCCTGGAAGGCTGAAAAGGAGCGGACTCCGTGTTGAAGTATGGGACTTCCAGCATTCTCATTCTCTTGTTCTATTTCATGGTTTAAACATATGAAACACTTAGTATCCCAATAGATCTGGTGGTTTCCATTGTAGTATCCATGTGCACAGCCTTACTGCTGTGCATTGCTGCGCATTGTGACAGGCACAGCTTCGAGGCTGTGCATGTCATTGTGTATATAAGTAGCCCAGTGTAAAGCCTGAGTCCCCAGTTTCTCACTGTTGACTTGTTAGAATCAGGCAAGCACAGTGGTCTGAGTCAACAGTGAGAAACTCGAATTGAAGAGAGATACAAGACAACTAACCTGAGTCAACAGTGAGAAACTGGGGACTCAGGCTCTACACTAGGCTACTTATATACACAATGGCATGCACAGCCTCGAGGCTGTGCCTGTCACAACGCGCAGCTATGCACAGCAGTGCACAGCAGTAAGGCTGTGCACATGGATACTACAATGGAAACACCAGATCCATTAGGATACCAAGTGTTTCACATGTCTAAACTAAGTGTCCATGAAACAGAACAAGAGAATGAGAATGCTGGAAGTCCCACACTTCAACATGACTCGGGTTAGTTGTCTTGTATCTCTCTTCAATTCCACTGTGCTTGCCTGATTATACCAGGATGTTGTCGCTGAGGTGAGCCCAAGTCACAAGGTGCTGATCAAGACAATGATTGTAACGATCAATTTTCGTTGGTTGTTCTCCCTCTTCCTTTCCTTCTCCCACCACAACACTCTACTTTGTCCTCTAGAATCTCGAATTTCAAGCCTCCCACACTGGTAGAACATCCAGTATTCAACTTTTGCTGTGAGTTTGCCATCAATTCTGAATTGATTGCACTCCAACTCACATCTTTTATCACTTTTCGCTGGCCCTGGGCCTGCCATGTCCCTCAGGCTGCTGGATGGGGAGCAGAGTTCTCTCTGCTTTGTGCTCCAAAACCCTGTCCTTGCACACCTCCGATGATGACACCATGGACATGGATTCCATGCACAACACTCCTCCCCCTGTCACCACCTCTTCTCAAAGGAAAGTGATGATTGAGGAGGTGGACAATGAGGAAAAGGATGAACCCTACCACTGTCCCAGAATTTATTGCCATGGGGCGAGCCTTGACTCTGATAACCTCACCGCAGAGTCTACCGCCTCTTTTCCCCCCACTTCTATCCCTGGTCCTGCTTTATTGAATTTGTACCCCACCCCTTTGCCACTTGCGAGGCACAGCTCCCCCTGGGCGGCATAGACTATGTCACTTGATCTCAATCAAACCATAACCTTCTCATCCACGTTTAACTCATCCTTGTTGTTCTTTTTCTCAGATAGCTTTGACCATGATCACGGTCTGCTTGCCCTGCACATGCAGGACTTCATGTTTCTGCGGAATAAAGGGTGATGGTGATGCAACCAAGGATGTCTGCATCAGTGCAGCATTCTCCATGTGCGTTCCCTTTCCAGTCCTATTCTGTTTTAAACTGACCGTCATTCAGTTTATTCCAGGTTGCTGTTTGGTGTTGCTTGCAGTGGGAATCTATAGGCAAGAAGTGTCCAATATAGTGTATTCAGACACACATGACTCCAGTCCAGTAGTACCAGTGTTCCATACTGGTGGTTGGTTGTGGGCGCACTGCTCTATAACCATGCAGACCTCCACCAGGTAACTGGCCAGAGTCTGTCTCCCTAATCCATGTGGACACAAGTTGGTGAAAGCAGGTTCCGACAACAAACCGCTCGAGCCCAAGGGTCGTGGTAACCAGTAGTAGATGTAGAGAGTCGAGTATAGGGGTCAGGGTCTGTTGACGACCACAGCAGTGAGAAGACAGAACCCAAGACAATGAGATGGACAGAAGCAAGACCAGCTTAAGTCACACACAAGTCAAGTCAAGGCCAAAGTAAGGCCAGAGAATAGACAAGATAGAATCTACTGTACAGGGAGATTCTACTGCTACTCATATACTGTAAATACAAAGGAGTCTGATCATAGGAACATGTATGATCCTGTCGTAAAAGGTTAATGCAGAGGCTGCTAGCATAAAGGAGTAAGGGGTCAACATAAAGGAGTTAATAGATAGGATATTTAAGGACTTAAGTGTGCCTGGCATAAAGGGTTCAGCTCCTAATACTGAGGAGTCCAGGGACAAGGTGTATTTGTGTTAGAATCAGGCAAACACAGTGGTCTGAGTCAACAGTGAGAAACTCGAATTGAAGAGAGATACAAGACAAACTAACCTGAGTCAACAGTGAGAAACTGGGGACTCAGGCTCTACACTAGGCTACTTATATACACAATGGCATACACAGCCTCGAGGCTGTGCCTGTCACAATGCGCAGCTATGCACAGCAGTAAGGCTGTGCACATGGATACTACAGTCAGGTATCATAGAAACCACCAGATCCATTAGGATACCAAGTGTTTCATATGTCTAAACTAAGTGTCCATGAAACAGAACAAGAGAATGAGAATGCTGGAAGTCCCACACTTCAACACTCCCCTGAATGAGAGCAGTCTCATTGTCTCCCTCTTAATCCCATCATGTCTCGCAGCCGTTCCACTGCTGGCTTGGGCAGTGCTTTGGTCATGATGTCTGCAAGTTGATCCTCAGTTGGAACATACTTTACATCAATGACACCAGCTTCAACCTGTCCACGAAGCCAATGGTGTGCAAGGTCAAGATAACGCATGCGGCCATGGTGCTCTGGATTCTGAGCAACAACAATGGCAGACTGATTGTCCATGAGAAGAGACGATGCACCAGTCAACCCATATTCTAGCTCTCCAAGCAAATGTCACATCCATGCAATCTCCTTGCCAGCATCAACTCCTGCAACATGCTCTGCCTCTGTAGTGGAAAGAGACACAGTTGTCTGCAGTTTGCTTCTCCAGCTCACTGGTCCACCAGCCATCATCACGATGAAACCACTAGTGCTTTTCATGGTGTCTTTATCACCACCATGATCAGCATCAGTGTACGTGAAGAAGGACTCGTCAGGGTCGATGTAGGTGGTGAACTTATAGAGAGAAGGAGATTTAGAGTACATGATGCGGTAATCAAGAGTGCCTTTGATGTAGCGGAACAGATGCTTCAGAGCGCTGTAATGGGCTCACCAGGATTGCTGTTGAAGCGTGCAAGAACACCCACTGCATAGGAGATATCTAGACAAGTCTGGATAGCCAAGTACATCAGAGAGCCCACAGCACTGATATAAGTGCCTTTGAGGTGTTTGGACTCGTCTTCAGACTTGGCTCCCATCTCCTTGGTCAGGCTAAGACCAGGCAGCATAGGGGTGGAAACAGGCTTGCAATCAGACATTCCATACTGCTCAAGCATGTTCACAGCATATTGCCGCTGTGAAATGGCAATGTCTCCAGTCTTAGAGTTGCGCTCAACCTTGATCCCAAGAAGCCACTCTGTGGGACCAAGATCCTTGACTCTGAATGCAGAGTTGAGTTCAGCAATAACTCGGTCAATATCAGCATCATGCTTGGAGGCAATGACACCATCATCGACGTAGATGGGGAGAATGATGCGAACAGCTCCATCTGAATAGACAAAGCATGAACGATCAGACTGGAGACACTTGAAGCCCATTTGTTGGAGCTTCTCTCGCAGCTTCTTGTGCCATTGCCTGCCAGCCTGCTTAAGTCCATAAAGAGACTTTCGCAGTTTGAGAAGCTGGCCAGGTCTGCCTTAGGGAAACCCTTCAGGTTGCGTCATATAGACGTTCTCATCAAGGTCCCCATTGAGGTAGGCAGAACTGAAGTCAATGGAACGAAGCTGGAGATCATGCTGAGCAGCAAGAGCAAAGATGGTGCGAAGAGTGGCAGGTTTGATGGTAGGAGAGAAGATTTCGTTGTAGTCAACACCAAAGCGCTGACCACGACCGTCTGCAACCAGTCGGGCTTTGTAGGGCTCAATGGTCCCATCAGACTTGTGTTTGATCACAAAGACCCACTGAGAGCGAATAGGCTTTACTCCAGGAGGTGGATCAACAACATCCCAAGTGCAGTTCTCCAAGAGAGAGTTAATCTCGGAGACAGCTGCATCCTTCCACAAATGAGCATCAGAGCGTTTCATTGCCTCATAGTAATTGCAAGGATGACCAGACTGAACAGCAGCCTGCGCTGACTGTACAGCTGCAATGTTAGCTTGCTGAAGGGTCTCGCTCATTGGATCTCCTTCATGCGCAACAACAAGAGCACTGCCTGGCTGTAATAACAACTCATCATCAGATGACTCTGAATCTGAGGCTACAGCAGGCTGTGGCTCCCTGTGTGTTTTCCACCATTCGCCAGGAGGTCTATGCTCCGTAGTTTGATTGTGGAAGCGGCGACGTGCAGCAATACCAACAGGTGAAGCTGAAGGAGGTGGTAAAGCAGAAGGCGATGGAGAAGGAGTATCCGGTGACGCAGCCCTTGATGCGGGCAAGGAGCGTGGGTGGGAAGGCACGGGGGATGGTGGAGGAGCTAGTGCATGACGCTGTTTGGGTCTGTCATCCTCCTCGTTGATAACGACGATAGTAGGAGGATTAGGCAGCAAAGGCAGGCTGTGAAGTGCAGAGGGATCTATCCGAGGACATTTCTTCATCTGCTCAGCACTGCTCCCAGGGAAGTAGCGTTCATCAAATACAGCTCGCTCTGAGATCACCATCTTGCGTGTCACTGGGTTGTAGAATTCCCAGGCCTTGTACTCTGAGGGATAACCCACAAAGACACACTTCTCAATATGGGAGCCAGAGGCATCCCGTTTATCTTTCTGCACATGCACATAGGCAAGGCAGCCCCACACCTTAAGATGAGACACATCTGGTTTCTGCTTATGCCAGAGCTCGTGTGGAGTAATGTTTCCTCCGATATGAGCGGAGGGATGCATGTTGGACACGTGAATGTATGCACCAACAGCAAGAGCCCTGAACGAAGCAGGGAGATTGGCTTCATGTAGCATGGCAGTAGTGTGCTCATCTATAGTGCAATTAGCACGTTCTGCTGTCCCATTCTGTTGCGGTCGATTCCTGGTTGAATGGCGATGCACAATGCCCTCTGAAGCAAGGAAGTTCCTGAACTCATTGGACATGTACTCGCCACCCTTATCATCCTGAAATCCTTTGATCTTTTGCCCAAAGTGGTTCTCAGCATAAGCTTTGAACAACTTGAACGCACGGAACGCGTGACTCTTGCGTGCCATGTGGTAACACACTTTGAAGCTAGTGTGATCGTCAATGAAGGTGATACGATGCTTCCACCCCTCACGGGTGTGCACCTTGTATTCCTTCAGATCAGAATGAATGAGATCAAGAGGATGTTCAGAACGATGACCAGTGGATGGAAAAGGACCTGCATTCAGCTTTCCTGCAAGGCAGGGTTCACAGATGGGATCTGGTTTCTGGGTTGAAGTCAACTTCGCACCAGTGACCAGATTCTTGCTAAGGATGCTTTTGGTATCAGCATAAGAATGATGGCCAAGTCGACGATGCAACAAGTCCAAATCCATAGGCAAGGTCCCAGAAGTGAATAGAGCTGAACCAGAAGAGGGGATCTCGACCTCTCTCACAAATGCCTGGTTCCTCTCATTGATATCTGCCTCAAAATAGAGCTCATTGTTTCTAGTGAATGAAACAAGATCTCCTTCAAACGTGGCACAATAGCCATGATGTTTGGTGAGGTAGGTGATAGATATCAGATTATGAGACAATTGAGGAACAAACAAGACATTGGTAAGGATAACAGGCCGAGCACTGTGTCCGTGTATAAGTGGCTTCAACTCTATCTCCCCCACTAGTTCAGAATACACTACAACTCCGTTGGCAACTTCGATGGCAACCCTGTAGTAGTGGGTGTTTTTAAGACGATCTTTGCAGTTCGTCATGTGCGATGTGGTTCCTGAATCCGCATTCCATCGAAAGTCAACAACAGAGAATGCAAAGTGGGAGAGAAGACTTGCATTTGAAGCCACTTGGGACTTTGCATCTGCACCATTGCCTTTGGCTTTCCCTTTGTTATTTGCAAGGTTCCTGATGAGATTGTGGAACTCTTTGCATTTAAGGAAGGTATGGCCAGTTTGAAGGCATCCAATACATGTGACTGGAGGTGCAACTGCCAGTGCAGCAGAGGGTGTGGGGACACTGGATACAGTGGCCATGGCTGCTCCAGAGAGAGGATTTCTCTCAGTGGAGTCTCCTTCCTGCCCAGCAGTCTTGAACACCTGATAGTTTGCATAGGCTGTCTCGACTTCACTGGGACTGAGAGTGTCAGTAGACATCTCGAAAGGTGCCTTGAGAGAGTTGTAACCACTCTCATCAGGAAGGGCCATAAGTAGGACCACTGCTTGGAGCTCTGCATCAGCTTGATCTATGCTAAAGCCTTTCGGTCTTGAATCCTTTAAGGAATTCATAGCAGTTGAGACACGACCAATAAGAGACAGAAGCGACTCATCCTCCTTGAGTTTAATGGAGGTGAGTGTCCTGTAGGCATTGAAGCGAACTCCAGCCTTCCTTGGAGCGAAGATTGACTCCAAGGCCTCCTATAAAGCTTTTGGGTCGTCCTCATGCTGCTTTACAAGTGGCTTGACAGTCTTGGACAACATAGACCACAAGATGCCAGCACACTTGTCCCGTTCAAGCTCAGTGTGCCCTTGACCACCAAAGGTAGTGGTGCAATAGAAGAAGCACTCTTTGGCTTTAAGATAAGCTTTTGCATCGCTCCTCCAGTCAGAGAAGGTGGAGTCTTTGTCCAAGACAGGCATGACGTGCGCAATGGAAGACATGATGGGGAAATGAAGGAATGCCCAGAAATGAATGCTAGAACCACCAGAGACTGGTGGCGCCCTCAGGAGTGTGTGTGGCGAAGAAAATGTAGGTAAGGTAACTAGATGATTCTAATGAACACCCAGTTGTGAGGCACACAGGCCCTAATCCCAGATTCAACGGATTGACTATATGACATGCACAGCCTCGAGGCTGTGTCTGTCACAATGTGCAGCTATGCACAGCAGTGCACAGCAGTAAGGCTGTGCACATGGATACTACAATGGAAATACCAGATCCATTAGGAGACCAAGTGTTTCAAATGTCTAAACTAAGTGTCCATGAAACAGAACAAGAGAATGAGAATGCTGGAAGTCCCACACTTCAACATTAGTTGGGTGAATGTGAGCATGGCTAATGAATTTGAAAGATACCTTGCTAGGTATACCATTGCCATAAAAGACATACATATGCAGGGTGACTTGGGCTGAGAAAACGGTGCCCTCTGTAAGAACGTTCTTTTGTTCAAATGGCGCAATGAGACTTTTGTCGATATTTTGGTGGTCGCGTTGCACGAGCTTAATGTCAGGAGTCTCCGCGATGCTCCGAGAACATGTCCGGGTCGTATGTATCGCTGATTTTGCGGGCTGTACATCAGGTCAGTGAAATAATAATTGCAGAAAGAATCTAATGGATAAGCAATAATATACAACGAAGAGCACACAAACTGGGGATGTAATTTCTTCAATCAGCGACTTTGGATGGTTGTTGGGGATAAATTATTATGTGGCCGTGAATTCTGTGTTGCGTGTTGGCAAGAACAAGATCTTGATTTTCTTCTTTCAATTGAATAATCCAGCATTTGGAGCGACATTGTGCGATCATGGCCTCTTCGATGACGGTTAAATTTTTCAATTCTTCGGGAACAGGACCAAGAAAGGTTTTGTTGGCTAAGATAGCGGCGGAAGTTTCCCTTTTTTCAGTAATGACTGGCATTCAGCACAAAGAGATAGAACAGGCTGGCCGCCATCCAAGGGGAAAGAGACACCATCACAATCTACAAGAAGGTCATGCAAAGGCCTGTCATTGAATGGCATGGGTGGAGGAATAAAATCTGGGTGGGGATACTTATATTGATTTAAAAGAACAGTCTCATTTGTTTTCAAATCGGGCTGCTTTAGAATATTGAAGTCAAATTCTGACAGCAATAAAGAGCAGTGTGATCGCATAGAAACAGCTTCAGCACATGATGCACATGTGAAGGTAGCTAGAGCCTCAGAAGATGTCTGTTCTCGAAAGTTGATGATTTTATCTTTCAACTTTTGAGACACAACTTGCGGCCAAGACGAGAGTATTTTTTGAAGTTTCGCGTTAAATTGAGCTTGGGCCTCATCTTTTGCTTGTTTTGCTCACTCAACACGTTTACCTCTTCGTAGGTCCAAGATGTGAGATCGGAGCTTCTTACGCAGGTTTCGAAAGGATTCAGAACGTTTGTATGTAACATCGAGTGAAGAGAGAAGGCGCTGTAAAGGCACAATGGTAAGTTTACTTCCATAGAGGGCACTCAGAATGTGTACTTGTAGGTCAGGGTCAATCCCATTGAATCGCCATTCACAGCAGATGTCAGCACAGTCGGGCAGTAATAAATCTTTAGGTTGGTGTTAGAATCAGGCGAGCACAGTGGTCTGAGTCAACAGTGAGAAACTGGGGACTCAGGCTCTACACTAGGCTACTTATATACACAATGACATGCACAGCCTCGAGGCTGTGTCTGTCACAATGTGCAGCTATGCACAGCAGTGCACAGCAGTAAGGCTATGCACATGGATACTACAATGGAAACACCAGATCCATTAGGATACCAAGTGTTTCACATGTCTAAACTAAGTGTCCATGAAACAGAACAAGAGAATGAGAATGCTGGAAGTCTCACACTTCAGCAGTCGGCTGGTGGGCAAATCCATATTAGCAAATTGAGCGCAGCGGCCGGATGTGATGTGCTCTGTTATCTTGGTGCAAATCATTTCGATTGTGGCATCGGTCGGTACTTCGATGCGATGCGATGCAGAGTAGCAATAGAAACTAAAACAGGTCTGCGATGGCTTTCAAAAGAATTGAAGAAATTGGCCACTGATACAGAAGAATGGTTATGGGTTTCCAATGAGGCAATTGAATTTTGAGAATATTACGAAGAAGGGCCTGTATTTTGAAACGAAGATTGCGACTGCCTGAGATTGTCAGGTTTAATGCAGCAGCCACATGCAAGAGACTCTCCGTCGACATTTGGTTGTGATCAGCGCCGAGAATAATTTCCAAAACAGCTTGAGAGACATCGGCAGCAGAGTGAAAATCTTGTGCTATGCAACGACAAGCAGTCTGCTGGGGTCGGGGGTATGTGGTAGCATCAACGGCATAGTTGGCGCAGTCACCTGAGACAATATGATGGAGGAGAGCACGTTGACAGTCAATCTAAGTCATATTATTATGGGGTATAGTATGTAATTCAAGAGCGTGTTTTATAGCAGGGAGATCAGCATGAAATACGGATGTACGTGAATGGGTGGAATGATGTCCAAGAAAGATGTCGCAGAGTATATTCAGTGATGTAATTGTAGATGAGAAAGATGGGAGGTTTGTTTTGGAAGAGGAGGTGCCGGAGTCGCGAGGACGTTCTAAATTGCAAGTGAGAAGTAGGAATGGAGAAAGACACGTAACAATACCTTGTGGTCTACACGGTGTTGGGTTGCCGTCGTCAACATCCATAGGATGAATTACAGAGGGCAGGGAATGATTCACTGGTACAATGAGACGCCATGTTATTAGAGCGCAGTCCAAAAAACACACCTCTTGGTGTTCGCAAGTCAAGTGGACTGGATGTGAGATGAAAGCAAGCATTTGGTAGCGAATCACGGGAGAATTGGAGCCAGTCCCGGCCGAGAACGAGATCAAAGGGTAAGGAAGAAGTATCATATAGTTGGATTTGGAGGTGGCAGACGGTTTCCAGTTCTCCGTCAGTTCATGGGAGTGAGAGTACACCAGATACCATAGAATTAGTGGCAGGAACCCCAGATGCAAGTACCCATTCAAGAGACAAGGAAGAGTTTTTGAGATCATGGCTAAAGCCTGTGAACAGCGGGATGTCGCAGAAAATACCGGTGGCTGGCATGGTAGATGAGAACAAAGACGATTGCCACGTCAATATTTGGCATTCATTGTGGAGCTGGCAACACGGCACGGTATGTCTGACAGGCTTCAAATGACAGAGCACTTTTTGTTTCGCTGAGGAATGAAGCCGTTTACGTGAAAAATGCTGACGAAAATGTGATTGTCTGCGAGTCCTGAAATTAGGGCACTATAAGACCCGTACCTAAAGGTAGCGGGAATGTGATCAGTAAGCATGAGTAATGCTCAGTCAGCCAGACATGTGACTAGGAAGATAAGATAAAGATAGATCATAGAGGATCATAAGCATGAGAATAGTAGAGTCCAATCACTGATCCCAACAATAACCTGTTTTATCGCGTTTGGCACCTCGCTCAGCGAAGCCCAGCCAGGCGAAGTGGAGCGAGGCGAGGCAGAGGAGGAAGCGCGAGGTGGGGGAGGAAGCACGAGGCAGCGAGCAGGTGTGCGGGAAACGGCAAGCGCGCAGTGTGGCGAACGGGCACGCAGGAAACAGCAAGCGGTCATGCAGGAAACAGTGAGCACGCAGCGGAAATGCGAGCGGGCATGTGGGAATGCGAGTAGGCATGTGGGAAACATCGGAATGGCAGCGAGCAGGTGCAAGATGCACGGCGGTGGTGCAAATGGACGTGCGAATGTGTAGCACGGCGGAGAAATACGAAAAGGGGCGTGGGGACGCAAGAACAGAGAATTCTGTGCAAGCAGAGCATTATGCGGTCTCGTATGGTGGTGCAGATTTGCCAGTGACACCTTTACCAACGCTTATGTTGCTGTGTCTTATTGAGAGTTCCACTGGCATTTTTATCCCGCAAGTCCTTTATGTCCATTTTGAGGGTGTCCATTTTGAAGTTATACTCTGCCATCCGTCCGCACTATTGTTTTTATGTCCCACTTGTTTCGGTCTCCTCTTTGTCCTTGTTGCACATTTGGGCAGTCGCCAGAGTCGACACATAGTGGAGGCTCACAGCAATCGCCGTTTCCTGTGCGCCTGCTCGCTGCTTCCTCCTCTGCCTCGCCTCACTCCACCTCGCCTCACTCCACTTCGCCGGCGAAGCTGAGCCAGGTGCCGAACATGATAAAAACAGGTTATAGGACGAGTAGGGTATGGATATGGAGCTTGAAGAACAGCCGTCAAGGAGGAGTAGGACAACCAAGTCAAGAACGGTACCGAAATGCCAAGGAGATGAACTCCGTCAAGGAGGAGTAGGACAACCAAGTCAAGAATGGTACCGATATGACGAGGAGATGAATTCCGACCAGAAGGAATGGGTGAAACGGAGCAAGAACGACATCAACGTAACAAGGGGACAAATTCTGCAGTGAAAGAATTCGATCAACTCGAGAACTGCACTGTAAAATGGTCTCCACGTGTTGAAGTGTGGGACTTCCAGCATTCTCATTCTCTTGTTCTGTTTCATGGACACTTAGTTTAGACATGTGAAACACTTGGTATCCTAATGGATCTGGTGTTTCCATTGTAGTATCCATGTGCACAGCCTTACTGCTGTGCACTGCTGTGCATGGCTGCGCGTTGTGACAGGCACAGCCTCGAGGCTGTGCATGTCATTATGTATATAAGTAGCCTAGTGTAGAGCCTGAGTCCCCAGTTTCTCACTGTTGACTCAGGTTAGTTGTCTTGTATCTCTCTTCAATTCGAGTTTCTCACTGTTGACTCAGACCACTGTGCTTGCCTGATTCTAACACCACGCTGGAAAGGAGCTATCCCACTTGAGGAAAAGTAACAGGACAAAGGAGAAATGGGGTCTATGACACAAGAGGTGCTTGACCAGGCTGATGGCAATGCTATAGGAGTACCTCCGTCAACAGGTGCTTCACCAGCAAAGGAGAGGAGGAAAGCGGACTCTTTCAGGCCTAAAGGGGGTAGGAGCTACCTTGTGGGCTGAGGGCTGTGTCTAGAATGAAGAACACATGTCGGGACAATGTGCCGGTGGCTGGGCAAAGAGTATAAAAACCTAGCATATTATTTGAGAATGGCATCTTGTATTTCCCCACCTAAATTCCTAAGGCTTTCACAAGCTGAGAAAGAAACTCTTCCTCTGTCTTCGGACACGAGACGGATGCAAACTGAAGTACTACAAAGTACAGGTTAACGCAAGACCCAGAGCGCAAGGAGTGGCCAATTAGTCGCTTCCGGTAGGGAACTCTGACCAGAAAAAGGACCAGGTCATATAGGAGATCCTGAAAACAATAAAACACCATGTACCGAAGGTGGAATGGTATCAAAACAGCCAGCAACAGAATTTTCTGTTAGCGTATAACTGTTCCGACCGAGTAGTATCGGAAGGCAAACAGTCTTTGACTTGGAACAACTCGGAGAAATCCAGTGTCCATAGCCATCTACCAACCGTCACGGTCAGTGAATATCTCGCCTCGAGGTTCAAGCGGAGACATAAAGAAAGGGTCCCAAAGGAAGGGAATTGCGGAGTTTAGGCTACGAGATTCAAAACAGGCCCCGAGGTCCTGCACATTAAACGGAGAAGAAGATCAAAATGGAGAAATAAAACCGCAGTACAGAAAACCCCACCCACTGCACAGAGCAAACACCCAGAGGAAGTAACACGACTCTATCCATGACTCCTCCCATCCTCCCTCAATAGGAGCGTATAGGATATGCAACCGAGTTATCGGACCCTGGAAGGCTGAAAAGGAGCGAACTCTGTACCCCCCAGCCCACCAAGGCTTCTCAGTGCTCCGTGCTGAAAGCCTGTAAATAACAGATCCTGCCCACCCATCTAAAGATCTATCCCTTGTAAACCTTAACCCATCGTACTTCGGAGGAATAAAAACCACCCGACACCTGCTACACAAATTTCCCCCTAGAGGACGATACCTTTTCTGCAGTACTGTACCCACAGACATAACATTCGGCTGACAGTCAAGAAACCGCAGTCCGCATCACAGCGCTTCCTCTGTGCTGAACTCAGAGTGCAGCATCACTTTGGCTGACATTCTTTAGATTCTGTTTGTCCCTCTCTGATGCAATCTTGCTAGACTTTTGTAGAGAGCTCATCACTGGAGAGAAGGAGCTCTGGGACCTTGGACTCATTTTTGTTGAGCATGCATATCTGCATACTGCACTATGTGTTCACTTTGAGTCCCCCTGGTGTGCTTGTAATGCTCACATGCTCTTGTGTTGTTGCCACCGCATGCCTCCTGATCATCCTGTGGGCCCTCTGCCTGGAAAAAGTCCTTGCTATTGCGGTATTCAAACAGATTTCCTGATTCAGCCACTACGCTTTGTTCCATATAAGGCAATTTTTTGATTTATCTCACCTTTCAGGTTTACAGCTTGCCAGGTACAAATTGCCTTCATTTTCCTCTTTATTTAACTCTAAGCTCACAACTGAACACAGATGGAGCATGTACCTTCAGAGCAAGGAAGGCTGTTGCACCAAGTTCATGCCTCAATTTGATGGCCCATACACCATCAAGGCTGTACATAAGGAATGCTCTACAGTTACCTTGGACATGACAACGCAACCAGACATGTTCCCCGTGTTCCATACCTCTGAGGTTGAGCCCTACCTTGAAAACGACACTGAGCTCTTCCTGGAATGAGAACTCGCCTGCCCAGGCCCCATCATCACTGCTGACGGGTATAAAGAGTTTGTCATCAATAAAATTATTGGCAAATGCAAATGCAGATGCAGTAAGCAATACCTTGTCCAATAGTCTGGCCATAGGGACGAAGACCTTCGTTGGCTCCCAGGACGCAAATCAGCTGAATGCAAAGCACTTGACCATTGGCTTACACAAATTGACTCACCAACCACTAACACAAACACTTAACTAGCTACTGCTGCCCTTCCCCCCCCCCCTCTCCCTGGTTTTTATGAGGTATGCTTGATTTTTCAGGGAGGTGAGGCACACTGCTTACCTATTGATTATAGACTCAGATACAAACACAGACAAAGTAGATACTTTTCTCTTTGTACTTCCTGTAACTGCTAGCTAGAGACAACAATGCCAACTCCTGGAAACAGGTCTTAAATCATTATCATGTGACTTGTTTCTTTTACCTTCTTCCTGGTATTGCGCTTTTGGTAACATGATTCCACCCCCCAGGTTCTAGAGACTGTTGAAGTGTGGACTTCAGCATTTCATTCTCTTTTCTGTTTATGACATTAGTTTAGACATGTGAAACTTGTATCTAATGGATCTAGTGTTTCCATTATAGTATCCATGTCTAGCCTTACTGCTGTGCACTGCTGTGTATGGCTGCGCATTGACAGACACAGCTCGAGGCTGTGCTGTCATTGTTATAAGTCTAGTGTACAGCTGATCCCAGTTTCTCACTGTTGATCAGGTTTTGTCTTTATTCTCTTCAATTTGAGTTTCTCACTGTTGACTCAGCCACTGTGCTTGCCTGATTCTAACAGAGACCTCTAGATTCAGTGGTAAATGTTTCGGAGCATCCGTGCAACAGTTCGTCAGCCGCTCCTTGTGGGCCCGTTCTGACGCTGGTATTCTTTTTTTTTTTTCATAGTTTGCATCAGTCCAGCCAAAGAGCCCTCATCCTCCAAGGCTTTCCTTCGGAATTGCCCTGTAATTATTTCAGAGCTATCCTACTGGCGGTTCCCCACTTGCACCGTGTACACTTTGATTTCACAGGTGGAATTATTTTTTGTTTGATTTTCTTTCAGCAGTATTCAAGGCAGGTTGAGCTACAGTGAGGATTTTGACCCCAAAAGATTCATGTGGACTTTCTTAAGCCATCTGAGCAGCGGTTCTTTACCTGCTCCATCTACGTCTCCACCCACCCTGTTCTACTCTGTGTTTTTGGGCATTGTCTTTAACAATCCCACAGTTGTTCTCCGATGGTTGTGATTCTAGCCTCTGGTAAAATGGCATACAAGCACCAAAGACAGCTTTTGTAGGTCTTTCCCATTGCACCTATCTTTGATTTAACTCCCTTGTTTGTTGTCTTTGGCAAATCAAGGATCAATTACACTGGTTTACATTCTAGCTAGCATGGTGCTGGATTTCGCAGAAGCACAACAAATATATTCCTGGGAAGTACAGTGCAAATCACCATCCTTTGTGAGTGTAATTCTCACTTTCCCTCCCATTTGGGCTGGCTTCAAGCTGGGATGATGAAATGCTAACTGCTGAGGCATTCCGAACCAGTCGTTATTTGGCTGGTCCATATTTCGGTTCTGAGACATCAGAACTTTCCAATGACTCGGGTGGATGTGGCTGGGGCTGTTGTGGCGACCAACCTGTTGTTTGCCACCTGGGATAAGTTGGCAAGGGCAAGGGAAGGATATACACACACATTGAGGGAGGCGACACTTTGAGACACATTCCCATCAATGTGTCACTGTTGATTTAGTTGGTAACACTTACCTTTTCATAACAGTGTTGCCTTTCTTGAACTTTTCAGCACGCTCTATTTTGGAAATTGACACGGGTCCTGACCAAGGATTCTCTCATATGGCATCACATGCTCTCTCCATCCTTCCCAGACCTCAATACAGTTGAATTGCTCATAATGCATTAGGTCATAATATGCTCATAATGCATTGGGTTTTAGCATCCACTGACTTGGTAGGCTGGTATTTTAGGTTTTGGGAAGATTTATGCATTTTGAGTGCAGGGTTCCAGCATTTTCTCTGGGTTTTTGTGCATTTCTGAGCTGAAACCATGGTCTGATTGACATTTCTGACTAAAACCAACCAAATCAATGGTTTACATGTGAGAATTTGACTGAATCAGCCCCTATTCAACCATAGTTTCCTGTTTAGGCCAATCACATAATGCTGACTTGCCTCTGGCACAGTCAATGCATTTATTCCAAAGAGAAATTGGGTGGCTAATTTCAGCCATTCTTGACTCCAGGAGTGTATTATTCTAGCTCTAGGAGACTAAATCCTGAAATTCTAACACAAATGAATGAAACTGTTGTTAGAATCAGGCAAGCACAGTGGTCTGAGTCAACAGTGAGAAACTCGAATTGAAGAGAGATACAAGACAACTAACCTGAGTCAACAGTGAGAAACTGGGGACTCAGGCTGTACACTAGGCTACTTATATACACAATGACATGCACAGCCTCGAGGCTGTGTCTGTCACAATGCGCAGCCATGCACAGCAGTGCACAGCAGTAAGGCTGTGCACATGGATACTTGTTAGAATCAGGCAAGCACAGTGGTCTGAGTCAACAGTGAGAAACTGGAAGAGAGATACAAGCCAGCTAACCTGAGTCAACAGTGAGAAACTGGAAGAGAGATACAAGCCAGCTAACCTGAGTCAACAGTGAGAAACTGGGGACTCAGGCTCTACACTAGGCTACTTATATACACAATGACATGCACAGCCTCGAGGCTGTGCCTGTCACAACGCACAGCAGTGCGCAGCAATGCACAGCAGTAAGGCTGTGCACATGGATACTACAATGGAAACCACCAGATCCATTAGGATACCAAGTGTTTCACATGTCTAAACTAAGTGTCCATGAAACAGAACAAGAGAATGAGAAGGCTGGAAGTCCCACACTTCAACAATACTACAATGCAAACACCAGATCCATTAGGATACCAAGTGTTTCATATGTCTAAACTAAGTGTCCATGAAACAGAACAAGAGAATGAGAATGCTGGAAGTCCCACACTTCAACAACTGTGACAAATGTCATGTGTGTCACACCATGGGAAGAATCTCACAATGCATATTGCTCATAATGCATAGGGTTTGGGGGTCCACCAGCCTTATATGCATTATGAGCAATTTAACTGTATTCTAATTAAATTCACCTCAGCACCAAATCTCCACATCGCTTGGAACCCACCATCTTGTTCAAAGATCTGTGTTGTGAAACAGATCTGTGTTAGATAAAACTATTGACAGTGAATTGGGGCCTGCTAAGATGTCAAAAGCAACCAGAGTAAAGTCAGATGAATTCAACTAAAGTGGAATGGAAAATAACAGAGGCATAAACACAGACACATGTCCAATCATCTGGAAATGCTCCTCGCTCAATGATTGCAATGCACTTTGGCTCAATTGACCCAGTTTCATGGTCAAATGAACCTTTTGATGTCACATTGACATGCATCAATTCAGAATTGATGTCAGTCTGGTGTTCAACATTTGCTCACAGTATCGTTATAAGTTTGAGGATCAAATATCATTGTCAAATCAGTTGTAAGCCTAGGTCATAAGCATACAGTCTTGCACCGTAACTGAAACACAACTTTCATAGGGAGCATGTTTAGCTTGGCCTACTTAGTAGCATTAGAATTGGCCACAAGATCAGACTCAGGCTCGTTATACTACTCAAGGTAGGTACAATTGAGTGAGTCTGGGTCAGGGTACTAAATACAGCATCAAGATTCACATACAAAATGGAATAACTTAGTGCATGGGACTCAGGATCAGGAACAGCAATACTCTCCATGTAACAGGGCTGCCCAGTGAACTCTGGTACTTGAACCTCATTCTGAAATAAACAAATGCTTATTTCAGAACTAGTGCTCATTCTACTTTAGAAACAGGAATGCTTTACATGTTGTTGAATAAGCTATCCACAGGGGCTGTGCATGCTTATCAAGCAGTTCACGCAATCTAATCTCCCACACACTGCCACACAACAGATAACACCTTGTAGTGAGCTATCACAATGAGTTTGCGTCCTCTTGCAGACTCTGCACACATTAGCTTTTTGCAGTGTGTTGATGGATTTAGATCCCAATGGGCCCAGCTGCTTGAGGCAGGCAAATTCAGATCAGCACTAGCTGAACAAGTCAATGATATTGTCGTGCTTGGTCTATTTGTTGAAGTGTGGGACTTCCAGCATTCTCATTCTCTTGTTCTGTTTCATGGACACTTAGTTTAGACATGTGAAACACTTGGTATTCTAATGGATCTGGTGGTTTCCATTGTAGTATCCATGTGCACAGCCTTACTGCTGTGCACTGCTGTGCATGGCTGCGCATTGTGACAGACACAGCCTCGAGGCTATGCATGTCATTGTGTATATAAGTAGCCTATTGTAGAGCCTGAGTCCCCAGTTTCTCACTGTTGACTCAGGTTAGTTGTCTTGTATCTCTCTTCCATTCGAGTTTCTCACTGTTGACTCAGACCACTGTGCTTGCCTGATTCTAACATACTAATGCTTACTCAGTCCATTACTCATCCTTTGTGATACAGGCTTACTGATACAATGTAGTTACATATATAAGTAGCCTAGCATAGTCCTGGAGCTTCAGTTTCTTACTGTTGACTCCAGGCAAGTAGTTTCTCACATGCACCTAACAGAGTTTCTCACTGTTGACTCAGACCACTGTGCTTGCCTGATTCTAACACTATTCAGCTGCATCTGATATTCCTATCGATATGGAAACCATCTGAGCATTCCGGGCTATTACAGATCAAAAACAGGTGCAGATGCTCATTCCTGACCAAACGTACAACCAGCTTCAAGTGACTGACTCTCTTGGAAAAGAATTGTGGAGATGGGGAAGGAACAAGCTCCATCTTCAGGGTGATTACTATGGGTGCACAGTACTCTTTTGGTGCGATGAAATCCTCATTTTCACTGATCATTCAGCTTAATGTGTGTGTACAGGGTGCTTCGTGTGTATATCTGCCTCATTGCTCCCTGGTCTCCCATCCATCTGAAGGTTGTTTAGATGGGACAGACCTGAGAGGTGGGATTTGGTGTTGCTGTATCCCAAGTGCTTCGTCCTGGGGAGTACATTCACGAGTGTATTGGACTCTTGACAACTGATGAGGTGACTGACACAACTGAATTATCCACTATCACCTGCCCACACCATCATACCCAGCATGTTTTCTGGGGTCCCATTCGAATGCTCAATCACAGGTGAGTGCAATCTTTGGTTTTTATTTCTATCCTCTTACTTCTGTGCAGTACGTAGAGATTGAAAACACACAGGCTATAGTTACACAGACTCTTTGTTTGGTTTAGCCTGGACAAGAGCTCTTCGTCAACTATGGGACAGATTTTTGGGCAGGGCACTGCCCTTGTAATACCTGTGAGCGCCTACATCACTTGAGTGCATGCACAATGGGTGCTTTACCTTTGCCTTTTGAAAGGCAACCTACTATTAGTGCCTTGCAATCTGTGCTGAGTACCAGTGTTCAGGATGACAAAGAGCAGTGGCAAATTGAGAGGCATGCAAAAGAGACAGTGTACAGATGCCACCGTAGATTCAAAGACATCGGGAAGAAAAAAGGGAAGCAGGCTGAGGAATGAACATGTGGTTTCACAGTATAAAAAGACTTTAAGACTGACTCGGTAATGGGATTGGGCTCTGAACACAAATTGGAGAAGGGTCCTGAAGACAGTATACTCAGCCGTGTATGCTATACATTGGTGTATATATCCAATATGGCTGCTAATTGAACTCAGGCTCATCGTGCGGGTTGAATACAGTATCAAGAACCATGGACCAAATTGAATAACTTATCACGTGGGACTGGCAATCAGAAACATCGATACCCACCGTGTAACTGGGCTGCTCAGCGAACTTGGGTATGTGAACATCACTCTAAATAAACAAACACCTACTTCAAAACTCTGGTCAGCTTCATCAGGCTCTGAAGATGAACTCAGCAATTAATCGGCCTCATACTCGGTCACTGAATCACAAAAAAACAGATGCAATCACTTACGGTAGTATCGCAAGAATCCGGATCATCATAACTATCAAAAAAACTGGGTGGTATTTGCTAGCCAGATAGCGCTCGCAATTGTCATCAATCTCTCCTGATTTCACCTGGGGGATCACTCAGCTCTGTATCTGCTTGCATTGGAACTCTACAGATGTAATATCTTGGTTGAGAACTCTAGACTCGGCTCAGGAATGTGGTCAGTGGTCTTAACATCCCGCCAGAATGAGATGACCCCTTGAGCAAGTTGCTCCCAGGGAAGTGCCGCCATCCTTGTGCCTACCCAGCTTGTTAACCTACAAGACCCAACTATGCTAGTCAATCAAAGGCAGCTTAGACAGCTGAGGGTGGTGGAGGGCACTAGCCCTGGCAATGCATCGCCCATGAGGATCAATGGTGGTGCCAACATATTCAATTCTCTAACTGGCTTGAAGGGCAGTCTGTTTGTCTGTAATGCTTAGCTGCATGTCATTCATTTGTTTATTTATTCTGTAGCTGGTCTGGTTTTCCTTTTTTTCTTTTTAATATATATATGAAGCCTATTTTTGTTGACACCTTGATGACACCTAGAGCTCCTTCCACTTGGTTTCCTGATTGATTCAAGCCACTAGATTGGATCTTGCTGGTCTCTGGGGATTGTGTGTCTGATGTTCCTATTAAATCCCATGCCCAAAGCTGGCATCAGAACCAACTGAGCCAAAAGGCCACAGTAATCAGGTTATTCTGGTTATAGGCTTTGGACTATATATACATGACTAAACACATTTAGCATGCATTTAACATGGTCTTGATGCACAGACAGATCACACAGAACATGTGCTATGAGTTGCAGAGTCTTGCATCACACCTGACACCGAGTCCAGCCAGCACTGCTGCTTCAGTGAGTTCTCAAGCCCTTCCTTATAAATTTCTCCTGTGTAACACCTTATTTATTTTCTAGCCATTGCTGACACCTCCTTCGTCCTGTTCTGATACTCCTGCACTTGTGCAACACAGCTCCCTGCAAAAGTCTCCACACCAGAGGCCATATCCTTCTACCTGCCTGATCTCCCCCCCGGTACCTATACCCATGTCTCCCCCTGGTGACGATATACCCGTAATAGGAACCGTTTTCTACATTAGGGTCAGAACCAGCAGCGACCCCATCGAGGCGACGAAGACCTATCTGGATCTGTGTTTGGTTGATGCCCCATTTGCTTTGCGCTATCTTGGATGCTCTCTTGACGAGCTCAAATGAGACATGACAAACAATCTGGCTGATATGGACATGGACAGGGAGTCTGTGACCTTTTTCATTGCCTATGAGAGGCTGGTTTACCAAAGCCAACAACATTAAATGACTCAGTGTTGGATGTATATAGCGGCGAGTCTCACTCTGTCCAGCTCTCAGTTTGACACACATCCAACGTTCAAGCTCGCCTTCCCACCTGTCTCAGACGTTATCTGGATGCTGACCCTGATGAAGAATGGCTCATTTATGAGTTTGTTGCACTTCATCAGGTTAACTCTGAAGGAGCCTAGACAAAGGAGCAAGTGACACCGAGAAGCTTATAATTGCAGTGCAAGCTGGTCGCAGTCTCAACTCCGCTCCTGGCAGCTTCATTTGACAATATCGACTCCCACCCTTCCTCTCATCTTTGATTCCACACATTTCTGGCGCTCTCTATGGTACCATTGTTGACTCTACCCTTTCATCCAACATTTGCTGCCTCCTTCGATCAGAGTGCATATATCTTGAGCACCAGGGCTACACCATCCCTGATGCTTCCTTTAATGGGATAATATCTCATTTTGCAGGTGTCCTTCGCTCTAACAGAAGTGCTGTGCCACATTTGCGATTGATGAAGGATACAACCAGAGAATTGATGGGACAGGTCCACTTGTGGGGGCAGGAGCAGGGCAGACCCTGCAATTGTTTTGTCTAACCTTGGCCAAACTTGAACTGTCAATTCCTTTAGATGGGATCTGGACCTCAAGGTTTGGCACAGTAAATTGGACCTGCACTGGATTTCTGGTATGGTGCTCAACAAGTCTTTGTTTTGGGAGCATTCGTTAATGCTAGGCTGGTTCCTCTATCACCTGCAACTGATCGTCGTCTCATCATGGTCAAATGAAATTTCATAGCTCTCTCAACTGGGAGTATAGCTCTAGCATTTGAAGGTATGCTCATAGCTGAGAGGGATCAATTCTTGTCTAGGACAATGACCAAATTGTATTCATACACTTACCATGGGTTCGGCGCAGCTGGCATCCATCTACGGCAGATGGGTTGTATTTGGGCTCAGTGGGAGAGCTGCTTATTATTCAAGGATCCTTCCGATGAATGGATCTATCCCTTCTCATCCCTTTCACTCCATGTGGGGGTCGACAAGTACAGGACCTAAGAATCGGTCCTCGTGGAACGGATCGTATTTTTATGTGCAGCGATCAAGAGGATGAGCCTTGCATATGTCCGTACTCTTCATGATGCGGGTTTTGACCCTGACCAACACTGGTGGAAGCAACCTGGGCAGATTTTGGATGTCAGTGAAAGGAGGCGGAGGAACTGATTGTAGCTGCTGGACTGTGTGATGCACTCAACTCTGCCAAGAAAGAGTATCACACCATCTCAAATATTTCTCGGCACATTGAAAGCCTCGACCAGCCTGTTTCATCTCGCTTCTCCAGCTCCCGTGCTCCACCTTATGTTATTCTGGGTTTCACTGAAGCTTCAGCTCATGGTGCCACCCAAGAAACCCAGTATCAATTGATTATTGACCACCTCTGAACACTAGAGTGTGGAGGTATGCTCACTACCTTGTTTCGTCTGGTGCCCTTTCAATTCCGAGAAGATGTGTTTGGGGAAGGTTTCCAGGAGTGGTTTCTGAAGCTGGAGCCTGGAACACACATCTCCTGTGCTGCCCGGATCTATGGTAATAGCGCTCAGGCATTAGCAAACACATTGGCCAATCAGGAAGCCTTTGCAGCGAACTACAACACACATAGTGCGGCAGCCGCACTACTGCAGAACAAACTCAGGCAATACAGGAATTTTTCTCGTTTCTTCCCAATCTCGCTTTGGAAGTGTTGAAGCAACTAGGCAATCCCCTTATCTGTGCAAAGAATTTGGAGCCTTGATGACCACAACACATAGCGTATATTCTATTGCACCGGATGTGATGAAACTTATTGGCTTGACAGCAAAATGATAAGCATGACTGTGTCACCACCAACACAATCTTGCCAATCAATGATACCAATTTTCTTGGCCTCATCCGACTCCTATACCTGCAGGATCTCATTAATCACCCAGACATGGCCCTCTCCTCAAAGGTTTAGACACTGGTCTGGTTGAATTATCCATACAGGAGATTGTCTGTCATCTGGCAACACAGAAATTATTGAATCCATCCTCCCTGGATTGGATACCCGACGCTAATGGGATCAATATATGTTATCCCGAATGCATAAACCCTCAGATCAAGGCTCACAATAAAATGCAGGTGGCGATGGCCATAGACAAAGCAGCATGTGAAGCTTCCCTCTGTCTGCCACACCTTCATCCAACAACAGCAATGTAATGCAGAAAGCATTGGCATGGGGTCACAATCCAGAGGAATGGCTCGCGAATAGTCAGTTCTTCTAATGCCGACTTTTGACCTCTACTAATGCTCAGTCTTAGGCTATGTAGTGCGGTGTCTTTCGGCCACTTTGGTATCATGCGCAAATGCAATGGCAAATATTTTGACCATAGTTGTTCCTCAATGCACCACTTGAGGCCAGTTGACCCTATCACACAGTGTCAGCATATTGGAAGTCGATCTGAGAGTAGCCATGGAATTGTGAAACACAGGAAAGCTATCTGATACTTTGCTGGGATGACCTAACCCCAGATTTTATCCGGCGACTTATTTATTTCTGGCTGATTTGGCTGTTGATTCCACCAGCAGCTGAAAAGTCCAAGCGCAATCGTCGAAAGACAATCTAAAGTTTTTACTGTACTGTCTCCTCATCTTGTACCAATTCGTGTGTGGTCGCTTATAATTTTAGAACTGTGCAACACTTTTGATTAGTGAGCACCATTGGCTATCTTGACCTATACTCACATTGGTTCAGATTTCTTGTACCGAGCACTCAATTAGTCGCAATTTTTTCTTGTTCATTAGGCCGGAACCCAGTTCTTCTGAGGAAAATGTAAGGAGCGTGCAGGAAAGAACGACCAGGATGATACCTCGAGAAAAGGCACCACTACCACCATCAACAATGAGGCTGCAAATTGTGCAGCTGTGCAGCCTCTCTCCTAATCAGCAACCACCACCACCATCTCCTCCATTGGCATGACCCCAGGGTCTGTGATCACATTTGGAACAGGTCTCCCCCCTCCCTATACCTCTGGTGCCCCGCCCCCCACCCTATAGCCTGCTTCCCATCAGTCCCCTGCCCTCCTACGCAGATGCCATCACACAGAGCAGCACCACCATGACCACCAGCACCTCGTCATCAATCGTGGGAGGATGTGTCATTACCAATACCAAGGGCACCAGCAGCAACGACAATACAGCTGCTTAAACCCTCTGCACTTGCTGCACTACTACCTCACGCTGTTCTTTGCTATCCTTTTGCTTTCCAACATTGCTATATTGCTCTTTACTATTCATTCAATTTCTCTCTGTTTTCTATATACTAACACAATGAACACGTTGAATTCAATCTACCCTGTGCTATGTTCATGGCTAGCTGCTTCAACTTCTTATGACATCACCCTTCCTTTAAATGCCGCCGGTGCACAGGTTGCCATGCAGGTACGCTCCCCAGCTCATACTTTTTGTGAACTTATCTTTCTTCAGCTCTCTTTGCCATACCCCACCTTGCACCAATTCCAAATCCACTGGACGCTTGACGCTTTGTGGCTTAGTACGCATGTTGGCCTCTTTTATTTTCATTGCTCACATTCTTGTTTCATTACATCACGAAAAGGTGGGTAAGATTGCCCGTCTTTGCAATGATCAAAATGGGGCATAATGCAGGCAAGCATCAAAATGATTGTGAATTTTCTGGCAGGCCTTGCAAGGAGTGGGTGATTCCGGAATCACTACAAGATTGTGATCATTGCCAATGTTGGCCAGCCTTTGGGTAGTGTACAAGCTATTGCACGGTACTCACAACAAGCTATAATTGTAAATGCATTGTTGAGAATACCATGTTTGTTGTCCTGCAGCAGGCCTACACTTTTTGCATTCACATTCAAATAATGCTCAAAATCAATCCCAAAAGAATATTCGGAAACCAGTGAATTGATGTGCCATACAAATACAAGGACAAGACATCTACACAGAGGTAGCAGCATCAGCAGCAAGCTGAGCATGCTTGGTGGCACGCTGAGCCTTGAGGAGGAGCATGTCAGATTCCTCAGAGCTCAAGTCCTAAGGCTCATTGTTGTTGTGACTGACGACCATGCCTGACTTGTCACCGAAAATATGGCTGCATGCATAAATAAGCGACGGGAGGAAAGGAAATGAAAGAAAGACGACACACAAATTGAAGAGCTCAAGGATGTGGGTGTTGTTCCTACCATCGAAGAGACCAACAATATTCCAGTAGAACTTCTTGTAGTCAAATCTGTCGTGCACCTCTTGCCACGACTCAAGCGAAGAAAGAGCAAAGTATGTCTGGCATGTGGTGTTAGCACCAGAAGGATCAAAGAAAAGGTTACGCACCTGAAATGCGATGTATGCAATTAGTCGCGGGGTGAATTTCTTGACATGCATCTTGGCTGCATTCCCTTGGTTGCCCCAGCATGCCCCCGCAGTCTTGAGAGCCGAGGCAAGACCTTGCAGGTTACATTTTGCCATCTGTCAAGGAAAAACTCAGTAACTATATGCAAGCCAATTGAACCACGTACCCGAAAGAGCAGATGACCCTCTAATATACCCTCCTCGATGTTGTCTTTGTTGTATACTGCTCTGGATTTGAAAAGGAAACGAGGGAAGTCATTTGCGGTGATATGAATCTTCCTGCGAGAGATGTGATCGAAAGTCCTATATTTATGTCAGCAGTTGAGCCAGCTGAACACAATCACGTACTCTGGAGTTGGCTGATGCTTCAGCAGCAAGAAAAGCTCGGCAATGAGAGGGTGGTTGAAGCTGCGGTCAATCTTGGTGGCCGGATTGATAGGTGGGTCAACGAGAACCTTTGGATCCTCTTGGATGTATAGGCCAACGTGCTGCTTAAAGGTGTTTGCATCTTCCTGACGTGAACTGACGAGTCCCCTGTTAATCTAGAAAAGTAAAGCTAGCAGTCGCAGATTGACTGAAGTGTGCGTACCTCTGCAGAAACCTTGTTATGCAACTTACATTTCTTGGCCAGAGCAATCATCTCCTCCTGAAAGCTGGGCCCAAGGAGACGCCACAGGATCCCAGCTCTCGGTCATGTGGTTGTGCACTACACGCTCACTAGGTATTAGAGGTAATATCAGCGAGCAAATATCTGGTCGACAGTGGCGACTTACTCCTCGGTCATTGTCACCAAATCAATCTCTTCAGTGGTCTCAACAAAAATCCCATGCTGAATAATCTCATCAAGCGGCGCGAAGGAGTCACCAATGCATAGGTAAGTATGCCCGTAGTCACAAAAACTCACTGAGCCATTGACATCATCGTCCACGGCTGGTTTGCTGCAGGAGACATTGAGTGGAATTGGAAAGCAGGAGACAAAGGCTGGAGCTCACTGTTTTTTGGTTGGACCATTGATATTCTGCGCGTTAAGGTGGTCAATGACTGCTGCACTGGCACGCTGCTTCACAGTAGTGGTGGGTGCTGAGTCTGCTGGCAGCACTGGAGCAGAGGGAGGAGTAGTGGTAGTTGCCATTTGCAGCTGGTGGTGGGAGGAAAGACAGATGGGGTAGCAATTGGTTTGTTGTTGATTCATATAGGGGGGATCAACTGCGTCCACTGGTATCAACAATCAGCATCGCATGGGCCTGTCCTATTAATTGCCTGAGTCATGGTCGGATGCAGTGCTCAGGCACGCCATCAATTGTTGATTGATGCACTCTCCTCCTCTCAACATCGTCCGATTCCGCCTTGCCAATGAACTGTATATGTTCCAATTACTTTGTTTGCTCCTCTCTGCAATGTTCTCAAGTCAGTGAGGTCCTGCAAGCCCAAGTGAATGGCTGGATGATGCGCCCAATCGCAGTACAGCCTGCACCATCACATCAGCATAAAAAATTGAAATTCCGAATCATGTGCGACAATCTCAGAGAGGATGTCAGGAAGCTGCATTCTAAATACAGTACATGTCTGTCCCCAACCCCAACCCAGTATTGTGCACATTTAATGGCCAGATTTCACTGTTTACCAACATGACTGCCAACAACAAATCCAACGTGTCTATATCTGACAGCGGCAACAATACTTGTGTGGAGTATTCATCAGATGACTCGTCTGGCCCTGAAGGCCTACTTTCTGACACAGATTCCGACTCGGACGCATCTGACGCGTCTGATGTGTCGATGACCATGCCTATTGTATTTGGCTACCTGTGCATCTCTTGGAATGATGTGGAGAACATTGCACTCCACCAAGTCATTGCAGAACTTTGGGTACAATACTTGGAGGTTCATCACGGTCAAGATCCTGTCAAATTCCTTTTCATCTCAGCTTCTTCTTCAGGCTCCCGGAGTTTATGTCAAGTGGACATGTTACTGGGCGCGTCATGACGCACCTTTTGCTGCACAGCAGAGCCCCATGATGATTGCAAACATCAGTCGTGCATATCCGGACGACTATCACAAAGAGTGGACTCATTGGCCAAAGATGATGGTTTGGTATGAGCTTGAAGATCTTGATGCAGCAGCCTTGCATACTGTGCATGCATCACACAGGAGGATGAATATGATATGGGTACGATTTCCATCACGAGAATATCCCGTTTGAATTAACATCTGCTGTTTTTTCTTCTGAAGTCTGAACATCTCAAGGATTGGGCAAAACAAGCAACTGAGGAATGTTTTCACACTGGTTACTTCAAAATTTATTCATCTTGATCATTTCACAGTATGCTCGAAGTCTGGAGATATGATTGATCGATCACGGTGTACTCTTTAATGTACCGCCTTCCATATGAAATTCAAATTTGATTCTCTTCACCCTGTCCACTGCCCACATTGTTCTGAGTCCAGCTCCCAAACTCTACCATGCCCACTTGTGTCTGTGACGAGAACTTCCCATCTAAGAGAGGGCTCGCAAACCATCGGTGGACATGTGCTATTTACAATGCAAAGGGTTGGACAACGACAGTGACAATAATATATTTCGTCGTAAACATGCTCAGGGGAGACATCGGGGCGCGGTTGGTGGAATTGCTGGAAAGGGGTGAAGTGGAAATGCTGGCTCATTGGGTCGTGTATTGCACTTTTGATGACTTCCAACAAGGGCCAGAGGAAGAGGCTGGGGACAGTAAATAGCGGAACAGGTGCGGCAGCATTGTGGACTTTGCCATCGGGAACCTGTTCTACAGTCGACTCTCTCTTAACCCATGGCTATCATAACCCATAACCTGCTGTAACCTATACATTTGGGGTGTCCACCACCTCCGTTCTCAATTAAAACCCATAAAACTCTATTACCCCATAACCCATACCATTTTTGGGGTCCATAACCCATATTTCACCCATTTTTTCAGCAGCAAGGCGACCTTTGAAAATAATCTTTTGTAACTGCCAGCACAATTAACGGCCATCATTGTTTGGTCAACATGATTATTTGTACACAGAAGCACACACATGGAATAGCAAATGTCTCTCGAAATTCTCAAAAAACGTCTCTGTGCACTCAAAGAACAAGTCAAAAAACGCAAAGACAGTCTAACCGAACATCTTAAAAAGAAAGAATCGATCTCAGAGACAGACGAGGCTTGGCTCGATAATGAAGCGAACCATGTGGACGAAGACGCTGTGATTGAAGATGCCACAGACGAAGACATTTTTGAGGCTGTGCAGAAGATGCTGAACCGCAAGGAGGATCACAAGAAAAATGGCCACGATGATGACGAGGAGGTTGAGCCGAAGCTCAGCAGAAAAGAAGTTTTACAGGCCACCTCAATTCTGCGCCAGTATGTTGCTGATCTTGATGACCCATTCACACGCAAGATGGAAGCTATGCTATCCACTTTTGGCTGTGAAACACGTCGAGAGGAGGCAAAAACGATGGTAGACAGAGATTACTGATTATTTCACGTGTATGTAGTTATCTGAATATTTTTACGATTTTTTTTTCACATCCTCCCAGAACCCATAAGCTATGATAACCCATGGCTCCACCGAGGGGTATGGGTTAAGAGAGAGTTGACTATAATCAGCAAAGATGCACATTAAAATAATTTGAGACCGACCTGTATCTTGACCAAGACCTCGGACCAGCCATCACGAACGGTTCTGCCTGCCTGCATGGACTTGTCAAGGTGCTCTGTCTCCTTAACGAGATTGAAACAGGCGAGGTCGGCTGGATTGAACTTGTCAGATTTAAGGAAGTCGACCAGTTTTATGCCCTCCTCGATCGATTTGAGTGGGGAGCCACCCCACATCCAGTTTGTAATACCCCATGCTGTGGAATTGGGGAATGGATAGTAGGGATTAGACTGCGCCTCGGATGAGGAATCCAATTGAAGTGGAGCAACTGCCCCCGCAGAAAGATGTGCAGGTGCAGGCTAGGCTGCCTTTGGCATGTCGGACAAGTCGTCTAAGGAGAGGCGAGTTTGCGCCCGGTGCCTTGAACGTCAACCAACTCTAAGGTATGAGGATTTACGAGCACGAAATCCCCTTCCTTAATGTCTTCCACCAGGAGAAAGGGTCACGCGACAGGGTCTGTCTGTGGTACTACAGGCCTGCGGCGCCCCTTGGTTGGTATCCCATTAAGAGGTAGTCCAGCATGTATCCTGTCGATGAATGGGTCGAGGAATTGTACGCATGATTGATTTCCCCCAACCATTCTGCCCAAGACGAGCAATCAGTAGCCACATACGCTCTAAGCATTTGCTCGATCATGGCATTGAGAATCTCCATCTGTCCATCGGTTTGAGGATGGTAAGACAAAGATAATGCTAATGCGCTGCCAAATTGGGTCACCACCAATCTCCAGACAGTGTTTATCCCTATCGCAAATAATGCACTCGGGGAACCCATAGACATTGACCACTCTATTGACAAATATCTTAGCGAAACCCTCTTGCGACAGGTTGTTATGCGTCGGGATCATTAAGGCGTAGCGAGTAAGCTTGTCCACAATGACTAGAATGGCGGTGAACTTCTCCTTGCCCGAGACCGGCAGTCCTGTGATGAGGTCCATAGAAACAGTTGCAAAAGGTCTCGCAGGTACGTGCGCAGGATGAAGTCCCCCCATCTTCTTGCAGTGGTCCACTTTGATCTTCTGGCAGACGTCACAACCCAGCGTAAACGCATCTGCATCCTTTTTCATTGTCAACCAGAAGAACAACTCCTTCAGATGCGCTAAAAAGCGAGTGGGGCCCGTGTGTGCACTCTCCTTCGCCGACTCGTGCATCCACCGCAGTATGAAAGGAATCTTGTTATGAGGAACGCACAGACGAGCGCTCCAATCTGCGTCGATGAAGTACAGAAGCCCATTTGATGCCTTCTGGAAGCGAGACGGGGTCAGAATCTCGTCAGGGTGAGGCACCTCCTCCACGTAGCGACCGCGCAAGTGAGCGTCGGTATGGTATCCCACGACGAACTCTTTGATGGCCTTATCATCTATAGTGACGAGAAGGTGAGGTTGAGTTTCCTGTCCCCCTTCCTTCTCAGGCCGTTGTGATGCGGACTGCGGTTTCTTGACTGTCAGACGAATGTTACGTCTGTGGGTACAGTACTGCAGAAAAGGTATCGTCCTCTAGGGGGAAATTTGTGTAGCAAGTGTCGGGTGGTTTGTATTCCTCCGAAGTACGATGGGTTAAGTTTACAAGGGATAGATCTTTAGATGGGTGGGCAGGATCTGTTATTTTTACAGGCTTTCAGCACGGAGCACTGAGAAGCCCTGGGGGATACGGAGTTCGTTCCTTTTCAGCCTTCCGGGGTCCGATAACTCGGTTGCGTATCCTATACAGGCTCCTATCGAGGGAGGACGGAAAGAGTCGCGGATAGAGTCGCATTACTTCCTCCAGGTGTTTGCTCTGTGCAGTGGGTAGGTTTTTCTGAGCTGCGGTTTTATTTCTCCGTTGTGATCTTCTTCTCCGTTTAATGTGCAGGACCTCGGGGCCTGTTTCGAATGTTGTAGCCTAAACTCCGCTATTCCCTTCCTTTGGGACCCCTTTCTTTATGTCTCCGCTTGAACCTCGAGGCGAGATATTCGCTGACAAGGTGACCGTGCCAGTTGGTAGATGGCTATGGGTACTGGATTTCTCCGAATTATCCCAAGTCAAGGACCGTTTGCCTTCCGATACTACTCGGTCGGAACAGTTACACGCTAACAGAAATTTTGTTGCTGGCTGTTTTGATACCACTCCACCTTCGGTACATGGTGTTTTATCGTTTTCAGGATCTCCTATACGACCTGGTCCTTTTTCTGGTCGGAGTTCCCTACCGGAAGCGACTGATTGGCCACTCCTTGCGCTCTGGGTCTTGCTTTAACCTGTACTTGTGGTACTTTGGTTTGGTGTCCGTCTCGTGTCCGAAGACGGAGGAAGAGTTCTTTCTCGGCTTGTGAAAGCCTTAGGAATTTAGGTGGGGAAATACAAGATGCCATTCTCGAATAATACGCTAGGTTTTTATACTCTTTGCCCAGCCACCGGCACATCGTGCCGACATGCGTTCTTCATTCTAGACACAGCCCTCAGCCCACAAGGTAGCTCCTACTCCCTTTAGGCCTGAAGGAGTCCGCTTTTCTCCTCTCCTTTGCTGGTGGAGTGCCCCTTTGACGGAGGTACTCCTACAACATTGTCGTCAGCCTGGTCAAGCTCCTCTCGTGTCGTAGACCCCGTTTCCCCTTTGTCCTGTTACTTTTCCCTGAGTTGGATAGCTCCTTTCCAGCGTGGAGACCTTTTTACAGCGCCGTTCTTGAGTCGATCGAATTTTTTCACTGCGGAATTCATTCTCTTGTTGCGTTGATATCGTTCTCGCTCTGTTTCACCCATTCCTTCATGACGGAGTTCGTCTCCTCGTCATATTGATACCATTCTTGACTTGGTTGTCCTACTCCTCCTTGACGGTCGTTCTTCGAGCTTCCATATCCATACCCTACTCGTCCTATAACCAGTTTTTATTGTGTTCGGCATCTGGCTCGGCTTTGCCGGTGAGGCCGAGCGAGGCGAGGCGGAGGGGAGCGCGAGGCGGAGGGGAAGCGCGAGGCAGAGGAGGAAGCGCGAGGTGGAGGAGGAAGCGCGAGGCAGCGAGTGGGCGCACAGGAAACGACGAGCGGGCATGGTCGTGTGGGAAACGACGAGCGGGCGTGGGCGTGCGGGGAACAGCGAGTGGGCGTGCACGTGCAAACAGCGAGCGGGTGTGCGGGAAATGGCGAGCGCACAGCGGAAATGCGAGCGGGAAACGATGAGCGGGCGTGGGCGTGCGGGGAACAGCGAGTGGGCGTGCACATGTGAACAGCGAGCGGGCATGCGGGAAACGGCGAGCGGGCATGTGTGTGTGGGAAACGACGAGCACGCAGCGGAAATGCGAGCGGGCATGTATCGCGCGGCGGAAATGTGAGCGGGCGTGTATCGTGCGGCAGAAATCGAGTAGCCCTCTCGTGCAGATGGAGGTGTGACAGTGTAGCGCAGCGTAGAAACGCGAAAAGGGGCGCAGAGACGCGAGAACAGGGAATTCTTGTGCGAGCGGAGCATTGTGCGGTCTCGTATGGAATTGCGGATTTGCCAGTGACACCTTTACCAACGCTTATGTCGCTGTGTCTTATTGAGTGTTCCGCTGGTGTTTTTATCCCGCAGTCCTTTATGTCCATTTCGGTGTTTGATTTGAAGTTATGCTCCGCTGTCTGTCCGCACTATTGTTTCGGTCTCCTCTTTTCTCCTTGTTGCGCATTTGGGCGGTTGCCAGAGTCGACACATAGTGGAGGCTCACATCTCCTTTTTACTTTTGAAATGCCGGCGTCCGAGCCGTAGCTGTAATATATATACTAAGTGACCTGGCCCCAGCCAGGCGGTAAAAATGCCTTTCTACGTGGTCGTAGCCAGGCCACTGTCTAAGCCAAAATACGCCCCCATACGCTGCACGCGGGGCCATTTGGGCCAGCCTTTCCGGCCCTTTTTTCCTGCCCTTTTGGGCCTTTCGGCACCTATTTTATTCCTGATCCATCAGAAATTGTTCCCTTTACCATTTCCCATCAAATACCGTTCCCGTTGTTCTTTTCCCATCAATATCCCTGTATTTGGTCCCCTTGTTTGCCTTTGCCGTCCCTTCGGCACATCTGCATTTGTTCCCACCTTATTGTTCCCGGTCTTTTCTGACTTCCTTCCATGCTTGCGCCGGCTCCCTCCGCCTTTCTCCTCATTCGTTGCAGGTCGTCCATTATTCTCATCATACTTTTTACCCCTGAACTTGTTTTCAATAACTTTCCCTGCTCTGACCCGCTCAAACCCTCCCTTTTCTTCCAATCCACCTTTTTCCTATCCTTTATCCCTCGAATCCTTTCCCCGTCAGTGAGCTGCTTCCTTTCGTACTATGCTCGGATGTTCGTTCCCCAGCAGACCTTCATCCTAAGTGCCTCGTATCACCATCCATCAGTCCATCCAGTATATTCCCACGCACGTCACATCTTCCTCCAGATTTCTCTAAGTCGGATTTCTCTCAAGTCCCAACAAATTCTGTTCGCAATGCACTACGGAAAGAAGAGCACCGGCGGGGATGCGGGTCCAAAATGACCCACCCACCCGATAAATTATATAACCTCTTAAATACATGGCAGTAATACTGTCAAAATACGAGTCAGAGACAAAACACGAACTGACAGCAGATACGAGTGAGACAAAGACAGCGCGACAGCAGCAAGGATAAGTAACAAAACACTAAAGTCCAGCAAAAGAACAAAAAAACTTCTGCCGCGGCTACCGAGGTTCGTGTATTCACGACCTCTTCCCCACCTCCACCGCGAGCAGTCCGGTCACCATCCATTTAACCTCCCGCACGGCCTCCGCCCACGACTCTCGGTCCTCGGCCTCCCCTGCCTCCTCTACCGCCATTCCCCACCAGTATAGCGTCGCCACGAAACTAAGGGCCCCATTTGGGCCTGGGTGCCGCATCCCAGCCCACGGCTCACTTGTGGCGTCCGCGTCAGGATAGGTATCGCGGAGGAACCTATTTGGTCTCCCCCTGTCCTTCACGTGCCAGCTCGGCTGGACTTTAGCCCACCACTGCCACCACGCTGGCCCGAAAACAGCGACTGCGCCAATGTTAGGGCCGATGCCTTTTCCTATCTCCCCGTGCGTACGCCCGGCCTTGACCCATTTATCCAGCGCTGCCGGGCGATTCGCGGTCTTTGCGTTCCACGGAGCCTTGCTGCGCGATTTTTCCCAACCGAAGGCACGCTCTAGGTCCCCCCAGACTGTGAGCAGTGCGTTGTACGTCCCGCCCAGGTCCCGTGCTGACACCTCTGGATACACTCGCACAAACCACTCTCCAGCATCTTGAGGACACGGCGGTATCGTCTCGTCCCATCTCGAGTCTTCAGCACCCGCGCTCCCTTCGGGCGTCGTTGGTGGAGTCTCTCTGGAGCGTGCTGGCGGCGAGTCCGCACTGGAGCTCTCAGGCGTCGTTGGTGGAGTCTCTCTGGAGCTCCCTGACGGCGAATCCATAGCAGATGGCGACGCGCTCCCCCATTCCCCCCCCATGCCCGCAGCGTTCCCCCCCACTGAGTTGGACCCCGACGCAGCAGGATTTGCGACGTTCCTCCCCAACAGAGCTGCCACTGCGGCAGCTGACAGCGGCGGTGCCCCGTTCACGCCGTGGACATCGGTCGAAATTGGCCGAGGAGGTGGAGAGACAGGCGGCGGGAGAGAGACGGGCTGCGCGACAGGTAGGGGTGCTTGAGGACCCGACTGCACCACAGGCGGCGGTCCTTCGGGAGCAGAAATCGGCCAAGGTGGAGACGCAGGCGGCTGCTGCGCTGGCTGCACGACAGGCGGCGGTCCTGGAGCGACACCTGCCGTCGCCGGTAGTACAGGTGCCGCTCTTGACGCCGGCGGGGCTGCCGGTGGTGGCACTGGCGGCGTGGAGGGCCCAGCACGCCTTTCGGGATCCTGCACCACGTCTTCCATGTCCACGTCCAAAACCACGTCTGGCTCCTCGTCCGTATTGAAACCCCCCATCTCCTCTTCTTCCCCTAACACCACGTCAGCATTGAATTGCGCTCCAATCATCAATCGTACCTCCGATTTCTCCCTCTGTCTCCATTCCACTCAGACGACCCGACCGCCGTACAGCAGTCGTTGCAGTCTTTGTCTTGGGGGCTGCCTTCCGCCGCGGGGGTGCTTTCGGTTTCGCCTTCCCCACCTCCGCTGCGTACTCGGGGTGCTTCAACGCCCACTGGCGGTCAATCTCCGCCAGCGTTGCTTTGTTCCTCGCTATGTTGGCGGCGCGTCTCTGCTCAAAGGTCGGCTCCGGCGGCGCCAGCACCCGGGGTCCCTCCCCTTCTTCGTTGGACCGACCCTCCACCGCAGGTGCGGTCTTCTTCGTCCCCAGCGCGCGCTTCTTCTTCTGCGTCCCTCGCCCTCCTTCTCCTCGTTACGCTTCCTCTTCTTCCCCTCCTTCCTCTCCTTCTCCTTCTCTTTCTCCCTCGCTCTTTTCTCCCGCTTCTTTTCCTTCTCGCTCTTCCTCCTCGACTTTCCCTTCTCCTTCCCCTTTGCCGCCGCCAAGTCCTCCTCCATAGCGCTGTCGACGTCGCTGTCCGAAGATCCCCCCCCTCGCTCTCGCTGTCGCTTTCTGAGGAGTAATCCGAGACGTCGAGGTCAGGCTCGTCGGGAATCGTGTATATGGCCTTCGACAAGCCATCCGCATCGTCGTTGTTTGCAGGCGTAGGCAGCGCTGCTTCAGCACACTGCGCGGGAGCTGAAATATTCGTCTTAGATTAGCCTTTCGCTCATCAGTCGGGCGCAGTCACTTACTAAACGCTGTACGCAGGAATTCTTTCATAAATCCCAGGACATCCCGGTTAAACCGCGCCTTCGCCCAGTTGGGGAAGTGGCAAGGTGAAGCTCCCTGGTTACGCCCATGAGCTACTCTGGTGCAGATAAAGGCAGATCAGCCCCACATGTATTGTCGAATAAAAAAATACATACGTGACCGTTCTGATTTCCCCCCCGAATTGAGGGATCGGCCCTCCAAAAATCGCTACGGTGTGCAATCCAGTATATTCCGACACGCCTCGTAGAAGGGCGGACATGAAAGTCCCCAGGTTATCAATACACCTAATATATCTCTGTCAGACTCGATAGTTTTGTATGAACGAACGGAGCACTTACTTCTGGCGGTCCTCTGGGGATTTAGAGGGCCCTGATTTCATTGCCTGCACGTATGCTTCCCACGCCTCTTGCGCATCTTCCCTTGCTCGGTGACGCAGAGCATCCTGCTCATCGACGGCCAGCTGACTGAACAATTCCCGTGCAACTTTAGCACGAAAGGGGGCGTTAGGACTCCCTTTCCGCAGAGTTGACCCATCGGCCTCAACACACGAAGACTTCCATCGCGTCTCCACCACCGGAGCGATCTCTGTCTCGTAAGATTCGTGCATATATTGCTGGAATGCTTGGCGCGCTTTCGGCGGGGAGTTGATTCCAGCAAGCTTAGCTAGCAGTATCCCCCAAGGGTCCCGAGTCCGGTCCATCCTCGTCGGTTTCTGGAGTTGTCAAGCCCGGTATTTAAGCCACCGCGCAATACGCTACGAGGAATGAGATTGAGGTCACGGGGTTTGCGCACAACGATCAAGATCAATAACTCACCGCGTTCATTGTCTGGATTCGCAGGCGCTTCATCGTCAGTTCTTCCTCGTCGAGTTCCTCGGTCTCTTGCGGCGCAAATTTATCGTAGTTGGGCAGAGGGAGCTCCGGCTCCTCCTTGTCGCCCAGCCGCCAAGAGATTCGCGCATGATACTCGTTACAAACTTCCTGGATGTAGTCGCGCTCGGCGCGCCACCCGCGTTCCAACGCGTCTGTATACCCCGGAATATGGGGTCTCAGGATTCCTTTGCGTGCTCCTTCTGCCCACATTTTCAAGTTGCGTCGGTCTATTTTCGCCATGCGTTTCCAGCTGCGTTTCTTCTTGCCAGCGCGCGGTATTTGTGTCGGAGGCATGATGTTGGCGTTCTGTACGTCTTTGCCAAGTGTCAGTCTAGCGCAACCTCCAACCCCGCGCAGCGGCCTTACCGAGGGACCTTTGTTATTTCTTTTTCTTGCTGGATCTCGACAGTCAAACCAAACGAGCGAGACAAGCCAAGCGAGCTCAAGAGAAGAAAGCGCTTCTCAAATCAACAACCTGATCACGCTGTACCTCCCTTCCATGCATCACCCTCGAGACCAAATTGGTAAGTCTTGATCTTGGATCTCGCATAAAAGCCTACCCGCCTGTTCTTTACTAGCACCCCCATCTTTTTAACTGCCCCAACGCCTTTCAGTTCGCCTTCCCAGATGACCAAGTCCCAAGTCTCCCCCCCCGCCCCCTCAGCTGTCATGACATCCATCGCGCCGGCTTGCAGTAAGTCTCAAGTTTTTTAACACCCCGTCCATGTCCGCTAACTGTTATTATGCAGTGCCTGGCTGTTTCCTCGTCATTCCCTTCCCCATGATGGTCATGGGAATGGCCTTGCCATCGACCGCCGCCCTTCCCGAGGCTCCTGCCCGCGCTGCAGCCGCCCCGGCGGCCTTGCCGCCCGCCGTTCCCAAGCCCAGGGCCGGGCTCCCCACCGCGCTTGTTGCTCTCCTGCGCGACGAAAATGGACCTTTCTTCGCCAACGAGGTTTTCAGCGCCACTCCCAGCCAAGCTTTGGAGCCCATTGAGGAAGCAGTCCCCGCTCCAGAGTGGTATGCGATTACACGTGGACGCTTTGTGGGAGTTGTCAACCAGTAGTCAGTGCTCTTTTTTACTCTTTCATTTTTCATTCTGCTCACACTTTTTGCTCTTACCCCAGCGCCCTTTCTGACGTCACAATCATGGGCGTCAGCGCCAGCGCTCGCAAGGCCTATACCACGCAGGCGCTCGCTCTCGACGCCTTCAATCAAGCTCTTGTTTGGGGTGGCGTGCAGGTTCTCTAGCGTGTGTGCATTTTTTTTTCTCTCGTCGCTATCTCTGTACTTACAAAATTGCCGGAGCATTTCAGAAAAAAGCAGCACGCGACGTCGCGCGCCGCTTATATTACTTGTTTTAAATACATCTTTTTTACTAGCGTCCATCCCTCAATCGATTGATTTCTCCGTCTTTGTGCAGCAACAAATTTGTAGTAATGACTTCAATATGCAAGCAGTGAGATTAACGGCCCATTTAATTTTTTTAAAAATAAAAAACCCCGACAAAAACGTGGCTACCAGAGACCTAAACCCTGTGTGAATGCAATCAACTCAAGGTCAGGGCGACATTTCTACAGTTGTAGTCGCGCGGCTCGCCATCCCACGCTCACCGTGTTCCGCATCATGCGCCCCTTTTATTCTATTTCCCCGCGCTTAAAGCCCGACGCTCAGGTCAAGATCTTCGCGCTTCTCTTTCTTTCTTTGCCAAGAGGTCGGACTAGCCCCTCCTCTTCATGCGAACCCCCCCCTAAATAAAATTTTAAAAAAACTTCCGCGGGCTCACACTGTAGCCAGGCACCTATTGCATTGCAGCCAGGCGAATCCCACCGCGTAGCCAGGCCTACGGCCTGACAGCGATCCTTCTTGTCGGAACCAATCTGGGGGCGCCTGATCCGTGATATCGCAGATTTGGATAACATAACCAGCGCAGCATCCTTCTTCCCGCTGCGATGGCGGGACGGGACGTGGTGGCGGAGTCCATGCACGTCCCGCAGGTCTCTCAATGGTGTCTACCTCCACTCTCACCGCTCTTTACTTCCGACCGACCTCACTCCGAGTCGCTTTTTTCAAAAGCTGTTGCCATCATTAATCGCAATCTCGCTTCTCTCTCAGTTATCGCTTCTCAGATCCTCGGTCGTCCAAATCCATTTGCTGCTTTCCTCGTGTTGCTTTTGTTTCACTTGTGGTTTGTTCTTCACACGAACTCCGCTTCTCTCCGCCCAGGAACCTTGTCTTAGCACCCTACGAGACTCCACCATCCATATCGACCCCCCCTTTGCCCAATGGCCTCTCTCAATCTCAGCCCTCCCGAAATCGCGAGCCTCATCTGCTCCCAAAATCATCCGGGCCGTCTCTCTGCCAACGAACTTGAGCGACTGGTTGGCCATTTGACCAATCAGCAGATGGACGAGCTGGTCGATCTTCTCGGTTTGGGCGAACTCGCACGCCAGCTACCCCCAATCCTTGCCAAGGTCATGAAGGCCGCACAGCGGATAGTGCGCGAGAGGGGTCCCCCAGAGGCCGACGACGAAATTGACGCCATCATCCGAAATCTTGACTTGAGCTCGCTTGACGGTGGGTATTCAAATATCTTCTGTATTTCTTTCTCGTGCCAATCATATCAATACAGAGCCCTCCACACCCCCTCCCGCTTCCCCCGAGCCCCCAGTAACCCCCGTCAAAATCCGCCCGACCAAATCCGCCCCATCGACTCCTAAAACTGCTGGCGCTGGGAAGAATCATGCTTACCAAGTCCATTCCCCCACCAAAGTCGGCCGCGTGGTCTCGTGGTTCGAAGCTGGCACGCTCACCCAAGGTGTTCGCAGAGCGTCGGTCCAGGGAGTGGGTGGCGGCTCTTGCCCTCGCAAACCTGTCTCAAACGCCTATGTTGTCTTTTATGGCGGTGAGGTCAGCGTTTTCGAGGATTGGGCCGACGCCCAGCGTAGTACCAACGGTCATGGCATCGCCATCCACGCTGGCTTTCGCTCCATGCAGGAGGCGCAGGCCGCCCTCGAGTACGCTCGCAGCAAAGGGTGGACTGCAGACAGTTCCCCACCCCCTGAGGCTGCCGGCTTGCCCCTCGCTCCCGCTGGCTCATACGAAGACAATCCGCTCAACGCTGGATCCAGCGACTGGTATACTGTATGCCATGGCGTTGTCCCCAGCATTTACAGGTCTTCGCTGGAATGCAGTTTGAATACCGTGGGCGTGAAGGGGAATTTGTATGCGTCCTTCCACACCCGCGCCAAAGCCGAAAGCGCGTACACGCAAGCTTTGGCGGGGAATCAAGTGCGCCGCATCGCGCGGGAGTCTGCCTTTGTCTAAATAGTTGTCCGTGTCCCGTAGTTACCGATGTTTCTCGTGTAGCGTTGCGTTGAATTAAACTCTTGCTTCCCCCCTCTCCCTCTTTATGTGCTCGCATACATGCATACCGATGACCTGCCCATTTTGAAGGCTCGGAGTTCGTCATCCAAAGTGACACTTAGTCACATATGTCACACGGGTCACCCTCAACGTCGACGACGTTCTGCTCGACGTGGAATATTGTTTCTGTCTAGTCAATCACATTTTAGGCCATATTCGACCATTCCGTAGCCCTCTGTGAAAAAAATTGGATGCTAGGAATTTTGTACGAGCTGCTCTCGCCCACTGATGACGAACTCCACGAACCTCAGCAAGGTTTGTACTGCAAAGCCTTAAATGGGTGGCGGGCTGACTTCTCGCTGACACTTTCAGGCTATTTCATTCCCCAGAACCTCTCATTTTATTTTATTTTGCATTCGCGATTTACGATAAGACCTGGCTATATCACTTTCCCCACCCCCAAATAGCAGCACAAACCTCAATGCTTTTTATTCGGAATCGTCGAGATGACGAACTCCCTGATGACAACCTGCCTCATGACGAACTCCGCTCGGCACGTCCATCTCCTGCCTCCACTCGACCCAATATTGATCCATGACCAAGAAGAAACCCCACCCCAAGGCCACGCACGAGGAAGTCCTCGAGAAGCGCGCGCAGGCCGCTTGGGAATATCGCCAATGGAACCGGGAGACTGTTAACGAGAAGGCTAAAATTCCCATGCGTCAGTGAGTAGTTCTCCTTCCGTCGTCCGGTTCTTTCTTATTCGTGTCTGGATCAGGCGGCGCGAACAGCTCAAGACCGCACCCAGCGTGGTCCAGCTCGAGCATTCGCTGCGAGCTGCCAAGTACAGGCGGAATTACAACGAGTATTGCTCACCTTTCCCGCTATGAGGATCATGCGCTGAAATCGCTCCCCAGGCGGACCAAGGAACCAGCCAGGAGCCAGACCCTGCTCGCGAAACTGCCTGGCACGAAGACTCCCGCGATTACGCCAGCGACGCCCCATCGAGTCAGCACCAAATTGACAGCTCCCAACTTGAAACCTCCGCCAGTCCCCCCCCCCCCCTGGTTGCGAAGGTCCGAGCCGTCTCTTCGGCATCACCAACCCCAACGGGTGTTGCACACAAAACAAAACTCCGCACCCCGGTGCACCCTAGACTCCGCATCGCGGACTCCTGGACTCCACGGACCCTCGCTGAAATTGCTGCCAGTCTCGACGATGAGGAAGAAGACGAAGAGGACGAGGGCTGGGAGGCAGACAACGAGAGGGAAGGTCCTGTGCTGAAAGCCACGGCTCACCGCGAATATGTACCGCAGCCGGGGCAACAGCCGTATATGAGGGACGGCCGTAGATACTGGTTTTGAGACTTTCACCTTCAGTAAAGTAGCGAGAATTGATTCTTGGACTGAGGCTTTTGTTTCGGCTTCCTCGCGCGTCTTTTGGCAACGTCGAATGGGTCATCGTATTTGTTATATCCCGAGTCGAGGTCGGATGACCGGATGCCGGCCGGTCGTTCGGAAACCGGTTACCGGAAGAAAGTACCGGATAATAACAAGATGACCGGTCGGCCTAGGGAAGACGCAAGCACCACAAAAGAGGTGTATAGGGTGAGCGTTACTATCTGGCCAATCGAGTGGAGAGGATAAGAGGTAGACGTCTGGGTGAAGTCCGGACGAGAGGACTCAAGGAGCCAAGCAGAGGATATGAGGCTAAGCACGTTAATTATCAAACTGAAGAATACAGCATAGTACATAGGGCTTAAATACGTAGACATACGTGTCACTACTATAAGTAGTAGTATCAAAGCAAAGTCCAAATTAGGAGATAGAAGTTCGAGTCGGACAAAGCGACATCTAAAACTGGAAGTTGGAATCGTATGGACATACGGATAAACGGGAAACGCTCAGTAATCCTTCATTGTGTAAAAACCCGTTCCGAGCGGCAACCGGGTCGACCGGTTGCCGGAAGTCCGGAAGGATGGCCGGTTGAGTCCGGCCGAAGGGAAGAATACCGGCCGAGGGCCGGGGTGTGTGTGCACGGATATAACAGTATCCCCCTCTTGGGTTCCTCGCCCCGAGGAACACCAAGATACCGGTCGAAGACCGGTTGCGGAATGCGGTGGAATTCTGCATGGTGGATGAAGGAAATGTGAAAAAAGAATATGGTTAAAATTTTGTCGCCTGAGTGTGTGAAAAAAGACAGCGTGATGGGCCACCGGCCTGGCGGCCCGAAAACTGATCGCTTATGCAATTGATCGATCATGCCGTAAGTGAAAATTTTCATCTTCTTTCTTGCCACCACCATCTCGCCCGACGACAAAATGGACGCCGCCCCCGCCAACCTCGGATCGAATGCCAACGACGCCGGCGAAGGGAATGGTGGAGACGAGAGACGTCCCGGCGATGAAGGAACCGGGGGAAGCGGAGGGAAGGACAAGGGGAAGGGGAAGATGACGCAGGCTCAGGAGGAGGAAGAGGAGCGCGAGCGCGAGGAAAGAGATCGCAAGGCGCTTGAGCAGCGCCGCGAAGAGGTGATGAGCCGGGTAGAGTCGGCTTTGGCGGCCGAAAACGAAACGGTTCGGAACTCGCAGGCGAACATCGCCAATCTCACTCAGGCGCTGAGTGAGATGCGAGATCTCGACGCTGCACATCTGCGTTTCGCCCGGCCGCTGACCCCGGACCCGGTCGATACCAACCGGTCTCCGACCCCTTCGGGACCGGCTGGAGATGAAGACGATCCAGTATCGGAGGACCCGAGCGAGAGGGACCCGGGGCGGAATATGAAGAAGACGAGCATGAGAAGGTGCGTCGCAGTGACCGGTTCCGAACCGGAATTTATTTATTTTATTTTTAGCTTGCGAGGAATGCCAGAAGAACCAGCTCCGGTGTGAAGCCGATCCGCCACACCGCTCGTGCAGACGGTGCCGGCAGAAAAAACTGCGATGCACGAACACCGGGCAGGAGCGCAGGACGAACAAGCGTCGGGAAGCGAGAAAAGCGAAGGAAGGACGGTCGAGGGGCGACCGGACGACCGGCCGTGTTCGGTCGGGGTCCCGGGTCGCCCATCGTCGGTCCGGTCGCTCTGCCCATCGAGCAAATGATGGGTATGAGCATCCGACGACGAGAATCGACGAGTTGCGCGACCGGATCGTCCGGTTGGAAAGCCTCACGCGCCACCAAGTGAGGCAAGAAGTGGAGATCGAGGCCTCGGCATGGTTTGTGCACGAGGGAGTCGCCACGCTGCTAGAACTTTTCCAGCATGCATATCCCGAGGCCATGCCGAATGCGTTGGCCTTTTTGCGTCAGCAGTTGGAGTATTACCCTCCTGCTGGGGAAAATCCAGATCCGAATGGATTTGAGGATTTCGTCGCGAAGAAGTCCGCCGCGAAACGCAAGATGGAAGGGAATGGTTCGGACGACGACTGGGAGGCAGGAACGAGCCGGAAGAGACGCTGGTTGCAGAGGAGAATAGTTGAGGATGAGATGGACGTCGATACGGACGTACCGGAACGCGACCGGTCGGTCTCGCGGGAGACCGTAATTCAGACGGAGTGGCCTGCCGGTCTTCGGATGACCGACTCGCCACTTTCGGACGTTGAAGGGGTAGCCGGTCCATCTGGTTTGTCTGTCGAGGAGAAGGAGAAGACGCCCGAAGAGATGGAGATTGAGGACGTGGCCGGTCCATCGGGGGACCCAACGCAACGCAAAACCGGTTGAGAAACCGGTCAAGGTCGAGGAAGTCCCGGTCGACGTCAACCGGCAGCAATACAAGATCGTGGAGGTCCCGCCGAGGTTGCCGGCGCAGCCAGTCATCGAGACCGCACCGGTCGATCAACAAACGCAGCCGGTGACGACCGAGGCGGATGGGACAGCGTTGCTGGTACCGAAAGCCGAGCCGGTCCAGCAGCCCATGCCACCGGCCAATGTCGAATTATCGGAGTCGCAGTTGAAAGAGTTGAGGATTACCACACACAAGAACGACGAGGGAAAGCTGGTAATCGAGATCCTCGACTCGGACGATGAAATGCCGGCCGAGGAAAAAGGGAAGGAGAAGGAACCAGATGAGGAGCCGGAAGCCAAGGATGGAGATGAAAAGGCGCCGGACTCGTAAATATATAATAGATATCTTTCTTGAGAATTTTAGTAATTGTATAATGTATATAGAATACGAAACAAAACCGGCCGAGTCCAGATGACTCTATTAGTGTGAATCTTGAGTGAGTTTTAATGATCCGGACCGGGTTTGTTCGGAAAACGTCGGTGGAAGTTATCGATGTGTTCGGCTGCGTCAATGTCGTCCGCACTAACCCAACTGAATTGTTCATCGGTATTTTCGTAACCGAGCCACTCGACAAGGTACCGGAGTTTCGTCCGGTAACGCCGGTCGAGCTTCGAGTCAACAATCTGTTTGATCTCGAAGTGTTCGTCACATCGATAATTTCCACGGCAGCCGGAGGTGGTTCCTCACGACCGGGGAATGGGTTCGGAAAATGGGGCTCGAGTTGAGAAACATGGAAAACCGGATGAACTTGGGAGAGTGATTTAGGTAATCGCACCTGGTAAGACGCAGCTGATGGTTTTCCGATGACTTCGTACGGACCGAGGAAAGTTTCAGTAAACTTCTTTGTCGGTCGAGTAGTGTTGATGAATTTGGTCGAAACGAAAACTTGATCGCCAACAGAGATACCCGGATCCGGTCGGCCGTCTCCTTGTACCGGTCGCGCGCAAACGCGATCTGTTCACGAAGGAACTGGTGGAGATCTTGTAAATCGACCGCAAAATCTTTGGCATAAGTGTTGGCGACATCGCGTTCCGGATGGACCGTGATTGCCGGATTGTAACCCTTGTTCGCGTAGAAAGGCGAAATACCGGTAGAAGCATTCGGAGCATTGTTGAGAGCAAACTCGGCCAAAGGCAAGAGCTTGTCCCAGTCGTCCTGTTGGTACGAGCAAAAGATCCGAATGTACTGCTCGACAGTTTGGTTCATGCGTTCGGTTTGGCCGTCGGCCAAAGGATGATAACCGGACGTATAGTGCATTTCCATACTGAGGAGTTCGGCAAGGGACCGGAAGAAAGCCGAGATGAATTCCGTACCCCGGTCGCATGTAACATGCCGGGAACACCGTGTTTGGAGAAGACATGAAGAAGGAAGAGCCGGGCGAGACCGGCCGAGGTAATATGAACGTCGCAGGGGATAAGGATGACCTGCTTGGAAGAACGATCACAAATAACGAGAATGCAATCAAACTCACCAGAAAGGGGAAGTTGTTCAATGAAGTCCATGGATATCGAATGCCAAGGACGAAGAGGAATCAGAAGAGGCTTCAGCAGACCATAAGGCTGATGCCGAGGAGCCTTGTTGCGCTTGCAGACAATACATGACTTGCAGTACTTCCAGACGAATGTCCGGAGTTCCAGCCAAGTGTACTCTCGTCGGACGAGGGCTAGGGTGCGGTTCTGCCCGAAGTGACCGGACAGTATGTGATCATGCATATGTTGAAGGACACGTACTCGCAATGCTTCCGGAGCGTTACCGGTAACAATAGGAACCCAAATGCGCTCGTCATACCGGAGCATACCGGAAGGTCGATAGTCCAGCGCGAAGGTTGACCGGATGAAGCGGCAGTAGTGCCGGCTACACCAGCCGGATCGTCGGTAATGTGTGACTTGATGTCAGCGTGAAGCTGCTCAACATCCATAACGACGGTGACTCGAAGAATGATTTCCTCGAGAAGAGAGGCTCGGAGTGACGCGGAAAGTTGATCTTGGGTAAAAATCGGCCGAAAATTTTGAGGATTCAACCGACCATAGGTCCTATCCCCCTCTTTAGGGTAGACGTCCCATGTCTAGTTAACGCGTCGGGTTTACCCCCGAGCTTACCCGGTCGGAACCGGATGACCATATTGAAATGGCAAAGGTACTCGGACCACCGGACTTGGCGACGGGTAAGTACCTTAGTCGTCACAAAGTATTCCAGGTTCTTGTGGTCCGTGACAACGTCGACCGGTAAGGCAGATCCTTCAAGGTAATGACGCCATTGAGTAAAGGCATCGAAGATCGCCAAGAGTTCCTTGTCGTGCGTGTCGTAGTTGAGTTCCGATGGCCCGAGGGACGGGACCGGAACGCAACCGGGTGGATTTCGCCATCGTCGCCAACGATTGAGAGGATCGAGGCGATGGCGTAGTCGGAAGCGTCGGTTCGACAGTAATCTGCCGGCCGGGGACCCAGTGGTGTAAAACTGGGGCTTCCGTAAATGCTCGTTTGAGCGTGTCGAAGGCCGTTTGACATTCGGCCGACCAAACCCACCGGACGTTCGACCGGTGAGCGGGTGAGCGGAATGGTGATATCTGAATAATTCCATATGAACCGGCGATAAAAGTTACAGAAACCAAGGAAAGATTGAATATCTTTAACTTTCCGAGGTAAAGGCCAGTCCACGACAGCCGCAATCTTTCCGGAGACATCTGGAAGCCGTCCGGCGAAAGGATGTAGCCGAGATATTCGCATGTGGTGATACTGAATTCGCATTTCGGAAGTTTGCAGTAAAGGCCAGCCTCACGCAACCGGCGGAGTACTTCACGAACATGAGCCGTATGATCAGCCGGATCGTCAGAGTACACGAGGATGTCATCCAAGTATACGATGACGTTCACGTCCAACAAATCGGCGAAGATGGTGTTCAAGAAGCGCTGAAAAGCGGCCGGCGCGTTGGTGAGGCCTTCCGGGACGACCCGGAACTGATACGAGCCATAGCGAGTGCGAAAAGCAGTTTTCGGTTCGTCACCGGGAGCGATCCGGAGAAGATGATAGGCATGTCGGAGATCGAGTTTGGTGTAAATGCGTGCCTTTCCAGGCGCGTCGAGGAGATCCGCATGAGTGGAAGCGGATACCGATCTTTCTTAGTGATCCGGTTAAGTCCCCGGTAATCGACGCAAAGCCGGAGAGAGCCGTCCTTCTTTTTGGCGAAAAGGATTGGAGCTCCATGACTCGAACGAGAAGGGTATATAAAACCCGACTTTAAATTCTTGTCAATAAAGTCTCGAAGAGCGGCTAACTCAGCTTGGGAAAGGGAATAGACATGTCCGACCGGAGGAAGTTCGCCTTCCGCAGTTTCGATCTTGAGATCGAACTCTCGATGAGGGGGAAGATTATAAGCTTCCTGCTCAGAGAATACGTCAGCGAAGTCATGATATTCCGGAGGCAAACCGATAGTGTCCGGTTGACCGGTTGAAGCGGCACGAGCTGTCGCTTCTTCGGACGGAGTCGCACGCAAGGTATACTGGACAGTATCCTTGTCTCGAATAATGGCGCGGTAAGCCGCGGCAGAAACCAGCGACACGGGTGGAGCAGTAATGAACGGTCGAGGCGCAAAGGCCTCAGGAGTGTCCATAGAAGGACCGGAAGTGTCCATTGAAGGACCGGGAACCGGCGAAGTCGTTACCATCGGTGTAGGCGCGTCAGCCGGATAAACCGAAACCGAAGGCGCCTCGTCCGTAACCGGAGCAACCGAAGCGGGAACCGGCATAGTAGCCGGTGGTGTCGACAAGGATAGACCAGAGGTGTTGGTTCGGAAAGTGATAGTGGCGTCCGACCAGTTAATCAACGGATTAAAGCGGTGAAGCCAATTGTATCCCAGAACCAAGTCGCAAGGAGAATCGAGACGGGTAACGAAGAAGTCCTGGAGGTGGACATCGCCGGAAGGGAACCGGATGAGTAGCCGAAGCTTCCGGTTAATGATAGAAGAGGAGCCGTCGAGATACCGGAGCTTAACCGGAGGGACCGCGTACGGGACAAAACCATATAATTCGCAGATAATCATAGACAAAAAACAATGAGACGATCCGGAGTCAATGAGAGTCCGTAAGCGGGAGTTGAATCCCGCGGCAAGCGATGATATACAAGACGGAGGAATGGTGAACATTCGTCCGGAACGGAGATATTGGACCGGACGAGGGAGGATTCAAGATCAACATAAAGGGCATTAGTAGAAAGAGTGGACGCGTTGAGACGAACCTCAGGAAGCTCCCCGGAGTCAACGCAACTCGGACCAGGAGTGGAGGATTCCGAGCTGCTGTCTATTTTTTTGACTCAGAGGACTTATCGCCCTGAGAGTTCGACGCCTGACCGGATTGACCGGTCGGGACTCGGTAGAAGCGGCTTTCGCCTGAGCCTCCTGCGGACACTTTTTACAGTCCTCCGCAGTATGACCACTACCTCTGCAAAACATGCAGAGTCCGAGTTTCCTCCGGCGTTCACGTTCTTCCGGCTTGAGTTTCCCATGGCTATCAAGCTTATCGGCGTAAGGCTTACGCTTCGGCTTAGAAGCATCAGCAGCTTTACCGGCAGCGCCAGCTCCGGGATTCCCAGCCTGCTTACCGGTGCCTTTCGCCCCGGAAGCAGGTGCCGGTGAAGGAGTCTTGTTGGAAGCCCCCTTCTTTCCACCGCCCTGCCCACCAGAGGGTTTTCCGGTACGGCCACCAGTACCGGGCGTATTGCTGGCACCGGCTCCGCCTCCGGAGCCTCTGTCGCGATCCCGTTCGCGCTCCTTCTCGCCTTCGCGCTTCCAATACCGGGCGTCGATAAGCCGGGCAACGGATTTAACCCCAGCTAAGGAATTGACGTAGGCATGATGTACCATGTCATCCTTGATCCGGCGAGGGAGACCCTCATAAAACTGATGCCGGAGGGCGGGATCGCCCCACTGGGTGAGAAGCGCGAGTTGGTCGAATTCGATGACATAAGTCGCAATCCGGTCGCCATGTTTCATGCGACAGAGCCGGATGCGATCTTCTGCGTCCCCAACGGATCGTGCGGACCGAAGTTCATGGTAAGCTCCTGGATGAAGACCGGAAATTTCCGTCCCAGCGGAACGGAAGTCGGATCGTACAGATTGGGAGCGAACCATTGCTGAGCAGTACCCCGAAGATAAGAAATCATGAAAAGGATTTTGTCGTCATCGGTGGGGAAATCCTGCGTGCGTTCGGCGAAATGAAGGTAGCACTGGGTGAGGAACGGGTTTAATTTGGCCGATCGGAACCGTCAAAGGTGTCCGGATTCCGGAGATTCGACTTTGTAGAACGAGGAGCTGAAGTGTGCCGATTCCAGATGTCGACGGCATCCCGAAACGAGGTGAGAGTCTGAATGAAAAGACGTTCGTTGGGATCCGGAGTCGGGGCCTGGCGGGCAGGACCTGCCGGGCCACCTCCGCCGCCTCCTCCACCACCACCACCACCTCCACCTGGAGGGCCGGGCGACCGGTGGTCCCGAGGACCGGGCGGGCCTTCAGGGCCGGGCCCGGAAGGATCAGTTGGATGAGGAGGATCATCGTTGCCACCGTTATCATCGTCATCATCTCCTCCATCAGAAGGATCAGGAGGAGGAGGAGTACCATGAATGGAAGGCGGAAGGATGGAGAGCGTGGATGCTCATCCGCAGAATCCTCCGGAACTTCCTCGAACCGGGCTCAAGAATGGGCCCGGTTTCCACAATAATAGGTCGAGTTCGAATCGGATGAGGAGAACGGGGATATACCGTTGGGTTTTCGGGTGTCCGGGGCATAGTGACGAAACCCGGAACAGTGACCGGAGCAACAGTAGGACGATCTGGCATCGACCGGCGAACAGTAACGCCGGGAGGAATCGGAGTAGAAATGGGACCAGCCAAGTACGTGGAAGCGGGCTGAGCCGCTCCAAGAGTCTGGGCCGGAGGGGAAAGGGAACGATTTGGCCGAAGAGCCGAGAAGTGCGTCGTAGATCACGCTGGCCACGAGCCGAAGAGGACGTGCCAGGAAGCGTGTGATCACTGTAATGAGACATGAATCAGCCGAGATAGGTGAGTTTGATAATACTGTTATATCCCGAGTCGAGGTCAGATGACCGGATGCCAGCCGGTCGTTCGGAACCGGTTACCGGAAGAAAGTACCGGATAATAACAAGATGACCGGTCAGCCTAGGGAAGACCAAGCACCACAAAGAGGTGTATAGGGTGAGCGTTACTATCTGGCCAATCGAGCGGAGAGGATAAGAGGTAGACGTCCGGTGAAGTCCGGACGAGAGGACTCAAGGAGCCAAGCAGAGGATATGAGGCTAAGCACGTTAATTATCAAACTGAAGAATACAGCATAGTACATAGGGCTTAAATACGTAGACATACGTGTCACTACTATAAGTAGTAGTATCAAAGCAAAGTCCAAATTAGGAGATAGAAGTTCGAGTCGGACAAAGCGACATCTAAAACTGGAAGTTGGAATCGTATGGACATACGGATAAACGGGAAACGCTCAGTAATCCTTCATTGCGTAAAAACCCGTTCCGAGCGGCAACCGGGTCGACCGGTTGCCGGAAGTCCGGAAGGACGGCCGGTCGAGTCCAGCCGAAGGGAAGAATACCGGCCGAGGGCCGGGGGTGTGTGTGCACGGATATAACAGTATTCAATAGACTAGGACATTTTTTGACTAGGAAAGGAAAGGGGTATTCGGTCCCGTACGCGAGCATAAGACAACTATGAGAGTAACGGAGGTGAAACGAAAAACGAGGGGGAAGGGGGGAAAAGGGGAAAAGAGCAAAGCTAGATAGATGCCCAGTATGTTTGCAAGCCGTATGTATTGGGGCCGTCAGTCCTCTTCTTCGACGACGGTTGGGTCCGTTCCAATGAAGGGCAGGATCCAACCTTCCTCGGGAAGTTTGCCCTCGATGGGAAACGACTCAAGAGCTGCCTTGTGCACCTCACCGCGTCGCTGCTCGCGCGCGTCGTGCTCCTGTTGTGTTGCATGTACCGCAAACTCGACATCAGGCCGACATCCATTGGCAAGCCAGCGCGCGATCCCGCCGCCAGCCCATTGCAAAACTGCGTGACGGTGCTCGCCCTGTCGGACCTTGACAAAAGAATATCGGATGAGGCCGGCCAGGAAAAGGATGGTCGCGCCAGGAGGGAAGCACACAACGAGGCCTAGATCCCAGAATATGATATGACCGCCGTGCATGGGAGCGTATTTCCCGAGTGCAGTCAGACAGCTCCATTTCGCTGCTTCGTAGGTGGTAGGTGATCCGCTTGGCGTATTCTGGCGATGGGGCCCCCAAATTCAAAGGTGACGGCGGAGAATACACTGGAGTTGGAAGGATACATGAGCGTCGGGTAATGTTTGAGTAACTCGGACTTCTGCGCCTGAAGCGCGAGAAAGGCAGCGCCACAATAAATCTCCAGAAGACCTACGACATGATCAATCAACAACTGATCACAATTGCATAGCCACCCACACTTACGATTACCATATCCAACGACGCGCTTCATCACCAAAGTAGAAAACAATTGGAAGAAAACCAAGGCATTCAAAACGAGCCCGTAGGTGGGAGTCGGAAGCTGAAACGGTCTCAGTCCCTCGATTCTGAGCGCAAAAAATAAACTTACAGGGGGTTCATTGAAAGTCGCGCCGACTCCTCCTGTGAGCGTCGGGCCCATTTTGGCCTCCTGCTCAGCGGGTGACTGGTTCAGACTCAAGCGAGCGGTGTCGCACTCAATTGTGGCGGGCACGACAACGTCGCGGTGCCAATTCGGATTGTGAGGTCTTCCACCGAGGAAAATGACAAGACTTTTGTCTTTGGCGTACACTGGACGCGACGTGCTGGATCATGCATAAATGAGCAATGTCACAGGTAATTATATGGCCCAGTTGACATACCCAGCTCCCCAGGGGATCAGCCTCAGATGAAAACGCGATTCCGTGCCAACAACTTCCGCGAGATCGTAATCCCTGTCCTCAATCAACGCCGGGTCTAAGGTTCCTCCCTCGGCGAGCCTAATTATGGAGCGACGCGACAAGTTCGGCACAACGGTACACTGACGCAAAAACTCAGCCTGGATTTTACGGAAACGCTCCTCGCGCGCGGCGGCCTCCAGCGCGGCCTCACGAGCTCTAAGACTCGCCGAGAGGCGGGGCGTGGTTTTGCGCTGGCCGTTGTTACCGGCTGGCTCGGCCTGGGCGTTGGAGTTGGTGGGGAGCTCCTCGGGAAGGGGATCGCCGGCAAAGGGCTGCTGCGGATCACGGAGGGCCTGCTCCTCACGCAGGTGGGTTTGGAAACGAAAATTGATGTGCGGCTCGATCCCATATTCGAGGTGCTCGAATCCCGGCAAAACATAGTCGGAGATCTTCGATCCGGGCTGGCGAGGTGGGGGGGAAGGGCGGTGGACAAACCCTGGGGTGTTTATGTTAATTCGGCGACGAGACATTAGGAGCAGAAGATAAAAAAACTGGGGGGAAGCGGTTGGCAGGCGACTTTTGGTGCGTGCGGTATATTGTTATTTCATGAGGCGGCTAACTAAAAGCTCCGTGTGCGCGAGTCGGTTAGTTTTCCAGAAGGCGATAGATATTGTTGATGGATCTTTGATCTCTTAGGTCGGACGGGAGCCGTACGTGTGGCTACAGATTTCACGTCAACCAAACAAATCGATATCTGGGCTGTGGTGCGCGTATAAAAGGCTCCCGTGCATGGGAGTGCTCTTGAACTCGCACCACCACCTGGCCTGCTAAATGTCGACACCAGAAGAAGACAAGCCGAGGCCGCGAAGTACTTTTGGTTTATCTCATTTGTTGCTTTGCATTTCTGACTTGACCTGTTTGTTTGGTGTAGGCCCCGACTGTCGTGTCCTTTCGTACGAGGTGGCGACAACGACAGTCTTTTATGGATTACCCCCGTGAGTTCTTCGTATCGTCGCTCATGTGAACTACGGTTAATGGCTGTCGTCTCAGCTACGAACAACAGAACATCCTCAAGCAGAACCGCCACCTCTTCCACGAACAGGCGACCGGTGAGAGGCCCGCCGCGGGCTTATTTCATGCGGCAGCAGCGAGCAACAAATGTCAACTTGGTCAGCTTGGCGCGGTGAACATCAGCTACGACATTGCATGCCAATATTACAAAAACCTGCACGCCCTCGACATCGAGGGCACTCATACGTATGTGGTCCATATCCGGCTTCGGATTATGTGGTCTTTGGCTAAGAGTCTGGGATTCAGGGACTCCGACGACAGTATCTTCTCGGATGACGAAGGACCCCCGCCTCTCATCCCCGCCCACTCCCCCGAGCCTAGCGAAGCAGCCACGGTGCCGATGTTCACCACCCCCGCTGAGACAACGACCATCCCCGCAGAGACAACGACCATCCCCGCAGAGACAACCAACCCTTGGAACGTGGGGTGGAACACATACTGGTCCAGGTCAGTCAACTCTACCATCTGCAATTTATACTTACTGACACTTGAGTCGTTTAGCGTGGGGCTGGGCATGTCGCGAGCCAACTCACCAGGTGCTCGTATGCCCGGGGACGATGAGGAGGAAATAGCGCCGCTGCCCGCGGCGGAAGGCACCCGAGCCAGCGGGCTAAACGACGGCGAATTTGTGGAGCGCGCTTGGGCGGAATTGAAGTACGTTAATGCTCGGTGATAATTTGATTCGCACTCATGGACAATCGAGAAGCAGTTTGCCGGCTTCAGCGAGTGGGATGGGTCCCGGAAGTCATCACACAGGCGTGGATGACATGGGCACCAAGGTCCACCAAGTCCGCGTAAGCCAAAGATTCTTTGATTACTTTCAAGTCACTGATTACATGCGGCTATAGATTATCGCCCTCCGCGGCGTGCGCGACGTCGAGTGCGCCTGCACCGACGGTCTCCATTCGGGGTACGGGCGTTGCGAGTCCTACGCCTTCTTGGACCAGGACGGGCACGTCGTGATCAAAAAGTCGAAGACGCTGCTGTGGCTGTTGAATTAGTTTTGCCTGGTTACAATTGACTTCGCTCCTGTGCTCACCGTGGACGTTGGGACGTAGATTTACTTACTTCATTCCATGTATGTGCATGGCAAAAATCAGAGAAAAAAAAAAAAAAAAAAACGGCTGCGCATGCCGGTTACATTTTGGTTTTGTTATGCATGCGAATGGTCACGTGCTCTCTCGCAGCTGTTGACGACCACTTCCCGAGTCCCACTCCCAGTGCCTCCGCGCTCCTGCGGGGGCCGGGGCTGCAAGCGTGCGCGTCAGCAAGTTGTGAGATGGCATCAGCCGCTACACGCGACACCTATCCTTCCTCCCTTGATGTCCTCTCTGAATACTTCGTTCACCCGCGCCCCCAGCCGCTCACAAAGAATCGACGCTGCCATCGACTACGAAGTGCGACCGGAGGAACTGTCCCGGGACACGGGATACTACGTTTCGACCGACGGACGACGCGGGTTACGCTGCAGGCTCAATGTGGTGCTTAAAAAAAGAAAGATCTCACCCACCGACTTGGTCAATGCCTACAGCGACTGGGTTCCCTTACCTGGGGATGGAGACGACGTCAGGGGAGCCGCGGAGGATGATGAGGAACTGGACGACGCGTCTGGGACAGGAGAGAAGCGAAAACGGTACGAAAGTTCGGTATGGTACAATTGTTTCCATGTGCGTGGATATTGCTAACTGGATGGCAACAGGATGATCCAATGAATTTATGGCGCCCTCTTGTGCAGCGTTTCCTGGATGAACTCGTGAGACGCGAGGGAGTAGGAGATGAGGGCCATCGGTGTGCTTGTTGCCATGCACAGTGCAATTCCAGCCAAACGCGCCGATTCCGCTGTGAGGATTGCGGAGAGTTTGTACAGTGCCTTGAGTGTCTATTGGAACGGCATGCGCTGTCGCCGCTGCATCGCGTGCAGGTACGTCTTTGGCTTTCGCCCTAGCCCAACACATTAGGACTGATGACTTTGGATATAGGAATGGAACGGAACCTTCTGGACGAGTGTCACCCTCGCAAGCACGGGCCTTGTGTATCAGATGGGACACGGTGGCCATCCCTGTCCTCATCTGGCGCCAACGGCACGCACGATGGTGGTAATGGACACACAGGCCATACACACGGTGCATTTTCGGTATTGCGCCTGCGATAACTCCGACCACGCTGGAAATCTAGAACAGCTACTGCGTAATGGATGGTATCCCGCCACAACGGTCGATCCAGCGACGTGCGCCACTTTCGCGGCGCTGGATTTGTACCGACTGCTGAATGTTGTGGGCAACATTAATGTGCACGACTTCGTTGGGACGTTGGAACGGAGGACAAGCGCCTCGCAAGTAAACTCTGTACCGGTGAGTGAAGGTATTTACATCGGAAAGCGTAGGAGAATATTGAATTATTTGCTGTCCCTGTAGGACCGCTACAAGGCCTTTGGGCGTATGGTCCGCCAATATGCGTTCCTCATGCGGCTGAAGCGCGCGGGACGAGCGCATGACCCTGCGGGCGTGCATACGACGAAGGACGGAGAATGCGCTGTTTTATGCTGGGCGTGCCCTCATGACAAAATAAACCTTCCGCAGGGCTGGCGAGACGTGTCGCCGGAATTTCAGTGAGTGGGGGGTGGGGCCTATCTCTTGTATGCATTGATTCTGACTGCACACAGGTTCTTGTATATGCTTGTACTGGCGATGGACGCAAACTTCCGGCTCAAGAATCGAATACCCGCGAATGAGCACCAAGACGCAGCTCTTGGAGACGGATGGGGATATGTGGTTCAGGAGGGCCCGTATAAGGAGCACTTGAAAGCGTATGTAGCAGAGAAAGACGTACGTGAAATAAACCGTCCTTGAGAAAGTTCACAGCTGACGCGGGTCAATATAGGTTAGTACCTGCATTGCGTTTGCCGCATTGATGCAGAAGGACACTCGGCTCATGACGGGCCTGAGAGTTTCGGGCGTCGGGGGCGTAGTCTGTGCACGCCACGAGCTGGTTCGTCCCCAGGGGGTGGGCGACTTACAGAAGGGAGAGAGGTGGGCCATATCTTCACCTAATCAGCAAGCGGGATGAAGACGACTAATTTCGAGCTTCGCAGATACTCAAATATGGATTATATACTGTTGAGCGCCGTTCTCGGAGTCACAGCCATGTATCTCGCGATATCCTACGATATTGCGTGTCAATGGCAGGTTACACTACCCACGCGGATGGCGGCGATGCCGGAGCGATTGCGACTGGACCTGGGAATCATCACAGTCCTGTTTGCGCTGCCCGTTTGGCACGCATCGGCACACGAGCGGTCGTGCCAGGTCCAGAATTCGCTAAGTTACTTGCATGGCGTAGGAAGAACGGACGGCGAAGGTATTGAGAGGACATGGTCTCATTTGAATCCCCTGGCTTGGGCGACGAAGGAGATGAGGCTAGGGGCTCGGCACGACGCGATTGAGGACAAAATCGACCACCTGAATTTCGAGAAGAATATTAACCAAGGTGAATAGCATCGGCGCGGGTTATTTAGAATATATTGACATTTTGGAATTTACAGTTACCACCTTACCGCGCAAGTTGATCCTGGCCATCGACGAGCGGGACCGGCAGGTCGCCGCGTTCAGGGAGGTAGACAAGACGCTGAAGAAAGAACTGCGGAAGGCATGGCAGAAGCAGATTGATGAGTGGCGAGAAGACAAGTCGAAGCCGAATCCTTACGCAGACAGTAAAAGCGGTGAGTGCCTGGATTCTCTGTCGGTGTGGCGGCGCGATACTGACTGGAATATGGAATTGAGATGGTCCCACGGAAGCGGAGATCTGGCTGTCGCTGGCCAAAGACGAGGTTCAGGAGGCAGCGAACGGAGGGGCGAAGCTGCATGGGTCCAGCATCACGTCATTTCTAACGGCCGGTTTGCAGTTAGAAGAGTCCCAGTAGGTGGTCGCTATATATTATTGACTAGTACTGATTTGATTTCGGGTGTTTTTAGACAGCGCATTCGGGAGGAGGTGAAGGGAAGGACGTTGCTGGCGGCAGATCAAAGCGAGAAGTTGGCGGAGATGCGCCTCGCTTTCTACTCGAAACTCGCCAAATTCCGCAAGCTCCAGGCAGTTTATATGCCAGGCGCGGTGCAGGAGCTTGAAGAGGAAGAGGACACGCGGGATTCGGAGCTGCCTCCGCCGAAAGCGGAGGACATCAAGCTTTACCTGCCGTCCGGCCTGCGGACAGCGCAGAGGGAGGAGGGGTGCAGAAAAGGATTGCCCGCGATGGAGGCCAAGTTGCGGGAAGGCCAATGTTGGGACGCCCTGGTCAAGCTGCGCAGTCGCCTCCACGCGAAGCGCCACCTGCTGGACCATCGAGAAGGTGGCGGTGTGGCGGGACAGAGGGCGGTGACCCGGTCTCAGACGCTGATAGGTCGCATTGGGGACCGCGTGGACGCCGCAGCGTCAAAATACAGGCGGGCACGGCTCGTGCTTATAGCGCTGAGAGGGGAGGATGCGGCCGCGACTTTCCGTGACCTCTTGCCGGCGGACGTCACGCTGGACGAGGAGCGGGAGATCGACGCCAGGGCGCGGAAGAAGCTGGGTAATATCGGGTCATCAAAATTCCGCCGCCAAGGGGCAGCCTTGTCGTCGAAGGAGAAGCATTTTTCGTGGATTTGGACGGACCGTGGGGGACCAGGGAAGAACGAAGAGGAGCTCCACGACTGTAAGTGCGCTTTCGTGGGAGGGAGCTGGCGTATTGACGGGATTTACAGCTGTGCGGGTAGAATGGTCGAAGGCGAAGGCGCGGAAAACACATTGGGAGGAGGAGGTGGAGCTACTCCGCGAGGAGATGAAGCGTGTCCTTCGGTTTCTGAAATGGTGTGCGTTGTGGTGGGAGACACGGCGAGCTACGAGGCATGAAGAGGTTTCGGCACAACTGCGGGCAGGCTTGGAGGCATATGCGGCGCGCCAGGCGGCTCTTGCGCGCCACATTGCGCAGCGTTTCAAGACGGCTTGGGACACTTCCGCAGCGACGGCTGTGCGAGTGGCCGTGCGGGACGCAATGCTGGCGGACGGCATGGAGGCGTTCGCGGAAGCGACGGAGGGAACGGCTGAGTCGGGCTAGGATCTCAGTGCGGGCAATGCATGAGCAGGACCGTTTACGAAGACGCCAGAGGAGCGTGATGGAAGAGGCGTGGAGGGGAATGGGGAAGGCATGGCGCATGGACGGATTGGAGCTTGTTGCATGGGGAAGGTGCAGCAGGGAAGGTACGGCCAGAAGCGGGGTATGGGATGGGAGAGGTAGACGCAGGGGTGGAGACGGGCGCGAGTTTGGCAGGATACATGAAATATAGATTAATTGCCTTTTTCGGACGTAGGCGTAGTGGCGTGATGTAATTGATGGGGTGGGGAGAAACATATTATATTTGTGTTCGGAATTGATTTAATACATCGTGAGAATACACCGTTTGCGAGATCCAGGCTGTCCGCCGGCCTGTGCAGTCAGAAAGTGGCCAAATGTTGGGCCAGCGAGGGGCCTGGCTAGAGCTGTGCAGAAAGGCAAATTATGATTCTGGCTGTGGCCAGCCATGAAGGCTTTCTAGTACACCTACGGGTGGACGTCCCCGTTCGGCCGAACCATATAAAAAGGCCCAATCTAAACAGCGAAGATCATCTTCTTCTTCCGTCATGGATGTTTGCGCTTTGAGTCGATTCCATGCGTCCGTTACTCGTTTGCCCATAGAATCCCAGTTGATTCCTGCCGGGGGTCTTCATCGTTTCCTTCGCGAGGATCTGCGCCCCAAGGTTTTCCTCGTGTCCACCGCTGTTTTGGAAGATCGCTGGTCCACGGCATGCTTTGTATCTTTTACCAAAGAAGAAATCTTCAATCTTCGAGTCTGCATGTGAATTATCATGGACCATATGGTATCTGTCTTTTCCTGTTCTTCGTCCCGTGTTTTGTTCTAATCGCCCTTTTAGTATTATTGTGGCCGGCTCCGTTTGAACGAGCTCCACGTGTCGCATAATCGTTTCAATACGCCTGCCGAGGCATCATGGATGTTCTATCTCATCTCTGTTTTCCTCCATGCGATAGGTTTCGATGGAGATGACGCCGACGTTGGCCCTGGATTTAATCCTCTTGAAATGGCAAAGTCAGAAGCGGAGTTCCTCCTCTGTCATAGTACCGAAAACGGCCTTCTTCACCGCAGCATGGAACGCACCGCGTCCTTGGAATACCCAGAATACGACCTTCCCAAAGTTATCGACGAATTCTTTCCTCATCGTCGTGCCCCGCAGTCTTTTCTGCGCATTCGTGAAAAGAAAGCACTTCCTATTTCTTGCGATCTGGCCGCTGCTCCAAAAATTTGGTCGGATGCTGGTCGTGTAGTGGAAGCAACCCTGGTTGTGTTGTCTCGAGTCAAGTCGCAGGTCAAGGTCGAAACCGACGAGGATGGTATTGTCACAGGTGTCCTCAAGTCCAGCGTGGACGAAGTATTAGCAGAGATGGTACACTCCAGCTCGATTCCGTCCTCCGCTGCTAAATCCTTGGTAGAGGAACGGTCCAACTCGTCTATCGGACGGAATGCTTGCCCTTCTCCGCGTTTTCCTGGAGCGCCACAAGTGATAGACTTGAAGAGTGGTCAACGGAGTTGGTGTCTCTGGACCCTGAGGAGTAGAATAGCCCCCGGTTACTATATTGTGTAGTCCCGTTTTCCCTATAAATGCAGGCTGTCAAGGCCCGTCTGCCTTCATTTTCCCTTGTCATGCTTTACGAGCCTCTTCCCATCGAAGACCGGCCATACTCCGTCGCCGAGATTTATGTTATCATCGCCGAATACTCGCACCAGACCATCCATTTCCACAGTGACCACCCTCATCTTGTCATGGAACACGTAATTCGTCCTGCCGTATACTTGCTGAAGCGGTACCTGAAGCCCGACAACGATCGCTGGACGGAGTACGAAGCTCTTCCTTTCGAGCTCATATATCTCGTGCGGAATTCCATTCGCCACATCGTGGATGTCCTGGCGAGTCCGCTGTGTCGTTCTCGTGGCCCGCGTCTCTGAATAATCTCTTCTTGCAGCGTTTATTAATCGACTCTGGAGCGGCTCCACCAACTCCCGAACAAATAGTGGAGGGCGGAGAAAACTCCTGCCGTTCCGCTTGTATCCGCGGAGCGTCTCTGCTTTGTCTCCTGGATCTTTATATTATGCTCCTCAGCTATTGCGGAGACCAGTCGACGGGGTTGCCCTCCCTTGTCCACGAGGACCTTGTCTTGTCCGCGACCCGAATCGCGCGGCCTGGGGACTTGTGGAACCCTACTCCGATTATGAAGCCTATATGGCCGGTAGCGACGCGGAGATCTCCATTGGTATTTAGCTTTAGCGTTCCTGTTGATTTCGCGGAGTTCCCCTTTGATTGAGCGGCCGGTGTTCACGGCGGAGTAGATTCTTCGCATAGCCCCTTTTGTTGCTGTAGTGACTGTCTTTGGCATAAATAGCCCAGTTTTTCTTGTTTTCCATTATCCGTTTCTCCATCATGGATTCCTTTCTCCAAGTTCCAGACCTCCTCGTCAGCCCTCCCGTGGTCGAGGAAGCTGTATCGGTTCGCGTTGAACAGGTCTGCGACACCCTTAAGACCGTTGAAATCTCCGACGAGAGTTACGCCCTCAAGGAACGTTGGATTCCTCCTCGTCCTATCAACGAAATCATCGCCAGGGTTCTCCGCCCGTCTGTTTGTATGCTCCAGTCCGCCCTCGATCCGCATTTCTGCAACTTCAGCGATGGTGGCTACCATCTTTCCGACTCCTCGTACCAGAAGTTGGCGTACACCTTGCGGAAGCAACTCGAGTTGATCGTGCGTAAACCCGACCCCTATCTGGCCTTTTTGCTGATGCTTCCGCTGTTTCAGCACCTGATTTCTCTGCAGCAGCCCAAATATCCGTCCTATGTCGAAATCTGGGATCGCGAAGCCTGCCCCTGCAAGAACCTTCCCGAGCCTCCCGTTTCCGACCGCTCGAAAAGGCTTTTCGAAATTTTCGAGCAGATGATCATCCTTTATGGATATTACGACGATCGCCTCACTAGTTTCGATCTTGACTCGTCTTTGTATCATCTGAAACGGGTGTCCGCCTGCTGGGCCGCGCTCTTGGGGACGTGGGGAGAATTTCCCGAGTACCTGTCCACGGGGCAGCTCATGCGCAAGCCAGAAGCGATTGGATGGTAGCCAGCGGAGTGATCGAGGAATTTGTCTGATGGTGTTGGGAGATCGGTCGTTAGGAACTCCGTCGTCCCAGCTCGCTTATGATCCGTAGTCCGATAGGTTTTTGTTATCCTCCTACGAAATTTGCCGTTGTTTCGTACTCCCATTATGGATCCTGGCGTCGTTCTCCTAGCGTATCTTTCGCCAGCTGCCCAGCTGCGCTCGTTACTATCGCCGCTCGTGTTTTCCGCAGCGGAGAAAGCACTTGGCAAGCAGTGGTCCCCCGGAGTATCCTTCTCGACGTTCCTGGAGACTCGGACCAGACCCGCCGTATTCTTCATCCAGAACGCTATCGACCCCACGTTCTCCTTGACCGCCCCCTTTAATACGAACACCATGGAGGATAGGAGATTCGTTCAGGAGGCGCTTGGGGAAGTCCTGCTTCAGCTGGTCCGCTCGGTTTTCTCCCGCTCCTCCGCAGCTTTTCTGATCGTTTCGTTAAGGACTTCCTCGTAGGATGGGTGCTCCGCGAAACCGAGACCCTAGGAACACCTTTCTCTAACGTGAATACTCCCGACCTCCTCTTCCCCAGCGAAGCGCTCAATATGGCACGCATCCTTGGCGTTTTGGTCGATGAATTCGGTTACGGAGACTTTTGTCCTCCGACGATGAAGAGGGCGCACCAGAGGACGTTGCGCGTACTCCGCGAAGTTTCCCTCCTGACCTTTAGCACTTTCCGGGGCCCGAAGGAGTTCGCCAAATACAATGAGCGCGGGTGCTTGATCTTGCCCGGGCGGCTAGTCTAAGCCTGGTTGTTTGCCGGCGTTCGTATAAATTTGGCGCGTTTATAGCAGTTCCGTAGCTTCTTCGCCCCCTGTTCGTCGCTAGTCCCTCAATGGCTCTTCGCTTCGCTCTCCTGAAGGATATTCCTCAGCCCAACAGCCCCTCGTACTCGTCCCGTCCCGAGTTCGAGTTTATATGGATCGACCTTGATAGCGAGGCCCAGCTTGTCGAATATCTCCGCCGTCCTTCCGTGGCGCGTTACAGCCAGAGGGTCCTTCATCCTCTCCGCGACATCGCCATGCTTGTGCGGAATCAATTCCGAGCTACTGAACCTGCTCCTTGCGATTCTCCGTGGATTCGCCAGCAGCTCGGCTCCTACATGTCCCTCATCGTACGTCCTTCTTCTCCGCCCACTCCTGTTGGTCCCGCTAAGTCTTCTTGCTCCCTTTAGAGTCATGTTTTCGACGTTATTGATCGGTCCAACTCCGTTGCTCCAGGAAAGCGCGTAGCCACGCCCTCCGTTAACAGTCTCATCTACATGATGTGGCTAATCCGTCGCTTCGGTTTCGACGGTGACGAAACGGAGTCCGTCTTGACGATTACGGCCAGAGACTCGACGTCGTTTTTACCCATGCAAATGTACGGCAATGGCCATGTCCGCCCGGATGGAGGACGCTAATATTCTGGCGGAAACGGGCCCCGCACTAGAGTATCGCATGTCTTTCCTTGATAGCCCCAGTTCCGACTCTTCCAGGAACGCGCTATTCTCGGCAGAGGCGATTCGCCTGTCTCGTAGGAGTTCCGTTCCCTTGTGATTAGAATACCTCCGTTGTAGAGTTGTTCTGTAGACGCAATATTTTGCGGAGATCCGCTTCTTAATTTGCCGGGTTCCTGATGAAACGAATTCCCCTCCTGGTCGCCTGTAGTCCCTTCTCCTGCTCCTTCTTCCCGGTACTTCGGCGTTATGTCTTGTTTAAAATGAGCCGTTTCTTCTTCCCGTTCCCCTTATCCGTCAATGAGCGTCCTAGAGTTGGCCTCCGCCACCCGTTCGTTTCTCCCTCCTCGGACCGTCAAAGAGCTTTCTTCTATCCCTCTGTCTTTGCGACTCCTCCTTCCTCCGTACCTTTCTAGGAAGGCCGACAATGATCTGTACACCGACCACGCCCGTGGTGTTTATGATTTCTTTGTCGAGGTTGTAGGTCCGTACGGTCGACTCCTAAACAAGGTGTTTCCCAGCTGCGCCAGTTCCGCCTCGGACGTTTCGTCTGAAGCGAAAGAATTCTTGACCCCGCACGTTGGAAACTTCCTTTCATACTTGGTGCGCTCCCGTCGCTTGTCCGGACTCGTGCCCTAATTCTTCATTGTAGTGCCAGGCCTATATGATCGGCACCGTTTACTCTGCTTTGGAGCACATCCCTCTAGTCATTCCCGCCGAGGCTATCCACACCCTTAGCCTTATGCAGAAGTTTCATAACCTCCTAGGGAACCTGCGTACGGGCCCTACGCCCGTCAAGACGAAGGGAGACTCGCCCTCGTCGATCGGATGCTCAAGGTAGCTCGTGGCGATCGCTCCAGCTCCTCCGATCCTATCGACATTCCTTATTCCTCCTTCATGGGCCACGTTCCATGCGTTCCTTCCTGGACGGTAGACCAAATTCTCCTACTCGAGGCCCAGGAAATCGTCGACCCTTGGGTAGCAGAGCGGTATTGGATGAGGGAACGGGTCCAGGACGCGGATCGCGCGGGGAAGGATTTGTCGACCTTGCTAACTGATGTCGCTGGAGTGGAGTGGTTTCTAGAGTCGTTCTCGTAGATGCCCAGTCCCTTCTTGTCCTCTAGCTCCGCTTCGTAAACCTCTGTTCTGTTTTTGACCAATGGAGTTATGCTTGGTCTGCCAGCTATAAAAGCGAGTGAATCGCTAAGAATTGGTCCCAGAAATATCTTCAGTCCATCCCGTCTTTCCTGTATTTCAATGGCACAGCGGAGTTCGTCATGGAGAACCCCTCTGTACTCCCAAGCCTATTGGTGGAGGTCCATTCTATATTGCCCGCCGTTTCCGACACGCGCATGCCGAAGTACCTTGAGTCGCTGTGGATCACCCATGTGCGGTGCCTAGGCCAGGCTCTTCACGAAACCTTCCAGGATCGGAATATAAGTTCCATTCTGCTGGTGATCATCCAGCAAGCTCATGTCGGTGTAAAAGTCATGCTTTCCAATATGGTGAACCGTGCTGGCGTTTCTTTAGCGAAGCCTTTTGCTGATCCTATTCCTTTTTGAGCTACTTCTTGGCTCCGTAAAGGTAGCGAAGTCCCTGGATCCTGCGCTGCCCGCGCAATACCATATCCCGCACTTCTGCACCGTGACTTTTGCCATGGCGGAGAGTTTTGTGGCGCTCGTCGGTTTCGACGGAGATGAAGATCGCGCTCTCCAAGAGAACATGTTCGGTGCTATTGCCCATCTCCAATATTGCATGGCGATTGATGCGGAGTACGCCACTTGGCCGTGGGATGTGCCAGGTTTCATACACAACTCCGCCGACCCTTTTGTGTATGGGATAGGTCACCACACGAAGCCGGACCAGGTTTCTGAAGCCAAGGCTCTAGGTCGACTCCGCCACCAATTCGGCCAGGGGCTCCTTCGCTATGATCCCTCCCTCAGAAAGGAGGCGTACCAATTCCCTAAATGTCCAGAGTCGCAGCGGATTATTCCTACTCGTCCCAATACGCCGAACTCCGACTCCGCTCCTTAATTGGAGAGAATCTTCTTCCGCCTGACTCCGTCGGGAATCAAGAATTGTGTCCGCGGGTGATCCTCGTCTGTTCCTAGACATGCTGTTGTAGATCCATGTAGATGGGAAATTTTTATGTGATAATTCGTTGCTCCTTCCAGGTTGCTTGTCCAAGGGGGCTGTTTCCCTATAAAAGGAGCCTAGCGAAGTTGCCTGTTTTGTGTCCTCCCAGGCCGAATTCTGCATGTCTTCCACTTGGCGATTCACCATTTACGACGCCGCGCCGCTCTTGTTCAGTCTATGCTTAGACAAGCAATTCCTGACCGCTCCTTTCCACCTTTTTGGAGAAGGTCTTCCGAGCTTTCTTCAGTTCCGTATTCGCCTAATGGTGCACGAAATTATGCGCGCCACCACCGACGACTTCTCTGTGAAGGCTGGAATTCTGTCGCTACCTATTGCTGAGCATAACAAGATCTGCGATTGGATCCAAGTCGTAATGTGGCATTTGGTGCGTAGTCTTGTTTGGAGGTACTCCGCCCAGTCCGATCCCAATTGTTTTCCGCAGCGTCTCGTTACCCGGAGTTTAGCTGTTTGTCATGAGTTGGCGCAGGCTGGCGATATTTCGTGGGCCCTGGTCAACCTGACCATCCCTGGTGAATCCTTCCAAATGTTCCAGCTCCTCGCTTACCTTTCTGGTTCACAAAATACACCTCCAGATACGATCTCCCCCACAGCCTGAACCCCAAGATACTCATTCCGCTCCTCAAAGCAGCCGGGCAGACCATAGCTTATACTCGCTGTGAAGGGGAATTCGCAGGATACGATGTCGATGGTCGCTTGATTTATCCGGACCTCCTCACATCTCCGCTTTCCCTAAACAGCCTGTTTGGCCCTCCAGTTACGCTCCTTCATGGCAATTTGAGGGTGTTGACTCTTCCCATGGCGATTACCGGTGAGTTGCATGTCCTTTTTACTTTATGGGAATCGAGTCTCCGTCTCCGTCGCGTCGTCCGTTCTGCTCATGCTCCCATTTTTGGGATCCAATGACTGGGTTATCGGCCCAATGGCATAGCGGTTATTGCTCCGCGCATCCTTATCTGAGTTAGGATGAATAACGCGAAAGTCGCAGGTTCGACTCCTGCTTGGGCTTTTGTTGCATGGCGATCATAATTTTTAAATGGTCGTCGGCCCAATAGCATAACGGTTATGCTGCGCATCCAGCTCTGGGATGGATTTATGCGAAGGTCGCAGGTTCAACTCCTGCTTGGGCTTTACTCCAGGACGGCCGTAATTTTTGATGTCCTATGCGCTCCGTTTTGTTTTCCATTTCGCGGTGTCCGCTCCGCCTTCCTTTCCAAGGTTGTCGGCCCAATAGCATAACGGTTATTGCATCGCGCATTCCTAGTCTGCGTGGATGAATTAATGCGAAGGTCGCAGGTTCAACTCCTGCTTGGGCTCTCTATTTCCGGGCGGCATCTTAATTTTGCGTCCTCTTGGGAAATTGTTTTGTCTATTTCGGGCGGCTCTTAATTTTCTTTGAATGTTTGCTATTTCGGTGCGGCACCGCTCCGAGTCCCCTTTTACTTTTTCCTGGATTTCTGATATTCTTCTCCCGTTCCCCGGTCCGTGGGTTTTCCGTCCCTCCCGGCTCTTCCCCCCTGCTCTTTCCACGTTTCGCTCGGTTTCCGTGCTCGGTCCGTTCCTTCTTACTTTTAGGAGCTGACTCCCTGCCAGGTCCGTTTTCTCCTGGAAGCCGCCCCTTGGACGACGTATCCGCCGAATACAACGAATTGTTCACCAGGTTGGGGTTTCCTCCCGCGTAACTTTTATCCGATTTTCAAGTCCGCGAAAGCCGTTTCTCGTAAGTTCGTGTCTATGCGTTCATGTCGTTTTCTTGAAATTCGTTCCTTGTAGCTGTCCATTTTTTGTTATTCCGTTGTCGCCCAGGAGTGATCAATTCCTTTTCGGGGTATTTCTTTGGTTTTTGTAGGGCCCCACTTCGTCGCTCAGCGACTTTTTCTCCGGAGATTACATTCGCATATATCCTGAATTCCGTATGTTCCGTTGGCTTAAGCGTGCGCGTTTGGTGTTCCGTTGTCCATATATAAATTGCAATTTTGGTTCCTCCGCGGTACCAAAACTGCCTGATAACCCGGCGGAGTCGTTTCCGTCGGGTTCTTCTTTAGTGTAATCCATTTGTTGTGAATTTTAAACGCGTAAACGCGTCGTTTTCTTGCTCCTTGAATATTTTCCTGATTTCTGATGCCCGGTCATATTAAGCGGAGTTCGTCTCCGCCAGCGAATATCTTGGTTACGGCCGGGCGTAAAACTCCCAAATTTCTCCTGCGTCGAGTTCACTCCTTTACACTCCTCTGCACTCTACTCCTTCTCCGTTGTGCTTGCAGGTTCTTTCAGATTAAGGTTTTGCGAGTGAATTGAAGCTATATTTAGGGAATTCCTCCGCGTTTCGCTAGAAGAATGATGCGCAGTTCCTTGACGTATTTTGATCGGTTGTATGGTGCTGTTTGGCCCGTGATGCGCTTCTAATTGGCAAAAGTTTCCAGTCTCCTCCGCTTTCGCCACCGTCGCCCATGTCCACCAGCCGCAAGAACCGCGCCCAAACCCAACGCCCACAGCCCGCAGTTTCTACTGCGCAGGCTCTGCGGCCTATCTCCGATCGTGAAGCCACCCCCGCCGTCGTTCCTCGAGGGGGTCGCGGAAAGAAAATCCAAGGCGAGCGGCGCGCGCGCCTCCAGAAAATACGGGAAAGAGGAGATGAGTCCTCCTCCGAGGAGGTCGACGAGTTAGCGGAACAGACTCCACGTCGTTCCAAGAGCGCGACGGGCCTGACTTCACGTCGGCCCCGAAATACAGAGGAGTTGACTTCACGTCATCCTCCGCGCTCAGAGGTCTTGACTCCGCGTCTCCCTCCGCCAGATACCGGAACCAGCTTCAAGATCAGGCTTCCGGGGAGTACATCTTCCCGCAAGCCTGTAGCTGGACCGTCGCGTCCCGCGAGCGGAGTTGCGCGTCCTCCCTCGCCAATGGCTGAAGATGCGCCCGTCCCGTCGTCGTCCGTTCTTCCGCCATCGTCGTCTCCTCCGCCGCCGCCGTCATTGCGCGAGCAACTGCTCCGTCGCAGGATGGTATTCCAGGGCGAGGCTCCCGCCCCTATGGAGCATTCGGTGGATGGGCTGGAGAAACAGCTCCGCAACGTCGAGGGGAAGTTAGCGTACGTGGTCCCGCGTCTGGAGGAGATCTCCGATCCCAGCTGGAGACCGATTCCCGTCTTCGTTCGTCCTCCGTTCGAATGGCCTCCGTCGGGTATGCCGCCGCCCGATTTCTCCGAGCTCGCAACCCTTCCTCCCATCGTCGACCCCGCCCCGTATCCCCCCTACAAGGCTCCCGAAGGTGCTACCCCCTTCCTCCTCGACCAGGCGTTCCACGAGTGGAAGGAAGGGTACACGGCCCATGTTGGTCTTGTCGCCGCAAATCAGTTTGAAGCGGCAAGACGCGCAAATCGGGAGGTTTCCATCGCCCGTCGCCAGAAAGACGAGTGGCTCGCCGCGAAGGCTGCTGAGCGTGATACGCACAACAGGATTCGCGAGGCGGAGCTGCAGACGGAGGCCGCGAATTTAAATGAGCGGAACGTCTTGGAAGATCGGCACGATGAGCTCTGCCGCGAGAGGGACGACCTCGAGGCGGAGCTCACACTCGCGCAGGACTCCTTCTCCCGTGCCATCGCCGCCCGTTCTCATCTCCTCGGCCTCGCCGATGAGATGTACCACGTCGACCGTCAACGTCGGGCCATGGGAGACCACGAGTCCTTGGGGATCGACATCGACTTGATCCTGGAGATCCTCCACGCGCGCAACCCTCCCGACGGGTACGCCTTGACGACGTCGAGCTGTTCAGCCACGTGGAGCACTCTCCTCTCCCTTCATCTCCGTCGATTGGTTCCTCGACACCCGTGCCCGCGGCTCCCGCCGTTCCCGCTTCTCCCGCTCCCGCTCCTATCTCGCCAGCGCGCTCCCCCACGAAGAGGAAACGGAGCGCGTCGCGCGAAAAGTCGAAGAAACGTCGGCGGACTAGCTCTCCGCCCGATTTTTCGGCGGAGGAATACGAGGCGGCGTTCGATGGGCAGGTGAAGGAAACCCTCGACAAAATATCAGAAGAGGAATTGGAGGTCGGGCCCGTAAGTCGACCAATCTTTCTTGTCCGCTATTCTTCTAATCCTTTTACTTCGTCCAGGGGTGCGAGTTCTGTTTTGAGAGCAACGTCCCTTGCGTCAACCGGGTTAAGCGGAGCTCCCGCCAAACTGCCTGTTTTTACTGCGCAATCCGGCGCCACGGTTGCCACACCACTGAGGGGGCAAAGTATCATCCCTCCACTGGTACGTCCTCCTCCTTTACCGTATCCCCTCTCTCGTCTTGTTTACCCTTTCTATACTCATTGAATCTTCTTTCCTTCTAGCGGGCTTTGTGGCGCGGCATAACTTCGCGGCGGGTGGTTCCTCCACGCCGCTCTTCCTTCCCAGCGACAGCTCGTCGGAGGACGAGCTGCAGGGCTACTCCGATGTCGAGGACGAGCGCGAGGGAACTCCGTCGAATAGGGGTCCCGATTGGAAAGGGAAAGGAAAGGCGCGCGACATGAGCGGCGCGCAGGTGGATACTCCGCCCATCGCCACGCTCCATGAAAATCGCATGGAGTCTGCTTCTCCGCCGCCGTCGTCTCGTCTCGCCGCTCCCCTTCGCGTCTGCTCTGCCTCTTCGCGCAACAGCGCGCCATCGCCACACCTGGATCTGCCCGAGTTCGGGTACTCCGTCCCCGAGTTCACGCCAGCGCCGCGCTTCAACTGGCGGGACGCACAAGTTCGCGAAGGGCGCGTTCTTGTCCCGCCCCAATCCATCTTGAGGGCGTTCAAACCCACGGCGCGCGATCGTGAGGATTACCCGGCGGAGGAGGCGCTTGATCGCCTTTACTCGCGCCTCTTCTTCATCCAATACGAAGCGTGTAAGAAGCAAGAGGCCGCAGTGGAGTTGGCAGGACCCGAAGCCGTGACGGCCCTATTGGCGGCGACGAGCGGGAATGTCGTCCCCGTCCGCGTATCATGGCGGGATTCCCGGTGGGCCATCAGAGCCCCGTCTTCCCCTTCCTCAACCCACGGCTCCCTCTCGAGTCGTATTGGAACCAAAACGCGAACGCGACCAACCGCGAGCTCATCGGCATGCTCCCTTGGCTCCAAAAAGCCATGGACGGAGCTGAGGAGCATTTCCTCAAACCGGACGAGAGTATCCCTGACAACTGGGATCCCTTCAAGCTCTTCGCGTGGTGGGGAGGTCGTCTCCCAGACACCGTGGGCCTTCGCGCCCCATATATCTCCGTAAGCGTATTCCGTCGTCTTCTTTCTCCGTTTTCTTGACTGATCCTTCAAGTCGCAAAAGTCGCACATCATGTGGCAATACCCCGACTTCAAGGGCGAGCCCAGCAACACCGAAGTCACCCCCTACGACCACACCGTCGTAGTGTCAACTTTCGGACATGGTGCCCCGCGCCCGACGTTCCAGGTGAAGAATCCGTCGGCCAGACCTCCTCTGGCTCTCGATACACCCTCGGTAGCCCCGCCGTTTTTCCCCCGTCGTCGTGAGTTCCGTTAGTTTCTTGATTTCCTTCTTCCGTTCCGTTTATCTTCACTAACTTCTTTCTTCTTTCTCCTAGTCGTTCACCGTCGACAACAACTACGCCGGAGCGCGTACTCCGAGGGACAAGTTTCTTTGGCGCTGAGCCGCCTGGACGTCGCGAAGGTCCTCGAGCCGCCAGACTTCGCCGGGCGATATCGTCGTGGAAGAAGAACGCGCGCACTCTGCTACGCCGCGACCTGCGGCACCGGGTGCCGAGGTCACCGTTCAGAGTGGTGCGGAAGTCGCGCCCCTGGTTACGCCGCCCGCTGGCGAACCGGGTCCGGGGGCCGCCACCCAAAATGGCGCGGAGACGGACGCGGCTTCCACTACGCCGCATGCTGGGGGACCGAATCCGGAGGTTGTCGTTTATGGCGGGCGGAGACGGACGTGCAAATGACGGACGCCTAATCGAGCTCACGGACTCCTTGTTTTCCTTTTGCTACATGATGTCCTCGGACTATATTCTTTGATTTCTTGTTTTGCGCGGTACTTTACCGCTTGCTGTACTTGTATCCTTTCTTGGTCCAATTAGTGTACTCGTATCCTTTCTTGATAAAATGAATGTGATTTCTCCTTCGCAATCCTTAAGAGATCGAGAAATCCCTGAGTTTGAATGGTGTTGGAACGGAGTTGTCTTTTTTTAAAATTTTAGGGAAACCAATCCTAGGCGGGTCCTGTGTGGTCCAAGAAAGAGTAGAGGTGACGGAGATTTCAGAAAACATGTTATCTCTTCAGGTCCAATGCGTCCCGCATGAAAATATAAAAATTGAATAATATTCCAAGCGGAGCGCATGTTCCAAGGACAGAGATAACATATTGACCGTATTCTCGGTAGTGTACAGATGACTGGCGCGTTATTCCTTTTTCGCGGTCCACCATCAAGTCCGTTTCTAGGAAGGTTCATTCCGTCGGGTATGCTTGACCTTCCCATTCTCTCGTTCCGTCGTCGCCCCAAATCGGTGACTTTGTGTATTTCTCCTTCAGCTTCTTGAAGGTCTCCAGCATTTTGTGACGGGCACCAAAACTTCCGAGCGCGAGTAATAAGGAATCAGCCGGAATGCCGCGTATGGTTCAATTCCAACTGCTCCGTCGAGCTCCGCTAGGATGTAGGAGCCTCCCTTTGTCCTTTTGACCACTATCATGGGTCCAAAATAGCGGGCTTGGTCTTCCTGGAGAGCTCGTTTTCTATTTTCGTGTTCCGCACTAGTATAAGTCTCCCTGGTGAAAGTCGTAGTCGATAATTTTATCGGCGTTGTCTTTTTCCCATTGCCTGATCGACTTGATTCTGTCCTCGTATATTTGTGAACGGAGTTCCTCTAGTTCCTCGTCTCGCTTCATCAAGCGGAGAGCTCTTGCAGCGATGAAGTCCGCCGTAGTGAGTTCTTTATCGTGCGCGGGTCCCATGTAAGTCGCCTCGACCAAGTCGAACGGAAATAAAGGTTCGACTCCGTGGCCATCCAAAACGGAGATCTTCCTGTGGCTTTGCTGATCGAAACCTCTCCGCCCAGAATACGTAGAATATTCTCTGCGTCCAAAGAGTCATGTCGTGCTCGCAGCTTTAACCAGCGATTCTCGGACAGGGTGGTGTCGGCGCTCGATAACTCCTTGTGCTCGGGAATTGTATCCAGAAATCCGTATGTGGTGTATCCGAATCTTTTGGCGAGCCATTCTATGGCTTTTACCCATGGCTTCCCGTTGTCCGTGACAACTTCTTCCAGGGCACCCCATCGGCATAGGATTTCCTCGAATATAAATGATCCTAGGGAATGCGCATCTTCGTTCACCATCATCCGCCATTCAGGCCAGGCCGCGACGGAGCACCTTGCGTGTGCTACCGTACGAAAACCGTTATGCCTTGGGAGAAACATGGTGTCCGCGTATGCTTTTCTGAACAGGGAGAAGGCATTGCGACCGTAGGTGGGAGAAGGACTTTCTCCGTAGCCCGTAGTTGACATTCATGGCAGGTATTCAGATACCAGCGGAGATCCTGGACCATCATGGGCCACCAGAATCTATTGGCCAGTCGCTTCTTGGTTATATAAAATCCCTTGTGTCCAAGATCATCGTGAGTCTGCTTGAGCATTGGGAGTCTTTTCTCCATTGGCAGGTATAAACGGTGTTCCCCGTTGACGACCTTCTTCCACAGCGCTTCTCCGGACAAGTAAAAGTCCCTTGCCTTTCGCACAAGACGGGAATACTGCTGGTTATTGTATCCTTCTGGTCTCCGCGGGTCCTGGAGGAAGTCGATTACTCGTAGCAAGTCCTCGTCCGCTCTTTTTGCCTTGGCTTTCCGAGGGATTGTTACTTGGATTACTTTTTCCTGGACCAGGACTAGCACGTCCTTTCCGACGTACTCTGTCTCGGACTCCGCGTAGGGGTTGGGCGTTAACATATACACGCTGGGTCCTCGGTAGGCAATCTCCGTCGGTCCCAGTTTATAGCGACTATGGCAAATCCGCAAGCCTGGTCAATCCAATCCTCCACTTCGCTCTCTTCTTCCATTTCAGGGTCTTCCGGAGCCCGCGTCGTCGAGACAATCCGTCTGGCCGTGAGTTTTACCAGGAGTGTGCTCGAGTACGAAGTCAAAGAGCATAATGGCTGCTATCCATCGTTCATGGCGGTGTTTGGGTGCATATCGGGGTTGTTTAACATCCCCTTGATGTATTTCGCGTCCGTGCGGACCAGTAAATCCGTAGCTCCGACCAAGTAGATTTTGTATGCTCTGAGAGCTCGGAATAATCCATACAACTCGATCTTGGCTTGCGAGTATCGCGATTCCCGTTCATTCCAGGTAATGGATCCGAATCTCGATGGATATTCCTTCCCGTCTTCCCCTAACTGTAATAGGAGGAATCCCGCGCGATGAAGAGGAGTCGACGGACAAAATGATCCGCCTGCCTGAGGCATAGTCGATTTCTTTGAGGGCTGGACTCCGCTCCAATAGGACTTTAAGTATCTCCATAGACTCCTTTTCCTCGGGGCCAAATACAAATCGACTCCTTTCCTGGTGAGGCGGACCAACGGTCTGGCGTGAAGCGCGAACTTCTCGATGAAAATCCTCCAAATTCCTAGTGTTCCCAGAAATGCCCTGACTTCTGTCAAACATTCGCAGTCTGGCCAATCGCGGATAACTTGTAGTTTGGACTCGTCCACCGTCCGTCCATGGACGGAGCAAATGTGTCCCACAACCTTTATCCTTGGTACTGCGATGTTGGATTTCCAGGCGTTAAACGTTCCTCTGGCATGTCCCATTCTCTGAAGGATGCGGTTTACGTTCTCCGCATGTTCCCAGACAAATCTCCGTATTCCCGGATTTTGCGGAATTACTTCATATTCCCCTTCTGGCGTGAGGTAATACGTTTTCGGTCCTTTAGCTGGAATATCGTCCACGAATGGCTGTGTAACTTTCGGGATTTCATCGGGAGAATGAACGCCACATCCCCTTGTTGCACTTGGACTGCATTGGTGTATCCTTGTGGTAAGCGCGTTAAGCGGAGCGTTCCCAGCGGAGATTGGAAGGTGGTGAAATCTCTTGATTCCACGTCCAACGCTCGGTGGTCGAATCCAACGTATAAGTCGAACATTGCGTATATAACGCGACCTCCGAAGGACTCCGCATATAACTCCAGAACGGGCGGACATCCTGAGTCTTTTATTGTGACCGCGTTCAAGGGTTGAAGGTTGTGCACTATTCTCAGCGCTCCTTTCTCCGCTTTGGGCACCAAAACCAGCTTGATCTGTAGGAGGAGGATGAAGGTTCGTAGACGCCGGATGCAATTTTGTTCTTTATGATCTGAACGACCTGATCCCTAATTCCTGGCGGAATTGGAATATTCCTCTGCTGCCACGGCGTGTGGGCTAGAACTGGTATCCTGACCGGGTCAAGTAATCTTCGCGGAAATGTCCTCTTTCTGAGTCGTCCCATGCGAAGGCCATTTCGTGATTCCTACGACGTCGATAAAAGCCTTTCCTCCTCATCCCATAAGAATCCGTCGGGGTTGAGATTCATCTTTTTGAGACGTTCCTCTGATAATCTCTTTCCTGGAACGAACTCCTTTGGTGGGTGAGGGTTCAGCGGCGGCATTCCTTCAAGTGGATCCGAAGGATACCGCCGCACGATCCTGAATTCTTCGGGCAAGGTCGCCGGGACCGAGTGTACTTTCAACGCAACTGGCTTGTATTTCTTTTTCTTCTTCTTTTCTGGTTTCTTCTTCTCCTCAACTTCTTTCTCGTTACTCCGTTCGCGGAGTTTTCTTCTCCGCCTAATTCTCCACGCTCGTTTTAATCGTGAAGGCATGAATTGTTTCATCGTATTCGTACACCTGTTGGAGACAAGCCTGCATGTATGCGGGGGATATTTCCCACATCATCTCCGTATCCGTTACCTGGACTTGTCTGCAATGGTGTGTGTTCGTTCCGTCCGGCGTGGAGTATAATATTAAGGGCGGAGCTAATCTTGAAAAATTGAAAGACAGAGTGGGCTTCCGAAAAAGTGAGAGCGGCCAGCGTGTCGGGGGAGTATTAGGGAGGGGTCTGTATATCATTCTCATGCCGGGTATAGATGCTTTGTCGAAGTTCCTTTGAATAGACGTTGCGGAGCCGTCGTCTATAGACGCCCCGCTCCGCGAAAACCCGCAGCGGTTACCTCCGTCCTAAAGGGATTCCTATTTTTCTCGGACTTTGTCCTTGTAGGGATTGTGATAACCTTTCCAGTGTTCGGGCAAGTAATAGTCAACATTTGAGTTCCGTCCGTGTTGTCATGTCTGGCAACTCGTGTAGCGGAAGAAGGGCCATCCTATCAAAAGGTCGAACGGAGCTCCTTGCACAACGTGGACTTGGAGCGTCAGATCAATCCCAAAGAGCGAGAGCTTGAGGTCGCTGATAACCCCCGTGGTCTTGTTCGACTGGGAATTGGCGGACTGCATGTTCAGGATTCTTTTCGGGTCCAAGCCTACTCCAAGTTTCTGCCAGATGTCCTTGTTCATCGCTATGATCTCCGATCCCTGGTCGAGTATCGCCTCCACTCTGAGGGCGTCGTTGATTATAGGGTCGATGACGCAGAGAGCGTCTATATCCGACGATGTCAACCTCTCCTCCCGCTGGGACCCGTTATCTTCCTCATAACGGAGAACGTATTGCTGATTATTTGTGTGCTCCGAATATACCACCTCCACGTTGGGAATTTTCTTGGAGGTCAACATGTCCTTCATGATTTTTCTTCCCTCGGGGTAAATGGCGAAGAACTCCTTCGGAGTTATTTCGAACTTGGGGTTAAGGGCTCTCTCCACTATTGTGTGCGCATCCACGGCCTCTTCGATGGATGTGCGATATTTGGGAACGAATGTTTTAGGGGCCGGTGGGATCGCAACTACCTCGGGCGGAGGTAGTCGTCCAGCGTTCCCTGGTACTTCAGGAACGAATACGACCTTTTTCTTGGGCGCAGGTCCTGGTCTCACAGGCATTTGAACACCGTCGAACTTTTCCTTCCCCTTTGTCTTCTCCTTCTCCTGCTTCTTTCGTGTTTCCAGGAAGATTTCGATGTCCTCGTTGGTTAATTCGTTCAACGGAACATCCCCAGCTTCTTGATAGGCCAGAGTGCCAGCCAATTCTTCCTCTTCTTCCACCTCCTCGATCTCCGCACACGAGGTAGCCATGTACATCATGTGCAGAGGTAATTCGCGCTCGTACAGATTGGCAGCCACCATTTCTTGAGCCGGGAGAGGATTCGCTTTGTGCCAATTGTCTATCCGTTCAACGAAGTTCCGCCCCGTGATGTACCTAGGAATGTACTTTCCGTCAGGGAGAACGATCTTATTTTCCGTGTTCTTCTTGCATTTCCCTAAACGGACATATTCCAGGATCTTGGGACATTCCCGCATGTAATGGCCTTCGACGGAACAAAATCCGCACATCCCATCTTGGAATGGTCTGCTTGGTCCTCGACGGTCAGGTTCCGTTGAAGCTTCACAGAAGGCCTGCCTCTGCGGAGGTAAGGGCCCCGTTCCTCCCTGGTTCCATCCTCGAGGCGGAGGTTCCTGGGACTGATTTTGGTACGCCGCACCTCGATACGGACTATTCTCTTGTGGCCTATTCATCGCTTTCTCGATGGCCCGGTACAGCGTCTGCACTTCTTGCGAGAAAGTACGTCCCATATCCTTCATGGAAGTCGTTAAGTCGAACATCTCCTTTTTAATGGTGACTGTTTCCTCGTCCGTTTCTTTATATAACGCTCCTGGTGCTCCATTGATCGCCCATTCCGCTGCCTCCACAACGTCCTTCATGGCGTAGGGCATATCGCTCGGCTGATCGTGTTTTACAATCAGGAGCCTCTGTAGGACTCGGAGGCGGAAGTCGGAATGTATTCCTCACATGAAGAACTCATCTGCCTCTCGGTCGGAGATTTTTCCCTTGGTCTTGAGGAAGTCTGCTATCCTCAAGAAGTTCCTTTGATAAACTCCGAAGTCCTCTCGGCTCGAAGGAGGCTTCTGTTGGTTTATGCGAACTACGTCCCTGAGGTCCGTCCAAGTGTGCAACTTTTCCCCGTCCGATCCGGGGTATAATTTCTTGATCTCCGTTTTAAAGTCGTTAAAGGCCATGCCTGCTGTGGCTTTGCCTGACCATAACTGCTCTTCTTCTATATCCAAATAGCGGAGCGCAATGTGGATTTTATCTGCGTCGGTGGTCCTCTCCGTTTCCTCGCTTACATCCACTACGTCGCTAAAGTAGCGCTCGAGGTGCGTAGCTTTTCCTTCAAAAGAAGGAGCGGACTTGCTTCCTCTCGATGGAAGGGGTTTAGGCATTGTTGTCGGAGGAGGAGTGTGATTATTGCTTGAAGGCGGAGTAGATGTTGGAAGGGTAACCGATGAAAACTCGATAGATGATTCTTCTGAGGGGTCCTGTAACGGAGATTCCTCGATAGGAGATGGTTCAGTGGGGGTTTCCGGGGTGGTTCTCGACTCTTCTTCCGATCCCTGTAGCTCGAGCGCTTCTAGTTCTGTAAAAGTCAGTTCCGTTAGTTCAGACAATTCTGAATCAGACTCTAATCCTGTTTTCCGCGAACTCGACCCTTCACTGGTTCCTGGTCGGTACTCCGCTAGTCGTAATTCCTCGGATAAAGTTCTCCGCGGGCCGTTGGCAGTATTTTGTCCAGGCGTTCCAGGTGGTTTCTTGACCCGTGTGCTTCGTCAAAACCTTTCAACTCCAGCTGTAAATAACCCCCTCGCGGTGGGCTCCAGTTGTGATGCGGACTGCGGTTTCTTGACTGTCAGACGAATGTTACGTCTGTGGGTACAGTACTGCAGAAAAGGTATCGTCCTCTAGGGGGAAATTTGTGTAGCAAGTGTTGGGTGGTTTTTATTCCTCTGAAGTACGATGGGTTAAGTTTACAAGGGATAGATCTTTAGATGGGTGGGCAGGATCTGTTATTTTTACAGGCTTTCAGCACGGAGCACTGAGAAGCCTTAGTGTGCTGGGGGATACGGAGTTCGTTCCTTTTCAGCCTTCCGGGTCCGATAACTCGGTTGCGTATCCTATACAGGCTCCTATCGAGGGAGGAGGAAAGAGTCGCGGATAGAGTCGCGTTACTTCCTCCGGGTGTTTGCTCTGTGCAGTGGGTAGGTTTTCTGAGCTGCGGTTTTATTTCTCCGTTGTGATCTTCTTCTCCGTTTAATGTGCGGGACCTCGGGGCCTGTTTCGAATGTCGTAGCTAAACTCCGCTATTCCCTTCCTTTGGGACCCCTTTCTTTATGTCTCCGCTTGAACCTCGAGGCGAGATATTCGCTGACGAGGTGACCGTGCCGGTTGGTAGATGGCTATGGGTACTGGATTTCTCCGAATTATCCCAAGTCAAGGACCGTTTGCCTTCCGATACTACTCGGTCGGAACAGTTACACGCTAACAGGAATTCTGTTGCTGGCTGTTTGATACCACTCCACCTTCGGTACGTGGCGTTTTATCGTTTTCAGGATCTCCTATACGACCTGGTCCTTTTTCTGGTCGGAGTTCCCTACCGGAAGCGACTGATTGGCCACTCCTTGCGCTCCGGGTCTTGCTTTAACCTGTACTTGTGGTACTTCGGTTTGGCATCCGTCTCGTGTCCGAAGACGGAGGAAGAGTTCTTTCTCGGCTTGTGAAAGCCTTAGGAATTTAGGTGGGGAAATACAAGATGCCATTCTCGAATAATACGCTAGGTTTTTATACTCTTTGCCCAGCCACCGGCACATCGTCCCGACATGTGTTCTTCATTCTAGACACAGCCCTCAGCCCACAAGGTAGCTCCTACCCCCTTTAGGCCTGAAGGAGTCCGCTTTCTCCTCTCCTTTGCTGGTGGAGTGCCCTTTGACGGAGGTACTCCTATAACGTTGTCGTCAGCCTGGTCAAGCTCCTCTCGTGTCGTAGACCCGTTTCCCTTTGTCCTGTTACTTTTCCCGAGTTGGATAGCTCCTTTCCAGCGCGGAGACCTTTTTACAGCGCGTTCTTGAGTCGATCAATTCTTTCACTGCGGAATTCATTCTCTTGTTGCATTGATATCGTTCTCGCTCTGTTTCACCCATTCCTTCATGTCAGAGTTCTCTCCTCGTCATATTGATACCATTCTTGACTTGGTTGGCCTATTCCTCCTGGACGGAGTTCGTCTCCTCGTCATATTGATACCATTCTTGACTTGGTTGTCCTACTCCTCCTTGACGGAGTTCGTCTCCTCGTCATATTGATACCATTTTTGACTTGGTTGGCCTATTCCTCCTGGACAGAGTTCGTCTCCTCATCCTATTGATACCATTCTTGACTTGGTTGTCCTACTCCTCCTTGACAGCCGTTCTTCGAGCTTCCATATCCATACCCTACTCGTCCTATAACCAGTTTTTATTGCGTTCGGCGCCTGGCTCGGCTTTGCCGGCGAGGCAAAGCGGGTGAGGCGAGGCGGAGGGGAGCGCAAGGTGGAGGGGAAGCGCGAGGCGGAGGAGGAAGCGCGAGGCAGAGGAGGAAGTGCGAGGCAGCGAGCGGGCGCGCGGGAAACGACGAGCAGGCGTGGTCGTGCAGGAAACGACGAGTGGGCGTGGGCGTGCGGGAACAGCGAGCGGACGTGCGCGTGCGAACAGCGAGCAGGTGTGCGGGAAACGGCGAGCGCACAGCGGAAATGCGAACGGGCATGTGCGTGGGGGAAACGATGAGCGGGCGTGGGCGTGCGGGGAACAGCGAGCGGGCATGCGCGTGCGAACAGCGAGCGGGCATGCGGGAAACGGCGAGCACACAGCGGAAATGCGAGCGGGCATGTGCGTGCGGGAAACGACGAGTGCGCAGCGGAAATGCGAGCGGGCATGTATCGCGCAGCGGAAATGTGAGCGGGCGTGTATCGCACGGCGGAAATCGAGTAGCCCTCTCGTGCAGATGGAGGTGTGACGGTGTAGCGCAGCGTAGAAACGCGAAAAGGGGTGCGGAGACGCGAGAACAGGGAATTCTTGTGCGAGCGGAGCATTGTGCGGTCTCGTATGGAATTGCGGATTTGCCAGTGACACCTTTACCAACGCTTATGTCGCTGTGTCTTATTGAGTGTTCCGCTGGCGTTTTTATCCCGCAGTCCTTTATGTCCATTTCGGTGTTCGATTTGAAGTTATGCTCCGCCGTCTGTCTGCACTATTGTTTCGGTCTCCTCTTTTCTCCTTGTTGCGCATTTGGGCGGTTGTCAGAGTCGACACATAGTGGAGGCTCACACTGTACGCCCATGGGGTATGTCTAATGATCCCCTCCGGGAAAGGAAGCAGATCTGCTGCAGCCTCGCCGCGCTTTCCTTCTTCCTGATTATTCCCAGCATCCTCTTGCGCCTCATGGGTACTTGTTGCTCCCGAATGCGGCAAAGGAATGGAGGGAATTGGGTCTGCAGTGGATGGACCGTGCTCCCCTATTCCAGGTGCCAGTTCCTTACATCGTTGGCTTCGGGTTTGAATCGGGAATGCCTCGTACGATTCTACCACGTCTTCCCACCACCAGACCGCGAAGGCTGCTTTGAGAGCTGGTGCGTTTCCCCAACGATCCTCTTCAGATTGCGCTAGTTGCTGCTTCTTAGGGTCCTGGATGATAGTCTGGGACTGATCCCTAATAGGAGAGTTGTGATGAGGGATCCGAGGAAGTCTCGATAGAGGGCCGACGTTGGAGTGTATACGACCCGGTCGGTGTATTATGCATAGACCCGGGTAGGCGGAAAAGACCGCCCCCCATGCCGCAAGTCTGCAGTTAGCATTCTCGTATACCCGGGCCCATTGTAAAGCAGCATGGTTGGTAACGAGAATCACTGTTTCTCCCTCAATGAACGGTTGGAACTTGACGAGAGCTTCCTTGGCACCTAAGGCTTCTCTTTCCGTGGCGCTGTAATTCCTTTCCACAGCTTTCAGCGTGCGACTCCAGTACCCAATGATGTGTTCGACATGCACGGTTGTCTCATTGAAGCTAGTACCCCATTCATCGCGACCTCCGGGGATTTCCTCGACTTCTTTGGTAAGCTTGACCACCAAGCACGGGACAGGTGGCTTGGCATCCCAGGCAGCGCAGAGTCGCTTATGCACTGTAGTGCCCTCCAAGTCCTTCACCAGCATGGGTTGGACTTGTTGAAGACTAGCTCCCAAAGCGAAGTCCGAAGTGTCGGTGTACAAGCGATAGACGCGTCCTTGAATAGGGTGGCCCAGGATAGGAGTGCTGGCTAGCGCGTCTTTGGCTTGTTGAAACGCTATGTCATGCTCTGCTCTCCATTCCCACTTTGAGCCTTTCTGCAGTAGCGTGAAGAGGGGCTTGGTGATGAATGCGTAGTAAGGTATATAGCCCGTGAAGTAGACGACCATCCCAAGGAACTTCTGCAGCTCGCTGACCGTAGTCGGCCACACTAGTTCCTGGATAGCGGCTACCTTTTCTTTGTGTGTGAAGAGACCCAGCCTGGAGACTTTCTGGCCCAGCAGCAGAATAGAAGCGTAACCAACGAAGCACTTCTTGGGTTCTAAGGTAATCCCTGCAGCCGCTATCGCTCCCAGAACCTTATCCAGATGTACAAGGTGATCCTCCCAGGACTTGGAGAACACCACAATATCATCTATGTAAACCAGAGCGAAAAGCCATAGGTAGGGAGCAAGTACTCCTTGCATGATGCGCTGGAAGATAGATGGTCCATTGCGAAGACCAGAAGGCATGTGCCTGAACTGCCACAACCTGTGATGTGATCGGAAGGCGGTTTTCTCCTTGTCCTCTTCTGCCATCTCTACTTGCGTGAATCCAGCAAGGGCATCGAAGGAAGAGAGCACCTGCGCTCCTGATAGCGCTTGGATAATCTCCACCTGGCGGGGAATCAGAAATTCATCCGGTACAGTGCGGTCGTTGAGTTTGCGGTAGTCTACCGCGAGCTGAGGCTTGCCATTACAGTACACGACCACGCACGGAAAACCCCAAGGACTGACTGAAGGTTCAATGACCTCCCTTTCTATCCAGGTGTCAAACTGCTTGTCAATGACTTCTCGCTTCGCAGGCGATGCGCCGTACATCGGCACGGATATGGGTTGGGTATCAGGCTTTAGATTGATAGCAGCTTTCCCTTCTATGTGGCCTAGTCGGCCCCCTCTTCCAATTTGGGACGAACGTCCGCTGGTATGTCCTCTCCCAGGTTCACGAGGGTGCTCACATCCGCTTCCGGCGAAGGGTCATCTGGAACAGCCGTGGTCTTAGGTCCCCATGACTGATCTTCGTCGAGCTTATCCTCTGGATTCACAGCCACAGGAATAGACAGTCCGCATGGGTTAGTTTGCAGTGTGCCAGAATGAGGTGGCCCATGTTAAGAAAAAGATGAAAAGTCTAAAACCTTGTAGCTAGATAGTATATCTACAACCTCTGTATTTTGACTCTTGTTGAAAGAGAAAAGCTATAAAGAAACCAACACTACTGCTTTAACACAGGACTCAGGTGGGGCAGCGGCCGATCGGAAAATTCTGACCTGGTGTGGATGTTGACCATGTTCACTCTTGTCTGCTGTGACATTAATGGCAAGATGGCTGAGTGGTTAAGGCGTGGACTCGAGCGGGGCAGTGGCTGATCGGAAAATTCTGACGTGGTGTGGATGCTGACCATGTTCACTGGTCTGGTGTGACATTAATGGCAAGATGGCCGAGTGGTTAAGGCGTGGACTCGAGCGGGGCAGTGGCCGATCGGAAAATTCTGACGTGGTGTGGATGCTGACCATGTTCACTGGTCTGGTGTGACATTAATGGCAAGATGGCTGAGTGGTTAAGGCGTGGACTCGAGCGGGGCAGCAGCCGATCGGTGTTGAAGTGCTGGATGCTGACCATGTTCACTCTTGTCTGCTGTGACATTAAAGGCAAGATGGCCGAGTGGTTAAGGTGTGGACTCGGGTGGGGCAGCGGCTGATCGGAAAATTCTGACCTGGTGTGGATGTTGACCATGTGCACTCTTGTCTGCTGTGACATTAAGATGGCCGAGTGGTTAAGGCGTGGACTCGGGTGGGGCAGCGGCCGATCGGAAAATTCTGACCTGGTGTGGATGTTGACCATGTTCACTCTTGTCTGCTGTGACATTAATGGCAAGATGGCTGAGTGGTTAAGGCATGGACTCGAGCAGGGCAGTGGCCGATCGGAAAATTCTGACGTGGTGTGGATGCTGACCATGTTCACTGGTCTGATGTGACATTAATGGCAAGATGGCCGAGTGGTTAAGGCGTGTGACTCAAGTGTGACAGCTTGCCTGTAACGGGTTTCTCATCACGTAATGTGGCGTGGGTTCGAATCCCACTCTTGTCATCTTTTTGCATTTTGCATTTTGACCACTTTTCTTTTTAAATAACAAAAAAGGGCCTTCTCATTATTCCCCTCCCACCCCAAGTAGGTGCAGTCGATTTAAATCCGATGCACAAATGCAACACTGAAAACGTCAATCCAGAAAAACAGCGGTCATTCCTCCTTCCAGTCATTTACATCCAAGTCCGAAAACGAGAGAGAAAGTCAATTTCAGCCAACTTCACTAGCACAATTAAAATTATACAACACCAGGCAATCAGTGCTAATTAAGACAGATAACAATTCAACGACACAAACTACAAATTTACGATGCAGCAGATCCGTTGGCGCGCACAAACCCAGGCGGCCTGTTGAATCCAGCATCCATCAGCGCCTGTCGTCTTTGCGCGACAGCCTACAGATGTGATGAGCGTGCAAAAAATAAATGCGCACGACAGAGACGTACCGCGTTGAGCTTGTCCATCATCTCCACTGTCGTCTCCCAGTTGACGCACGCGTCCGTGATGCTGACACCATGCTTCAGGTGTTGTGCACCCTCACTGGGGACGTCCTGACGCCCATCATTAATGTTGGACTCCACCATGACGCCGGTGATGTTCCGCTCGCCCGCCGCAAGTTGTGCGCAGATCGAGTCAATCACGAGCGGCTGGTTTTTGTGATTTTTTTGCGAGTTGCCGTCTAGGTAAAATGGTGAGCATTAACGGCGCGCGAACGAGCCCAAACGTACGGCTGCAGTCAACCATTATGCTCGCCCACTCCTTCTTTTTATAGATGGCCTTCGCGGCCTCTTTTACGTGCTCGCTAGCATAGTTGGGACCTCTCGTCCCGCCGCGGAGGATCACATGCGTGTCCAGGTTGCCGCGGGTTTTTACAATCGAAGCGAGACCTGGAAGAATCGTTAATAGAGATCGCGGACGCAGAGAGTAAAAGTACCCTGCTCCGTTACTCCCATAAAGGCATGGGGAGATCCAGCAGAGAACATCGCGTCGATGGCGACCGAGACGCTGAGAAGAATTAGATAATACTATCTCAATGAACTGGTAGAACCAACGAACCTGCCGTCGGTGCCATTTTTAAAGCCAATGGGGAAGGAGACGCCAGAGGCAAGCTCGCGATGGAGCTGGGACTCGGTCGTCCGGGCACCAATGGCTCCCCAGGATATTACTGAAAGACAATGGGCATGGACGAAGAATATTTGAAGGGAACAGACTCACAGTCCGCAAGGTACTGGGGCGAAATTGTATCGAGCAGTTCCGAACCGACCGGAACGCCCGCGTCAGTAATGTCGCAGAGCAACTGGCGTGCAATACGCAGGCCCTTGTTGATTTTAAAGAGCCATTGATGTCGGGGTCGTTGATGAGCCCCTTCCATCCGACTGTTGTACGAGGTTTCTGATGTGGACATCAGCACATTTCATTTTGCACAATGCAGTTTCAGGTCACCTCACTGCAAGCTGGTTAACCAAATTAGATGATTTTAAAAATCAACTCACAAGTAAGCGCGCATGATGATCAGGAGATTGGACCACTCGGGGATTTTTGACTTGAGCAGGTTCGCGTACTCGAGGGCCTGTTCGGGTGAATGGATCGAACACGGGCCGAGAATAACTAGAACGCGGTCGTCGTGGCCGGCTACGATGCGGGCTGCATTGTAACGCGCAGATGCGATCGTCTTTTGCGCGTTAGCCGTAGAGATGATCTCGTGTCTCAGCAGCGCAGGCTGGACCAGGGGATCGTACTGTCCTCATTCGTGTGAATAGAGTTGCGTGCTCGATGGCGAGTGCACCTACACCAATGACACGTCGGTCCTGGATGTACTGCTGGACCTTTTCTGCGTCGTCAAAGTCGGGGAAGGGGCTGACGATGTACATGTCTTCGGGGACAGCTGGAGGTTGGTTGAGGTAAAAAAGCTGGGATCGAGAGAAGGTGGGGGGTAGTTACGAAATCTGAACGCATTCTGAGCGCCTTTTATAGGAATTTGGGACGAGGACATCTGGCAAACGTTCGAGTCAGAGTTAGATCAGCGATACTCAAGCGGAAACCCCGGTGTGCAAAGAATCACGACAAAGATTTAGCAGCAGTGGCTGTGTATCTCCATTTGCTTTTTCACCATGTCCAAGGTCCCGGTTTCACTCAAGCCTATTGCGGGGTTCTGCATAAAATCAACTACGCTCCAACCGGCCGCGCTCAAGGTTGCCTCGGCCGTCCCTCCCGGACCGAATTCCCTTGAGCCTCAGAGCGCATCATTTGCAGTTCCCATCCACCGAAAAATATTCATCAACATTGCATGGGATGCGCAGGTCAAGATTTCTTGAGCGTAGGGCGCGATTCACGGATTGAATCTGGCCAACTCATAGGTTCCACCTCCACCAGAAGGTAACGAGGAGGCGATACAACGTGCGATGCACGGCGAGGACGAACATCTGAATCCCGATGCGTGGTTTGTCCCCGTCATCGTCTCCGAACCGCGGCAGGACATCGATAAGTGTACGTTTGTGCGGCTCTTTGTGTTCCTTCTTGGCCTCCCCTCCGATCAGGTCGAGCTACTGGTCTCTTAGCATGATTCGTGCACTGCAAAGCTCTGCTACCTGTCAAGGCTCATCGCTCGCATCTGCTGACCGATCCCTTTACCAGCCGGCAACCCGTCTGTCGTATTCGACTGCATATACCACACCTCTATCCGGTCGCGGACGGTCCGTGATGCCGCATTTAAGGTCTTTATCCAAGGCGCGTTAACCTATCTGCTTCCCGAATGCTTTGTTTACTTACGCGACCGACTATTTACCGTTCCAGAACTCGCCCTACAACGCATTGAAGCACAAACGTCGCTCGTCCTTTCGCGGCAGATATCTACCCCTAATATTGCCTCCAAAGGAAAGCTTCTCCCGCGTACAGTCCTCATCCCCTCGTCCGTCCCGACAGGCCCCAAAAAACCATTGATCGAAGAAGTCGACCTTATTCCTCCAGTGGCCGACGCACTTAACCCGAATGCATCCACAAAAGGAATCCTAAAAACGCCTTCCACTGCCCCAAGTGCGCCACCAACGACGGCAACGCAGCCAACATGGAGTTGGTCCAAGACCGTCAACGGTGCCTTGGAAATAACTATCACCATCCCTTTCCTCGTGCGCCCCCAAGTCCTGTCGCTCTCCATATCTCGTCTATTAATGTATTTTTCAGACCCGCGCTCTAGTTGCCGAAACGACGCTCGAGCTAGAAGCACGGCGACTAATTCTCGCTGTGCCTGCGCATCCGCCGCTGGACATTAACCTCGGCGTTTCGGACGCCGAAATCGTCGCGAAATCCGGCGGCGGGCCTGACGCGCTGATGCTCAAACGCCAACGGGAGCTAGATGTGGATAATGCGACGGCCGAGTGGCGCGTTTCGGACGGTATCCTGGTGGTGGTTGCGTGAACGAGCGTCTGCTCCGCTATAATGTTTATCACCCATGCTAAAACGACATGATGACGCCAGTTCAGTGCGCGACTGAAGCTGTTCGGTAAAACAACATTGGTACTAAGCGAGACGGCCGGGGCCAATACCGGCCGTCCTTGGTATAATCTTGATAATATTTCTATCACAGACGCTGTAGGCAATTGAATTACAACGGCCGCAGCCAACCTCGATATGACAGACATGGAACTCCATTTGTAGTCTCGTAGATGCTCCAATAAAAGCTCCAATAAAACCGGCTCAACCAAAGGCCGGTGCGAAAGGCGTGATGAAATGGAGGAATATCGGCGTCACGGAATGACCGTATACGTAGAGGTCCTTCGTCTAAAGCCAAGCAGCTTGACTGTCTTTGGGACAGCACTAGAGAGGCAGGCAAAGGACACGGGCTCCATATCTTTGACAGAAGGGTTATTCAAGATGAATTAGAGTGCGACATTCGCCTGAAACTATTCGCCGCGTGGAAATTTCGAGCCCACAGGATGCATGTAGATTATGGATAGGATGGGAAAGCAATGCGAAGGAATACATAGCTGCTGCATAACATGTAGGTAGACAAGACAGGCTATGCCTTGTTGGCTGCTGCTGCGGCAAACTTTGCATCCTCTGCGGCTGCGACGGCGGGGTTGACCTTCTTACCGTCCTTCCAGCGGATACGGGGCGGCGGTGCGCGGTTCCGGCGGCCCTCACGCGAGCGGACACGGACGACTGTGGTGTGTTAGTCGAGTATAATACGTGGAAAAGACCATGGCTCACTGTGGGCATGGATGGCGCACGAGACGCAGTATGCGATTTTGTTGTACAGCTTCGGGATCACGTATTCTGGCCGAGGCTCAACGGCTTGAAACGCAGAGGATACGCAGACGTACCTGAGTATACGCTGGCTTCGCTGATATCACGGACAGCAGCGCTCTCGACCATGTTACGGACGGTGAAGCGCTTGATGGCCTTGTCCTTTCCGACACACCGCGAGCAGTTGGAGCAGCGCATGAACACGACGTGCCCGCGCCCCTTCTTGTTGCGTCCGCCATTTCTTCTTTTTTTCGTCTAAGAGCATCGCAAATATCAATATTTTTTTCAGACACGACATCCGCAAAGACCCCTGCGCATCCAGCCCGTCTGCGACCCAAATCACTGCATTTTTGGAGGTACTGGCAGACGGACGGGATGCGGGCCAGAAGGAAGAGACCAGACTGACCATTTTGGTGTCTTGAGAGCGCGGTCGCGGTCTTGAGGATGGGCGCAAAGTTCTGTGGATAGTAGCTTAGGTAATCCTGTCACCTCGACGGCATTCGGGCCGCCAATCATATCCCTCAATATTTGCATTCATTCTGTACGAATTGTCTTTCCGTTTAGATTTGCGTTGGTTCCCGATGTCGCTCCGAGTCGTGTTTACAAATTGCGAGGGTCTCAAAAACGGGTGTACGAGGTCAGCGCCAAGCATCTCTGAACCCATTTCCAGTATAACCATCGTAGACAAAAATACTTGAATTGAAAAGGCTGTTAAGACAGATGTAGCTTGTAATAAGACGAAACAGTCGACGAAACATAAAAATCCCGCTGCTCAGATTGAGGAACATCGTATGTATGCCAGCGCGGGATGATCGTTATTGAGGCACTTAACACAACGCCACCGGGCTTCATCCGTTGGTGAAACAACTAGGAACAGTCAGCTCAAGTCGACACAGAGCTTCGCGTAGGTTTCACGAGGCTGGTGTCGGAGACGTGAAACGGAGTGCTGGTTTTTAGACAAACTGTAAGATTGTAACTTGCAAGTACTATCGGTATGCGGTTGCTGTCCTCGGATTGAATGGATGAAATCGATTTAAATCCCGCACAAGAGCAGTACTCTCTCTAGACAGATTCCTAACTCGTACCTCGTACAGAGCAATGGATACGGCGCTGGATGATGAGATGGTGCCCCGGGCCCATACCACGCCGAAATCGCAAGACAATCGCCAGAAGAAAAGAGAATAGCACGCGAAGCTGGTTCATGCGCGAGTCCAACGAGCTCACACGCGATGGTTGAGTCGCGGTACCGGTCAAAGCTATAAATCGGTTGTGTGACAGGAATTGTCACAGAAGGCGTTACTCTGTACTCATGGAGTACGCCTCACAGAAACTGCTGGAGGCTGCTACTCACCGCTCCATCCACGCCGCTGCCTTCTCGCGCTCCTCGACCCACGCGTCTGCTGTGCTCACCGACCTTCTCGCCCGCTACATCCAGCTCCTCGCGTCCACAGCCGCCAAATATGCCCAGCACGCCGGCCGCACGACTGTAACGTCCACCGACGCCCTTGAGGCGCTCGACGACCTCGGCTTTGGTCTGCAGGACTTGATTGACTATGTTCCCGAAGCGAAGGAGCTGTCCCGTTACGCCATGTATTCTGCGCGCCGCGTCGAGGAGCTGCACGAATTCAAGGCGCATTTAGGACGCAACGACCGCGATGATGCCTTTCCGCTGAGCTATGCACCGTATGACGGGGAGGATGAGGACGAGGAGATGGATTTGGACGAAGAGGAGGACGAGGAAGAAGTGGAGGCGCCACCACAGAAGCGCCAACGGACGCTGGACTGGGACGGGCACATCCCATCCTTCTTGCCGCCGTTCCCGACCGTGACTGACGCCCCAGAGTCTCCGCGCGCTGAATCTCCTCAACCGCTCATGCCCCCGCCCCCGCCGTCTGCCGCCCCGCTCGTCCCCCAGCTTACAGCAACCTCCACCTCCGCCGCCGACTATGTCCTCCAGGTCCCTTACGAGCAGTCTTCTCTCGCCGAAGTCTCTCAGTGGCACCTTCCTGCCCTCCTCCTCCTCCCCCACCCCGCACCGCCGCACCCACACCAAGTACCGGACCAACCCTCAACCCCGAGCTCGCGCTCTACAAAGCCTTCCACCACATCCTCAGGCACCCCCAGCGCGAACCAGCCCCAGCGAACCCCGCGCGGCACCGCGTCGCAATGGCCCTCCTCACGCACACCGCTGTTACACCCCGCTGGGAGCTTCCCGACACGATGTACGCGTCCTCGACGCCCGCGCCGCCGCGCGCGTGGCCCATCGTGCCCACCTTCGCTGTCCCCATCGCAGATACCGGCGCTGCCCCACGCCGCTTTCCGCCGACGCCCCGCACCGTCGCCGCCCCCGACCGTCTGGCGCCTCTGGTCGGCGCGCAGGGCAGCCGGCTGCCCGAGCTCGCGCGGCGCGTCCTTCCTCCCCCGATTTACGCTCGGGTAACAAGGCTGAGCCACCCGCCGCCCCTTGCTCGCGGAACGACGCTGCTCAAATATGGGCCCGGGGTGCCCGCGCCGTGGAACGCGCCTGAGGGCAAGGACAGCGGCGCAGATGGGGCGAAGGAGAGGGATGCGAGGGAGGCGAAGATCCCCGATGCAAGGGTGTATGCGACGTGGGAGTATGAGAGCAAGGATTATCGGTCTACGATGCGGCGGCCGAGGATGCAACCGCCGCCGCCGCCGCCAGCGCCTTCGAGAAGGAGTAGTCGTGCGGTGCCTATGGGCTAGTGTCGGCGGGGGTTAGTGTGCTTGCCTTGTCGCGTGCCCGTCTCGTGGTCGTGGCCGTACTTTACGCGTCTCGTGTGTTTAATTTTGCTGTCTGCTGGGTATTCTACTAAAAGTATCGAGTCAATGCACTGCACAGATATTTGCTAGCGCGATGTGTTTTCCTGGTCTCCGAGTTGAGTTAGGTTTGGAGTTCAAAGACGTCGACACGACCATGTTATGCAAGTGGCTCTCGCTTCCTCTGTCTACAACTCTTGTATTATGCGCCGCGGCCGCCGTCGGACAAAGTGCAGAGGCGCCAAGGTCGAGATACCAGTAGACTTCTCCCATCGACAATATGGCGGCCGCGGCGCATGATACGAGGCGCTAAGGTCGAGATACTAGTAGACTTCTCCCACAAAACACTGCATCGATAATTCTTTCCTTCACCCTTGTGCACGATTAAAATTAAAGACGATAAGGGTGGGTCTCAACATACGAGATAGAGCTTATTTGCAACCGATGAGAAATGTAATTTCCTGTCTCTAGCTGAGAGTCGTTATTTGAGCCGTTTCTCAACAGTTCGTTGCCTTCGGCTTCTTCCGGTCATGCTTCTCACCTCTCTCACCAGTTGCAAAATAAGCTCTACTTCAAGCTTCAATGATCAAGATGCTCAGTGGGAAGTTGGGAACGACACGGACTCAATAACAAACTTCTTCGATCACGATGCCCTCCCGTCGGCCGTGAATTCCCGGAAAGTGCCTTGTATAGCGATAGAATTATACGCTGCATGGTCCAGCCTGCTGTGTTCTCATGAGTATCTTCGTCATGGACCACAAATCGGAATTTATGAGTAAGTTGGAGTTTACAAAATGCTCAGTCTCTTTTTTGCGGGGTTTTCTGAGAGGACTGAGTAGACGACAGGAAACTGCCCCATCCCCGATGCCGAATGCCGAAGGTGGTAAGCCATATCTTTCCGTCACCTCTCTCATTCGCTCTCGCGCTGTTTTTCCCCCCAGGCTGCCCCAATCATTCCTCGGTAGACGGATATTAGATGCCAAGGCCCATTCTTGGTGGAATACTCTGAAAGCAGTCCGTCTCCACCCACAGAGGTGTTCAACTCCCGTTTGCACCCGCCCCGTCTGTCACTTACTGGATGAGAATTGAGGATATAGCGCTGAGTGCCTTGATTAAAAGTCGCGCTCCCGCTCACTCTTCCCCGATGCCGAATGCCGGTTTCCGCGCCACCTGCATCCGATACTATCGCGCTTTTCCCCCCCAGTTTCTCTCAGACCAGGTCCTCAATCATTTCCTCGGTCGACGGCATGTCCTCTATTGTATGCCAGTTTTCCCAGGCCGCCTCAATTATTTCCTCACGGTATTCTGTCCGCGTATTACCTCGTATCACTTACTCAGATGCCAAGCCCCGTGCCCTTGGTGGAATTCTCCAAAAGCAGTCCGCCACCTCCCACAGGGTGGTTTGTATCCGCCTCGTCTGTCGCTTACTGTGGATGAGAATTTAACTGAGGTCCACCTGCTCCGAATATCGTGTGAGCCGGGAGGATAGCGCTATAAGTGCCTTGACGAAGACGCGCCTCCCGTGCTTTGTGCCCATATTCACTGGCACCCCTGCCCACGCCTAATTCCCCGCCGCCCGAATGTCGACCCCCGAAGAGCTCGTGTTGTCCTACGGCGAGAGCCTGTACCGGGATTTCGTTCCTCACAACATCGGATATGTTTTCTACGGTGAATGGAAGTATCCCCCGCTTTTCATTCACGCCTGACGCGTCCCTCCAGGAATCTACCTCGTCATGTTTGCCATTTACTTCTGGACAACAATGTGCGCTTTTCCCTTGGGCTCCGCACGCTTACAACGACAGCGCTAAAGCACTGCGTAGACAGAATCCCGTGTCCTCTCTTGGATCCCGTCTCCTCCTGTGTGCAATGCTGCTGCTCTTCCTTTCCTCCACCGCGCAATACGTCATCGACATGACGTTAAGTCTCGAGCAGATGGAGGCGTACCTGACCGCGACCTCCGTCGCACTGGCTGACCGCCGCACCGTTTGGCTCCAGACACATGAGGGACTGTACATGGCCCAACGCTGGCCGACTGCTTTCAACGTACGTCGACTGTATGTCAACGCTTCGCCACTGAAGCTTCACCTAAACAGTTTGTAATTTCTGACTTGATCGTAATATGGCGTGCATCAGTCATCTATCCTTTGAGCAATTGGATACGAATTTCCCTGTGGTCGGTGGGTCTCGCGGACATCGGTGCGCCACCACTCTGAATTGCATGCGGCGTGTGGTATTATCTCACTCGGAAATCTAGGAGTCTTCCTTTGCGCTGCTTCGATGACCAGCCGCGATGCTACTAAGCGCAGCCAGGACCCGTCTACGGACGAAACGATCAACACAGTCGCGAACTGCGTATCTCTAGCCACAAATTTAATCGGGACTGGCGCGATAGGTATGAAAGCATGGTGCGCACATACCGTACCGCTTCCCGCTCCCGGGCCGAGTTTTGAACACTTGACGTTGCAGGAACCAGAGAAAGTTTCGACAGCATGCAGGAATGTCGCGCAGCAATGTACCTCGAGTTCTTCTTCTGCTCGTTGAGACGGGTGGATTCTGGGCGATGGTCCAGGTACGTCAAAGACGGAAATTTTCTCAGCGCCACCCTTGAACGACGTCGGATAAATCTGCAGCTGGTATTCTCTGTGCTCCAGCTGATCAACAATGGAGAGAATGTCCCTCTCGATCTCGCGACGGCTGTCATGGCCAGAATTGCAACCTATCTCGCTGTACGCTTCCCCATTTTTCTCTCAGCGACCTACTCAGTCGATGTGTAGGCAATACTCCCAACGGCGACAGTTGTAATCGCACGCTCACAGCGCTCCGTCGACCATGTTTTCAAATTCAGCCATCCGGTTGTGAGCTACGTTTCATCCAGGCATGGGCAAGAACCACCGAACGGGGAGACGAACTATCCGTTGTCGAACATGCGTTTGTCGAACATGCGTTTCGGCGAGGTTGATGCGCCAGGATGGGCATTGAAACAGCCCCCGCTGGAGAGACCGGCCGCACCAGAGCCTTACATTTTACCACCAAATCTCAGTGGCCCAAATTGAGCCATCGTTTGTACATGTCGTTATCCCACATTTTTTGGGACCTCCTGGGAACATTAAATAAATACATAGTAATGAATGCACTTGGGCTAGGGTTCATTTCTGCATGGCTTTTCACGGTTTGAAAGGTTTGTGGGATGTGCTGCTGGCTCTTCGCCTGTCTTGACTGCCTCACGCCTCTGGTCGGCGCGCCGGACAGCCTGAGCTCGCGCGGCGCGTCCTTCCTCCCCCGATCTAGTACGCCAAGGTAACAAGACTTGCGCACACGTCACTCAATTACGGCCCGGGATGCCCGCGCCGCGGAATGCGCCGGAGAGCTTGCCCAAGGACAATGGTGGGGATGGACGCGCGGGAGGCGAAGATTCCTGATGCAAGGGTGTATGCGACGTGGGAGTATAAGAGCGAGGATTCTCAGTCTTAATATCTGCACGGAACCGCATTGAGTCTTGCTGTACATTCTTCACATTCCCCAGACTCCCTGCGCGCGCTGAGGAATGCTCCATCGTCCGAAACCACAGAATCCAGCGCCCCGGGCGTGAAATTTGAAGCAATGAAGACTAGGATAGCTTCTGCGCGGTCACCGTCGAAAGCCGTGAGATCGGAGACCTAGAGTATCCTGTCGCAACACACATGCGGCCCACCCGCTGAAGGGTGGTACACACCGTATTTTTCGGCATGTCCGAGGGATATCCATTTACGAGAGACCAACGGGCGGCTATGGATCGTGGAGGCTCACCTACATATTCCGTAGCGGCGTTCCAGAGCTGTTGGAAAGGAACTCCATCCATGGCCATAAGGAGGAGTGCGCAGACCACGACCATCGACGTCGCCCCACAACAACAGCGGATTTTCCTTGGTACGCGTCAAAGGGACTCGATTGCTAGAGGAAGCGAGTTGAAAATCTCAAGCTAAGAAATGGATGCAGGGCTCGCGGCGGAGTGCCATCGAAGGCAAAGGTGATTTCTTGTTCCTTTTTCTCGGTGGAAAGAATAAACGTACCTACCTACCTTCAAAGTTCGCGTGCGAATGTAGCGGTTTTGGTCTGAGCTCGCGAAGTTGGTATTATTTCAATCTGAAACCGGCCCTCTGCTTGAAGGTATAGAGACGGATGCCAGGCGTCGTGTATAGATAGAGAAATGCGCCTAATCTTGGCTCAAGAAAAGTTGAAAGGACGTTTGTTGACGTTCATCAACAAACGATTGTGAGAAAATTCGAATATTTGGCTCTATTTATTTGGCCCTCCTTCTTCGGAACCACAACGAAGTTCCCCCAAATTCGCGTTTTGCGCGTGTACGCCCTTTCCCCTTGCCTGTTTATGGTCCCGAACTCAATCATTTTGGCTCAGAAAGTATCCCTGGACTTTTCTTGACCTTTTCGCGTGAGCCACTTGTCCCACGACGCGGTCGTTCCTGTCTAAGTCCCTGTGACGATCCCAGTCCTAACGCGCAATGGCACCCGCTGCTAAATCCGGGGGCAAGTCCAAGTCTGGTGGTCCCTCCGGTCCCGTCGGCACACCGAACCAGCCCCGGTCGATCCAAACTAGAAGTCAGAAAGCCGGCCTCCAGGTGCGTACACTTTTCAATCACAAACACGGTCTCGTTACTCATCCTCGTCTTCGCCAGTTCCCTGTTGGTCGTATCCACCGTTACCTGAAGCAGCGCACACAGCACAACGTCCGGATCGGCGCCAAAGCAGCGGTGTACACATCCGCCATCTTGGAATATCTGACTGCGGAGGTGTTGGAGCTCGCGGGTGCGTGCGCTGCCGATGCATGCTAGTGGTTGAATGGGACTGACTTGTTTGTGCAGGCAACGCGTCGAAGGATCTGCGTGTCAAGCGCATAACGCCACGCCATCTGCAACTCGCCATCCGCGGTGACGAAGAACTCGACACTCTTGTGCGCGCTACGATCGCCGGCGGAGGTGTGCTGCCATTCATCCACAAGAGCCTCACCACGACTATCAAGGCTCCGAAGAAGGGCGAGGTCGCATAATTTATTCCCGTTGAGCATCGACGTACTTGCTTGTGTGGTAGTGTACTGCTGTAGCCCGTTTCTGAGCCTTTCTTCTACTGTATGTTCTTTTGTTTGTATCTTGGATTTTGCTAGCTACAGTGCGGAATATAATGTGAATGAAAAATGACTTCCTCACAGATTTGGCGCTGTCCCCCTCTCGTCCGTTCTTTTGTGTCTGCGATCTTCCCAATATTCCTGTAAGCTCGAACCCACATATTTCACGCTCCAGGCTGAGATCCTCCTCCCGACTTTAAACTTTTCACAAAATATTTCCTTTTCCGTCCAAGAGCGACTCGGATTGTTTGTGCGTGCTATTCTTTAAAGCCCCTGTCTTGGGTTGTTCCCTGTACTTTATCAACTATGGCGTCCTCGGGGCCCCCGACTGACACCTCGGCCGCCTCGCACTCTCCTCTGCCCTTCCTCGCACTCTCCTCCGTCGGCTCCGCGAATGAAACCCCGGTTGCCCCGGTTCTCTACTCCAGTGGCATGGTTCAAATATTCCATCCAGCCCTCACGAAAGTCCCATTCCTAATACTGCATGCTTTCCCGACTCCCCCACAAAGTCCGGTTGTTGGAGTCCTCCTGGGTGTCGTCCTCGACGCCTGCGCCGTCATCGCATACAACAAATCTGGTTACCTCCTGACGTCGGCCGCTCCGCACCAGCTCGTGGACGCCCGCAATCCCGACACGCTGCTGCCACCAGGCGAGTATACATTTTTCGTGGGAAAGCCTGAGCAGAGGTAGCCGCCATCGTCTTCCGTCTCTCACCTGTTCTCAAACTTGAAGTCTGTCCGACTACCTGATATGCGGGGAGTTCAAAAAGTGGACGCCACCGGTAGTGGTACCCTCCCGTTGGATGGGGCAGAAGATCAACCCACCACCAATCCACACCGCCGCTAGTAACGTCAGCGAGGCTGTCAAGAGAGAGGATAGAACTTGTATTTTGACTGGCGCCCTCTCGGGCCTCCAAGCCAGTTACTTAATCCCAAAAGGGGAGTTTCATTGGGTGTGTTCTGAGAGCAATGTCGATGTTTGAGAAATTTATCTGTGAATCTAGGCCCGACTCCATGACAAGTTGCTTAATGGATACGGGGGGGAGGGCAGCAGCGAGATCAATAATCTATGTAACCAAGTTGCCCTTCGCGCTGACCTTACGCAGGTGCTTGATCTCGGCCTGGTGCTCTTTGTACCATTCCGGGAACGCATCGTGGCTACTTTTGTTTTGGACCAGACACCCGACCTCGCATCCCTCTATCACCTCACGTTCCTCAAGATGCCCGACCGGATTCGACGCGGCTATCTCTTTGTCCGCTTTGCCTGGAATATTTTTACAAGCACGGTACACTTGAAGCTGGCGGCGGAGGAGATCGCGGAGGCAGTCAGTGGCCCGTCGGGTGGTAGAACAGCTAAGCGGAAAGGGGGGGAACCCGCTGTGAAACCCCGAAAGAAGTTGAAGAAGGACAACGACAAAGACGACAATGGCGGCAACGACGACGACGACGAATCGAGTGCAGATGTGGTTGACCGCGAGGAGGAAAAAGACCTGGGAAGCGCTTCTGACCCGGACTCTCAGGACAGCAAACACAGCCAGAATGCGAACAACCGTGTCCGGGACGACGAGGCACTACTCGCGATCTACGAGGCTCAGGACGCGAGCCTTAAAGGCGAGTACCCGCTTCCTCTCCTGATGCACTAACTGATGACCCTCCTTCCATCAGCTCGCTCGTATCTAACAGTCGACGACCTCCAGGCGGGTCGCTATCCCGGGTTTTCCGAGGCGCGGCGTCTCGAGTTCCAGTACCGGCGGGACCACCCAGAGGTCTCTGCGGTGCGAGGCGGACGCGGACGTGTGAGAGAGTACCGTGTGAGAGCAGAACGTTCTTTGCAGTCAGTCGTTCAAGTTGCGCGTTCTGATAGATATCCTTCTCGGTCGCGTTGCAAAGAGCAGGAAGCACAGTATGACGCGGCGTGGTACCGATGGGATCGCGTACGCTGTCTTCTTTCTTCTTTCTTACCCGCCCTCGTCTTTTTCGGTGCGCCGGGGGAGGGACCGTGCGCGAGAGAGGACGGATGTGCGGAGCCGCGTCGGTGGTTATTCGGAGGTACAAGATGCGAGGGACGAGAGTTAACATTTTTTTTTTTTCCAAGCGATTTGGTAAATATTTTCACAACAACTGCAACACCAACTTTCGCCCCTTGGACCAGAAATAGAATCGATCAACCTGAACATCCAGGGAAGCGCTCTCCATTTATTTACTGCAATACGAAATACGAATCTACCTCCCGGAGCGTGTGTGAAGACCAAGTAATCCGGATCTTTGCCTTTTGCCCAAATTAAAAGTTCAAATTTGAACACTAACATTAAAAGTTCAACAACAATAAGCCACAGACGATCGAACTGCAACTACACGCATTTTGCCCGAATCCGTCGGGGATGCTACAGTATGTTTCACGTTGAGACCTGAGGTGTCCGCCCGCCCTGGGTATTCAATTTCAGCATGCCCCCGCACACCTTTTTTTTTTTGATCGGACAACCGTTCAAAGGAGGTAGAGTTGAACGTTTGAACGCCGCGCCATGACATCACGGCCTCAGGTTTGTGCAGATAAAACACAAGTAATGAGTAAGTCTGATCGCCCAGCATCAACGAGAGAAAAATAGGTAGTGCAAGAGCATTTCAAAAAATAATAGACCAGCGCTAGCTCTAGACTGCCAATGTGCGCTAACGGACACCGTAAGATAGATATATGGTACGTAACTCCGTAGTCCGCAAAACATGCATATGGACCAAAGTTTTTGCGCAACGAAGAATAGGCTCTCTGCCAACGAGAATGGGGTGTTAGTTAGCTGGAGGCTTGCATCGGATAGTAATGCTGGATAGTAGTGCTGGACGCATTTCCTCGGCGGTATTTCGGGTTCTAACTTATTGAGTCCAAGGCCACTGCTAACGGGCGGGGTTGAGTCCGGAAACGGAGAGCAACGCTATCCCAAACGGTTCGCCAAAAAAAAAAAAAGGGAAAAGAAAAGAAAGAAAAAAATAAACAGTAAGACACCGGGGTCCGGGGCCGGGTTAACCAACAATCGTCGATCTTGACCCTTCAAGTTTGAAAGGTGCGGTGCGATTTATAGCATACGCGTACGCAGTGGTCATGAGGTCTATCTATCGTCCAGTATGGGCAGAAGCGGGCGGAGGCGTCGAGAGTACTTAGTTGCGGGCGGCGCAGTTTGAAAGTAACTTTTGGCGGAGCTCCCAAAATAAAAGACGGATTGAACCTGCGCCACCGGTGTTGTGAATTTTAGCACCTCCGACCCTCCACCCATTTCTCCGTAACTACGACTGTGTTGCCGATTCTGATTCCTCGAGTTGGACTTGAGATTTTTCACATTACCGGTTGTACGACAGCGATTTTTCTCGACCCCGACGCCAAATTTTGTCATAATTATGAGAGTTAGAGTTGCGATTTTCTCCGTCGCATTTCAGCGTTGCGATTTCTGCTGTAATCAGATATGCGGGCCACGGGCCGGAACTAGAGCGCTAGCGATCGAGCGGTTGGACCAAAAATAGAATAGATCGAAAAGAACAAGAATAGCGAGTTCATTAAACTTCATTCTGCTGAACGGACCATGGCCACGAACGATAAACGAATAATGGAGGATCGATAACGAATAATGAGGAATTTGGAATTTGCGAGGTCAGATCAATGGCGAGTCCCCGAACAATGCGAAATCCACGGACAATGCGAACGTTGGGGGTCGTTTGCCAGGAAGACCATGCGAGGGACCAGAAATAGAATAGACCCAGAAAACGTCTAATTATCCCTAGAATAGCAAGTTCAACTTGTTAAATAGCCTTTGGCACCGTATTTTGGTTAACGTTGGATAATGAAAGATTTGCACAAGCAAGGTCAATGGTGAGTCTGCGAACAATGCGAAATCCATAGACAATGGGAGGAGATTGCATGCCATGGCCAGGGAGACTATCATGAAGGATAAGACTCAGGATAATATATTAGCTTGACGTGTTGTATGTATGAACCTGCAGATTGTTATATCTTCAGAGCTTTTACCATACCCTAGGTCATTGCCCTGGCCGTTCAGAATGCAGCTTGGTGTCTAAAGCTTCAGAACTATGTAGAGCAGGGTAGAATGTCGCTGCCCATCCGTCAAAGGTGACTGGTGAAATGGTGAAACCGTGGAGACGGAGGTCCCAAACGCGGATAGAGCTGTGGAGGCGGCAGCCATCAGGATGCGCATCTGGCGGGGACATACGACAGTGATTTTGTGCGTTGAAACCTGAGAGGGATTTGGAAATATGACCCACATGAGCAGCGCATTCCGTTTGTGGATATTCAGCGGACAGTGGGTGGGATTTACGGGAGAGATGAAGAGCCGTAGCGGCCGTCGTGAGTATCCGGGGTCTTGTTTGAGACACGATCGGCAAACAAAAGTGAGGCAATCCTGGAATGGTACGAGCTGATTGTATAAATGTTTGAACTTGAAGTTGGGGATAATCGACGACCCCCTCCGCGATGCGCACCATTCTCAAGCCGCTGGCCATCCACGCCGCCTACTCCCCCATCGAGACCATCGTCTTTCTCAGCGTCGTCGGCACCCTTGCATACCTTCACATCCTCAACACAATAAAGCACTCGGCTTTCTTCGCCCCCCCGCCCCAAGTCCGTCCCGCTCATGCCCTCTACACCCACGACTGGCTGCCTGTGCGCGAGTCTGTCTGGCGCAACAACGAGCACGTCCCCCGCCTCGATCTCCAGCAAATCGTCTTTAGCGGCCCGCGCCTAGACGTGGCGTCGCTCGAGAACGTTACCGGTGCCATTGCTGCGTCCCATCCGGGCTTTACCCACCTCCACAAGGGCCCGCTGGCGTGGACGCAGACAATCACCGTCGCAGACGGTTTTGTGCCACGCTCGCTGCCCGTCGACAGCTGGGGCGTTGCGTATGAAGTCGATGCCCAGGCAGAGGCCATCGCAGAGATGCACTCGGGCAAGTGGGTCGCCTATGCCCTGCGCGCCCTCGTTCTCCGCTTCTACGACCTCGCAAAGGTCGGTTCCATCCTTTTACTGACTTTTTATGCTGACTTGACGACAGAACACGCCGACGGCGGACATCGCGCTCATCTTCACGGGGTACTCGCTCATGCACATAACCTTCTTCCTGCTGGTGTCCCGGTCCCGCGCCCTGGGCTCGTCCTTTTTCCTCCCGCTGGCCATCGTCTCGTCGTCCGTGCTCGCGCTTCTGGTCGCCCTCCCCATCGCGCTGCTGCTCCGCATCCCGATGCACCCCGTCGCCCTCACCGAGGCCCTGCCCTTCCTCGTCTGCACCGTCGGCTTTGACAAGCCCCTGAGACTCGCCCGCGCCGTGTTCACCCACCCCCGCGCCATCCGCCCCGCTTCCACGCCTTCAGGTGAAGTCGTGCTCGACGCACTCAGCGCGACCTACTACCCCATCGTGCGCGACTACATCCTCGAGATCGCTGTCCTCACCCTCGGCGCCGGCTCGCGCGTTGCCGGCCTCGCCGAGGTCTGCGCCCTGGCTGCCTTGTTGCTCGCGCTGGACTGCCTCATGATGTGCACCTTCCTGGCCGCCATCCTCTGCGTCATGGTCGAGGTCCGCCGCATCAAAGCCTCCGCCCCGCCCCCCTCCGCCTCCACCCCCAAACTCTCGTTCTCGGCCCGCCTCTTTGGCCCCAAGGGGACGCTTCTCCCTGCACGCACAAGCATCTCCACGAGCATCAACGGCAAGCAGCCCGACAACCCCGTCGCGCGCCTCAAACTCCTGCTGCTCGGGTCCTTCCTCTTCTTGCAGATCCTCAACATCTCCGCGCCCCTCACCTCCCCCCTCCGCACGCCGTCCCCCCCCGCGACGACGACGCCCCTCGACTGGTCCGTCCTCACCCTCCTCACGCCCTCGCCCCCGTCGGCCCCCTCATCTTCCTCCCCCGCCACCGTCCACGAGCCGCGCCTCCTCGTCCGTCTCCGGCCCCCGATCACCCTGCGGCCCACGCGCCCCGCCAGCCGCCGCCGCCTCCTCGCCTCCCGCATCGAGGCCGGCCTCAGCACCTGGACGCGCCTCGTCGGCGACCCCGTGCTCAGCAAGGGCATCGTCGTCGTGCTCGCCATCAGCGTCCTCCTCAACGCGTACCTCATCCGCGGTGTGCGCGGGCGGGGCGGCGTGCGCTTCGAGGGTGCGCTTGAAGGCAAGGATGACGCGTCGACGCTGACCACAATCGACAAGAAGGAGGAGGAGGTTACGAAGAAGCCGGAGGAACCGGAGCAGGACGGGTGGGCACGCGATATCGCGTCCACCGCCGCGTCGTCGACGGGCGTGGCGCCGATATCTATTGTGCACGCGCAGACGCCCGCGCCAAGCGCGGGTGCGGTGCCGACGTTCTCGCTCGACGACGTGGACCGCCGGCTGCGCGCACGGGGTCGTGGTGCCAATGGGCGCAGCAAGACGCCTGCGAGGAAGGTGGGTGTCTTTTTCCTTCTTAATATTTCAGTCACTTACTATGACGCAGGTCGCGCGCCTCGCGTCCGACTCGGACGCCTCCGACGACCCGCACGAGCACGAGGAGGACGACGACGTGCGGGAGGAGCGCGAGCCGCGCCCGCTCGCAGAGCTCATCGACCTGCAGGCGAGTCTGCCGAAACCCAACGGGCTGCGGGAGCTGAGCGACGAGGAGGTCGTACTCCTCGCGCAGGCGGGCAAGATCGCGGGGTACGCGCTCGAGAAGGTCCTCGCACCCGCGCAGGAGCCGGCCGGACTCGAGCGCGCCGTGCGCGTGCGGCGCGCGCTGGTCTCCCGCGCCTCGCTCACGCAGACGCTCGAGTCGTCCGACGTCCCCTTTGAGCGGTACGACTACGCCAAGGTGCTCGGCGCGTGCTGCGAGAACGTCGTGGGGTACGTGCCCATCCCGCTCGGCATCGCGGGCCCGCTCACCATCGACGGCGTGTCGTTCCACATCCCCATGGCCACCGCCGAGGGCACACTCGTCGCGTCCACCTCGCGCGGCGCCAAGGCGCTCAATGCGGGTGGGGGGGTCACGACGGTGCTCACGCAGGACGCGATGACGCGCGGGCCTGCGATCGACTTTCCCTCTATCGTCGAGGCTGCGCGCGCCAAGGCGTGGATCGCCAGCCCGCTCGGGCACGGTGCGCTCAAGGCTGCGTTTGAGAGCACGTCGCGCTTTGCAAGACTCACGAGCCTCAAGACTGCCATGGCCGGCCGGACGCTATTTGTGCGCTTTGCGACCGCGACCGGGGACGCGATGGGCATGAACATGATCTCGAAAGGCACGGAGAAGGCGCTCGAGGTGATGCAGGCCGAGTTCCCCGAGATGGTCGTCCTCGCGCTCAGCGGGAACTACTGCACGGACAAGAAGCCCGCGGCGATGAACTGGATTGAGGGAAGGGGGAAGAGCGTCGTCGCCGAGGCTGTGATTCCTGGCAAGGTTGTCAAGAGCGTGCTCAAGACCACGGTGGAGGCGCTTTGCAATTTGAACACCAAGAAGAATCTGGTGGGCAGCGCGATGGCGGGGAGTATCGGCGGGTTCAACGCGCATGCGGCCAACATATTGACCGCCATCTTTTTGGCGACGGGTCAGGACCCCGCACAGAATGTCGTCAGCTCGAATTGCATGACCCTCATGGAGCCGTCAGTCGCCTTTGTTTTTTCTTTGTACAAAGTACTAATATGACCCCCAGGACAAACGACGGGCAAGACCTGCTCATGACCGTCTCCATGCCCTCCATCGAGGTCGGCACCGTCGGCGGCGGGACCGTTTTAGGCCCCCAAGGTGCGGTGCTCGAGATGCTCGGGCTGCGCGGCGCGCACCCCACGCGCCCCGGACAGAACGCACAGGGCCTCGCGCGCGTCATCGCCGCGGCCGTCATGGCGGGTGAGCTCTCGCTCATGAGCGCGCTCGCCGCCGGCCACCTCATCCGCGCGCACATGGTGCACAACCGCTCCGCGCCGCCAACGCCCGCCGTCTCGCGCCCCGCGACGCCCGGCCTCGAGCGCCCCGTGGCCGGGCAGCTGCCTGAGGTGCCTTTGGAGAAGCTGACACCGCCAGCCGCGCTGACGCCGTCGGCGAGCACCGCGAGTTTGCCGCCGTATTCGCAGACGTAGGCGCGCTGCCGTATTGCAGACTACACACACACTTGACTGTTTATTGATTAAATGCGGCGCGCTCCGCGCATAATAATGCTTGCCTTGCGCGCGCAATTGCAATTCGCCTCGCTCAGACTCATAGAGAGCGGGTGAGAAAACCTGTACATATAACACCTACTTACAACCTTAACCTTACTCAATGCACCTAATCGTGCTATGTAGCCCGCATTTTGGTCGTGTTCATAACATTCGTCTTTCTTTCCGACCAATAAAAAAATAGATGAACAAACCACCGCATTTTCAGGGTCGCTTGCCTCGTTTAAAAAAAAAATTGTGGGTCGAATGAATGGGATAGGGATCTTGCGCCTTGACCGTGGTTTAATCCTCTTCGACCCTGGATAGTCGGAAATCGTGGTGCTCTCGTTTGGTTCTCGTGCTCCCTCCATTGCAAGGATAATCACCATGAGGCGCGGGTTTACTCTAGGTGGGCCAATGAACGCGTCTGTTCACGCACGAAGTGGTGCCAGGAGTCCAGCCGTTGTGGGCGCCTCGCTGATATCCCTTCGCTCGGACTCTTTGCGCACACTTCGAGATGTGTACACACTAGCAGTTCATTGTTCTGATGGTCTTTGATGATTGAGACGGTTCAAGCAGTACGATTTCCATCACCCGTTAGGGATCCAGATGTTTAACGAGTTCAATTCTCGTGTCAATGCAAGAGGATGATGAGGTATTCAATGATGCCCGTAATGCACAGACCATCCAGAATCCGCCGCACCCGCAAGTGATCCCACCTTGGAATGTCCACTTGCGCCCCGGCGACCATGAGCTAGGCGTCGGGGTCCCGGACTGGTAGCAGCGCGGCCCCACTGGTGCACAAGACCTTTGACCGCAGTGTGGTGCAAGAGGTCCGCGGTGAAGCGCAGCGTTGCGTCGTGTGTGGTCGATCCAGTATTCATAATGGTGAATCCCCCTCTTATTTAGTCGTCGGTAATAATCCCTCGAATAGCGTCGCGTCAGCAGCCAAGAATCGAGGGTACTCCTCCTGAAAACGATGGGCATGAGAACGATGACGCAAAGCCGATAAAATTCGATACCTCGAGCACCGATGGGCACGCATCTGCCAGTGTGCGACACACATTTTTGAGTTCCCGTTTCAAGTCGTTAGGAGCTAGTTTTTGAATAAGCTGCGGATTGTTATTATGGTCTGGCGGCTCACCGGGGTCCAGTGAATCTGCGGTGCCCACCCAACAGCGAGCAACACCGTTAAGTATAGTTCCTTTCCAATACGGCATTCGCTCAGGACAGGCATTTATTAAGGCAGACAAAGCACGTAGGGATGAAATTTGTAACGCGATGGACGTGTTTTCGTATTCAGATGCACGAGTTGGGCGACGAGTTTGCAACGAGTACCTCGTTAAGTACCGAGTGAATCCGCCATGAAAATCGTTCAAAGGTACAGTGGTCTCCTTATACAGTTGCCATCCACCAACTAAATACCTACCGAACCATTATAGTACTGCTAGGTCGCCCTTACTGGCCATATGTAGTGACAAATTTGACAACATTATCATCATCACAGTGGTCTCTCCAACCGCCGTCAATAACGCAATAATACGAATCGCACCTCACCAGGGCGGCCTCTGAAATTTTTCTGTCCCTGTCATTCATTATGTTCACGGAGACCTGACCGGTCCGCCGGCCGGCACTTTAAACACTTGTGACCCCAGTCCTGCGACGACTTTCTGAGTGCTTTTGAAGGTCGAAACGCATGACGATCTAGTTTTGCATTTATATATCTTAACCATTGCGCTCACCTGTTAAGCCAGTGCACCAACCAAATGACTCCAGTCTTCCACGTTTCCCACGGTTCAAAACAGGTTTATAAAAATTTTGCAAAATGTAATTAACGATTGTTTCTTACACAAAGACGGAGCTCCAGTCGTTTGCTCTCACGAAATCTGCCCATGTTCGCGGAGCCCTGCTGAGATGCTGGCGAATGGATTTCGCATCCTTGTCAGCGAAATCTAGAACAAAAGATTAGCATTTTAAAGACTACACATTGAAGACCCATACAGCCAAATTCCTCGAAGTACTTCATCATTTCAAGAAATTCCAACGCAATACGTGGTGGAGCTTTGGTTGCGGCCATAAATTCTTCGTCGCTGATCTGCTTGTATACCACTTTCTTCCCCGTAACTTCCACATGACCGTCAAGCAGGTCAGAGGCAAAGACAAGACAGAAACGCACTTTGGCTAAGCTGAGCGGCTATTTCCTTGACAGTAATTCCCTCGGCGGCTGCAAGAACTTCTTTTCCTGGGCCAAATGCAGGAGATTCAATCCCCTCTCGCACAAATAATCCGTAGTCATGCAAGGCATCGATCACATGCAGAACAGTGTCTGGGCCCACAGATAAAGCAAGTGCATAGGAGCCATCCGGTTCCTTGGTCGGAATAAATCCATTAAAGAGCATATGGTTCGTCATATACCACCCTGCATGCACAATGAGGAGGGGATGCCGGAAAGGCGCGCGTAGGCGGTGATTTCGCCTTTTCCGTCAAAATGGTCGACATGCATGTATTTTCCCTTGGAGACTTCGGCACAAGGCTCCAGTGCGGACCAGACGAGTAGCTTGACATCTGCGGCCTTCGCAGCGTCGACCATCATCTTTCCTTCCGCCGCTTCCTAATTTTTTCAAAAACCATCCTACATCTGGAATACAGGGCTCACCCTGTTTTTGTCGAGATGTTCCCAAAAATTGGTGACCATCTGTGTTGCGAGTTTACACTGTAACAGCTTGACAGATGGAAAATCTCACAAACACGATATCGGCCTCTGCAAAAGCCGCTCGAACTGCATTCGCATTCTCGACGGTGAGGGACAGATTCATCATCTCCACTCCCTGGCTAGAGAGCTTCTGCGCTGCAGGTTTCGTTACATCGCGTGTGATACCGCGGATCCGGTAAGGTCTGTCAGAGTCTGCGAGCGCCTGTATAACGCTTCCACCCTGGTTCCCGGTGGATCCTACGACAACAACGAGAGGTGCAGCTAAGCTGGAAGAGATGGGCATGGTATGACAGACAACCGACGGGTGCTATACCGGGCTTAAATACATGAACCTGAACTTCGTGGTGACGACAGAGCATGCGAAATTTGCAGGGCATGACCAAGCGTCCAATGACAAAGCCTTCTTCGGACATGGTAGCCACCAATCAACGGCTCCCGCAGAGACATATGTTGCGCCGACGCAGCGCCGTTAAAAAGGCTTCACCCAAATTTGGTTGGATAGTACAGGCCCCGTGAAGCTCCTGCCAAGGGTTGTCCGAAAAATTCCCCAGATTTGGCCTGAAAAAGCTTACGCTGGAGCGGATTCGAGGCCTAAAAAAGCTTAAATCGGACAGGGATTGTCACGCAGTGCACCCGAAATTTCACCAAAAGTTGAATTTTTTGGTCGAAAAAATTCAAAATTTCTCCTCCGCATATTGCCACTGCCACAAGCACCCTCTGTAATTTCCGCATCCTGTAGTCCCGAGGATTTCCTGTCTGGCGAACTAAAAGTCAGCAACTGGGGTAGAAACATTTCGGCTCAAAAAGCTTACATTCGGACAAGGCTCGCCGATTTTTGGCCCTAAAAAAGCTTACAAATCGGACAAGGAAATCGCAAATTTTGGCTCTAAAAAAGCTTAACTTTTCGGACAACCCTTGGCAGGAGCTTCACGGGGCCTGATAGTACTAAGCACTCCGTCAGACCACGTGAATCGTCTGCCGCGTATTTTCAGGTGAACATACTGGTCCGCAACTTGACCTCTGTACGGACAAGGACCTGTTTTCTGGTTGGAAATTCAAGAATCTTCAGACAAGTTTCAAAAAAATTGGATTGCCGGACGGGACCTTCACGAGCCTACCTTGGACTCCTTACGCAGTCAGTCTAGGCGTTTGCAGATTTTACGAGATCGTGAGGCAACCAATCAACCAAGGGCACCACGGACAGAGTGAGAGTTGGACTTGAACGCCGGGTTCTCCCAATGCGGATAACCTAATGAGCCTTCTCCTAATGCGGATAACCAAAAGTGTTCACTGGGGAAAGCAAGTGGAAAGCGACTGGAAAGCGGCTAGAAAGACACGAACAAAAACTCGCGTTTCAATGTCCTGCAATGTTTGCTTTTTCAATATTATTACATGGGTAATATATTATATAATTCTGCCAGGAAAGGATGCAATCTGTTGTAGTCCGTTGCACACATTTTCAGCGTTTCCCAAGATCCCAATACCCTGATGCGCGGTCGATTAAATGGTTTACACTCTCCTCGTATCTCTGAGCACTCAACTCCGGCGCCTGATCCGGGAAACGCGAGCCGGATTGCAAAGAAATTTCTTGCTGCTCAAATGATCAGGGGTATTCAAAACGGACGTGGATAGGTTGGACGTGTGGACTCACCTCAAGCCATAAGCCCGTAACGCGCAGACCTTCCAAAATCCGTCGCACCTCTTGCAAGTGATCCCACCGGGGGATGTCCGCATATAACTGCGCCACTTGCGCCGCGGCAGCCATGAGCGTCCGCAGGGCGCGGGCGTCGGGGTCCCCGACTGGTAGTCGCGCGGCCCACTGGTGCACAAGGCCTTTGGCCTCAATGGTCGCGCGGAGCACAGCTGTGTGGTGCAAGAGGTCCGCGGAGAAGCGCAGCGTTGCGTCGTGCAACCGGACCAACGCCTCTTCGAACGCGTCGACTTCGGCGAGGTAGTGTCCGACGTTCCGCGAGAGGCGCTGGGCGAACGCGCGGGAGTTGCGGGCGAGAGCTGTATAGTGTGCCCGCGTCGGCGTACTGAAGACACGTGCGACGTCCTCCTGTAAGTTACGGAACTAAAGTGTGGTCAGGCTGCATTTATTTTTTGGTACGGTTCGCCCACCTGTTTTATTTGAAACAGCAGGTCGTGCGAGCCGGTGACACGCAAGGTAGCCAGCCTATCTTCGTGGTCGCCGAATCGAAAGGCAATGTCGGACATCACGTCTCGCAAATGTCCGCTTTGGGGCATGAGCAAAGCTGTTCCATGCGGGAGGTTCCGTGCCCGGAGAAAGACATTCTGCTGAATATGGGAGTGGTTCTGCAGAGAAGAGTTGTTTGCGAGAGGAAGAATATAGGCAGCTAGCAAGTTAATTCGCGACGCGCAGTCTTCCAAACGGTCCACGATATTTGCTGCCTGCGAGGGAAAGCCAGAATCGGACCCGTTGCGATAGATGACGACGTATATAATGAATGTGAGGAGAGCAAGGGAACAGATCTGCAAGATACAAGCATAGGTAAGAAGTGCACACCAGGTGCGCTTCTTCTGTGGAGGGGCAACACCACGCAGGGTTGGGAGTTGGGGTTTGACGTCTGGTTGCATGTGGGTTATTGAGAGCTGGAAAGTGGTGAAGTAGACTTATAAATGTAATCGAGACAAAGAAGGACTCGGACAATGATAATCGGCATACAAAGAAAAAAAGAGACAATCCCACAACGGTCAAGGGCTTGAATTTTTCACGACTATTTCACAAAGGAAATCTGGGGAAAGGCACGATGACTCGGATGAGGTCCGTGAATACTCCATAGATACACTGGGGTCATTGGCAGTAGCGTATTTGCGGTTGTATGGCAGGAGCCTCGGCCCGTTTCGGCTCAGCATCCATTCTGCTTCGTTCACGGATGGCCTGCACAGAATGCCACCCTACGATAGGAAGATGACGTGATATGCGGCGCATCAATGACCAGGACGCAGACAGATGCACCCATGCGCGAACGCAGCGCGATAACAAAATTACCAGGGGAAGCTAATGGTTGTGGCCGATATTCATGTTGTCGCTGGGGGAAATCCCTCTCTTATCTAGTCGTCGGTAATAATTCCTCGAATATCGTCGCGTCAGCAGCCAAGAATCGAGGGTACTCCTCCTGAAAACGATGGGCATGAGAACGATGACGCAAAGCCGATAAATTCGATGTACCTCGAGCACCGATGGGCACGCATCTGCCAATGTGCGACACACATTTTTGAGTTCCCGTTTCAAGTCATCAGGAGCTAGTTTTTGAATAAGATGCGAGCTGTTATTATGGTCTGCTGGAGGCTCACCGGGGTCCAGTGAATCTACGGTGCCCACCCAACAGCGGGCAACGCCGTTAAGTATAGTTCCCTTCCAATACGGCATTCGCTCGGGACAGGCGTTTATCAAGGCAGACAAAGCACGTAGGGATGAAATTTGTAACGCGATGGACGTGTTTTCGTATTCACGGGGAGCGAGAGGATGCACGAGTTGGGCGACGAGTACCTGAATATATGTAAATTACGAATCAATTTAGCGGAAATGGCTATACCTTCATATATCGAGCACATCCCACCCCGAGAATCTCAAGAACAGGAGGAAGCGCGTCAATGGACGCCAACAGGGCCGGCAGCCTATCACTGGCATACGGCCAGATACTCCCAATAATACCATCGCCAAGAAGACCGCAAAGCTGGTCGAAACGCTCCACGGACCCCACAGAAGTCGTGAGTTGGATTAATGTCAGCGACACAGAGATGGCGGCAGGCAAAAGCCGGGAGTCTCGGGACTCTGAAGTTGCGTGAGGGACCGACTTAGTGACTGCAACAGCACCGTCAGCGGATGGATGCGTGATGAAATTGTCAATAGCGCGTACAGCGAGCAGGAGAGAATCAACGCCAGTGCGCTTCAGAACGGAGCTCGGGACGCGTTTTAGCATAGCAGACGTGATTCCCGCACCCATTAGCTTGTATCGAGCCTCGTAATCGTCCAGCAGGGTCATAAGCGGAGGAATAACCAGATGCCAAAGGTCTTCGTATGCATCGCTCTATTCGGATTCAGCTTGTAGCACCGACATGGAGGAGGAAATTACTGGAATATTCTGAACACACCACAGCACGATATTCGACGCGCCAGGATAGTCCTTCCACGTCTGGCTGTCGTAAAGTCCTGCGAGGCCATTGGACCACCAGCAGGCCGTGCCAGTTTGCGTCCAGTCTCGAGGTTTATCGACGGATGTGGGTTGGATCGAAACAGCGGTTTCACGTTGTGCTGAAGTATCTGCACGACAAGAGGCAACGGGGCTCCGAAAATTCCTGTAAAATATCTGACGCGGTGTTCAAACGGCATAAACTTTGAATGAATAAAGAACATACCGCGAGAAAGGACCCGGGATTCCGAGGTGACCCATGTAGCATCGGCGTCAAACACAGAGGTCGCAGACACGACATCTGCCTGTTGCTTCAGTGATAAACTGGCACGTTCTTGCTGGATCCGCGTCTGCAGTTCTTGCAGCGTACGGACCGCTTGTTCTTTCCACTGGTCGAGGTGCGCAATCACGTCTTTTCAGGGATATCTGCATACCGATTGAAATCAGGGGCACCCGGAGCGACCCAAGCGTAGAATCTAAAGTCATTTTGGTTGGGGTCAGACCTAATCAAGGATCCCGTTAGGGTTAGGGTTTGTGAGTGGTTTGCATTTCAAGGGAAAGAGCTTAAACACCACAGTCGCCTTTGAGATGTGGGCGGTGTCCAAAGGAAAGACAAAGAATTAGATAATTGATACATTTTTTGAGGCTCTAATGCTCTCAGCTATAAGATCTAGCAATCGTATCCAGGTCGAGACAAGCAATATAGTACAAGGGAGGAAAGATATTACAACCCGCGCGAGTCGCGAGATTCGGAGCAAGCGGCAAGAGTCCGCCGTAAAGATAAAAATTCAAAATATAGATCTGCGATGGAAATCAGTGGAGTACGGTGGAAAAAAAAAGGGAACGCACCATGCATCTTCGTTCGCACATCGCACTCCAAGCAGCACAACTCATAATCTCGAGCGCAAAAAAACCGAAACGGGGTGCGGATTCAGGGTCCGGGAGGCCGTGGAGCTGAGAGGACGAGGGTAAGTGTCACGTCAAAGCTGCAGCAGAATGACACACCAAGGAATGGACAAAAAAAAATGAAGACGCCGTACCAAGTCGACAGACAAGGCAAGAAAGACCAAGCAAGGTGCGACATCGTTGCCGATTCAGAGCTGGAGGATACGTCAGTAAAGGTGATAATGAATCCAAAGACATACGCAGTTGCGGGGTAGATGACTCTTCTCCCACAACATACGAAGCCTGGAAGCGAGCGGCTGGGGTGACGTCAGAAAGGGTCGGAGGAATGGCGAAAGGACGCACCGGCACCATAATTCAAACACAACAACACGCCGCCGGCGGGAACCAGGGAGGACGGGGTCTGTAAGGGCCAGGTCGGCGGAAGCGATAACAAGGAAGACGGAGACACACATATAAGCGCCGGTTAGGCACGGAAGTCCTGGTGCTCGAACGACGTTGAAGGCCTGGAGAAGAAATAAGCGAGTGAAGGTCGACAAGGGAGGAGATATACCGAGCATGGGTATATGGAAAGGACGGCGGCGACCAAGGGCGGGGGTATATAGGTATAGTAAATGAAAAAAGGGGTATAAGCTCATGCGAGCGGTGAAAAAGAGAAGGGGTATATCAGCTAAAATATGAGATACGTAAAAGAAAGGGTATACAGAGAGAGCAAAGGGTATATGAGGAGAAAGGAGGCGATGGGTATATCAGACGCAATCAAAGAATATAAAAGAAGAGAAGAGCAACGAAGGTGAGACGGTCATACTGAAGCTTGCACCACGCTCTGAACTGCTTGGACCAGTTCCAGGGCTGACGGGGGAATCAGAAGACAGAAGAACTCAACAAAAAGAACGCACCCAGCCCCAGGAAAAGCAGGCGTAAATGAAGAGTGAGACGCCGACGACCACCTATAACGGGCGTTATCAGAACAAGATGGAAGGTAAGAAAAGGAAACGCACCATGTTTGCCACCGGATGTAAGTCTTCCACCTGCGTCGACAGAATTCCACAGGCCTGGGAGAATGTGCCTGCGGGATAGTGCTTGATATAGTTGAGGAGTAGTTCAAAAAGTGAATCGAGAACAATTTCCACGCCGCGGGATCCGTACCGCAGCATCGAGAACCACGCGATGCAAAGCGATATCGTCCCAGAAACGATGACGCGGATGGGGCATTGGCACAACCAAAGAACCATTAGGAAGCAAAACCCGACGGTACGCAGACTGAGGTGGAGAAATGCCGCCGAGAGACAAATGTGGACGGCCGCGCGGCAGATGTTCGCCATCTGGAGTATAAACGCGTTCCCGGAGAGGGTGTCGTAAATGACCTGGAATATTGGGTGAAGGCAAACCAGAGGGAGCGCCCCAGTCACGGCCCACTCCAAATACCCCGCGACGCAAAAAGCGAGCCTAGACAGGATCGGCGCGTTGAGGGGGAGGTCGATGTTAGACGCCGTTGCCGATAGAGTTGCGGGGTAAGGACCGTCCAAGGGATACTCACCAGTCTTGAACCACTGGACAAGGCCAGTGACGCAGACCCGGAAGTACTGCGTGTTGACGACGCAAGCGAGGAGCTTGAATTGGTAGGCGGAGAGCTTTCCACCGGACAGAAGGTCAACGACCATCGTGGCTATCGAAGTCTTCCAACTCGACTTGTAGAGCAGACGGAGGGTCGAAAAGACAAATCGAACAGCAGCTAGCAGTAGCTGAAATATCCATTGCAGCAGCCGAAGGAACCAGTTGCGGCGTCTGCGGGGTGCTTCACCTTCCGTGCCGGGTGGGGGAGGTGGAGGGGGGCCTTCGCTGCCGGAGGTCTTACCATTGGTGTCCGTGTCGGTCTCGTCGTTCTGGCCGGGGGAGTCTGCATCTTGGGATCCACCGCCACGGGTGCCGTCATCGGGCTCAGGGGGGTCATCGTCAGATATATTGCGTCCGTCGATGGAACCGTGGCTGGAAGGCGCCGAGATGTTGCAAAAAAAGCCTTTGATGCTTAAGACCGCTATGAGGAGACCGAACGCGGCGAAACTGTACGTTAACGAGACGAGAAGAGGAATTGACGCGTCGATAGGTTGCAGGACGGTCTTGGTCGCGTCTGGGACGCGGAACCCGCTGGATCTTAACGATACGGAGATGTCTGGCGCCTTGGGTCGGGTGCTTGCGACAAAGGACGCGACTTGCAACCCAGCGACGATGCAGCCGACGACAGGGTGAAAGATGGCTTTGGTAGAGACGGAAGACAGCACGAAGGAGGCGAATGAAGACATGTTCGGATGTCGAGATGGAAGTAGACGCTCAAGAAGTCTGGATCATGTGATGTCACACTCGGCGCTTAAATACTGTGATGGTGTGACGTGTCACACAATTCCTCAACTTTGAACTCGACTCCACAATTCGGTCATTCGAGCATCATCGATATGTCTGAGTCTAGTGTGGCGGGAAATAGGTCTGGGGTCTGGTTGACCCGGGTAATTTGCCCTCGCCTTACCGCAGGGGTCTATTTGACCTATTTTACCGTGCAAATTTACCCCAAATTTACCGGGGCTCCCAGAAGCCCCAAAACGGCTCTAGGTTAGCTCCAGGACCAAAATTGCCCTCTTTGTCGTTGTCTACTGTTGTTTTTGGTGCTAAAACAGTGTCGGAGTCCGGATCCCTACCATTTGGGTCAGAATTCACCCAAATCAGTTGATTCTCACGCCGAAACTAGTCAGTGAGGTCCAAGGCTCTGAATTCCACCGAAATTTTGAATCAAAGGATTGAAAAAATACTCAAATATACCATCCTGAGGCGGTAGAAGATGCCCAAGACCATAGTTTTATCGTTGTGAACTAGGGTCAATTAGGGTTAAATAGGCCCTATTTTACAGGCCGATTTTGGCCTCTGAGAATTCCGGGTTAATTAGCAGGTAATTTACCGTGTTAATTAACCAAAGTAAATTTCACAGACCTATTTCCCGCCACACTATCTGAGTCACTCACTTTCGCCTGCAGAAATGATATAGCAATTTTTCGTTAAGTTCCGTTTTTCACTCCTCCCGAATTTCTTTTGGACATTTTCCTTTGAACTCGCGTCCCCCGGACTCCTCGACGCGTTTACAGTGAATACGAACGTCTGGTATTCACACATGCTCGAAATCCACGGTTTATCACCCAAAACGACGCGTTTCAAACGCGGAATTTCGCCGTTCCAGTCGTTGGAATTTAGTTTTCAATATTTCGACTGCTTCACTAGTGGTTGACTTCCCGCAAGCATAGATACTTTCCGGGGATTATCTGAGGGGTGCCAGCGATGTCGGCATCCACGATTTAGTTCTAACATTTATTCGCTGTGGTTCCCGTAAGAATATTCATAGATAATTATATTGCTGAATCTCTCGTTGAGCTTGTGTACAAGGACGTGGAAGAGCGCGTTCAACTCAAGAACTTCACGGCTGTGTTCCTCGAGGTCATATATACATGCATACGCCGCGGCCATACTACATGTCGACTTCACAAATACATTGAGCGAAAACACTCCGAGGAACTGAGAACCACCGCCACCCACTCAAGAGTGCCATGTTCCCGATCCTGCCCGGCGTCCTTCCCGACAGGGTTTATCATTACAAGACTTCCACCTCGGTGCGTGATTGCAGCCACAACCAGCAGCAAGACGCGCGCCGTGGTGACGATGAGCGCGGTGTATAGTTTCATACCGGGTCGTCGCGTACTGGAGCGCCTGAACCGCGAATACACAAAACCAAGCAGGAAAGGCGTACGCAACCTCCACAGATGCAACATGTACCAGGTTTGAGTTCTGCAGCCAAACCGTCGAGATCAGTATACAGGATGGTGCCAGTGCATCGGAGGCAGCCATCTTCCAATTCAGCCGTAGAGTCGCATTGATGAAAGCCAAGAGCCACAGAGTCGCGCCGATGCCACAGAGGCGCACCTCAGTTACGGGTCTTCTCCCTTCATCCTTCCATTGACTCCACACGGGCGAGCACCACGACTCGGAGCGGTGAAAGTTGATGACCGTAGGGACCGTTAACCCGTGAGCCAGTGAGTTGTAGAACAGAGGGCTGAGGAAGAGTCAGTGACTGAGTAAGTCGTGACGCGATGCCGGAGCGTGACTTTGGACGCGGCATGCTGCGGCAAGTCCAAATCTGTCTATTCAGCACGATATGCGTCTACGATAATCTGTCCAGGGGGTCCGGACCCCTGGACAGATTATCGTAGTTTAAAGTTTGAAAGAGGGTCCGAACGAGAAATTCCCAGATCCAAGTCCGATGGGGTCCTGACAGGTGCCTCGGCATCGCTGCCGGAAATGCAAATATATTCTGAAAAAACTATCTATGCTTACGGGAAGTCAACCAGTGCTTCAAAAGCTTTGCTGCTTTATTTCGCTTCGACATCGTTCACGCATTTAAACTGAATATTGGCAAGCATTTATCACGTTCCAGACGTTGCAAAAATCAAAACCAAACAAAAACTTTGAGTTTGGAAAACTTGTTTTTTCCAAATCTCAGAATATCCCTATATTACATCTGTACATACTATTTACATGTAGTATGCCCCTAGATGCCCCTTCCCAAAGGACCAGGGCTAAATCTGCGCAGAGCATGTGTGGAACGGCAATTGATGATAGTATTGATGCGATCAATTGAAGCCGAAGCTGTGCCGAGATTTCCTACCCCTCAGTTGACCTCCAAAGATTCAGTAATGAGGTTTTAATGAGGTTGTAATGATATATAAATGAGGTAAACATAGATACACATAGAGGATGCACTCTGATGTAACATGAATTAAATTGAGAAAGAAAATGCGGGTCCCAAAACTTTTTTTCCCAAAAATCTCAGAATGCCTCCACATTACATCCATAGTAGAGTGGACAAAACTACAGACAAAATTTGAGCAGAACATGTGCAGAACGCATCCGCGGGAGTCCCCGGGCCGTTGATAATATTGATCCCATCAATAAAGCTGAAACGAAGCCGGGATTTTGTACTCTAGCTGGGTTGACCTCCATTGCTTCAGTAATAACCTTGGAGCTATAAAACCTCGACGTTGCCTCGAAGTGTGTTTAGCTTGAACAACTCGGAAGTTGCCGGAATTAGCCGAATTGCATTGGGTAATTTCAAGTTATTCTCTGAGTTTTTCGAACTGAAATGCACCTCGTAGCTTCCTCATGCATCATTAATGCATCATTGCTAGTCCAAATACCAGAATTGAATCTCTGGAGGTCAACTGACCGAGGGTAGGAAATCTCGGCACAGCTTCGGCTTCAATTGATCGCATCAATACTATCATCAATTGCCGTTCCACACATGCTCTGCGCAGATTTAGCCCTGGCCCTTTGGGAAGGGGCATACTACATGTAAATAGTATGTACAGATTTAATATAGGGATATTCTGAGATTTGGAAAAAACAAGTTTTCCAAACTCAAAGTTTTTGTTTGGTTTTGATTTTTGCAACGTCTGGAACGTGATAAGCATTCAGCGCATATCAGGCCAAACGACGTGTCTCAAGCGCGAAAACTCGCGACAATTAGTCAACGCCCCCCAAGTTCTGTTTTGTCCGCAGTGTATTTGTATTCCGAGTCGGAGCCAGCATTGCCCAACGCCTAGTAAATCTTCGAAAGCTGTCCGTGGATGCTTGCTATCGTTCTTTTTTTATTGGTGTTTACAACTCGGAGCGATGCCCGCGACCGCAATTGCAAACAGATTTTACTAGTACGACACGGTTCCATTCCATCTTTTGTCCACGCTGGCGCAGGTGCATAGTCGACCCTCTTGCCTCAGAATCTAGGCCTAGCGCAAAAAGACTCCGTATCTTGCTTGCCTCGCACCGCTCTTTTTGTCTTTTTCCAAATAAAAAAACAGAAGCCGACGTTTCCGAACGAACCGCGCTCTTCTAAATTATCCACCATATGATGCGCCGCCCCGTAAACAATAAAACGAGTGTTCCGCCAGTATGCATGTCCGACGTCCAAGCTCCACTGTAGCACTCTCCATTTTCTCCTTCTGCGCGAATTCGCGCAATTCGGACCGTCGTCGGTGGGCCCACCTCACATTCAAGTTCATCGACTCAATTCAATTTCAATTCAATCCAGTACTACGTAGTCTCGGTTTCGTTTATCCCAGCAATCTTTACAACAACAGAGCTCTATGTATACGTAGCCCGCCATTCAAGCGTAGCCCATCAGTCAAGTACAGTACGAGTAGCAAGTAACAACTAAGTAAGAAGTAAGAAGTAAGAAGCAATATCATGGATGTGCCCGCTGCTCATTGCCATCAACAGACAACAGCGCCGACAATGACCTCGTCGAATAGCCGAGGCGAGGAAAGACGGAAGACGGAAGACGGAAGACTAACACACTCCCGGCCTCACCGGACTCGCCCCGCGGCTTCCCATCCTCGACTGGATCCTGCTCCCCGCGCGACTGCCTATCCTCGACTCGTCGTAGTCGGAGCCCTCGGCGCGCAGCTCGGAGTGGCCCTGCGAGGTTTCAGTAACGTGAATGGATATCGGAGGAGGGGAAGAAGATGAAAGAAGGAGAAGAAGAGACGCACCATCTTCGTGAGCTTGTCGTCAAACGCGCGCTGCCGGTACCCGCTAACGATACGCTCGAGGAGCTCCGAGGTCGAGACGCCGGGCGTCCGCCGTGTGGGGATGAATTTGCCTGTACGCCATCAGCATATGGACGTATAAATGGAAATGAGAGAGGCGCACCCAGCCCCTTGACAAACGCATACACGTCCTCATGGCCGGACGAGACGTACGGGTCCTCGTCGTGCGCGACGTAGTCGATCTGGTAGCGGTCGACGAAGGCCTGGTCGATGACCCAGGGCGCGTCGGCGACGATCTCGTCGACCCAGCGGCAGTGGCGCGCGGCTTCCAGTCTATCGGGTGTCAGATTTCATTTCATTGAGTGAGGAGGGCACACGCACCGCTCGGCATGGGTCATGATGCCGCGGGCCTTGTTGGCGCGGACCTGCTCGTCCGAGTTGACGCCAACGAGGAGGTAGACGGAGGGGAAGGCGAGCTTGGCCTGGCGCAACTGTAGCGCGTGTCTGTCCGACTGTCAAATGGAGTTAATAGTTAAGAGTTTAGCGGCAGACGCACCCGAAATGGAAGAGGTCGTAGACGCCTGTGTGACGTCAGTCAGCCAGGAGCATGAAAAGTAATAGAAGGGGCCCACCATCAGCATAGACGCGCACAGGGCGGTCGGTCGGCGGGGGGCTAATCTTGTACTTGCGCCAGTCCTCGCCGTCGATGGCCTTTTGCACAAACGCCTGGATGTCGGCGGGGGTGAGCGCGGCGGGGTCGAACGCGGCCGTGGACACGGCAGCCGGCGCGGGCTCCTGCGTCGTCATGAGCGGCGCGGGAGAGAGGAAGACCGGATGGCCTGCTGCGTCCTTATCTTTTTCCTTTTTCGCAGATGCGCTACGGGGGATGGGAATATCGGTGGGGGTGGATACTGGCGGGGAGGAGGGCAGCTCAGCGTTGAATGTGGAGGTAGAGGACGCGTGGTGGTGGTGGGTGAGACGGGCGGCGGGAGAAGGCTCGGGGCCAGCAGTTGCGCTGGATTCGATGTCGCCGTCGTAAGTTGGGGAATCGACACCATCGGAGTCTGAGAGAAGACTGGAAGCGAGCTGGTGGCGTGCAGCAGAGCGTGTGGATTGTTTGGGATGAGAACGCGGGGCGAGTCTCGGGGGAATAGATGGCAGGACTCCGGTTTTGGAGTGAGCATCGTCAGACAAGGGATCGTTGTCTTCTTCAGATGCATCGTATGCGGGCGAGTCGATTATCTTTGGGTGCTTGCCAAACGTCCGTTTGGCCTTGTGCACGCTGGGCACATCGACGTCCATTGCAGAAGAGTTCATGCTCATCACAGTCACACAAGGTCACACACGCGATTTCCCATTTTGGGAAGCAGGCGTAGCGTTGTTTGCTTGTGTTTCTGGCGCTTAACTCAACTTGCCTCACTTACTGCCTTTTCAAGATCTCTACTACTTCGAAGCATGAGGTGGCTCCATCGCCATCGTCTTGCGCGGCTGACATCCACACTTGTAGCTCTCTAGTCCTACCCCCGTCGTCCGGGGGTCCTCGATAGGTGGGCTCGCATTCTGGCGTCGACAACAGCCTAAGCCCGCAAGAGCCGCACCCTCATCATTAGCGTCAAGTCTTCACATGTTCTTCACTTGCACCCGGTCTCCGCGCCCTCCGTCCTCCAACCCGATAAGCTCGCGTTCGCCAAGTGCAGCTCCTCTCCCGGACTCCGCCGCCTACTCGACCAGCGACAGGCCCGGCTCCAAGGTCGGGGGGCGAAGAAGAACGTCAAGAAGTATTCGTTTTTTCGGAATCTGTGATCTAGGTTGTTCCCAAAGCACACGCCGGCAGACTCCGGTGGTGAGAAGGCCGACAGCCGCAAGTCCACAAGCACTCCTCGATCCTCAAAGACAAACGGCGCACCGCCATCTTCACCCCCAAGCCTAGGCTCCGCGCTCGCGGCGTGCGTGACGGAGGTCAAGTGCGGTGCGCTGAAGGGGCTTGATCTTACGATCTGCTGAGGGTCTTCAAGGGCTTTCTCAAGGGTTTTATTCTGGGTTTACCTGCTTGACGTTATACCATCAATCTTTCTATTTTTTCTCTACCCATGGCCCCTGCCAACATCCTCCTCTAATATGCCCTTCGTTTTTTCTATATCTGGTCTAATCCTGTGTTCCTTCGGGCGACAGGATATTTCATTTCCTCCTCCGTGACACCTCCTTCCCTCTCGGTCTTATTTATCTAATATTAATACCCATCTTATTCGACCCTCGTCCGGCGACACCGCTAATAACGTCTCTTTCTCGTTCCGCCTCGCGACACCCACCCACCAACTCTTCCTTGATCCGCAGCGACACCTCCCTCCCCCCTCTTCCGGTTTCATTTCGTTCGCGACAACTCCCTCGTGAAGTACAACCACCTCCTCGCGGAGCACGACACCCTTCGGTAGCCCTTGGATACGACTACACAACCACACCACCTGAGCTGGCTTTCGGTATACGCACAACAACACTCGCATTTAGGTGAAGCTTTTCGAGGAGGGCGCGGGGACGCAGCGCCGGAGCTTGGGTGCAGGGGCCGGCGTTAGGTGCAGTTGGGTATGGGACGTAGGCCAAGGTACATTGGAAATCAACAAAATTGTTCGTATAGTAGAAAATCACCAAAATTGTGGCGGTACAAGTTTCTGTTCATTGATGCAGGTTACGGTTTAAGCTCTAACCCTTCTCCATTCAAGTTTCCTCTTGTTTTGTTCTTGGCCCTTTCGCGTTGTCTTCCCCGCGACATTTGCGCGTCATAAATAATGCAATTGAATAGCGCTACAAATAGTACGCGGAATCCCAAGCGTCCATAATAGTCCGTATTAACTATGAGAAATTTGTAAAGAACATCGGTTAATAATGAGGCTGCTGTTGGTAATCGTAACGTCCACCCGCAGGTTGCTGCTGGTCGTAATGTCCCCCAGGAGGTGCATCGCTATAATAATGCGCTGGCGGATGCGCCGACACGGACGTCATCGCATCATGATATGGATCAAAGCTCTGGTTACTCGAGTTCCATGCGTCTGCCTCAGGCTTGGCCCAAGGCCTCTCGTCCTGGTGTTCATTCAAAAAGACCTGCGAGTCGTTCACCGAGGCGACCTTCTGGTAAGGCACTACGGGCGCGGCGGCCTGGGCGGCCTTTGAGGCGGCTATCCCAGCCCGAATGCGCGCACGCCGCCGACGGGAGAGGCAGATACCGACTCCAAGCGCGAGCAGGGCGACGACAGCGACTCCGCCCGCGATCCCAGCAATGAGGGCGACGTGAGATGTGCTGCCGCTCTTGTTGCCACTCGATGAAGGGCTGTCGCCGTTCGACGATGAGCCTGCAGAGCCGTTGGCGTCGGATTGTAGAACATTGTCGGGGAGCACGGTGTCGTCTGCGGTTCGTTGAGCTTCAATCGCCCCGCTGCCGATTACGACGTATGTGCCGTTGCTGGGGATGCCGTTTACGACGACGAATAGGAGAGCAGGCCCTGGTTGAAAGAGATTTGGGTTCGGGTGCATCTGTGCGCTGTCGTCGAAGAGTGGAAAAAGTCAATAGCGCGGAGAGTGAGTTTCAGACGACGCACACATGGAGCACAATAGAGCCGTCCTTGTTGACTGTAAAACTGTTACGCAGCTGAAAAAAAAATCTGAGCCTCAGATTCTTGTACAGCGACCATTTCGTACGAACCTGCATGTATCGCTGGCCCATGTTCATTGCGTGCGTGGTCCACCCACCGCGGACGACCGAAACGATGGTACTGTTCGCAGCGGCATTGCCAGACCCGGAGTACGAGCTCGCGGGGATAGTAATGTCGAATGGATCCCCGCCATAGGTGAGTTTCGAGGGAACTCCTGATGGAACTGGACGTGTGCTGGCAGAGAAATACGAGGGATAGAACTTCTCGGCGGTATATTGGGTGGGAAATGGGACACTGTCGCTGATGTTAACGTCGAGATTGGGGTTAGAACCGGCGATGAGTACGGAAGCATCAGGCAGCAAGATGGCCGAGGAATGGTACAGACGGGCGATCTTCGAACTCGTGAAGCCAGCACTGGACCAACGGCTGCCTGCAGGGGCTCCGGGGTCGTATAATGCGGGCGTGCCAACAGGGCCAGACGCAAATGACTGTCCGAACGGCATCTGATCTTCAGGCGTTATGGTATTATTGCGGCCAAAACCTGCCGTTCCGTTTAGACCACCATTAACGACGAGGAGCTTTCCGTCTGGGAGTATGATAAACTGCCCCATGGTACGACCCTGCGGGAGATCATCGTCCTGGATATACCGGGGCGGAGAGCCGTCGGCAGGCTCAGGAGTGATGCGTTGACAGTCCTTTGACGCGGGGTAATCCCAGGTATTGATAAACGGAGACGCGAAATTGCCCCAAGCCGCGTCAGGCATGTCGGAACCGCCGCAGAAAATAATTGTCTGCGAGTAGTTGTTGGCCGGCGTCATAGGAAGCATAGCTGTCGCGCCACTGGCCGGGTACACCCGAACGACGTTATTAGGCATATCAGGGAGATCAGTCTCAGTATTGTCCTCGTAGTTCCAAATCGCTGGAGCACAAATGTGAGTCTGAAAAGTCAGGGGAATTGGAATGGCTGCGTACTGGTAGAAAGATTGGCTTGCATAAACATTTTGCCCGAACTATCCCGTTGAGAAAAGATAGAGCAGTTGCAAAGTTGACTAAACATACCTCATGAGCCAGGTAAGCGGGTAAGCATTCAATCCTGACGTCTTCACTAGAAAATTCAAAGGCTGAGGTGTCTGACCATTCGTAGGGTGGAACTCGTATGTCAGTTCCGCGCCGTCGTTAGGGTTGTTATTAGGAACGTTCCGTAAAATGTACCCTCCGTTCTGAAAACCCCCGATCAGTACGATCGTTCCATTTCCGAGAGCCTCAGCAGCGGAATACCACCGTCGTCTCTGCATAGCAAGAGTAGAAGAGTCGTCGAACCACTGACACTGTGGAGAGGAGAAGTCGTCGGAGGAGGTGCAAGGATTGAGGACACGTATGGCTCGGCCACCGTCGAAGTCTTTATATGTAGTGTCCCAGGTGGCGAAAAAATCGCCTGGGTTCACTTCAGAACCTTCGCCGTTTGGACCTGCGGCTCCGTTGCCACCAAACGTCACAAAGGACCTTTGGTCACAAAATTCAAATTAAGGCATATACCCTGGACGCGTTACGACCTACCCATTTGGAGTATGATATCCTACCTTGCGGATAAGTATTTATAAATGCTGAGAAAACAGTCGCCTAACACACCAGAACTGCAGAATGTGTTGGACGCGATGTCCATAGCAGTCGTTTCGTGTGTATCTATATCCCTGTTTCGCTCTGGTTGGGTTCAAATCAAGCGTAACAAAACTTGGTCTGTACCATACTGAGCCCCATGCAGGATGCCCCGCAATTTGTGCGTCGTTGGCCTTGACGAGTTCTATTAAAGTTTCGTTACGTTGAGATGGAAAATACCTCGGCCTTGTCTATAATATACACTTTGTGGTCATTGCCTACATAACAAGTCAAGGATGTCTGAGCGTCTTCTGTAGAAAAACTATACCTAGAAACATCTAGGAATTTTCCCTATGACGGACCATCGTGCAACAAGTGAAAATGCTTACCATCATTGCACTCACTAGAGTGTTCCCAACCTCCTCAAATGACCCAGCGGTGGCAGCCAGAGCCACAGGAACCAGAAGTAACAGAACCAGAAAGAAATCTCTCATTGGGATGTGAAAAGTAGTGACCGTGAAAAAGAAACAGTGAACGGTTTTGAATGGCCGTGTCGCCGGACAGCCACTGGCGACTGCCGCCGCGGCTGTGGATCAGAATCTCCCGTCGACACGACGCTTCGCCTGCCTGGCAACAAGATCTCGACTCTCGAGGATGTAAACGGCAGCGCGGTATTTGAACCATCGAGGACCTCTAGTACCTTTCTGCGCCTTTGCAGCTCTAATGCCGGTCAAAAATAAATTGAACGTTCTAACTCCGACGTCAACAAGAGTTCGCCGACAGTGCTGATGGTGAGCACGTTTTTCGGCATTCCAACTGGCAAGCTTTCTGAAGGTAGGAATGTTGGAATTGAAGTAAAGAGCCATGAACACACGACAGCTAGCGTGGCAGAGACAGAAGAGAGGAAATGTTGACGGAATATTCAAACGCCGTGCCGCACTGCCGGCATTTTGTATTTGTCTAGCCAAGCAGAGCCAAGCAGCCAACCGGGAAGTGCCGAACATGGTTGAACTTTACCATCGCCTCTGGGCCGGCCTAACTAAGTGGCTCCTCTGAGCGTAATAACGCCCTTGAAACTGAACCTAATGTTTGATTCCCACCATGATCTACCATGATACGCTCCAGTCCTGTTACACAAATTCCTGAATAACACCTCTCTGGCAACATGTCTCTACCCACTCTCGTTTGGGCTGACCCTTGCCACGTGGAATCCCACACTTGAGCGCTACTCCTGTCGTCCTCCGAGTTCAAAGATGGTGCTGTGCTGGCCCGAGGATTTTCGAATGGACTCAAAATGGACTTGCGCTGGGCGCTCTTTTTCTGATGCGGCGCCGGCGCGGACAATGTCACTGGGCAAGCGAAGACAGTAGTCACGGTGCTCACATGGGGATTTCTGAAGGCGCGCCAGACGCAAGTAAGGATAATGGGCCAATTTATGTCGTTTGTGGCAACCTGCAGCACGCGTCACACTCCCGAAAATTCCGCCCTCGTCTTGAGTCGCTTTGTTCACTCTTTGAGCCAGCTTCATTTATTAAAGAGATGTCTAATCAAACTTGGAGTATGATACTGGGAAATAAGCGAGGATACTCGTCAGATTCCCTGTGGCTGACCCTGAAACCCACATACAGCCCTACTGGGTTTACCGGAACGCTCTCTGTTAGCCTCTGTTACTAGGGAGCCACTGAAGCGCTGTTATTATGTTCGAGGCTTCGTCGCAGCATACACTTGGATCGTCAACATGGTTCCCCTCCTCATCTTGACGGTCTGGCTAATGTCTTTCAACGCAGTCGCCCAACTGGCGTCCTCGTCCTGGCGGGTGGGTTCCATCTCTTACAGTAATAGCTCTCGAATAATCACGAATCTACAGAAACCGAATATCACCGTCTCGCAAGCCGACTGTATCAACCTCGCCCAATCCGCAATAGAGGAGAGTGTGTCTTTTCTCTCCACTACCAATGGCCTGTTCCCAGATCCAGGTTCACCGCTCACCGTTGTCCAATCCGTTCTCTGCTCATGGACTATTCCAGGAGATTCCTACGGAGCAGCTGGCAACTTTTTTTCCCAACTGGCACAATTCGATTTGGCTACCAACCAGACCAAGTACTCACTTGCCGTTCAGCAATACTTTTCACTCGCCGGAGGTTTCCTTCCAGGAATTAGCGCACAAAACTTCACAGGCGAATTGTGAGTGGTATGCAGAGTATTTGACAGTGAACATAACTATCTCGTAGTGTCAGTTGAATCTCTTCTTCAAAATGCCTTTCCTACTCAAGGTTTTTATTTCATGGACAGATAAGCGATGGCCTGTAAGTTCGATAGATGTTCCCTTGTTCCAGACGCTCAGATGGTCCATAGGAATTATGGGTACGCGGCAATTACCGCATACAATGTGTACAAGAATCCGGTGTTTGTTGGATATGCTGAACAAGCATGGTGGGCAGCGAACACCTATACCTTGTTGCAGAAAGACGTGGATGTCGGTATTATGCCTGTCAAAAATTTCACCCTGAAACCCACTTGTCAAGACTGTAAGTCGACCCCATAGCGTCATTCGCGATCTCATTATAGCTTTTTAGTTACAATGGCTGGCGGCACATTTCGGGTATGTTACATCCTCGCATCTGCCTGATATCTGGAATCTGGTTTCCTCCGTCAGGAAAAAGCTTCCACATCCCCTAATATAAATGCACTGTCCACTGGGTTAGCATGTGCAGTCGACGAAAAAATGACCGCTCATTAAATGCTTTTCAGGGAATTTTTTCTGTCCGTTCTCGTTCCTTTACAACCCCGTCGTATTCATAATTTTGGTTCAGCGTTTCCGCTCTTCTGGCCGAGGCAACTGGAGACGACATATATCTGGAGGCCGCAAAAGCATCGGTTGAATTCATGCATGCTCATTTATACAGTCCCCAACATGTCGTTTATGATACGATATTGCCTCGGGCAAATGATTCGTGTGAACCGGTCCAGGACAGCGTTGGAGGTCCCTTCAATTCCGGGCTCATGATTGAAGGATTGGCCGTTCTTTATTCAATTACACAAAATGCCTCACTCACCGCAATGTGAGCTGATATCAGACGATGCCCCATGTCCCGTTTTGACCGAGTGTTTCGCAGTCTTGACGAACTTCTGACGGCCACAATCCCATTTCCGGAATGGCAAGGATCTAATGGAGTCCTCACCAAATCTGGTACGCACACTCGGAGTCTGTTCTATCCTCGCGTCATGCTAACACAGTCTTAGATATGATGCTACCTCGCGCCCTTGCCACTGTAAATGCACGAAAGGCGACCACACCCACATTACAGGCTTATATAAATGCCTATCTGAGTGTCCAGGTCCGTATGCCGTTGTTGGGTTTTCCGTGATCATGACCTTGATTCTGTAATAGTTTAACGCCGTTATTGATCTCGCAAGAATAAACGGAAGTAACATCTATGGAGGGTCCTGGAATGGCCCGCCATCCTCGATCTTCGCCCCAGGAGATCAAAGCAATGCAATTCAAGTTCTTATCAATGCCATAGATATCGCAGACCCCGTCTCACCAACCACGGCCTCTTCTTCGTCGACCAGCTCCTCGCCGACTAGTAGTTCCTTGCCAGACGCTGTGGCATCTCCACGCAAAGCGTCCAAGGTTGGACCAATTGTCGGGGGCATTCTGGGCGGTCTGGTGCTTCTCATTGCGCTGCTCGTCGTGGGTATTCTATGGCAGCGCCGCCGTCGGCGCAGAGCCACCACAGAAGACAGTTATCTGGGTGTTCAAGTTGCTTCATCAGCAACCCCTCCGCTATCACCCCCAACAACTCTGTTTGATTTGCCGGCACCCTCTGCGAATCGCAGCTCGAAGTTCCCCATTATCACCCCCGATCCATATCCGTCTTCGGCTCAGGGATCCTCGAGTCAGTACGACGGCACTACACTTTCATTTCGTTCAGCGCCAGGATCGACTAGTCAGTACGACGGCAGCGTGTCACCCAGTTCGACCGAGCTTCCGACGCGCGAGTTGGTGAGCATGCTATATCGGCGTATGAACAATCCCGACTTCGAAAACGGAGATGTACAACCCCCAGCTTACGCTTAGTCTTATCGAATCTTTTGAGAATATTAAACTACGATGCAGCTTTTAAATTCACTCGACTACAACGTTCATTTTTTTCAGTCTACTTAGCATTCCCCACTTACATCTGTACTTGCTTGTAATTCCGATACAGAGGTTTCCAGCATCGCTGGGTTTATTCATTGTGTTGATTCGGTTCATTCGATCACAGAAATAAACGACAAGTTAACTTCAAGGTGGGTGCCCATGAGAACCCGAAGAACGTTCGGTCGGTGTGTACACCCAAAACAGATAAACTGACTTGCATGTCGAAAATTATGGCCGGATAACTTTACGGTTAGCATTTAGTATTTACGACGATCTTGAGGGAGTGACCTGGGAGTACCTGCTCGTAGGTCGGGACGTCGTCAACGTCGTTGTAGAAGAGTTGGAGGATAGGGTCTTGTTTATTAGCCTCGTTTATAAACTGGTTTATAAACAGCGGTTTATAAACCAGTTTATAAGTGTCTCGGGCCAAAAGGTCTGTTTTTAAATGGCGTAGGAACCTCTGGAATGTGTGTGCAAGGTGTGTCAGGCCCCAAAAAATGGGATGAAATATCACATTCTGCCCACCAAATCGCTTGATTTGCAGTGCAAAGAAATGTTCAAAGGTAGAAACCACCTTGTCTACGTGAAAGCGCCATTTGTGACGTCAAAGCGGTTACGAAATCTTGAGTCGGTGCGTTTCTGAATCATCTTTCGGTGAGGAAATGAAGAATTGCTCGCAATTGTTTCCCCTTGCTGTCTGGGGGCGAAAAATCTGCTGTGAACCACTTTCCAGCCCCTCTGGAAGCAATTTTGGTGGGTGGTTTATAAACACGTTTATAAACGGCCTGTTTATAAACCAAACTCAAAAAACGGTTTATAATACCCTCAGAACTAATAAACAAGACCCTATCAATGGAGGAGATTCTATGTCTTGACCAGTGTGAAACTAATGGGTTCCGCTGCAGCAATACCTTACATCGTTGAATTGGTCACTGGCCCTCTTTTTTTCGAGAGAAAGTTCAAACCAAAATTCAAACAAAGTCTGCTCACAAAGCACAGGACACGCTGACGGCACTCAGCGCTAAGCGCTGTCTGAAGCGCCGACGCGTGCGCAGTTGCCGGAGTCATTGCTCGTCGTTGCTAGGCGTCCTTGGTCATGGAACGTCTGAAACCGAAACGATCGATTTCGTGTCCGCATCGAGTCAATCGAGGTCAACCGGATTCATCCGTCACCAGTTACGGCCGCGGCGAACGCAGAGTAGCTACAAAACGCTGATCGCGGAACCCGAGCCAATCGCAAAGCCGGGAGAGTAGTGAACCGCCGCGCCCTCAAAACACACACCAATCTGGCCTCCTACGAGATTCAGTATATTTGAGTTACAGCTAACTACCTAGTCACACAGATAGGGAAGATGAGAAATGGGGGCGCGTGCGAAAGAGGCGGGGCGGCGGAGTGAGCGGCAACGGGGAGGCAAGGACGGAAGTAAGGAGGGAGGGAGGAGTGTATGTCGGCGGGGGGGTTCGTGAGCAAGGAAGGATGGGACGTGACAGCGATAATATAAATGTACCTGCCGGTGGAATGCGTGGATGAGTATGGAAAAAATGAATACGAAGAGGAAATACGCACGAGCTATTAAGAGGGCCGATCCGATTAAGAGCCCTTGGGCATCTCTTTGTAGGAAATGGCCTGAGAAAAAGTGTTTTAGGTTAGGATGAGATAGGGCAGGAAGAGGGCGCTGAATGCGAACCTGCTCCTCGCCCATAGCGCTGACGATGGTGACCAAGAGCTCCTTGCCGTCGTCGAAGGCGGATTGGATTTCGGTGCCCAAGTCGCTGTCGGGGACCTTCACGTCATCCTTGGGAGTGCCATCCTGGGTCATGAGGTTGAGGAACCCGTCGTCGACGTTAACCTGGCGAGTTAATTGGAGTCAGTTGGAGTTTTTTTTCCGGAGAAGGGAAACGCACGAGCTGGTACTCGGCGCGGATGACGTTGGGGACGTCCATGTTGTGCGTGGAAGGGGAGATATCTTCCTACGGGAGCGTTAGGGCAGCACGCGAACGTACAGAAAGGGACGTGCCATCTTTTTACCAGTGAAGATCTAGCCGGCGGGGTAAGCGCGTGGAGCGAGAGGGAAAAAAAAGGACGGCTTACGTCGATGGCGACGAGATGGACTTTGGCGTGGCCGTGCTTACCGGTCTTGGAGGTGGACATGTCGACGATCTTGCAGGGACGGCCTGGGGTGCACGATCGATGGTGGGATCTTTTGAGATTGGAATCGAATGGACTGACCTTTGATAACGACGTGACCATTCTTGCGCAAGGCCGAGCACTGCATGGGGAAGGTCATGGACGCTCCCGCGCTCGCCTGGGGAGAATGAGCACAAATAACGGGGTCGACGAAACAGCACCAACCTGCTCGAAGGTCTGGTTGTGGGATTCATCGTCGGACATGGCTGGCTCTGGGGCACGTCAAGACACTGGCGATGAAGAGAGATAGAATTACTGACCTGTGTGGTCGTTGGAGGTAGTTACTTTTGTGGGAGACGAGACCAGTAGCCGCGAAGGAGGAAGTCTAAGTGGAAGAAAAAAGCAGGCGAGCGGTAAACAGGACCAAACAGACTGACTGGAATCATCTGCCTTATATGGGTTGCTATCCACACTGCTCACTAACACAAAGCCCTCCATGGCGTCCTTCAGCGGTTCTGCAAGATGCCCTCGTTGCGAGAAGACCGTCTATGCCGCAGAGCAGGTCTTAGGGCCAGGCAGAAAGGTAGCTCGACTCGATTCCTTTCAATTTCGTACTAAGTAGCCCCTAGTTCTATCACAAGGTGCATACGACCAATTACTGTAATTCAAAGTCTGACCCTCGCAGCCCTGTCTCGCGTGCATGACATGCAAGAAGCGCCTCGACTCGTTCACGCTGCTTGAGCACGACCAGGAGGTCCGTATCCATCTACTTTGTTAATTAGACATACTGACGATTCCGCAGCCATATTGGTGGGTGATTTCGTTTCCCCACTGCGGAATACAGTTTTAACCCCCCGCAGTAAATCATGCCATGCAAAGAACTTTGGCACTCACAACATAAGCAACCGCCCAGACCCACTTCTGACCCCGCCTCGCAAGCGGCCCACCGTGGACGCCGCCAACTTGGAGGAGAGCCCGCTGGCGGGCAAACCCTCCAATAACGAACGCTTCGGTGCCGACAGTTTCAGTCCCACTCGCGAGCCGGGCGAGAGCGGCGACCACGATGGTGTCGAGCAGGTTTTGTCCCCCGAGGGCGAAGACGAAGCCGCACCAGACCTTAATACGAGCCGCGCGATGGCGCCAATCGCAGAGCGCTACGCGTCCGCCGCCGCCGTGCAGCGCCGGCACATGACCGGCGACGGCGAGTCGCCCCCGCGGCCTATTGCCCGGACGCTCACGGGCGGGAGCCCGTCCCCTCGGCGGTATGGGGGGGACAACCCCATGTGCGCGCGCTGCGCGAAGAGCGTCTTCTTTGCTGAGCAGGTGCGCGTAGCCCGCTTTTTTTTGCCTACGTATCCTTCGGAGAGTGCTGACGATGCGTAGGTTAAAGCTGTAGGCAAGATCTACCATAAGGGCTGCCTGCGTTGCACCGAGTGCAACGCGCTGCTTGACTCGAACCGTCTGAGGGACCACGACGGCGTCCCACTGTGTGCGCGCTGCCATACGAAGCTTCATGGGCCGCAGGGGCTGAACAAGTAGGGCGCGCCGACGGTTGGATCAGTGATGTTCCCAGCGTCTCGCGTCTTCGGGAGATTAATGGCAGTGAATGGACGCTGAACAATGATTGGGTGTGAAAGAGGTTGCGTTGGCGCGACGTTGCGACGAGGACGAAGGGTACAACGCTCAGTGCGGCAACTCGCTAGGATGCTTCATGGGCTAGTACACGGACCTCACGGCTTGTACCACATACCCACGTTGGTTTATTATTGTGTAGAATCCTGTTGTATGTATGTACTGATTTAGTGTAGATTAATGAAGAGATCGAATTTCTATCCAATTCAGGTCCCAAATCCGGGTCCGCCGGACTCATACCGCCAGGCATTCCCCTCAATAGCGTTCTCACGACTTCGTCCTTGGAGATATGATTTGTGCTTGAGACCGCACGTACAGTACTGGGAATGTTTCCTTCGCTTGTCTGAATGATCGCCCATGTCGGACCGAAGCGACTCAACGTCCGCTTCCCGATTTGGCAATTCTCGACAAGGTGGTAAGATCAAAGGCTGGGAAAAGATAGGTGCGCCCATTTGATTTGAGAAAGATTAATTTGAAAGTCCAGCCATGGTATCACAATTCCGTGGGAGAAAAATCATAGGTGGTACACCAAATACCCCTACAAAAATAGGAAGCTAATCTACGCACAACATAGTCCATTCATGAAGATAAGGGGGTGGACGAAATCGGCGTAGATACGATCAACTGGATAAATTCGAACATCTGCTTGTGTTCAGAGTCCAGACAACTTCGACAGCAACTGGAGACGAAAGAGGACGTTTAGATGGTGTAGCTCAAATCTTGATGAGCTAATATTCTTTAGATGTAAACGTATGTACGCCCGAGTGATCCGCATCCGCCCGCCTTTTGAATGAGACGGTTAGATGGTGCAACTGGGAATATCAATTAAAATGAGAGAATGATGGTCAGGATGGAAAAAAGTATGTCTGGTACTCGCGTTGAAAGGATTGAGTAACAAAGGTTTTATATTGATAATTTATCTTCAAGTTGTTTGCTGTGTCTCGAGGGTCGCAGCGGATAGTCTTCATGGTCAGAGTAATGTCCAGTAATGGACTGTAAGGAAAGCGCCGACAAGCTTCTGTCGATACATAAAACCGAATTTAAATTCGGATTCAAAGAAGATTGAAACACGGGAAAATTGAGCGTTTCAGTCTTCTCGCAGCGAGACCATGAGCGGTAGGCTGAACATAGGGTCCTCGGTGTCAAAGGGGATGCCCTCCTCAGGCTTGTCAACCGGTTTGACTCGAAGCCACAGCTCGCGAAAACCAATGCCAGGATGTTCTATGCAAGATGTTAGTTGAAAATGGCAAAATATACGTCGCGCACGCACCGGATCCACTGGTGTAGGCGGCGGCGGCGATGACGTCCAAGACACGCACGCGGACAATGTGGGGCGTGCGGGACGAGGCGAGGAGGACTTCGAGGGTGTCGAGGAGCCTGCGAGTGGTGCACCGGGAGATGAAGGTGTCGGGACAATTCTGGAGCATGATGGCCCAGAGCTTCATCTACTGTTCGTCGGCGATCTCGTCCCCGAGGAGCAGGCGCGCGCGGGTAGCAGCGAGCTGCTCGGCGGGCTCGCCGTACTTGAGTTCGCGGCGCAGCGCGCGTACCGCTTCCTTGGTGTTGCTGTCCGTAATTGAGGCATGGTCGCAGACATTGCGGATGAGCGCCGAGTCCTCCGATGCGATTCCTATCAGAAAGGCTATAGAAAATTCAGCCGTAATCGAGAAAAGTCTTAGTGTTCGGTAGGTACCAATTTTGTGAGTGAGGTCATTCTTCTCCCGTCTCCTTGCACCTGCTCGTTCATAACCAGGTATGGACGGTTTGAATACACCACACACGCATAGCTTTGGGCGAGATCTTTCAACTATCTTCAGTGAAAATAGAGAGGGATGGCTGCTTTCAACAGAGACTAAGAAGTGAATGATCATGAGCTGAAGGCTCTTGGGAAGGCGACCGTAGAATGGGATGGGATCATATCGATGGCAATGCAGGTCTACCTTGGCGTCTATGTATTAAAATTCTTTTGTAAGGATTAGAATAGGAGACGATGAGCTGATTCCGGCTGGCTGTCGGGGATGCTGGTCTTTTTTGCAGCGTTACAGTTTGCTAATTGTTTTTGGAGAGTTGAAGGTTGAAAAACACCAGTCGGAATAAACGCCACGAAAAGTTATTCAGCGGAAGATGCCAAGGTACAGATTTATTAGGCCGCCCTTGCGCTAGTTTGACGATCAAGAATAAAACCAGACGCAGTAATCGAGAAAGAGCAGCCAATGCTGTGCAGTGGCTGTGGTCTCGCGTAGATCTTTACCTGTGTCTCTCAAAATTTTGCAGTGACTCGGATTGACTCGAGTCCACCATCGATACACATAAAGGCGACCCAGATTGGGGTAGATCACAATTCTACGTGCTTTGCAAAGCAGGGCTCTATTTCCCCGTCTACTGTCCAACATGGCCGCTGCACCGTCTGACGCAAAGCCCATCGAACTGGTTCAAGTACGAGCTGCTTTCCTACTCGCAGCCTGGTTGCCTAATTCCTCTGAAGACAGCGAAGCGCGACCACCTGATCGCGCTGGAGAAAAAATACCAGGCGCTATGGGCCCAGGAGAAGGTATTCGAGGTCAACGCCCCCGACCCCGCCGAAGTGCCGGGATTGTCACCCGCGCAGATACGCGAGAAACACCCGAAATGGTTCGGGACGTTCCCGTACCCATATATGAATGGTAGCCTGCATCTGGGACACGCGTTCACCATCTCGAAGATCGAGTTTGCTGCGGGTTACCAGCGCATGCTGGGTAAACGCGCCCTGTTCCCGCATGGATTCCATGTAACAGGCTTGCCGATCAAGGTGCGCCGACTACAATTTACACGATCGTTCATATTTCGGGAATTAACACGATTTCTCGCAGGCATCCGCCGACAAACTAATCCGCGAGATGGAAATGTTTGGCCCCGATTTTGAAAATTTCGAGGCCGTGCAACAAAAAATGAACGAAGAAGCAGAAGAGAAGGAGAAGGTCGTCGTCGTGAAGGACGGGCCCGTCGACAAGTCTAAAGGGAAGAAAGGCAAGCTGGCCGCGAAATCCACCGGCCACGTCTATCAATTCCAGATCCTGCAATCCATCGATATTCCGACGGCCGACATCAAGCTGTTTGCCGACCCCCAGCACTGGCTGAAGTATTTCCCTCCCATCGCAATAGTACGTGGTGTAGTTGTTTCAATGATTTTCTCCCGACCTCTACGCACAGGAAGACCACACCGCGTTTGGCTCGCGGATAGATTGGCGGCGGCAATTCTTGACGACGCCGGCGAACCTGTACTACGATGCGTTCGTGCGCTGGCAAATGAACAAATTGCACAAGTTGGGCAAGATTAAGTTCGGCGAGCGCTATACGATCTACAGCCCAAAGGATGGCCAGCCGTGCATGGATCACGACCGCTCCGACGGAGAGGCTCTGGGCCCCCAGGAGTACACCGCCGTCAAAATGGAGGTCGCAGAGTGGGGTGCCGCTGCGAAGGGGGTTATAGACGGCCACGTCGGCGGGCGGAAGGTGTTCTTGGTCGCTGCGACCCTGCGGCCGGAGACGATGTACGGCCAGACAAACTGCTTCGTCGGCACTACGATCAAGTATGGCGTCTTCGCGATGAGCGACACCGAGGCGTTCGTGTGCACATACCGCGCCGCGCGCAACATGGCCTACCAGGGCATCTCCAAGACGCGCGGCGACATTAACCAGCTGCTGGAAATAGAAGGCGCGAAGCTGGTCGGGACGCGCGTCAAGGCTCCGTTTGCCATCAACCCGGAGGTGTACGTGCTGCCCATGGACAACGTGCTGCCGACCAAGGGCACGGGTGTCGTGACGTCCGTGCCGTCGGATTCCCCTGACGACTGTGCGACACTGTCCGACTTGGTGAAGAAGCCAGCGTTCTATGGTATTGAGGCTGCCTGGGCGTCCATCGCGCCGATCCCCGTCATCAGCACACCAGACTATGGTGATTTGATCGCGCCTGCGCTGATAAAGAGCATGAAGATCCAGTCGCAGAAGGATGTGAAGCAGCTGGCGGAGGCGAAGGAGATCGCATACAAGGAAGGATTCTATAACGGCGTCATGCTGGTCGGGGAGTTCAAGGGCATGAAGGTCGAGGAGGCGAAGCCCCGGGTCCGAGAGCGCATGATCGAAGCTGGGCTAGCGATGGCGTACGCGGAGCCTGAAGGCCTGGTCATCAGCCGGAGTACGGACGAGTGCGTCGTCGCGCTGATGGACCAGTGGTACTTGGATTACGGAGAGGCCACCTGGCGCGCAGAGACAGAACGGTGCGGCTGGTTGTATATATCTATGACCGGAATTTCACTTACGATACTTACAGCTTGGTCAAGGGTATGGAGTTGTACCAGACGGAGACCCGCCATTCGTTTGAGAAGACGCTGGCATGGCTGAACCAGTGGGCGTGTGCACGGACGTACGGCTTGGGGTCGCAGCTGCCTTGGGACCCACAGTTCTTGGTCGAGTCTCTGACTGATTCGACCATATACATGAGTTATTATACTGTCGCCCAGTTGCTGCATGGTCAGTCTGAATCCGCCCTCATTATCCGATCTAACTTCCTTTCAGAGAACAGCATTGATGGTACGAAACCTGGACCCCTGGGAATAACGCCCGACCAAATGACCGACGAGATATGGGAATACATATTCTGTGATGGGCCGTTCCCGTCTCCGTCACCCCTGCCTCAAGAAAAGGCTGATGCTCTGAAGCACGAATTCAACTACTTCTACCCTGTGGACATCCGCTCTTCCGCAAAGGATCTAGTCCCAAATCATTTGACCTTCTGCCTGTACAACCATGTCGCCTTGTTCTCTGAGGACAAGTGGCCACGAAGCATGCGGACAAATGGGCATTTGTTGCTGAACGGGAAGAAGATGTCGAAGAGCACGGGCAATTCGCTAAGCTTGAGGGAGGCGATTTCCAAGTTCGGTGCGGATTCAACGCGCCTGAGCTTGGCGGATGCCGGGGATGGCGTGGAGGATGCGAACTTTGATGAGAAGAGCGCGAACGCCAACATTCTGCGAGTGCACACATTGGTGCAGTGGTGCGAGGTTCGTATCTTTATGCCGTCGCCGACTTGCACTGAGATATGTCGGAACAGGAGATGGTCAAGGAGGAACCAAATCTGCGGCACGGGCCGAAGAATCTGTACCACGATCTGGTCTTCGAGCAAGAGGTCAACGACTTGATCAACATCACTCAGTCGCATTATGAAGCGTGAGCATCATTTCCATTCGAAGAGTTCCCGGCTTGAATTATCCATACCTACAGCACAAACTATAAAGATGCTCTGAAATACGGCTTCTACGAGCTGCAGACGTCGCGCGATTGGTATCGGGAGGTCACGTCCGATGTCGGGATGCACACCGAGCTGGTTATGCACTGGATCCGCGTCGCCGCGTTGCTGGTTTCTCCCATCGCTCCCCACTTCTCCGAGCACATCTACAGCTCCGTCCTGAAGTCGCCCACCTCCATCCAGCGTGCGCTGTGGCCCACGCCTCCAGGTCCCGTCGACATCGCCGTGATCGAGGCAGGCGTGTACATGCGGGAGACGATCAAGACGATTCGGGATGCGGAGGCTTCGCTGGTTAAGATGCTGAACAAGTCCAAGGCCAAGGCCGGGAAGGACGGCGCAGCGGCCAAGCCCAAGTACGACCCGAAGAAACCTAAGAGTGTCCGGGTATACGTCGCCACCACATTCCCCGAGTGGCAGGACACTTGCGTCCAGGTTGTGAAGGAGTCGTACGACACGGCCACGAACAAGGTGGATGATATGAAGGTCCGAACGCTGTTGACAGAGCGCGGACTGATCAAGGACAAGCGCGCGATGCCGTTTGTCCAAGATTTCAAGGTATAGAACTCGTTCATTTCCTCGTCCCACCACTGACGAATGTTTTCTCGCTAGAAACGGATGGCCCAGTTCGGTGCCCAGACCGCCTTCCGCCGTACTCTGCCCTTCTCAGAGAGGGACGTGCTGTCTGAAATTATTCCCTACCTGAAGAAATCCCTGAGTTTGGTGGACGTTGAGGTTTACTCGATTGACGATGCTTTGACGAGGGAAGAGGAGGACGGATTTACCAAGAGTATTATTGAGACCTCAGAGCCTGGCAATCCCGCCATTGAATATCGTAATGTCTAATTTTAGAGTTGTTTTACGAGCTTTGTATTCCATTGTAGGCGGCATGCCGCTAGTCGCACTCGCGGTAGGACATGGTCTGAGGATCAGATGGAGTGTCTATTTGGTTTAGTAAAGCACTCCTTGAAATGGGGACAACATGCTATTTGATACAAAGGACGCCCTAAAAGATCAGAGAACGAACAAATAGATGTCAAGTCGTTGAACCAGAAGTTAAAATCAAGAGTCGAAAACCTCCAATCTCATTGGGCTTTAAAGAATGGACAATAATAAGATGAGCGGGTGTGTGGAATAGGTAGTGGGACAGGGACGAGTAGCTGATACATGAGTGGTGTGCGTGGGTGTAAGGAGACAGAAAACAAAATGAAACTGGTAAGCGGACGGCGTGTAGAAACGTGAGTGGCTGGCTCGGCATGTGGAGAGATAGGATGGGGACTGTAATGTATGGTGTGTATGTAATTAGCCAGCCGCCGTCTAATCATGCAAATCGTGAGTGGGCGCCTCCTTGAGATGGCTTCGGATATAGATTGCATGCGCGCGAGGTGAGAGATGAGGTACCTGAGTAGAGAAAGAAGAAAGAGGGACGCAAAGAAGATCGAGAATGTATGAAAAAGTCTATTGCGTAGCTAGCTTGACCATCTTGGAACGCGAGAAGTCAGAAAACCATTTTTCATGGTCGAAAAGTCACGAACCTCCCGCGCCCATCGCCGGGTCTTGTTCGTTTCCTGCGGCATCCGATGCTTTGTCCGCAACTCTTGCGCAATCCAGGGCTTCAGCAGCAGCTGCTTCATCTGCGGGCTGCCCGAGAGCGCCTCTGCCAAATCGCCAATAAGCCCATACGACAGCTTCATTTGTGCGTCCGTTCGCTCCTCGTCCACAGAGCAACGATGGATCAGCTCAAGGATCGACTCGACATACGGAAGCAGCACAGAGACTAAGAAGCCAGATCGTTAGTCATGACCAAAGCTTTAGAAACCCTGTACATACCCTTGTCGGTGCCCTTAAAGCCGCCCACAAGCCCGGTATACGCCTCCAGGATCCCCTCCCGGAGTTGTCCGACATAATCCATAAGATCGTAATCAAGCTAAACACCAACAGCATCGGTTGTCATACAAGACGAAAACAAAGAAATAACATACAGGATTCGGCTGCAAAGCGCCTGCTTGCCGCAGCACACTCATGGTGGTGTCCAAGAAGGGTTCAAAGGATGGCCCAATGGCAATCGCAATGTCTCCAAAGCCGCTCAATATGCTGATCTTCACGTTCCGGTTGAGTACCTCGCTTTGAAGGTTTTCCAGGAGGACCGTCATAAACTGGTTCGCATACTGTGCAGCCTGGGGGCCCAGGGCGCGCGCGATATCGCCGATAATGCCGACGGCAACGGTGCAAAGCTGAGTGTCCTCATGCGCCTTGAGAGCAGGGTAAAGGTACGGTAGGAATGCTTGGATATACGGCAAAAAGTTGGTTTCCAGTGCTTTTTAAAAGACGGGTCAACGCTAGTTGAAAATGACATGGACAATTACGTACCAGCAGCAAGGGCGCCGACGACGAGGAAGGCGTCTTCGAGAATCGTAGAGGTCTTACCCGCTGATTGAATGAGCTGCAGAAGTAGGGTCATGATACGGTCCGCCAGTGGCTGGATTCCAGCGTTGAGTTTCCGGATTACAGACTAAAAAAGTTTCTTAGTATATGGATACTAACTTAGTTCCATGACGCACCATGACCACACTGCAGAAATTGCCCTGTAACTCATTCCAGTTGTTGCGGTCATCGACGCCGAGTATTTGATTCTTTGTAGAACGCGTGAGTAGAGAAAAGAGAGACGAATGATTAACGCACCTGCATAGCCAACAGTTGTTCCATTCTCTGCAGAATGGCTATAACCGTATTTTGAACCACGGGGATGGCGTCGATGGTGGCCCCGCTGAGGTACGCTGAGATTGCTTCGTATGCCGCCGTTCTGAAGTTGTGCTCATTGCCCGCGCTACAGACAACTAGTGAGCGGGAAACCGTCAAAGGGGGGAAACACGCACCTCTCTGTAACGCGCAGGAGCGCCTGAACAACACCTTCTGTATAGGGTGAGAGGGGCCCGGTCTGGACAGGCTCATCGTTCTCGCTGTCGAAGGCGCCGAGCTGTTCCGCCAGATTCATCAGCGCCCAGCAGCAATTAGAGACAATGCGCGGGTGCTCGTCCGCTAAACCTCCAACCAGCGCAGACACCAACGCATGAAGATGCACATCCGGTTTGATGGTCTGGATAAGCAGATCGCATATCCGACCAAGGGTCCATGCGACTGTGTCTTTGACGTCGGCGTTGGTGTCTGACATCATGTCGATAAGAAGAGGGAGTGCCTGCGAGACAAGAGGTGTGAGGACGATGGGGTCAGGGCCCTCCAGAATAGAGCCGAAAGTCATGACAGCGGCTTCACGGTGATGCCAGTCGGTGGACTTGATGTGAGCCTCGATGAAGGGGATCACGGCCGGGACGATAGCGTCTTGTACAGCACCAGCCAGGAGGGAAAGACAGGTGCCGGCAGCCATCGAAACATTCCACTCGTCTTCTTCGGCCAGTTCTTCTTGCTTGGTTAACAGGAGGAGGAGAACGGGGACAATCTCTGGTAAGGCTATTTTGGCAAAATGTTTTGATTCAGTCTCGGGCGATTCTCCGTACTCTTGCGCCTTCAACAAAGTTAATATCGGTCACTGAGTCAGGGCAAAGAAACTGACCTCCTGAGCTTCGATGGCGAGATCCACCTCCTCTTCGCAGACCGTCGACCAGAATTCAACCGCCTGTAATGCGACTCGTTCGTCATGGTGCTTCATTCCTACTACGGTCAGCTGTCTGAAAGTTAGACAGCTCTGAACAAAGAAAAGGCATAAAACTGACCCCAAACAGGGCTTGCTCCATATAAAAGCCCATTTTATCGTAGTACAGACCCATAATTCGCACTAGATTCTCGAATGCCCCCACCTGAACGGCAGTCGTCGGATTTTGGGTTGCTTCGCAGACAACCTGCATAATATAGTTCCGCTCGCCCTGGCAACGTATCAGCACCACGCGATATCGACGATAAATGGGACTCACCTCTCGCTCGAAGTTATCGCGCACAAACTCGAGCGAGTTGTAAAGGGCATGAATCGCAGCCAATTGAACCTCTGGTGATGGCTCTTCCTTCCGAGCGCCGTGGATGACCGCAGTAAGGATTTCATTGGCACGAAGAGTGAGGATTTCAGGTTTCTGAAAGTAAAATTATTAAGTGTTGGGCTAGAAACTTGTCGTGAGACCCACTATCGACTCGCAGATGAAACCGATCGTCTGCAGGGTAGCAATGCGCAAATTGACGTTCGTCTGGGTGTTGATGAAACCCAATAGGATTTCGATGAGATCCCCCCAATGACCAAGCGGAAGTTCTACAGCTGCAATAGCAGCAACGACTTGGGATGCGAAAGCGCCGGCCTTTTGCGAGGAGGAGCCCAAGGTCAAAAGGGCGTCGTTCTTGATCTTGGTCTTGGCCTCGGTGCTGAGATTCATCCACCGGTTGGCATACTCTGTCGACCTTCCCGATTCCTGATGAAAGACATTGATATAGGAAATTGGAAATGGAGGAAAAAGCGTACACGGGCAGTCAAAGTGTTTTTCAGGGCGAGTCCTGCGGCATTTCGAACGTGTAGAGGTGAAGTTTCATCCACCAGTACCGACGAAAGCATGAGCATGTACTCCGGCTACATGGTCGCGGGCTGGTTGAGCAAAGGACAACGGGATTGCGCAAGCACGTACGTAGTTGTCCCGGGAAGCATTCTCAAGCTTTAGCGTAGCATCTTGACGCGTATTCGCATCTACGGAGAGAAACGAGAAGAGGATTGAGTGAGGTCCTGCACAGAAAACGCGCGAATGAGGGGTGGCACGAACCTGCTGAGAGGGTGTTTGCAAGGAGATCGGTCGCATTCATTCTGGGCTAAAGACAAAGAAAGCGACGTCCTAGGGTGAGGGACTATGGAGAAGGGTGTTTTGTGGATGTCTATGGGCTATGAGAGAGCGAGGCGACTGTGCACCAGAACGCCTGATGAGTGCAGGGACAAGAGGAAACAATCCGAAAGCACAGCCACAGTCACAACGACAGATTTATTTTATTTTATTTTATTATTATTTACTTCCAGACCGCTAGTACCTCGTTCAGCGACTTTACTGACCATCCCGATCCCAGCGCCGTCGTCAGCTTTGTTCCCGTCGCCAGCAGCACCTCCTTGATTCCCTGTTCCAATGTAACTGTGTCGTCAGTGCCCTCCGGAGGCGGTAACCCTGAGCACTGCGTAAATGCCTCGGTTGCGAGCTCCTTCAGAACTAGCAGTAGCGTTGACACCGGCACGCTATTTCGCAGCATATACCACGCCAGATACTGCGATATGTTCGGCGACACCAGCTCATCCACGTCCACCGGCTCGCCGCGCGCATATGACCTCAACGCCGCAAGAAACTCGGGCTTCGTCCTCACAACGTCGAGCTGCTTGTCAAGCGCGTAGAGGGCGCCTGAGACGGTGCTGTCGCGAATGAGCGATATCCTGAAGTTGTTTTCCCGTCGTCCACTGAATCGCCGGTCATATATCTTGCTGTAAAAGTCTGCCGCGAACCGCAAGTCCTGCAGATGCATGTGGAAGTACCGCGAGCTCGGCGCAATCATACGGTATCGGAACAGCGTAAGATGCGACTGCAGCGTCTGTGGTTTTCCTTGCAGGATGCTATCCAGCAAATTAGCGTGGCAATACGTGTGCAGAAGCCGCTCGGCGTCCGTCTCTCCTTCCTCGCGCGCCATGTGATCCGCGAAAGCCAAGAAGAGAGTGTCATTCGAAAAGGAGGTGATAAACTCGGACAAGTCGCCCGCAGGATGTACTTTGGTGTCCGTGAGCTGCGGGAAGTCAAGCGTCGCTGCTTCGCCCGTGGACGACCGCGACCGAACGAACAGGCTGCGGCTTCCACGCGGGTCTTCGGTATAACTGAGGAATGCCGTCCGCCGCTTGACATAGAGCGTCTGGCTCCGGAGGAGACTTTCCTTGTGTCGCGGGATATTGGCCGTGTCGAAATGGAAGGGCCAATAACGCGGCGTATCAACGCGTATAGCTGCAAGCTTATCCAGATCAGGAATGAGGGTTGGGGAGATGAGCTGGGTCGTTCCAACTTCTTTGCCGTCATTAACAGTGATTTTCACAGGCAGATAAACCACCTCGGTCGTCTCCACATCGCGGGCAATCAAACACCTTGGCTCGATGGCGAGGACCCACAGATGGCGTAGCGCTTGGAGGAAACTTTTGTTATCGGAAGACATGTGATGAGCGCGGGGGAAGAAGGCCGTGACCATACAGGCGATGGCGGCATCGGAGGTCCCGAGCGTGAACCGTCCCCCACCGAGGAAGAGGAGACCCAGAGACATGTGGGTGGCTACGTGGATGCCGTATTTGAAGGCAGGGTGATACATCGTTTGGTGGTACATCCCGTACGCGAAGCGAAGACGTCGTAGACATGATATCTCCCCGGTCCCCGCCATGACCATGCTGAGAGAGATAGAAATCAAATTCAGCCCGTCGCGCACGGCGGACCGTCGGATTTTATGGTCAAATGCTTGGCCTGCGGACGTTAGCACCAGAAAAAAACTTAGATAGAGTAGTACGCACTGTTCGAATAAACCATCCGAGTGAACAAATCGAAATACCGTATAATCATCATGTACGCTTCTTGTCGTGCAGTCCCCGCAAACTTTAGACCGATAACGAAACAAGACGCGGCCAAAATGTTGTAGTACGCCAGTTCCAGGGCGTCATCCATCGGCTTCCCGTGCTTCTGGCGATTCTCCACCGCCTCTCGAATGGCCGTCGGGATCTGCGCCGCCTGCCATTCTGACGTCGGTGCCACTGCATTCCACATAATCAACGCTTTCGAGAGCACACGCATCAGCAGAAAGCTGGGCTGGATGCGGTTCAGCGCGAGCACCGTATCGGGAATAGTCAGCATGTCTGCGACGTCTTGGCGTTCAGTGCGGAGATACATCAAGCCCAGCGCCAGCGTCGCAGCAGGGGAGGTGAGATTGATGTCGAACGAGTTCCCCTTCTTGCTGACTATAGATTTCGCTTCGTCATGGATTAGCACGTTCAGTCGGTTCAGAAGAGTCATGTCGGCGGGGATCATGCTCCCCTTTCCGAGCATGATCATCCCGAACGAAAGCGCTGCAGAAAAAGTGTACGCCTCCCGGTATTCGTTGCTCAAGTCGGGCTGGACGAGGTCGCGACGGCTGATCTCATTCAGGCAGACCTCTGCCATTCGTCTGTTCTTCGTTCCCATGTACAGAAGGCCGACGCCGGCTATTCCGGCGGCCTGTGTCATGAGGGGGACGTTGAGGTCGACGCTTGGTGTAGGCAGAAGAGCGGGAGTATGAACGGCGAGTAGCTTCGTCACATGCTGGTCGCCGCTCCCAACGTTCGCTGCCGAGAGCCCAAGCAAGACGCCGATGGACGTAAGGTCGTGTTTAGGCGTCAAATACCCGAAAGTATGCCAAGTAAGCATTTCTTTCAGATGCCCGTAAGACCCAGACCGAAAAGGAAGCCGGCGTGCTCCGGTGTCAGTTCCGACGGTTTATTGAACGCGATCCACGAGCTCTCGACACCTCCAGCGGAAGGCGAGATCCGTAATCCCGCCGCAACTCCATTGTGGAACTCTCCCCAACTCAGAGACTCGGCGTGAAGTTTTCCTGCCTCTGGGGCAACAGTTAGATTGAGCGGCTGCAAGCGGATGGTAAACTCCATCTTCGGAATGTTGTAGGCCTCTCTGGTGACGGTAGCAAGCGATCCAAAGGTGAACATAGCGCGGCCATAAGGAGCGCAAGCGTTCGCTCAGCTATCCGCAGAACCTGGTGTTGATGTTCTTTGGCTTGGTCGTGCTCGCTATTCCGACATTAGGATAGCTCAAGAACACGACGACATCACTTACTTCAATTCCGGTCGCTCCATAACCCTGACTGACCCAATGTTCGAAGAACACAACATCCGCGCAACCTCTTCCAACCTGCGATCTTGTCCGAACCGTATATCTGTGAAATCGTCGAGGTCGAGTTCAACACCCGAGACCGCCTGCACCTCGCCAGAGCCAGCATTTTAGCTTCAGCGGTGATATCCCCGATGGTCGAACGGGAGCGAGATGGATCCTAAGAATTAGGGTCAGAAAAAAACGGGATATATCGAAATCACTTACAATAAAATCCTTGACGGCTTTATATCCATCACCAAAGAGGAGATCTGGGGCTTGGCTGGCGGAAGCCGCTACATCATTACGTCCGACAACGCGGTAAGCCTCCAACGGCCAGTCGCTGGGAGGGGCGAGCTGACACGTCCTCGCTGCTTCTCGGATCGGCGACAGTATCCCCAGAGGTAGACGATTGAGGAACTCGGGAGTGATGCGCAGTTCGACCATACGAAGAATAGTGTTCTCCGCACGCTTTTGGCTCGATGGTTCCGCGCTATCGGCCAAACATTTGTACAAGGTCGTGAGCTTGCTGAGAGTGTTAAGGGGGTCGATACGACCGAAAGCGCAAGAGGGAATAACGTGGAATCTAGAGGCCATATGCTGGGTATCGTGCCAAGGCACTTGCCAATCAGGGTTGCTGACCCTGCCGTACAGAATCGCAGAAACATCGGGGGGCCATACCGGAAGTCGATCGTCGACCTGATGGTCTGAAGGGGAATGTCAGAATGACATAGACCTGTGAAACATATACGAACCACTCGTCGTGGGCTGTGGCCATCCAGTCATTGCGTCTGGACACAGGCGTTTCCAATAATCGGCCCATTCAGGTCGAATTACTAGAGCGACCATGCATATCACGGGTGCCAATTTGGTGAGGCTTTGTAGTGATCAATGCTAAGTCGCAGATCCTCGCCGAGAGTGTGCAAGGCATAGAGAATAGGAGCAAGTAGAGTTTTGCGCTGCGGAGACTGAAGGGGGACCTCGACCTCCGAGGCAAGGTGTGGAGCGGAGTATTTGGCCGACTGAGGGCCCGCAACGCAGGGTCTTCTCGAAAACGATCGTGGGAAGAGGACTTGACAAGAGATGACCAGAGGTCGACGTCCAATGGCACGTCTGCGAAACGACGAAGCTCGAATGTGCAGCAAAGAGCGGAAGTGATGCATTCAAATTCGATTCCGTCGGATGTTAGAAAACCACGAGACGACCAAAGCTCCAAAAAATTCCGATGAAGCTCGAAAAATACATCTTCGGGTGTAATAAGGGCTAAAATGTGGAGGATTTGACCTGTGAGATAATCTGTGGGGACCAAATCGATGCATACAGGCTGGTCATGGCGCCGCTGACGGTCGTCCTCGAAGATAAGGGTTGCAGAATGGAATGAATCGTGTTTGAGACCAACGACCTGGACCTCACCGTCTACAGGCTGAGCCAAATCGGCGTCCATGGTATTGTCAGGGTCGATTACTTTAACGTTCACTGTGATTGGGAGCTCTTTGATCCCATGAGTGAGTACGACAAGTTCGTGAGTGGGTTTCAAAACGAGTAAATCCCACACGGTCCGGCGGGTTATGCGAATCGATACAGCCCCAAGTGCAGGAAGCTGCGAAACATATTTGAGCTTGAGAGTGTTATCTTGAGCGGCGTAGACATCGAATAGAAGTAAGGATTTGGAAGCGGGGAAATGGACGGATAAAAGGGATCGTTCTGAGGATACACCCCAGCGTCCATCAAACAACGAACATGAGATGTTGGGCCAATCACTGGAGCTGAGAGATATGGTTAGGAGAGGAGGTGGAGAACCAGTTACCCACTCACTCGACGATTGAAAGCTCTTGTGAGTGTATTTTTTCCATCCAGTAAGACGCCTTCATTCTACCATGCTCAATCGGGGTCAGGGCACCGTCTGTGTCAGATTTCCCTCCGAGAACCATTCGGTCCATCGTGACGCTCAGTTCGTTGCGTGTAAGAGAATTGCGACGGGGTCTAGTAGGACCGGACCATTGTGAAGAAATGCCCGACCCGATGGAAGCCATGGTGGTCGTGGTGGAAAGCGCAGGCGCCATACCAGGAAGGGCGGAGAGTGGTGGCATATCGGGAGGGAGTACAGGAACATCGGGCAGAGGGTTTGGATCGCGAGACCCTGATTTGGGCGAACGAGGAAGGAGACGGTCCAAATCGGAGAACATGGTGGATGTTCGTCGACTTGTCGCCGTCGACAACGATTGGCGATGACGGGCTACTCGTGCGCGTCCTAAAGGAACTGGGGTGTCTTTGGGTTTGATATAGACATACCGCCACACGGAAAGTTGTCGTTTCTCGGTATCCACAGTCACCAAAAGGTCATTCATGCCGCCAGGACCTCGGTGCGAAACCCAAACCACGCTTTCCGTAGACGGCACTGCTTTGAGCGGCTTCTTCGAGTTCTCGTCCTCGTCCTTGAGGGTTGGTGTGCTCAGGAAACCGCCAATGATTCCCGAGGTCAAGCCGACGTGCCTGCCTCAGAAAAGGGGCTGTGAGGGAGAAAATGGTCGGGAGCAAAGGCTCCCCAGTGAGGGCTGCTTCTTCTAGTTCACTCGCCTCGATGCTCCTCTGAATCATCACACCGTGAGGGTAGAGCGGCCACGCCTTGCGGACGACAAACGGGATGGAGAACGTATAGTCCAAACCGTTCTTAAGGAATATCTTGCCAATGCTGCGAAGGAATACGAACACGGCTGGAACTCGGGTGACTTTATTCCTCAGCGGTCTGCGATTCTGCTTGTGACGGGCGAACGGGCCAAACGTAGGTCGCTCAGGAGGCTGTGGACCTGAGTTCGGACGGACATAATGGCTAGCGGTAGAGTTGAAAGTCTCGGAGCCATTGTATTCCATCCAGCCGAGGGTGGCGGATTGAACATGTTGTCCTTCCTGCGTGAAAGTCCACTTTTTGTGAATGACTCCTCCAGAGCTCCACAGAACAGTGTCAGAATTCCAGTAATCTCCTCCTCCTCCCAAGGATCTTTGCGAAGGGATGCTAGCTGAGAGCTCACGAACGTCGAGTGCCTCGCTTCCGGAGGTTCGGAACCTGAGCCACGAAGCGCGGATCGAATTGAGTCGAGGAGGTCGCTTTGGGGGCGTTCTGGGGTATCCGGAGTCGTGAGGCCCAGATAGGCCGAGGCGGCCGACTCGTCATTGGAAAGAGTGACGGATATCGTGCATGGCTGCATGGACGCGTCTGGTTAATGTGGTCGTGTTTGTTTCCCGCTGCGATGGCATTCAACCTAAACTGCCTTTTTAGACGCTCAATCCTCGAGTTGCGGTTTCCCAGGCCAACGGGATTTAGGCACGACAATTAAGTTCTATCGAATTCGTAATGCATGCAACTGTCCGTGTAATATTACATAGATATAGGCTATACAGATAAATAAATCATGCGAGACCACTCTACTAGTGAGAAACGATGCTGGAAAGACGAGAGATCGCAGCAGCTACAAAAAAGACCATTTAAACAGCACTATCTGAGGGGTGGCACCCCCGCTCGAGTTATTATGATGGATGAGGGCTTGCCTTTAGTGGAAATGGTAAGTGTGAATTGACCACCTCCCAAGGGCGTCATTGCCTGCGCTGCAACATTATCAACGCCACTAATAGCCATGAACAGTTTAGCGGTGGAACTTGTGGTAGAAGCAGTACAAGAGCTCATAGTGGATCCTGGGAAAAGATTAGGACAAAAAAAAAATTAGTAGATGTACTGACCTTTCTGGTTTCTCGTCGAAAATGAGAGGATTTGGATAGTGTCCTTCGGGGTAGATGATGGAGTCGCGGACGCTGACGCGCTGATTGACGCTGAAGCGCTGGCAGAGGCAACCGGCGCACATGATGTCGTCCCCGGCACAATGTTTCCGGGCCATGGAGATAACTGGCCTATGAGAGTTGGAGTGGGAAGAGGGTCGGCGAGTAAATTCCCAAATTCAAGAGGACCCGCTCCCATAGCGAGAAAAGGGAATAGCTCAAACTGGTTAGCCGGCTCAGGGCTCCCGAATACGATAAGTTCTGGGAAAGGAACTCGAATATCGGCTGGATGAATTGACCAGCGATGATGCCTCGGGGACCGTCCTTCGCACAACTTTAGAAGCGAAATAATAAAGAAAGAAGAAAGAAAACGCACAGTGACCCCGTTGGTGTACCGAAAACCGACTTGACGGGTGACAGGCGACGCATCCGTTTTTCCAAGACGGAATATGGTCTTGCCAATCGGCGCAACCCGTGCCGGCTCCGCCAGGAGAAGATTGCGTTCTGTGGTTTCCCCGGTGCACGGATCGACGTCCATGGCAAACCACTGAATTGGTGTCGATGGATCGGAAGCCTGGAAAAATAGTTAGTGAATACCGAAATTTATTTGGAATAAACATTACCAGCGCTGTAGCACCTATTCCGTATGCAATGTCAGGACAAGCGTGCGGGATTGTAAGGAAACACGAACGAGTTTCGCCTGTTTCGACAGTGGGGTCAGGAACTACAACACCGTAATTGGCTGCCTCCACGGTGATATACGCCGGTTTCGTCCCAGGAGCAGTATAAATGCCCAAATTGGCCTCCAATGCATAAACTTCGAGAAGGCCGCCTTCAGTTTTGGTGCCACTGAACGTGAGATAATCTCCAACGGCGAGGGGGACCATAATGCGAGGATCGAGGCCCCCAGGCGTCACAAGGGCAGGAGCGGGGAACGTGCTTTTTTTGAACAATCTTCAGTGCAGATGGCGATTATGCGATGACTATACTCACAAAGAGTTCAGATAAAACCCATTTCCGTCCTTCGGCCGATTCGTCAGCGGACACTCTGCATCGGTGCTGTTGCGCGGAATGCAAAGAGGAACACCCTGTAGAACTTGATTAAAACGGCACCCCGACGGTGTACGAATATCCGCATACCGTACTAGAGTGAACGGATGGATTGTCGGGATCGACTGTCCACAGAGGGTTTTTGGTGTAGGCATGTCCATAGCGGCCGACAGGACTAAATTGTTCGTTCAATTAGGTCCACAGAATTTTTTATTTACGAACTCGTTCAGCACGCATTCCAAGGTATCGACCCAGAAATGCCCTGTCGTATAGTTGATCTGGGTGATAAAACCTTGAAGAACCTGGGTGGACTCTTGCACAATGTAAATCAAGCCGGCGATCCTTTCACCCCGAATAATGTTTCCGTAAACCTGTGAGCAAACATTATTTCACGTATCTTGAAGCCGAATCATACCTACCGTAGCCTCCCAAGAGACAGTGCCGAGTAATGGCAGATTGGGCTTCGTATTGTTGTTATTGTCGATAATAAACATCTCCGACCACGCGCAAGTGATTGAAGGGAGAGTCACAAGAGTGTTCTGAGGACAGATTAATTAATTTTTACAAAAAAGCGAGTTCCCTCGACGCTAACCTTTGGAACGGTAACTTTCAAACCATTCACGGTGATAGTTCCGCCGGCCAAGGGACCACCGGCGACGTCTAGCGTCATGCTAGAACTTATGAGTATGGTGCGTTTGGAATAACGGCCGAGACACACTCGTCGATGGTGCCGATGAAGTTGAATGGACTGGGATCATATGTCTTTGCTGTCGGGGTCTGGCAGGAGACGATGTTCGCAAGGACGACCAATGCCAGCGCACGCCAGAAGACGAGCCCAAGGTTGGAAAACATGGCTGAATAGTGAACCCCGCGACAGCGAGGTATTTTATATTGGAACAAGCATCTAAATGGGCTGAAATGTCCGTCGGAAAAGAGCAAGCGGGAGTGGCGGGCTTAGATCCGAAGGATCCAAGTTGCAAACTAATGGTCAAGCTGTCAAGTCTTGTCAAGTAACCAAGGGTGCCGAACGTCGCGCCGGACGTTCGCATGCGATTCAGTAACCTATAAGAATAAGAATTGAGGAGACATGTCTGCCATTGGACCACCAGTTTCAAGTTATCCCAGTTCGGACAAGGTAACGCGTCTGGGAATGGGCAGGAAGAGGGAACTGAGTGTATTTCAACGAAGCGCGGTCTGAACGTAAGTGATTCATCTGTCGTACACCACCAGTGCGCAGTGGTCAAGCCGGTCAACAAGCTGCTTACGTACGTACCTTTTCCGAGTCAATGAACATGCTAACCCCATTGGTACTGTGATCACCATCGTTGTGCCTCACTACTTACCAGCCACTGTAATTCCTTGGCGCTGTGTGATTTGTGTCGGTAGATAACGGCCGCCACTCCGCCACTCAGCGCTCCGCCACACACAGCCAACCCCTGCCAACCCCTAACCCACGGTGACGTATTGTAGTATAATTCACAGCCTTCGTCGATCCTTTAATTTACTTATATCCTTTCAAGTACTATTTATTCGTTGCTGACCGATTTTCGTGTTGTGCACCTTTGCCTTGGTTCATATGGCTAAACCCATCGGCCTGACAATCGGAATCTTATAATATTATATACATACACACGATCTACATGACCATTTACACAGATATTACCTGAGGAATGGCGCCCTCGCTGGAAGTGATAACGATGGAGGTCGGCTTGCCTTTAGTGGTAATGGTAAGTGTAAATTGACCGCTTCCCACGGAGGTCATTGCCTGCGCTGCAACATTATCCTCGCCTTCAATAGCCATGAAAAGTTTGGCAGTCGGACTGGTCGTCAGTGCGGTGCAACTAGTCATTGTCTCTCCTGAATTGTTATTGTTTTTGTTAGATTGTCAAAAATAAACGGTACATGCTGCACTGACCTTTCTGGTTTCTTGTCGAAAATGAAAGGACTTCTATAGTATCCCTCGTGCCAGATGGTGCTGATGGAGTCGAGGACGCTGAGGCGCTAGTAGAGGTGACCGGCGCGCATGATGTGGTCCCGGCGCCGTGGCTCCGGGCCATGGAGATAATTGGCCGACGATAGTTGGAGTGGGAAGAGCTTCAGCCAGATAATTCCCGTATTCGAGAGGCCCCGATCCACTAGCGAGGAAAGGAATCCGCTCAAACTGGTTCGCCGGCTCCGGGTTCCCGAATACGACCAGTTCCGGGAATATAAATGTGAATATCGGCTGGTAGAATTGGCCCGCAATGATGCCTCTCGGACCGTCCTTCACAGGAGTTCAGAAGGGATATGAAAGAATGAAAAACAAAACAAAAACGCACAGTGACCCATTGGTGTACCGAAAACCGACTTGACGAGTGACCGGCGACGCATCCGTTTTTCCCATGCGGAATACAGCCTTTCCAGCCGGCGCAGCACTTTCGGGCTCGACAAGAAGAAGGCTGCGTTCCGAGGTTTCCCCAGTGCACGGATCGACGTCCATAGCAAAGAATTCAATTGGCATCGTCGGATCCGAAGCCTAGCAGAAATAGTTAGGGAACTCTGAATTTCTATTCGTGAATAAACAATACCATGGCTGTTGCACCTGTTGCAATGTCAGTACAAGCTTGCAAAATTCCCAAGAAACACGAACGAGTTTCGTCTACTTCGACCGTTGGGTCGGGAACTGCAATAGCAAACTGGGCTGCGTCGACGCCAATATACGCCGGTTGCGTCCCGGGAGCAGTATAAATGCCCAAGTTGGCCTCCAAGGAATAAACTTCAAGTATTCCGTCTTCAGTTTTGGTGCCGCTGAACGTGATATAATCTCCAACAACAAGGGGGACCATGATGCGAGGATCGAGGCCCCCAGGGGTCACAACAGCAGGATCAGGGAATGTGCTTTTGAAAATAATATTTAGTGCGGACTTCGATAATATCGTGGCTATACCCACAAAGCGGTCAAATAAAACCCATTCGCATCCTTCGGTCGGTTGGTCAATGGACATTCTGAGTCGGTGCTGTTTCGCGGAATGCAAAGAGGAACGCCCTGTAGAATTTCATCGGAATGAGTGAGATGGCCCTTCAACAACGAGCCACATACCGTGCTCGAATGAACCGACGGATTGTCGGGATCGACCGTCCACAAAGGGTTTTCGGTGTAGGCATATCCATAGCGGCCCACAGGACTAAATTTGTTCGTTCAGTTAGGTCCACAAAATTTTGCATTTACAAACTCGTTCAGCACGCATTCTAAGGTATCAACCCAGAAATGACCGGTGGGATAATCAATTTGGGAGATGAAACCTTGAAGAAGTTGCAGGGATTCTTGAACAATGAAGACCAAGCCGGCGATCCTTTCACCCCCAACGACGTTTCCGAAAATCTTTAAAGCCGACGTTATATCACTGCATCCTGAGGGGTAAATCATACCCACATTAGCCTCCCAAGAGACACTACCAAGTAATGGCAGGTTGGGCGTGGTATTATTGTTAGCATCGATGGTGAACATCTCTGACCACGCGCAGGTGATGGACGGGAGAGTGAGGAGAGTGTTCTGACGACGCATCAGAATTTTACAAAAAAAAGTGAGTCGCTTTGACGCCAACCTTTGGAACGGTGATTTTGAGCTTATTCACGGTGATAGTTCCGCCGGCCAAGGGGCCATCGGCGACGTCTAACGTCATGCTGGAAGCTCATGAGCATGGTGCATTCAAAGAACGGCCGAGACACACTCGTCGATGGTGCCGAGGAAGTTGAAAGGATTAGGATCATAAGTCTGTGCTGTCGCTGTCTGGCAGTAGACAACGTCTGCGAGGACGAGCAATGCCAGCGCACGTCGGAAGACGAGCCCAAGGTCGGAAAACATGGCTGGGTGGTGAACTCCGAGACATCGAGGCCCTTAAATATTTGAACAAGCATCCAAAACGATTGGTCCAAACAGAGGAAGCAAAAGAATGTGTCAAGTAGCAAGCGCAGAAGGACCCAAATCGTATTCAAAAGCATACGGGTACCTTCCAACGAAGCTTGGAACCAGAGATGCCGAATGTCGCGCCGAACGTTCACAGACAAGTAACCTATGAAAATCGAATTAGGTCAAGGTTAGCGCCGCTATTCCCAAGGAACGACCCAAGATGAGAAGGAAGAGGGACCAGGGGCATTTTTTATCTAAGGGTGTAAACTCGTCATTTGTGCACTGTTTTTAGCGGTCAAGTTTGTGAAATGTTCACATAAAAATAGATCGAAGGCAATCCCAAGCTAACCCCATCTGTACAGATCCAGCGCTGAACACATGGAAAAATATCTTCTGGGAAAAATCGGGGCCGTATGTAGGTGCCGCTATTCAATACCAGTCAATACAGCTTTGCGCGAGGTTGATTTCATTACAAGAAAATCAAACCAATAGATGTGAACCCAACTAAATTAAATAGATTTTGACAGGCCAATGCCAAATGCAACCAGTGCGTGGATTTGCGAGAGGGTTCCCCAGGGACAATCTATTCTGGCGGCGCAACGGACCCGAGAAACTCAAAACTGGGAAGAGACTCCAGGTACAGTCTCTACTGTCCTGGGGCACAGCGACGGACCCGCGGCTGCGTGCCTGCTTTCTTTGAACCAAATGGCGGCAAAGGATGCCGTTCGGAGCGCATACCCGTTGACAATGAAGTTGACGAAACGAAGTGTTGGGATAGGCCCCGGCTATCGGCAGCTATCGGCCCAGGGATGTTTACCGCTGCATGAACCATAAATGGAATTGTGGGTGCCTGCTTCTCGTGAGATCTGTTCCTATTCGTTCGCATCGTTGCCACCCGCCGTCTGGCAGTATTGATAACGGATGTGATCTGGTTTGATGAGATAGACACTTAGAGTGAGAAAATGAACTGGTTGGACAAGCTCAAGTCCCAGAAGATATAATTATAAGTGGTAATGGGAAACCGTAGGAAACCAGGTGCAGTTTCCAGGGCCAGAATTGTTAAGGGGATGAACCAGGGATGGTCGAACCAGATCGTTTGCAGAGGACGGAAGGCAAGGGCCGGTTTCATGATCTTTGTGCATCAAGGCGGTGATACTTAATCCAAACTCTGCACTGATGGGCTCTATCAGAAGTATGTCAGAATGAAATGTCGGGACGAAACGTCACTGACATGCGGAGTGTTGCCAAGAGCTGCCAAGGGTAGAAAGTGACAAGTGCCCCAAAAATCTAAATCGCCGTCGGTCGGCGCTTCGAGACTCGGAAAGCAGAATTCCGCATTTGGTTTGACAGCAATCCCCGTTGTAAGACGCATTTCTTGTGCTATGAGTCCCCAGTACTTTGAAAAAAGTGGCCCAAGGCAAATGGTCGCGGGAGAACTGAAAACGGTCAAAGCGTAGACTATGGATCAAATGATCGGCCGAGGTGTGACCCAAGTGTGCTTTGGACTAACTCCAGGTAGGCAAAGACATTGAAAGTCGGTGTATCAGGAAGGGAAATTTGAATTATGAAGCACAGACCAGCGCTCCCCGCCCCATTCAACCAATGATCCTTCCTGCCACCCGCTACAATCCGGAGGTAAATACTCGGAGCCGTCGAGACCCACGCCAAGCGGGGTGGAATAGCCCCGCGTCCACACGTCTTCTCCGGAGCCGTTTCTCTGAGCCTGCCAAGCCCAGAACTCTCCTTTCGCCGTTCTGCCAAGCGCAAGCTGCCATTCTCCCGCCCGTGCCCGCCAAATTGAACCGGAAATATTCCGCACAACCACGGCCTCGTCACACTCCTCGTCGCGCCAAATCTCCTCGTACGACGTCAAAATTGCCGTCGCCGGATTCACCATCTCCCCGGCTTCCAGCGTCCTCCCGTCAGGTAGAGGCGTGTTTGTCCCAACATCGACAACGTCCAGTGGATTCTAGTGCAACACGCTTTAGAATTAAATTTCGGTACGAGAGCCAGCGAGCGATTTACGAGCGTGCGCGAGTCGATGTGGTGTGTGAATTTCGTCAAGTTAGGCTCCACGGATGACCTATAGCCAGCAAACGCCCAGTCGAGCATCCCGCTTTCCGTGTCAAACCGCACGTCGAGAAACACGCCGCTTCTGAGTGCGGTCAGCACTATCGTCTGCGTCGGCTCAGAAGCGTCGTTCGGAAGCCAACGAATGGACTCGCGGAAGGAGATGCAGGCTGTCGACATGAAGTTCAGAATGAGAGGTTGCGTCCTTACGTCATCACAACAGTATCCGGCCCGCCGTGCCCGCCGAAGCATAGCCACACCTTTAGCCACTTTCCTCTTCATTGCGCTTTTCCGTGTCACGGAATACTAGTGCTGTGAAGCGCCCGATTTTTCTGAAACCTCTCAAAAATCACCCAGTCAAAGAAAAGCGGCAATCTCGGCGAGCTCGAACACTGATAAACTGTCCAAGTCTTACTGGGCTTCTCCCCAATCATGTCCAGCATCGGGCTCCTCGTTCCAGATCTCCTCGCAGAAATAATGGTCAGGCTACCCTTGGACATTGACCAGAAGTTTGTCTTTGCCCAAGTGTCGCGGTACTGGCGCGAGGTAGCCCTTCACAACCATCTTTTTTGGTCATCGTTTATCGGACGGTATTCCAAAGCGGATTCCTGCCGCGTCCCGCTTATACTGGAGCGCAGCGGCTCAAGCACTATGCTCCACGTCCAATTTAGTTTCGATGGCAATACAGATTGGGCTGCAGACGCTTTGAAGGCGCTGGTCCCATATGTAGCGCGCATCGAAACACTCGATTTGGAGTTCTGGGTATACTCAGACCGTTCACTGCCACGCAGCACCGTCGACGCTCTGCTAAACTCTAATTTAACTTTTCCCGTGCTGAAAACACTTCGTTTGGAAGGCCCGGAATACGGCCACACCCCACCCCTACTGTTGGCGGCGCCTCAGCTGCGAACACTCGACCTTCAGCGCGTCGACCCAGCAAACTTGGACACATTATTGTCGCCCAGCTTGGAGAGCATTAGACTCCACCAATCCGGAGATACAAGCGTAGAAACTCTCTTTGATATCTTCAATCGATGTCCGAGGGCGTGGCGTGTCGCATTGGATTTGGCGCGGATGTTTCGCAGTCCAGATACCAACCTCGAGAGCTTTGCACTCCGGCGGCCACTTGCCCCAGCTTTGCGCGACCTGGAATTAGGACTCCGCGATATCTATCTCGACCCCCTACTGAGGGCCGCATTCTCCGACGTTGTCCTGCATACGTTGACCGCATGCATATACAATTCGGACACCCAGCTTCTCGCTGAAGCTTTACTGCCCGGTGTAGGGCCGTTGACTGTCTTCGAAATATTCGATACGCAGCAGGTCGAGCTGCGCGACGAGGCTGGGCGAATCCGCCGTTTCCAGTGTTGGAACGAAGACTCGTCGTTCGAGGTCGACAAGGTGTGGGAGTATCTATCCATCCACTACGAGTTACACAAAACCGTGCGGGAAATACGGATAAGGCGTTGGGACGAATACGTTGAGGTGTTCGACCGTTACCCTCCGCAGCTTCAAGATGGAATCACCCTCGTCTTCGACGCATACTGGAACATACGCTTTCCGATCCCGACAGACGATGAAGGGGACAATGCGTACATAACGAAAACGATGCGCATTCCGGGGCTTGCAAAAGTGGCATTCCACGGTGCACACTTGTTACTGAGAACAATCTTGCAAGTCCTTGCGCATATCGAGCGGCCAACGGCGCGTAAAGTGGTGGTTTGCATCGGCAACAAGAAGCTGCTGACAGCGGATATAGAGCAAGATGCTTTCTGCGCCTTCCAAACGGCATTATCAGGTGAATGCTGGGCAATTTGTAGTCAATGTATGAGCCACTGCGTTCATTGAAATGGCCGCAGTTGAAAGGGAATATGGGAGGGAAATATGTGTGGTTGGGATTGTAGCAAACAAGTTGCGGTCAGCGTCGTTCCTCGACAAGACCCTCGCGTATTGTCTCGCCCACTTTCATCCTCAGGCTGTCTCCCATTCCTCGCTTATTTTCATCCTGTCTCTCTCGCTTACTTCCTTTATTTCTCCTACTAGTATATATAGAGCCTGCGAGTTGTGGTGTAGACTTGAGGCTCAATTTCCCAAAATTTCGACTTCGACAGAGGACGGGAGTATCCATATTCGTAGGGTAGTAGTCACCCTCGTCACTTCATTACTTCGCTTAAACTCGCGGAAGTTCGTCACTTTGATGGCAACCTCTGAAACTTCGTCAGTTTGGTGAATTCCCAGGAAAGTTCGTGAGGTGAACAAACCACACAAATCAGACGCATCAATCTGGCCATCATTTCATTCTCCCCCGTTTTTTATATTGATACCCTGGCCTAACACTAACCTCTAACCCTAACTGCTAACCTCTAACCTCTAACCTCTAACCACTAACCTCTAACCTCTAACTGTAACCCCCTAACCCAAACCTCTAACCTCCAACCGCTAACCAGCCAACCGGAACCTAACCGGCCAACCTTGGCAAGCTGTTGATGCACATCACTCGTGATGTGCCGAGGAGTCGCCGTTTGACAAGGTTGGAATACCAACTCACGAACTTTCACAGAAAGCCATCAAACTCACGAACTTTCACAAATTCCCATCAAAGTTACGAACATTCGCAGCGCTAAGCGAAGTAACGAAGTGACGAGAATGGCGCGGACTCATATTCGTATCCACCCCCTCGCGCTCCTTTTTCCGTACTCATAGCAGTACAAGGATACTGGGCCTCGAATGTTATTATACTTTGATCACAAATGCACCGCCGAGCGCTGTTATTGCTTGGTGGCTAGTTCTTAAGTCATCTCTTGCGTCTGGCGCTCTCCATTTCCGCGCTATCTCCTCTCGCCGCCGTGGCTCAGCCTCCCCAATTCCATATATATTAAGTGCAATCATCACCGTGAGCCTAGGGCTTCCTAGTCTCTCGTAGACAGACGCTACAACTATTTTGGTGCTCGTGCCTCGCATGTTGTAAGGGCTTCCGCCGCGGGACAATGGAGCTAGTACTTAATTGTCCTTCGATTCGCAGATGCAGTCCGACCTTCTCAATACCAACACAACGCTCGCGATCCTGGCACAAACGGCTTCACTCACTCTCCAACTAGATGATATCCTCCTCTCATTGGATGAACGAGGACGTGTGGTTATTCGAGGCCGAAAACGATTCCAGAATTTCCTTCCCGCGCCTTTTCCATAAGGGCAATCTTCTTTCCCACGGTTCGAACTCGCTTCGTTCTCCTTATCGAGCTCAAACCGAGCTAGGCAGAGAGCGCAAATAAAGATAGCAATTAAAGATTCCTGTGTGTTGAAAAAAGAGGTATCAACATCTGTCAAGAAGCCTTCATGACTCAAGTATGGTTAGGGATATTCAACATTCATGGAGACTTGAATCCTGTTTGAGTATTATTCGCAGATGGTACAATATCATCAAATCTACGCGATACGAAACCCAATCAATCAATATATGAGAGGAGGCGTGGGCAGGTCATCCGGAACATGAGTGTACCGGTCGAACGAGGTCATCAATTTGTCCCGGGTCCATTCATGAATCTTGGAGAAATTTTTACATTGATGTGGGACACGGAGCCTCACCCTAGTCTCGTTGAAGGTCGGGTTCCACTCCCACCTTCAGAGAGGAATTGCGAAAATCAGAAACGCTGCATGGCATGCGTTCGAATAGAGACTCACACGAGGACGCTCGTGTCTGCGTTGCACATCAGCCCTTGTCGAATGCGATCGACGCAGTGGTCAATGTGAAACTCCCGTGCACCAATTGTGTGCATACCCCAGTTGGGGTAATACTTTGGGTGGAGCGCCTGGCGGATTTGATTCTGTAGCATCCATAAGTACCGACCCCCAGGAGACGCATTCCACTCAACTAAACAATGTAATTGATGGTATATTTCCAACTCAGCCAAGTAGTAGCCTGGGTCGCCTGCGATGCCAGAAGTCTTGTTCGGAAACAGCACAGCTTCGCTGCGAGGCAATCGCAACTTCGAGTCTGCGGCGAAACCGTTAAAAAATTGAATAAGAGTGCCAACCCAACGAACATTGCTGGAGATTGTCCCATGCCTCATCGAGAGCGGGAGACGGTTCCTGGAGGAACGTATCGTCGTGCGGGAAGACTTGAATGACATCCTCCAAAACCCCGTGAACGGGAGCTTCAGACGAGTATTAGGCAAATGATAGGACTGTGGACCGCCACGTACTATACAGCTTGGGAGTAGCGACTCGTTCACGATGCAAGGCTCCGGCAAGCAAAAGCGTCGTCTCCAAGAATATAACGAGAAGGAGCGCTAGGATGGTGCGCGAGCCTCGTCGGGGCGGGGCGGCAGTGAAATTTTCGTAATTAGCGTCGCCGTCTTCCACTGATAGCTGCTGGTACATGATGAAGAGGTGAGCGTTGCTTGGCTCTGATGGTTTTGTGCTTTCGCAAGTTGGTTGCCGTGTTGGAGGTACTAATGATGCGTTGCCATACTTTAGCCGATTTCAAAAAGTTTCGAGCCGTACAACTTGAAACTGTTGATATTTCCTTAGCCTATTCCTATTCCTATCGAGAGACAAAAAACACATGCGAGGCCAACCCGCCCATCACTTAAAAGGCGAGGTTACGATCTTCCTGCTGTCTCATCGTCTCCCAATATGAACTTTACCATCGTCTTCTCCACTCTCCTTGTCGCTATCACGGCTGTCTCCGGGCTTGCGACTCCCGACGTAGTGTCCCGCACTGATGTCTCGGTGCGTTACATTGAATCCTAGATCTCGCTTCACCACTCACGCTATCTTTCTCACCATCAGGTGGCCGACGCGGTCGTCGAGGTGCGTGCCACCCGCTTCGTCGGTTTCCACTTTTTTTCGGCGTTAACCTATTTCTTCAGGTCAAGAAGTGCGACTAAAAGAGCTCTCGGGGGTGCAGTGACAACTCGGTTCAGCACTAACACTTCTTTACGATCAGCCACAGTTGCGTTTCAACCCCACGCCTCGTTTCAGAACATTAACTTCTTCCTCAGTAGTACCCTTCCGACTTCAGCGAAAACGGGGAGCCGGAGACCTAGAAACAGAGTTGAAGAGTATATAACTACTGTTAAATTTATGTTTGTCCTCTTCTAAGTTGTCCACCGCTTACTCGAACCTCCTCCGAATTGTGTTCAACTCACAAAGTAAACCCAACGGTTTTGCCGTTCCCGCGTTAGACTCCAACCAGTTGTTATTCTGACAATCGATCAATAGAGCAGTGAAAGTCTTCGAGATCTGACTCGAACAACTGTAATATATCCCTCCTCTGGGACTGGTTCAAGTCGTTGACGCATCGCTCTCTGGAATGCTTCCCTGCTTCCCTTACACTGAATCCTCCGTGGCAGTGATTCGTTGGCTTCACTGTTACGAATGGACTCGCGGAAGGAGATGCAGGCTGTCGATATGAAGTTCAACTTCAAAGGCTGCCAAGAATTCTGCCGTGCCGGCTGAAGCCTAAGCACAGCCACACATTCCCCCTGACCAGTCTTTCGTTGCATAGTCTCATAGTCCTAAGTCCCTGCCTTTGCGTTTCACGAGGCCGCAGTTGACAGAGAATATTTAGACCTCGGGCCAGTTATTTGGATCTGAAATATAGTATGCGTACTGCTAGTGAAATCTCTCTCGTACCCTGTAAATTTATCACGGAAATGGGCCAATATCTTTTCTTTTTAGAGTCAAATTTAGGTTGCTAAAATAATCTCGCAGTCCGATATGGCGATCCAATGCAACTTCATTCACTGCACCGCATAAACTTCAAAATTGTATGCTAGGATGTACAAAAACTTGAGCGAGATTGAGATGAGAGTGTATCGACGAGCCAGTGAGGAGATGAACAGAAAAGCAAAACGAAACGAGGACAAGAAAACAGGAGAGAGAGAGAGAGAAATATTCCATCCATATCCACGGCGAGCACCCTACTGCCAGTACTGCTGCTGCTGCCTTCCCTGGTAGGGATAGAACTCGTTTTGCGCCTGTGAGTAGCCAAGATGCCCCTGCGGGCCCTGCTGATGGTGCCCGCTCTGCTGCGGGCCCCCGGCACCTGCACCGACGCCCCCGCCGCCTACACCGCCAAAGCGGTTCCCCCCGTAGAATCCTTGCCCCTGCGGGCCGCCCTGCCCTTGACCTTGGCCTTGCTGCTGGCCCTGGCTCTGCCCTTGTTGCACCCCACCCCGCGCGCTGCGCCTACCCCAACGTCCTTCGCGTATGGCTTATACGACGTCTCGGGCGAGCGCCCGCCCTGCCCCGCGCCGCCCTGCGGACCCCCCGCGCCCCCGCCCTGCCCACTGAGTCCCATAAAGCCCTGCGCGCCGCCGCCATACAGCGGCTTTCCGTATTCCGCGCCGCCGCCCTGTCCGAGCCCAAGCGCGTGCTGCGGCTGCTGGTGCGCGCCGTGCCCCTGGCTCTGCTGCGCATAGTCGACGTCGTACCCGCCCTGCTGGTACAGCCCCTGCGTGGGCCCGTACCCACCCGCCTGGCCTTGCGCCTGGGCCGCGCCCTTCACGCCGAGGCTTCCCTGCCCTTGCTGCCCCGGAGCGGGTGCGCTTCCAGGCCCCGGTGGGCCCGGGAACATCGTCGGGTACTTCACGAACGGCGGCGCAACGCTGTAGCCCGAGTTGTACGGCCCGCCGTAGTACTGGTTCTGCGGGTATGGGTAGTAGTACGGCAGCGGCGGCGGGTAGCCTTGCTGACCCTGCGGACCGGCGGCGGGCGGGGGCTGCTGCTGGCCCGCACCTTGCGCCGCCGCGTGCTGCTGCGCGGACTGGCCGGCGGGAGGAAGCGCCCCACTGTTCGGCGGCTGCTGCGGCGCGCCGGGGAGACCCTTGACGTCCTCATGCCCAAGAACGTTACGGTTCCCGAACGCCGACTGCTGATATGTGTCGTAGAAGCCCTTCAAAAATCCAATCAATACAATGATTAAGAGAAAAAGCATAGGAAACTCACGCGTTGGTTATCAGCATGGCCATAATCTTGCTGTCCAAACCCGGAAAGGTGGGCGCTTTGCTGGTGCTGGCCTTGGCTGCCAAGCTGACCGAAAGCGCCGTACGGTGTATCCTGCGTCTGGCCCGCGGGCGGCGTGGGGGTATGGAAGTACGGCGACGAAGCCGTGGGTGCGGGCTCGTTCCGGAAATAGCTCGAGTGCGCCGAGGCGGGTTGGTGCTGCGGGGTCGACTGCTGCTGGGACGGATCGATATGGGTCGGGAGCCCATGCTGGGCGTACTGGTGTTGTGCGTGCGACTGTTGCGGGAGAAGTTGATGTTGCTGTTGTTGTTGCTGCTGTTGTTGTTGCTGCTGCTGCTGCTGCAACTGCTGCTGTAAATGAGGGGGAATATATCCTCCGGCTATGTGTTGTTGCATGTACGCTTGCTGCTGGGGCGTGAGCTGGTTTAGCTCTTGCTGCATAGCGGGCGATATGGGAGCCGGTTGAGCCGCCAACGCTTCTGCCAAGGGTACCACCTTCGGCGTTTGCGATACAACAGGTTGCGAGACGGAGCTCGGGAGTGTATGCTGCGAAGGGACCTGCGGAGAAGCCTGCTGAGGGAGGCCTTGCTGGAAGAGCGCCGAGCCGAGCGACGCGGATGACGGCGGCGGCACAGACGCCGGCGGAGGTTCGTGATGCTGCTGCACTGGGGCGGGAACCTGGGGTGTCGGAGGCGACTGCGACTGCGGTTCGGGAGTAGGCTCAGGTTCGGATCTTTTTATGGGTTAGACCTTGAATATGACCAATTGAAGGAATCTACTTACGAGTTATCGAAGGAACTCTCCCCCCCAAGACTAAGGCTTCCAAACTGCATGCCGACCTTTTCAATGCCGGAGCCGAACGAACTGGGCATGACGACAGGCTGGTCGATGGTCTTGTAGCGAGCACTGCTCCGGTGGGAAGTTGCAGTTGGACGGGCAGCACCTGCAGGTTTTATGGATGGAGATGGGGAGGCGACTGGCGGAGCTGGTTCAGGCTCTGATGGAGGAACGACAGTTTCCTCGGCAGGTTCGGGAACAGAGGGTTCTTCGACCTGAGGCTCGGGGATTTGCTGTGGTTCCGGCTGCGATTCTTCCGGCGGTTCGTTGACGGTGGAGGCCCAGACGTCTGCTGCAGACGTGGAGGGCTTGATAATAGGCGCCTCTTCTTCCCAAGCATGGGGCTGGATGGTGGTCGGTTCCTCCCAGCCGGAAGTCTCTTCAGGTTCGGGCTCTGGAGCGGCGGGGGAGACGGCGGGAGGCGGTGCAATTGGGGCTGGGGCCGGAGGCGGCGGGGCTGGCTTTTCTTGGGGCCTATTTCGCCTCAGTATCGACCCACCATATGAAATTAAAACGAACCGTGCAATTTGAGCCCAAGACATTTTGGACGTCATCGGGGTCTTTGATACTTTTGCCTGTGGCACAGCCAGGGACGTGGTGGATCCGTTAACGTCGGTGTCGCCGCCCCAGGTAGAAGTGGTACTGGTGCCGCCCCAGGTCGAGGGTGTGGCCGAGAGGGTAGGTGTATCGACTGATTCACCCCAGTTGGACACTGGGGCCGGGTCAGACGAGTCGGTGCCCCAGGCGACGGCCGATTCGGGTGCCTTGTCCGAGGACGGGGGGCCATCTGCCCATGCGTTTGAATTTGGGGAAGGTGCAGGCACCGTGGCGGAATGGGTGTGGCCATTGGTTGGCGCCGCGCCTCTAATCCCGCCGCGACTGCGCGGTGCAGCGCCGCCTCGTGTCGACCCGCCGCGACCACCACGAGAGGCGCCCCGTCCGCCACGGAAGTCGCCGCGCGAGGAGGAGAAAGACTCCTTGGAAGTATGGGTCGGGGCGTGTCCCTTCTTGTCCTTTTTCCGCGTTACTGCTCCCCACTGCTCTGCACGGCCTGTGCGGCGTTAGCACGCTCGTCGAGCAACGAACGGCGTCCTCACCTTCACTAATTCTAGTTGCGGCCAGCTCGACGTCGCCAGCGACCTCTGACAAGAGCGACTGGAGATCTGACAGCGAAATGTGAGGCGCGTCAAAAAAAAATTGGTGGCGAGAACAAACCATCGTTTGACCAGGAGGGAAAGAGCTCTTGAAGCTGGCGTGCTTGTGCGCGGTACTTTGAGTTGTCGGGCGTGGTTGTAGCCACAGGCGACGAGATGGCAGTTTTATAGGACATTTCAGCGCGAAGTGGAAGAAGGGTGTATGAGTACCAATACCGTGTAAAATAAACAAGGCCATATACCATAAGCCCCTATCTGCTAAGTGCTCAAATAATTCCATGCTGGCTTTGCTTTGGCTACAAGTTCAGCTGGAGTTCGAGACAATTGCGCGTAGTCACTGCATACGCCTAATTTGCACGATCGTTAATAACCTGTGATAACATGGGCTCGGAATGTTAGAATTACAGGGGTGACCGGGTCAGCTCCGAGGTAGCCGAGATGCCGACCGGGCCATGCGGCTCCGGTCGCACATTAGTTAAATTACCATGACTTGTATCTAACCACTAGCTTGCTCTATCCAGTGGCTTCTAAGTACCCTAATCCACTGGCTTATAGCTCCCATAACCTTTAACAGGTTATGGGCCCCGCGCTCTAACTGCACCACGGGCTTCTTCTAATCCTGGCTTTGTTCTCTGCTACCCCTATCTTTTCTTGTCGCAAAGCTGGTCGACATTTCATAGGCCTCGGTACTCAAGACTCAAACTAATGATCCTATCGGACCACTTGGGCAACTTAGACTCGAAAGCAACCGCTCGCTGTGTACACCAGAAAAATCCACAATCACGTTGGTCTGGATAATGTGGCTTGGATCGTTATACCGAAACTGGATTTTTACGTCAATCTCGTGGATTTTCACGTCAACCTCGTCGCTCTCACTGCACTGATTAGTCTTCTTGAGGTCTTGAACACCCCGAATGGGCTGAAAATCCCTTGCTACGCGTCAATCATCTGTGCCGCCACGCAGGAAAGTTCGACACCTTCGAGCTCAACTCAACACAGGTCAAGGGGGGGACACATCTTGAGATCCTAGATGACCTTCAACGACGAATGCAATGGTCCTCTCGCTCTACTGAATCAGTTTTTACGTTCATCTCGCAGTCTTACTTCGAGATCTTCGCACAACACAAGTGCTCCAGACCGCAATGCGCTTTGGCTTCAATTCCAAGACTCACTTCGGGTTCCATGTCCACTGTTGCGACCACAAATTCACGCTGTCTCAATTCTCACTGCTTCAACTGACTTCAATATTCGGTGGTCTTAAAGAAACTCGAAATGATGCCAAACGGCACCAATCATCGCCTCAAATCGTCGAACACCGACCTCCGATCTGCCTAGATGCGGAGATCACCGTGACCATCAAAGGCTTGAGCCCTGAACATACTACAACGTGAATTATGCTTCAAGAGACCCTTGTTGAGTCTTCTTCAACTTGACTCGCGTTCGCTCTCTGTGGCCTTCGGACGACGAGACACCATCAATTACGACTCACAACGTCACCATTTACTCAAGTCGAAAGCTTTCACGCAATTTGGCGTGTCGATGGCTGGTTCAACTCACGGTGACAAGATTATCTCCCGCCCTCGGCTTCGGTCAACAAGTTGAGATCACGATTGTCATTTTCTTTGACAAGTTCAAATCGGAACCGGGCTGGGACTATAACCAACCTTCACCGTCATCCGCAAGAATGTTTGGATAAGTGCTCCACAATTGTTGAGCCCTCATTTGATGCGCTAAGTCCCTTCGAATCTTTTTTGAGATGCTATGCTCATTGCTATTTTACACACGAGTCACGCAGTGCCGTCAAATTCAACTCAACTTCAGTGCCAAACCTAGGATGATTCTTGGATCCTTTGTGTTACCCGGAATCGATTTACGTCGAGCGGCGATCACTACTAAACCTTCTATCTATTTCTTATGAAAACTCTGATCTAATTTCACACCCCGACAGACCTGACGAGAAACGAGACAAATATATCCATGCATGGGCTGGCTCGAACACATGCTCCCATGATTTGAATCCTCCGCGTTTCAAATCGAGTGGACATAAGGATTTTTGATCGCAGAGGCTTCAATCCGTATCTTGAAATCTGATTTACTTTCGAGTCTATCGAACCAGGTACACTTTTTAAACGAAACGGCAGAATTATCGAACGACACATGAGGATTATCTACGGGAATCCCGCGTCGCCGTCTAAATTCTCGGATCACAACAAACATATGCACAAGACGCTACGCTAAGTTCAATATTATTACTCTTGATTTGGTGACGATATACTGCATCATAAACCGTAGATGAAGGGGGAGAGACAGAAATTCTCATCTGCACCTTACGATGACCTTGAGTGCGTCCACGGACCCTGTCTAGAATCTACGAACCGAACAGAGCCCGAATCATGATTCTGACTGCAAAGCTGAGTTTCTATTCAATAATATCATGCAGCTTAGATACCTAAATCGGTTCTAGAATCTACGAACCGAACGTCGGAGCCTGAATCATGATTCTGACTGCAAAGCTGAGTTTCTATTCAATGATATGGATACCTAAATCTGTTTTACGGTCAAGGACCTGCGTAGGACTCAAACCTGGAATTGTTTACCAGCATCAACCTGAGAGAGATGAAATTGGCGACACCGCGGAGACGGTCTGATCTAACACTTGAGTGCTCTTCGCATTTCATGTTGCATATTCACTTGAATTCTTCCTAGCATGCTCAACTCGCTGTGCTGATGCATGATCTCAGGCTCATTCTCTGCCCTTGAATATCAGGGAGCCGGGACATGCTGCATCGAATTCCTGGAACTTAGCAAAAAAAACTCTACTGTGCCATCCGTCAATGATCGCACTACCATCATACTGGCCGAGTTTTATCTAGGACCTCGGATGAGGGGGGTGAATATGAATTAAACCGACATCCTATGCTCCCAGATTGGCTTCCACATTCCAGGGGATTCCACAGCCACAGAGCTGAGTATTCATCTTGACTTGCGATTGATATCCCATCACTTAAATGCACACTATTAATATGCAGTAGGAAAGTCTATTCACTACCGACCGAGCAAAACTCAAATATATGCCGCCTGCGAGCGTATCTGGCCAACGAGCAGACATCAGCCGATCACGATGAGTCCACCTTTATCTCGCACTCCGACACATTTTCTATTGAACATAATCGTGCCTCCGAGCACAACCCTGCCATTGAGCGTAATTATGCCTCCGAGTATAACACCGCCATCGAGCGTAATCATGCCTCCGAGCACAACCCTGCCCTCGAGCGTACTTCTGCCCTTTGAGGCATCTGCCACCGAGCATAATCTTGGCTTCGCGCATAAGTCGCCTCCGAGCATAACCACCGAGCCGCATTCAGGGCAACCCTGCAAGCATAACTCGGCTGCAGATCATCCCGTTTACCGATGAGCATATTTCATTTATTCAATTCTGCTGCCACGCAAAACTCAGGCTAATTCTCGAAGTCAGGCAAACTTTTTGTCATCGTCTCGAGATTCACTGTTCAACCTATTTTCAAACCACAATTCCAACCAGCAAATGTAATAGCTCCGGGACATTGGTGCGCTGAGGTCGCACTCAGTAGCGTGGGTTTATGGTACTGTGGGTACTGAGGAGTACTCACTTTGCCTCCCAAGTTTCGCAAGAGCCTGAAGGCCACAGTGCGGTTACGCCTGAAAGGGAACTTGGGTTTTCCCTGATGTCTTTCCTCACTCAACCGAGCTCGGCACATTCTGCTTCGTTTCTTTTTACTCTATCGCTCGTACGTGACGCCGGTCAAGGGGGGGTGTTAGAATTACAGGGGTGACCGGGTCAGCTCCGAGGTAGCCGAGATGCCGACCGGGCCATGCGGCTCCGGTCGCACATTAGTTAAATTACCATGACTTGTATCTAACCACTAGCTTGCTCTATCCAGTGGCTTCTAAGTACCCTAATCCACTGGCTTATAGCTCCCATAACCTTTAACACGGAATCAATTTGAAACTGTTCAACTTTACATTCAATCATTTCTGCATCGCCGCCCTCGAATTGGTTTCAGCAGGACATCCATTCCATTTTCTCTAATTTACAACCACATAATAAAGATCATGCTAGAAAAACCTAGTCTATGGTTCGTCACACGAGCTGCCCAGTGCCTTTTCGTCGAACATCCAGTATCCGCGCAACCAGGATAAACGTCGCTCCAGTCGCCACCATAACCTACAACAGCGTCAAAAAATCTCCTGCACAAACTGCATCGAACATACCGCGTTGAAAACCACCGGCGCTGGGGCCCAGTTGAAATTCAAATGCTGCGTGGGTCCAAGCAGGGCACCCGAAACGGGATTCCCGACGAGCATGGCAGGTGCAACGACGCTGAATACGATACCCAGCCGAATTCTATCCAATATGAGAGCTCGAAAATTTTTTTGAAGGGAGAATAGATACCCATATTCTCCAGGATGGCTGGCAAAGCTGACGAAGTTAGCGGGCATCAGGGACGCGTCTAGTTCTGGTATTAAGAAAAGCTCAACTTGAAGATGAAAGACGGAGGGATAATACACACATGCACCGGACATAAATCCATATAAAAATGCAAATCGAGCATCGCGAATATTAAGACCGAGCACGCGTACAGCGACAAGATGACCAGATTGAACGGGCCCACGCGCGAAGAGAGCGACATGTTGGCGAGCCGGCCCACGAAGCTCCCCCCGTTGACGATTGTCAGCTGGGGAGGTGTTATTTCATTTTTCAACCACACAGAAATAAAATAAACCTACGAGATAAAAGGCCAGCTCCTTGTCAATTCCGGTAGTAACCGCATATAACTGCAAGTAAAAGACTTTCAAGCGATTAGAGCGAAATGTACTCGCAGTCCCAGCTATACTTACATGGAAAGAACAGCCCCAGACTCATGAAAAACGACCTGGAAAAGAACAAGTCGCGCCTTCCTTTCGAGCCAAAAGAACTGAACCTTACCCAGCAAGCGCACAAACATATCCCACATCCGTAAAAATATTCTTCCACTCGATCGGCGGATACCGCGCATTTTTCGCCGCGGCATCCTTAGACGTTAACTTCGTCTTCATCGTCAAGTTCGCAAACAGCAGTAGAGCCGCGATGACACCTCCGGTAGCGCGGATGCCTGTAGTGACATGCATGCGAGATCCAATCTGGTTGAGCATAATCGGAAACAGCACACCCCCGCATGCCGCGCCCGAGGTGACGATGGCCATGGCGATCGCACGTTTTCGTTTAAAATGGTGACTGACGATCGTAAAAGATGGAAAAAATATTAATGCGGAAAATATGCCCATGCCGACGGCTTAAGCGAGGAAAACCTACAGAAGTATTAGAATAAGATTCAGAGGAACGTGATTGAGACCTAACCTAGTAAAACTGCCCATGGTGGGTTAAGGATAAAAGGATTATGCAGAGGACGTAGAAACTTGAGCCGATAATCATCATGTGGTGACTGCAGAGACGTAAATTACGGCGGAGTGGAGGGGACTGTTTTAGACTTACAAATATCCTGCATCAACGCCTCGCTCTATTAACGCACCGAAGGCGTACTGTATCGCAAGCTGGAAACTCTCGACCCAGCTTGGATGCCAAAGGATAAGGAAAACGAAAGAGCCGGAAGCTTGTCGCCTACCTTACATCCGCGGCGGTCTTGTTCTCCAAAAAGTGGCGCGTGTAAAAGTCTTGCGAATTATTTACAGCGACCTCTCCACGTCAGGGATAAAATGCGCCTACCTTGATATACGCCGAATGCATTTTATGTACCTGCCAGTGGACTTCGTTAATTCTCTGACGCAGCGGAACCCGCGTCCAAGTAAAACCTACCAAAAGTGCAGAACTGCACCATCCAACTAGAACAAGAACACACGATTGCACGAGATCAGGACACCGCACGGTGAAAGAATTGTATCGCAACTTACGCGCCGGCCATCGTCATCCCATCGTTATCCACGCCTCCCGCCCGCCTTCTGGAAACACGACCTCGACATCGGACGTTGCCACTGAATCCGGACGCTTTTCGACGTCGCCAACCTGAAGCCTCTGTCATGGCACTTTCCCAGTTGCTTGCATGGCAATCCCGCTGCGGCGGACGCCCGAGGTCGCATTGCTGGTCGGACATATAGTGGTTTAGAGGGTCGTGTCGCTGCCGCCGGTTTTCAGCCCCCTTTTCAGACTCCTTTCCTTCGATAGGCATCTGGCAAACTTGAACAGAAACAAAACAAACAGGAGACTGCAAAAGGAGGCCGCTGAAGCCGATTCCCATGGAAATAGGTGTGAGTTCAAAGTCAAGATGGATCGGGAAATCCCGAACGATTCTCACGCTCTCAAGTTTCAACATTTTCTTCTATTACTAGTACTAGTTCAACCGCATCATCGAGGATATTAATATTGTAATCTAATCGACATGAATATAACTCCATAAAAAAGTGGGACGGAATTATTCAGACCACGTTCAGCCAACAAGTTGACTTTCGATGTAAAGGATACGCGGTGCGACTCGCTCTCGCTGCAATCAAAGCCGACACGGTGAACAGCCGTCAGACATTTCTTCCGATATAAAATACGAAATGATAATACACAATGTTGAAAATGGGTCGGTATTCAAGTAAAATCTCCGGTCGGTCCCAGCGAGGCAAGCATCGCTGGAGCCACGAGATTGAATGCGCTTCCCAGTCGCACCCAAGCCAACAAACTTGTGCGACCCTAGATAGCGGCCTGGGATATGGAATGGAGAAAATCACCCGTATTCTCCTGGATGGTTACTGAAGTCTGAAGCCAGAGAGAATTAAACGAGCACGGCTCGGAGAAAAATAGGATACGTACATGCACCAGAGGTAAAGCCGTACGTATAAAAGACAGCGAAAACCGCAAGATCTTTGATTTTGAGCATGACGAAGATAAGAAGGTTAAACCGTGAGAACTGCGGTAGGCTGCCGCGATCGAACGTCAGCCGAATGACAAGAGCGGATTTCAACCGCCTGAAATACTTACATAAGCTTTCGCTATTTAACCACTCTCAGCGCGCTGAGACTTGTACATGCTCCCAGAATGACCACCACCGCAAAGACAGTGATAGCCACCGGTGCTTCATCCGGCTTGGTGAGTTTGCAAGCGCCACAAGGAATAATAAATGCGCATCTGATCTTTTGAGCAGGGCTTTGAAGTTATCAAGCAACTTCTCCAGCAGACGCAACCGCACAAGTTCATTCTTGGGGTTCGGGACACCGAGCAGACCCAGGCCGCGTACGATGCGCTCGAATACGATCGCGAGACGCACAACGTCGCCATCTTACCTCTCGAATTGTCGAATTTGCGGGATGTCAGGTCGTTTGCACAACAGGCGTCCAAGAAAATCGGCCAAGACAATCTCGACTATCTGATGCTCAACGCCGCAGCCGCTAAAACTGCGACGGGGCCGGGGCCGCACGGATCCAAGTGGTGTGAAGCGTACACTGTGAATCATCTGTGTAAATTTGGTTCAACTTGAGGCTGTTGCGGCGCGCTCATTGAGTTTCAGCGCAGCATTACCTTCTGCACTTGCTCCGTGACAAGTTGATTGCCTCCAGCTCTCGTATTGTGGTCGTCTCGTCTGGAGCCGTTCGCAACATACAGCCCAAGGCGGACCCCAGTGCGCCGGACGCGGTGACCATCTTGCCTGGAATCGTTCGCACCTTCCAAGATCCAAGTACACTTTCCCGCCTTATCTCGTAACGTCGAGCTCATCGCCCACAGGCTCGCTGGAGAGCACCCTGAAAGCCAACTCAGGAGCCAGCGGATTGATAATCTACCCGGCATCGAAATTCACTCAGCTGCTGGGAGCCCACTACTGGCGTCGTGAGCTCAAAGACTCGTGCACAGTCGTTGCGGTTTCTCCAGGGTTTATTCCGCTCACGGGCCTCGGACGCGATTCTGACCTGAAGGTCTCCATGGACATGCCCAACGCCGAGTCGGTCGCAGTCGGTTCGCAGAGATGTACTTTATGAATTCCCGCGTTTGCTGACACTAACAGCAGGCGCCGAGCGCATTTTGACTGCTTTCACGCGAACGGACTTGCCCGCCGATCCGGAGGTGCTCTTCTACAAGTTCGAGGTTAGTGGCGGAGAATGGTGGCCCAAGGAATTCTATGCCGCTAGCCTTGACAGGAAGCTCCAGGATAAATGGTGCCTCAGTAAGGAGGACATCGAGAAGGAAGAGGGATTAAGTTCATAGCCGCTTGTGAAACTGGACCTTGGAATTCGATTTGTGGAGTTATATGCCTGGGTCCAAGTTTCCCACGGTTTAAATCACCCCTTTTGCGAAGCGGAATTCGAATTACGTTGGAATTATGCTACAAACTTGACCTTTTATCTGGGTTCGAGAGTGCTGCGACCACGCTCTAGATCGCCCAACCAGATGGGGAGTTCAACCTTTCTTTAGGCCTGTACTATGCAACCACACACTGACTAACCGAAAATGATAGCGCCCCCTTTATTACTCGCAACGATGACCATGCGATTACCCGCAAGTCTGGGTGTTTCTGCGTCCGCAGCGCCGCCCGCCCACTCCAACTCAGTCATCCTCCAGCCTACCAAGCCAATACCGTTGCCCCGTCTCTGGCATCAGGCACGACGACACATACCCAGAAGGTGCTACGCAATCGCCTCCTTCGTGCAGCCCAGTTTTGCACCGTCATTGGGCCTTGTCACATACTAAACACTGTTCGCAAAAGAAGGGAAGAATCCGCGGAACAGGCTCAAGCGCGGAAAGTGGCGGTCGTACGGATTCTGCAATATTTCTTCGTTTTATTTGTTGACCCGGTATACAGGAGGAATTCTTGATGAATTGCGGAATCCTAAAAGATGATCCGAATTCTCTGAATTCTCTCGTAAACATTAAACTTCGTGCGTCCATCTTTGATCAGCACAGTAAAAAATGACTGACAGCCTTTCCAGTACTGCCTCGGATCCACAAATCCTGGGCCAAGCACGCTTCCGTCTTTTTCTGCCCAGTAATCGAGGACCTTACGACGTACTTCTATATCTGCAATGCAGCGTGAATGGGAATGGGCTAAAAGACGGCGGAGTCTGCGAAAGCGGCGGTTATCTGGAGAAAGACTCGGTGAATTACATGAAATGACTGAGTATACAAGATTAAAAAAACTATGGCTACCGGACATCATGATGAAAGACGTTCAAATTCGCTTGCGGCAGTTTTGTTTCCAAATTTCCCACGGTTGGAACCAGCGCCAAAAAAAAATAAAACACCAACGAGAGACAAGGCTGTTAGATAAATGTTTACAGACAAGTATATACAGTAAAGTAAATCTAAAATTCCCACCTCTTTGCAGCTCCTCAACGCGGTCCTCTAGTGGTCGCTCTACGGACGGTTCCACTGGCAGGCTCGACTCTCGACCAGCCCCCAATCCCGATTCCAACTCCGCACGGGATCGAATGTGGATCCCAAGCTCAAGATGAGCTTCACGCCTCTTGCGTGGGATCTGGAAGCATGCGCACCCGACTGTACAAGGTGAAACGAGTAGAGATTTCAAATTTTCCATGTCGTTCCGCGGTCAGCTAGCCTAAGATTTCTGAACATGGCATTGGGGTAAGTATGACGGATACGTTCCGTCCCTGACAATATGCATAGCATATAACATATGTGCATCGCCAGACGAAAAAAAAAGACGGCTTCTGAATCCAGATTGTTATCCTCGGACAATGATCTTGGGACCAATCTGCATGTCCGAGTGTTGCGTTTGCGTCCCGCTGAGTTGGGACGCCTTTCGACTCGGACGAGCAAAAGCGAAAGGCAACTATCACAGCTCGCCGAGGAAATGAGAGTTTCAGAGTTAGAAATGAGATTGAGGTGTTTGTGGCAGTGGCGAGCGCGCGTCATTTAAATTTATGACTGCTGGATTTATCCCGGGCGGGACGCTGAGGAGGATACCCGGTTGGGTCAGATTCGGGAGATGGCTCTGAATGCATTGGGATAATGATCTTAGAACCGACCTCACTCTTTTTTTTGAATTATACTGAAATGAAAGGAGAAAACGCCGAAGGCTGCAATGAAACCATTGGCAGCCGAAATGGCCGACGAGATGACAAGTTCTAGAGCTAGAAGATGGGGTTACGGGTTGGGAGCGGATGACTATGTCGGCCCGACGGTGCATGGAAGCGCGAAAGCGCTAAACAGCACCCAAAGGAAGCAGAAATGCTGTCAATGAATGAATGAAATGCTGTCGGTAGTCCCCAACTACATAACGTTCCACAAAAAAAATGAAGATGGGGTTACATGTTTGCGGCAGATACCTGGCTATGTAGGGCAGGCCCCCGGACACTACCTTGGAACTAGCTCCGCCTTTTTACCAAAATTTCCACTGATTTACTCTATGAAAATCGGGCTCTGAACGTTGTTTTACTCTATGGCGGAGCTAAAAAAATTTCCCACGCTATTTTTTTTTGGTTTTCTCGCCTTCCCTGCCCCTCGCGCTCACAAGCGAGGGGAGAGTCGATGGGTAAAACTCGATCCCATCAAAAAGATTCCCGAACCGATGGAAGCCTCTTTGCCGACGGCTATCAAAGTCAGCCGTAAAGGACCCGCTGCCCTCCCGCTCACTGTCTGCTGAGCTCGCGCTTGCTTGCACTCACATAGATCAAAACCGGATTGATCTATTTCCTTATCATTCACCGTGTGCTTGCCGTGTGCACTGTATCTTCAAAACAGATCAAAGTTTAAAATCTTTGCCTGTTTGCCTCCAAGTTGAAACTACCGCCAACTACGAATCCATACATCCACGGACGTGGAATCGGGTAATGAACCATTATCAAAATCCTGGGCACTTCAAGGTTCATTGCTAGCACTTGATTGGGTCTGATAATTGTCATATCTGAGGAGAAAAGGTACTGAAAACTTTCGAGTACAGCTGTACTTAGTGTTAATTCTCGCTGTTCTGTAATTGGCCGCTCCTGCTTATTATTGAGCTCCCTTTTCATTTATCTTCCAATTCTCGTTCTTCGCGGGACCGGATAGCTGTGTAAAAAATAATTTGGTGCCTGCCTACCTGGTTGACTAACATAGTCCCATGTGCCAAAGGTGGATTCACGTTTCCTGCCTCGTTATACAAGTAAATTACACATATGTGCACGATACTGACGAAGTTGAACTGTCGGTGATGCGCTTGATGGCGTACACTCGGAACGTTCCGTTGTACCACAAATGGCCACATCACCGAAAATTGATAGGCGAGTTTTACCCATCGACTCTGGACTCCTCACAAGCTGCGCATTATTATGGTCTGCTTGCCTAAACCTCTGATCGTGATGGCTACTATAGTTGATCAAAACCGTCTTTCTGAAGTCAAACTCGGCCACAGGGAGTATTTTCTTCAAAAAAATTTTCTCGGGCATAGCCCGATTTACTCTATGGCGGAGCCGCAAGTCCCGCTCAAAGCCTGTTTTACTCTATATCCCGGAGCTGAAAATGTCCATTTTGGGGCCTTGATTTACTCTATCGCGGAGGTAGTTCCAAGGTAGTGTCCGGGGGCCTTGTAGGGCGCCTTAGTCAATGTAGCGCGCCGAGCGTCATGGACGGTATGATGTCACCTGCCTGTTGGATTTATTGTTCTGGGCGGTGGTTTAGGCGCTGACTGGGCGAGGACACCTATCCTTGGGTGTTTGGTTGCGTTGCTGAGAGTTGTAGAAGTAAAATAAAGAGAGAGGTGATGTCCTCCTCATGACAGACGAAAAGGACAATGAGCATCGAGAGATCTAGACGGACTCCGACAGGTTCGGGCCGTGAGATGTTTACCGGTTGACAATTGACAAGGAGATTGCGGTGCTTGTGGGGAATGTTTATCGGTCTTGGAATGAAGGAACTAATGCAAGCACGAGGACTAGGAAGCTGTGGGTCAACTGAGATGGTGGTGGTTGTAAATAGAAGTGATTGATGTTGTTTGGCTGGACCGTCTCTCAGCTATGGCCACTGCTGTGAAACGGGGGCGACCTCCAAATCTCACCTTCCAGCCCCCGCTCAGAGCGCCTACCATCGAGCTAGAGTCCCCGCAGCCTCTTGAACCCGAAGACGATGAGGGTCTTGACCTCGCTGACGACCTCGACTCGCCCTCCGACGAGGAAGACACTGATATCACCAAATCTCTTGAGCGCCTCGAGAAGTTGCGCAAGTCTGTCGCTTCGAATCTGCGTCTGCGGCCTATACGCTCGTCGGGCTCGTTGCCCAAGGTAAAATAATCTCCGTCTCCGTCCTATACGCTCATCGGGTTCCCAAGGTCCAGCTAGGGGACACATCCCCCTGGGATCCATCCATCAGCAGTCCCCAATCCAGCATCTCTTCCTACTTTACTCCCGCAGGCGAGGGCCCACTCAGCGCAAAGTTTGTCGGTTCAGGTTCGACGCCTCCGCCTCCTGCTGTACCGCGCCAGCCACAGGCGATTGACCCCGGCGCGCTCTTTCGTCGTCTCTCCGCACCTCGCCGACCTCTTTTGATCGACACTCGCCAACCTGCCGCCCATCTTGCCTTCCACATCCGCGACAGCATCAACCTCGCCATACCCTCTCTCATCATCAAGCGCTCAAAAAAGACGCCGCTCCAGTCCCTCGACGCTCTGCGCCAGTATGTCACCACTGAGCAAGGCAAGCGCGACTGGGACTCGCTCTTGAGTCCGGGTGGGCCCTGGGATGGCAGCGTCGTCATCTACGCCGATGAAGAGGACCTGGCTTTATTGCCAGTCATCGCCCCACTTTTGACCTACGGTAGTGTCGATTATCTGAAAGGCGGCATCTCCTCAGCGGGCCATCACCCCGATCTTGAGACGTTGATTCTGTCCGGCGGCGACGACCAGGGAGGCAGCAGCGGGCTCTTCCAGCTTGACACCAATGCTGCCTTCCGCTCCAAAACCCTCCCCGAGATTGACAGCCGTTCCTCCATCGATATCAAGTCGTCTTCTAACCTCGCCTCGACCCTTGCGACCCTCAACCTCAACTCTTCCCAACCCCCGCGCTCCCCGCTTCCTCTCATGTCCTCCATGATGTCCTCTTCCGCGGAGCCCAACCACCCCATAAATATCGTCAACACGACGCCGTCCCTCCACCCTCGCAGGCCGGTTTCCGCCGACCCCCTCCTCCACCACGTCGTCCCTCTGCCCCCAATCTGCGTAAGCTTGACACAAAGTCCGCAGAGCGCCTCAAGCTCCAGGTGCGCACCATGCCCCTAAAATCCTCTACCGCCCTCGCGCCCCCCTCCCCGCACCCCACTGCGCCGTCGCCCTCGACGCCCTGGAGCCTCTCCTCCCCGATCTCGGGCAACGACGAGTTCCCGACCGCGTACTTCACGCCACCGCACACACCCGGCACGCCCAAGGGCGCGAACGGCTTCAACTTTGCCCGCGGCTTCGGCGACCCGCCTGCAACTGCACGTCCCGACGACCCACCCACGACCGAGGAGCCGTTCCCCGAGTTCGCGATCAGCACGATCCTTCCCAACTTTTTGTTCCTTGGGCCCGAGCTGACGACCCCGGAGCACGTCGCCGAATTACAAAGTCTCGGCGTACGGCGGATTCTGAATATCGCGGCCGAGTGCGACGACGACCATGGATTGCACTTACGCACGGTGTTTGAAAAGTACGTCAAGATCCCGATGCGCGACACAGTCGAGGAGGAGAACATTGCGCGCGGCGTGCGCGAGGTGTGTGAGATTCTGGGTGAGTGCCGGGCTCTCTTTATATTTATTTTGATATTGACAGCCCCGCAGACGACGCGCGCCTGCACTCCGCGGCGACGTACGTGCACTGCAAGGCGGGCAAGAGCCGCTCCGTCACAGCGGTCATGGCGTACCTCATCCACGCGAACCACTGGACGCTCTCGCGGGCCTACGCGTTCGTGCTCGAGCGGCGCAAGGGCATCAGCCCGAACATTGGCTTCGTTTCGGAGCTCATGACGTTCGAGGAGGAGGAGCTCGGAGGCAAGAGCGTCGGCGTGCAGCCCTCTTCTGCAGCCGAGGATGGCGGTGGCGGGCCTGGCGCGGGGCACGGGCACAACGCGAACTACGGCGTCGCGGCGGGCGGACGCCGCGGCGGCCACGTGCGCGAGAGTTTGCCGCCCGCGTTCTCGCAGACGCAGAGTTTCTCCGCGGCGCCAGACAATCAGCAATTCGGGAACGGGAACGGAGCGGTGGGCGCGGGGGTTGACCAGGCGGTGGGGAATGCGGGGCAGGAGATGGAGATCCGCGATGCGGCGGGGCGGTACAGACACGCAAGGCGTGCGCCAGTAGACGAGAACACGCTGCAGCCGATGCGGCGGGTGAGCAAGGCTGGGCTCGAGAGCTCCTTCTCGGGCTCGTGACACGGGCACGGCGGCGGGTTGGGGCGTACAGCGGCGGCGAGATGCCCACCCGCGTGGGCCTGCCGCAGGCAGATGTGTCGTGGGAGCGTATACCGCCTGCTGCTTGGGGTCGGTGCGCATGCCGTTGCTGCACGCATGCAGCCTGCTCACTCGCCCACGCCACCCATTCACTGTACATACACCCGACCCGCGGCTCGCGGGCGCGTCCGGGATTCGCTTATTTAGCCACTTATATACATGCCTGCATTATTCTGCTTTGTTCGAGGGTAAATTTAAGTAGGTTATATATTATATATAGTTTTTCTTTTGGCGTGGATTTTATCGGGGAAATATTTGTATGCATGGTACTTGTGTTGCAACGAATGGTGTTTAACTACCAAATCGGGATGTGGGCGTTGAGTGCGGATCTCGGACCGGATGATTAGGTCAGATCGTTCAATGTGGGTTGGCTCCTGCGGCCACCGTGACACGAAACCTCTCGAAACCTAATCGAAACCTCCAACCTTGCGAGAGAGATTTGTTTCTTTGCCTGGCCGCCTTTCGCAAAGAAAAACTTGCTGCTATGGGAAGACCCGGAGAATCAATCTGACTCAGAAGACAACTCCAAATCTTGCCTTACCCTCTGCCTTTGGAGGGCGACGAAATCAAGGGGCAAACTTGAAGTCGCGGATGTAATAAGTATGGCCAGCGGCACTGCAGCTCCATGATAGGGGACAACATGCAGCACATCGATTGAAGAATTTCAAATTTCTTCGTGCATCGTGCCCCTTACCCTTACACCATGGCAACCAATTGTTCTTTCTAACCGAACTACCGTGGAGTTCATGATACACATGCAAGAACGGCGCGGAAACAGACAGGAGCCATTTCACGTTCTATACCAATTCTATACTCATTATGGTGAGTGATAGCCATATGTGTGAGACAACAACCCAAAAAATATTGACGCCACACTCAGGGACTCAGGTGGAGTTCGTGCGACCCTCCTCTACTTATGAAATCCTTTCAATTTTTTTGGGAAGGCTTGGCATTGATAAAGATCGTTGATCGTCCCAATAGGGAATTAGTACAAGAATTAATATGACCTCCTCCAGTAGAAAATGCAGACTTTTGTGTACGCGCCACCGTTTTCGACCCTCCCTCGGAGAGTATGGTCTTGCTCATCGCCCACTTGACTGTTGGCCAGGTAAGTTTTTTGCGCCGCGACAGCGATTAATTATTCTCATCGCATTCCTAAAGGCCGCAACGATCATAAATATTCTCATTGCGTTCCTTCAATACACCCTTGCCCTCGCTATCGTCGCCCTCCTGATCTATTTCATCCCGCCAGTTAACCCCGCATCGGCCTGGAATATTATTGGAAGGAAACTGCACACCTCCCTCTGGCCGACTCTTTTGCGAACAGATTCACTGCGCGGGACAGGCTTTCGGGTGACGTTCTTTTCATATCTTTCCCTCCTGACGACTCTCCTTGTCGCCGTCGCTGGCGTCATCATGCCCCTGGGTCTCAGCGCTGGTGCAGATCTTCACACACCTTTGAAAACTACCCCCGCGTCGTTTGTAGAGGATACGTCGCCAATGGGTCTTGCGACGTCGCCGAGGTCAAACTACGTGTACGGCCGAGTATGTGGCGCTTTTGGCCCCGTACCCTGCCCCGGGAATGCTGTGAACACCACCGTTATCCCAGCAGATATTGTCAGCAGATTCAACGCGACGCCTTATGGCTCATTTGGGATGCAGGTGTGTTTTCAAAAGATTTATCTCTATTCTTTCCGGATTCTGGCTTATTCCGTCTGCAGTTCAGACGGTACTACAATGGCACAGCAGGTCGGTGGGCCTGTTTTCGCATTGAATAAAATGCTGACTATATGAGGCCAGGGTTCCACTATCCGATCTTAGTTCCGCAGTTCGCGACGACAGAGTCCCTCATCTTGCGCGAAGGAATATTCGCAGTCGAGGGCCTCATTGTCGATCTCGACAATCCAGGCCTAGGGCTATGGAATCATACCTTACCCTCTGGAACTTCGCGTGGCGCGACCTGGTCTGAGGATGTGTTATGGCTGTACGTCGAGATCATTTCGCGTTCTGGATTCGTCTAAATTGAAAACGCAGAGAACCTATCTCTGAGTGTGTAGATACAAACCTAACGGTTGATTACACCCTGCAAAACTCGCCCTTATCCACGAACCAAGTCGAGACCTACAATCTCACCGACCGCGGAGGATTCTACAACCTCACGAAGGAGTATCCGACTCTTAATAGAGACGGACAAAATATCAATCTGCTACAGCATGCATACAAGGGCGCTGTGTTGAGTAACTTCTACACCATGATCAATCTCGGAAACTTGACGAGGAATGAATCTTATGCAGGTATATAAAATTTTCGCACCATTTCGTAGCCAGCGCTCAATTTTTACGCAGGCAGAGCATTCCCGCTCAACTGGACCCAAACCAACTTCTTCGGGGGCAAGTCTCAAACGATTGATATGCTCTATATGGGTGCCGTTACTCTGGACAATCTCACGACCACCGGAGGAGATTTGGTGACAACATGTGAGGGATACGGGGGTCTAGATAACGCTAATATTTCAAATGCCGCGGTACTGCAATTCTTTTGTCGACATCTCGGCTTATCATCTGACGCATATGTTTCTAGGTCCATTGCAGTTTGTTCCTGGGTCCACCGCAGCGTACAGATGGCGGTGACCCGCGGTTGCCGGCAGATAATTCGACGTGGTCGCAACGTATGTTTGGGTGTGCGAGCGGAACCAGGGCTCGTATGCAGCGCATTAACTTTTCATTCAACGGGACGATGGATCTGAGTGCATTGAAGATATCTCGCAGTAACCTCGATACACCAGTGCTTTGGGCGACAGAGGCCACTGACCTGAATATGACGGATGTCGACTTGCTCTGGGGACGTGTTCCAGACTCCTTCGAAAGCGATCCCAGACTCCAGACTATCCGCAGTGACGTTTTCTATGTGCCCGGTGGCGGGACCGATTTGTGGGGAGTTACAACAGGCGGGCAACCGAGCGTTTTACCTGCGCTAGCGTGGGGCACAATCGGGAACCTCCTCGGCAATACTCAAATTGCTGATTATTCGGGTGCTTCGAACTATGCCTTACTGCGCAAGTTCCAGCAACTCATCCTCGCCAACCCAGGGAACGGAGCCGCGCAGATTCAGAAGCTCATGTGGACGGACATAATGGCCAACAATATTCTCGGCACAGATTCACGAACCACACTCCTTATTGGAGAGAACGTTTCGTCTATCGCCTATGATCTGCGGTACGCGATCCCAGCACTCCTGCTCCTACTACTCTGGATACCCTCGTTCGCCGGCGCTGTTTTTGTACTTGTTACGGGGCTCCTGAAGGTGTCGTATCTGCGGTATCTTCTGACGCATACCGCGTCAGGCAGGATTGCGCTGGGCGACTCGGCGCTGCGTCCGATGCATCCGATGCATCCTGGGCCTGGATATATTACACCAACCACACCGATGACTGGCACCGCACGCACTGAAGACGAAGCGCGATGGGCAAAGGGCGCCGGCCGAACGCCTGTGTTTGTAGACAACATGGGAGGCCCTTCCAGTTGGGAGTATGGGAAGGGGGACTTTGCAGCGGTTGCGACTCATGAGCGATGAAGATTCCATACATTTGTACTTGAATAGTAAAGCGGATTTGACCACTATATTGCTTGTTTCGATTCGGATACGATTAATAGTTCTTGTAGAGCTGAGAGCATTAGAGGCTCAGAAAATTTGGACGACACGTACAGCTTGAAAGTTGAAACAACTAAATATTGGGTTCTTGCCAAAGTTCTTGCAACTCACAAACCCTAACCCTAACTTGAACTCGATCATCGATTTGGTAGGCGATCAGTGACTTGACAGATTACTTGTTCCCCTTTTGGCACTTTTCGACTTGCCAATGCTTGTCGACAAGCGCGACAAGTCTCGACAAGTAGCCGTGCCCACCAACCAAGGTGAGTAAACAGATGAATATATTATAATCTTACTACAATTCATGCAAAAACTCGTTTGTATGCACTGTACTACTACTACCTACTATGATGGTCTGCGAAATCGATTTGCAAAGAAAGCCTGGAACTCGTCACACAGGCTCAGACAGGCTCTTTGCTTGCACTTTGCTGCTCTTCATCTACCATACCTATCCTATGTATATTCACATAATTCACATATTTTCCTGCTCTACTTTTGTCCTTGTTCCCGCTTTAATATGTTGTCCCTACTTGTCCGCGCGCCCTTGATGACTTCTGGCGCTTGTCGAACGATTCGAAACGAATCACCAGAAAACTTGTGTAAATTTGGACATAGCTTAAGCTTGTTCACTTGGGCACTTATTCGCCTTGTAACAAGCACTGCCAAGCGATCTGTCAAAATCGCGTTAGTAACGCGACTCGACCCGGCGTTTTCAAGCATGCATTCAGGTCCAACTCTCACTCTGTCCGTGGTGCCCTTGGTTGATTGGTTGCCTCTTACTAACGCGACTCGACCCGGCGTTTTCAAGCATGCATTCAGGTCCAACTCTCACTCTGTCCGTGGTGCCCTTGGTTGATTGGTTGCCTCACGATCTCGTAAAATCTGCAAACGCTAGACTAACTGCTTAAGGAGTCCAAGGTAGGCTCGTGAAGGTCCCGTGCAATCCAGTTTTTTGGAACTTGTCTGAAGATTCTTGAATTCCAACCAGAAAACAGATCCTTGTCCGTACAGAGGTCGAGTTGTGGACCAATATGTTCACCTGAAAATACGCGGCAGAAGTCAAGTCAGCTTCAGTTCGAGCGTGAGCAGAGGCGTTCAACTCTCACCTTCAGCGCTTAGGCTCGGGTGCAACTGAACGTACTGATGGCATTCACGGGGTTTGACGGAGCGCTCAGTACTATCCAACCAAATTTGGGTGAAGCCTTTTTAACGGCGCTGCGTCGGCGCAACATATGTCTCTGCGGGAGCCGTTGATTGGTGGCTACCATGTCCGAAGACATTGGACGCTTGGTCATGCCCTGCAAATTTCGCATGCTCTGTCGTTACCACGAAGTTCAGGTTCACGTATTTAAGCCCGGTATGGTACCCGTCGATTGTCTATCATACCATGCCCATCTCTTCTAGCTTAGCTGCACCTCTCGTTGTTGTCGTAGGATCCACCGGAAACCAGGGTGGAAGCGTTATACAGGCGCTCGCAGACTCTGATAGACCTTACCGCATCCGCGGTATCACACGCGATATAACGAAACCTGCAGCGCAGAAGCTCTCTAGCCAGGGAGTGGAGATGATGAATCTGTCCCTCACTGCCGATAATGCGAATGCAGTTCGAACGGCTTTTGCAGAGGCTGATATCGTGTTTGTAAGATTTTCCTTCTTTCAGGCTGTTACAGTGTAAACTCACAACACAGATGGTCACCAATTTTTGGGAACATCTCGACAAAACAGGGTAAGCCCTGTATTCCAGATGTAGGATGGTTTCTGAAAAAAACAGTAGGAAGCGGCGGAAGGAAAGATGATGGTCGACGCTGCGAAGGCCGCAGATGTCAAGCTACTCGTCTGGTCCGCACTGGAGCCTTGTGCCGAAGTCTCCAAGGGAAAATACATACATATCGACCATTTTGACGGAAAAGGCGAAATTACGGCTTACGCGCGCCTCTCCGGCGTCCCCCTCCTCATTGTGCATGCAGGGTGGTATATGACGAATCATATGCTCTTCAATGGATTTATTCCGACCAAGGAACCGGATGGCTCCTACGCACTTGCTTTATCTGTGGGCCCAGACACTGTGATGCCTGTGATCGATCCTTGCATGACTATGGATTATTTGTGCGAGAGGGTATTGAATCTCCCGCGTTTGGGCCAGGAAAAGAAGTTCTCGCGGCTGCCGAGGAGATTACTGTCAAGGAAATAGTCGCTCAACTTAGCCAAAGTGCGTTTCTGCGTTGCCTTCGCCTGTAACCCGCTTGACGATCATGTGGAAGTTACGGGCAAGAAAGTGGTATACAAACAGATCAGCGACGAAGAATTTATGGCCGCAACCAAAGCTCCACCGCGTATCGCGTTGGAACTTCTTGAAATGATGAAATATTATGAGGAGTTTGGCTGTATGTGTCTTCAGCGCGTAGTCCCGAGATGCTGATCTTTTATTCTAGATTTCGCTGACAAGGATAAGAAATCAATTCGCCAGCATCTCAACCGGGCTCCGCGAACATGGGCAGATTTCGTGAGAGCAAACGACTGGAGCTCCGTCTTTGTGTAAGAAACAATCGTTAATTACATTTTGCAAAATTTTTATAAACCTGTTTTGAACCGTGGGAAACGCGGAAGACTGGAGTTATTTGGTTGGTGCACTGGCTTAACAGGTGAGCGCAATGGTTAAGATATATAAATGCAAAACTAGATCGTCATGCATTTCGACCTTCAAAGCACTCAGAAAGTCGTCGCAGGACTGGGGTCACAAGTGTTTAAAGTGCCGGCCGGCGGACCGGTCAGGTCTCCGTGAACATAATGAATGACAGGGACAGAAAATTTTCAAAGGCCGCCCTGGTGAGGTGCAATTCGTATTATTGCGTTATTGACGGCGGTTGGAGAGACCACTGTGATGATGATAATGTTGTCAAATTTGTCACTACATGTGGCCAGTAAGGGCGACATAGCAGTACTATAATGGTTCGGTAGGTATTTAGTTGGTGGATGGCTGTATAACTGTATAAGGAGACCACTGTACCTTTGAACGATTTTCATGGCGGATTCACTCGGTACTTAACGCGAACTCAACGGGTTCTGTTTATCGGGGTCTTGATCATGAGTCATCAGTGACTTGACAGATTACTTGTTCCCCTTTTGGCACTTTTCGACTTGCCGACGCTTGTCGACAAGCGCGACAAGTCTCGACAAGTATGTAGCAGGGCCGACCAACCAAGGCGAGTAAACAGATGAATATATTATAATCTTACTACAATTCATGCAAAAACTCGTTTGTATGATGGTCTGCGAAATCGATTTGCAAAGAAAGCCTGGAACGCGTCGCACAGGCTCTTTGCTTACACTTTGCTGCTCTTCATCTTATCATACCTATCCTACGTATATTCACATAATTCACATATTTTCCTGCTCTAATTTTGTCCTTGTTCCCGCTTGAATATGTCGTCCCTACTTGTCCGCGTGCCCTTGATGACTTCTGGTGCTTGTCGAACGGTTCGGAACGAATCACCAAAAAACTTGTCTAAATTTGGACATAGCTTGTTGGCTTGTTCACTTGGGCACTTATTCGCCTTGTACGAGTACGTACAAGCACTGCCAAGCGATCTGTCAAAATCGCGATGGAATGTGTGCTTATGGGATAAGGAACACAGAAATTTACTGTAAGTTTGAAAATCAGAGCTCTAAAACTTAAACCCACTTGTCTGATTCAACTGACTGAATAGGGTTGTTCATAGTTGCCCTTTTTCCCGCCCTTTTTCTCGCCTTTCTCGCCCTCTTTGCCATTCTCTTCGTTTTTTGTCCGTTTTTTCCTCCCCTTTTTCAATTATAGAAGTACAAAAGGGTAGAAGACCGACAAAAACGGGGTCCTACCTGCAATTCTACGGGAAACGGGGAAAAAAAGGGCGCGAAAAGGGTGCCAAAAAGGGCAACTGTGAAACCCCCAGCTGGAGCTCCCTTTTTCCACCCTTTTTCGTACCCTTTTTGGCTCCCTTTCTCCATTGCATGCAGCCTGGAAGTTCATATCATTCCTCAAAGGTCACGTACCACCTCAAATGTTCAAAAAGGACTGGGGTGAATTTTTCTAGATTTTATAGCACATTATCTGCCAGGCATGAAAAAAGGCGCAAAAAGGGACGACTGTGAACAACCCTGATCTTCCCTTGAAAAACTTGAATGTCCTGGGACCTGAAATTGACAAATTACTCAAAAATTCATTGCTCAAGTACGTTCTTCTTCCGATATATTTTGGCTCACAACACCGTTCAACCATCGTCTTTGGACTGACATTTGACTGACATCGATTTACTACATGCCTAATTTGGCAACACCGAAGCAGCACAGCTTTTTATAAACTTGTCCCAAACAAACTCCTCCACATCCTCAAATGGCAGACCGCGTGAGCCGCCCTTCCTTTTGCCCGTTTCTTCATATCGACTCAATGTCCAGGGTCGTGGTTCAGCGAGGGGAAATCCCCGTGGTGCCGGTGGTGGTGGCAATTTTCGCGGTGGCCGTCACGGTGGTCCCCAGGGATCCCTTCCGACGATGGACAAACCGAAACGCGAGGCAATCCTAGACCTATCGAAGTATGTCAATGAGAGAATCAGAGTCAAGTTCACCGGTGGTCGGGAAGGTGCTTGCGCCCATCCCGCTTTATTTTTCGGTTACTGACTGTCGCGTCGCGTACAGTGAGCGGCATACTCAAAGGTTACGACCAACTGTTAAACCTTGTGCTAGATGAGGTCGAGGAGCAACTACTTGGTGCGTCCTTCCTGTATGTGGTTCCCATGCGACATCTCATCGCCCTGGTGCAGAACCGGAACCGCATACACGTTCCTTAGGTCTCACAGTTCTCCGTGGACCGACCATCACCCTTCTGAGCCCCGTCGACGGTTCAGAGGAGATTGCGAATCCGTTCCTGGGACAGGAGTAATGTTTCCATGCGGCCACGCCCAAAATCTTCCTCAGGTCGACTCCTCTGCGCGCGCCCTCGTGCATTTTGTATGTAGATCTACAGTAGATCAAGACTGACAGGGCTAGCCACCCTTGTACCCGCTCCGAGCCAACAAAAGAAGGAACATGCTTTTTGTCACTATTTTCCAAGTCTTTTTCTATTGTAACCTATTTTATGAGCCTCTGCAAGTCATCCATCGCGTCCTGTTAGCGGTATCCACCCGCGTTGTTGGTAGAGGTCGCGGCGCGCGCTAGTTCGCTATTGGGACAGGTCAACTGGATCCCACGACAAAATGGAAGGAACGAACTCAAAGGCGGACTGGACACACAACTTGATGTCCTTGTAGCTCACGACGAGACAACTCTGTTCGTCGCGCGAAACGAGCATGATCCGCTCATCTGTCCCGGCATCAAGCTGCATGAAGCGGTGAATATGGATCACATCTTCCGTGGGATACACGGACGGACCTTGCTGAGACAGGTGAGTACATGCGAGAGGTTGACTACCGGGTTCCCGTTTTCATCAATCTGGTGGAATACATAGTCGCGGAAGAGTTTGACAATGTACCGGTCTCCTGTCTCGGACCATCGCGGTTCGCGCGCAAATCTGACACAAATATAAGTCCGAGCGTTATAGGAGCAAAGAAAAGAAGCAAAAATACTCGGGCCTCTCGTTGATGAAACCGAATTTGCAGAGAAGGCGCACTAGACGCGCGTTCTCAAGCTCGCCCATGAGCTCGTTCTCCAGGACATCCGTAGCGCTATAATACGGTAAGCACCGAAAGATAAAGAAATCCCAGACCCACCTAAGAGCGTCACTCATCTCAGCAACGACCCTCGAGCTGATTATCTCCAACAATTGACCAATATTCTGTGGCCTACGTCAGCACCTTACGATCAAAATATAAAGGGAGGAGCAACCTTATGCGGCCCGCCCTTATTGACGAGAAAGAGCGCGACCGTCTTGACCTCAGGACTGTACAAGCGACCCATGACCTCGAGGCTCTTCTGGAAGTTGCCTCCGCTCGAAGCCATGACGTTGCCGGTGCACAACGCAAACACGAGCCGGCCGAACATTGTCAGGTCCTCCTGCTGCAGCAAGTGCGCGTCCTGTGGCGTGTCGTACATCAGCACGTCCACGATCCCGCAGGAGCTGACACGGAGCCTATCTGCGCGTCAGCAAAAACGGCCTATAACAAGGGAGAAACGACCCACCGATTTTTGCTGGTGACGAGCACCTTCGTCACATCGATCATGCGCAACGCCTGTCCCGCGTCGTGCACGCGTTTGATAGCAGCCGCGAGTTGCACAATGTACGACCAAAGTGTGCGCTCCGGGATCTGAACTTGTGCAGGCTGCGGCTGGAAGCGGGTGCCGTGCTGATACGACGGCGGGGTGAGCTTGAGGTGCGCATCGAACAACGTCTGGGCCTTGGGATGGTACGCGTACGCGACAACCAAGGAGCTGTCTCCGAACGCGTGCGTTGTGAACGCCTCGTGCAAGGCCACAACCCCAGGATGCCGGATATTCGCCCACGTTTCGATGGCACCGAACGCCGCTTGGTGGTTCAGACGATAATCTGCACATTATCAGGAAATCGAATCCAGTGGGCGTGGGAAAGGCATACTCTCAATTCGGCGGAGGCAATACGTTCCGCCGTCGAGGGAGTTGATCGCGCGGTACACGGTGGAGTTCCAGTTGCCAAACTTGCGCCGTTCTGTGGAACCTCCAATGTTCTCAAGAGGGATGAGCGAGTGGTACCCCTGCATCTCTTCCGGGAGATTCAGACCTGAAGCGGAATGAGCATAACCACACAGAAATTACTATGAAAAGTGGACCTGGAGGAGGCGCCATGCGCAGATCCTCGCTGCGCCCTTGCAAGAGTGTACGCAGATCCGATGACGATGGGATAAAGTGGGTGTCTGTAGCGGAAGAAACAAATGCCGACGGGATGGAAGACGTATAAAGGTGATAATTGAGCTGACAAGAGGTCGATTCACTCCTAGAATGACCTTATAAAAGTAACTCACGGGCTGGCGACAAACATCGGGGCTTGCGGCGCAAAATAAGGATTTTCCGTTGTGGGGTCGTACGCGTCATAAGAATCAGAGTAAAAGTCATTGGAATTCATCTGTGTCAGAGTAAGAATCGCATAGCAAGAAGATGAAAGTGAGAACGGACCTCCTGCATTTGATCAGTCAGACCTTCGACGCCGGCCGTGGGATACGCGTACTCGTCGTACATCTCCTGCTGCTGCTGCTGCTCCTGCTGATCATCTTGGTATTCCGGCGACGGCCTGCGTATCGTGAGGATAGGTTATAGGTAGATGATAGCAATGTCGTACGGGTCCTCAGGTGGCGGGGTGGACGTCTGGATGCGCACAGGCGTCTTGGGGACAAAGACGGGCGCATTGACAGCCTTTGCGGTAAGCGCTTTCACGGGGGACTCCGCTCGCGGACTAGAATATTGTATTTGTATCGCCGCTCACAAGCTTAACAAGATTTAAACTCACGTAGTTGGAACAGCGTCTGGCGCCTACAGAAATGTCAGCTGGTATAAACCTCCCAAAATCGAGCAATACGCGCCGGAGGATGATAATAGACACAACCTTTGTTCTCGAATTTACAAGAGCTGAACACGAGCACGTCAGTGGGTCCAGACAGTTGATTATTGGATCGTAGTAGCACACCCGTAAATCATGATGTTCCGGCAGTGTCGCTGAACAGAGTCTACGATGGGTTAGGGGGAATATAGCTGGGCGAGCGCGGGCAACACGAACCCTTGCGCGACGGCGGTCTGTTGAGTTGGTCATCCTCGACCGTAGCCGGGCGCACAATCTTAATAGCAGAATTTGACTGTGGTCGAGTGAAGAAAGCCATTGACCGGTTATTGTATAAATACAGGGTGTAGACCTCTTGCTGGCCCGCAGAGGTCAGAGAGGTTGGAGGAAACCTCGATTAGCGATATGCAGCACTGCCACCGATCCATATCCTGTCCCAATGGAGTCAAGCGTGGGTTATGGGTCCGTGCGGATCCCAATATTCTAAGTATTCTAAGTATACATAATTCTACGCTACATAACTTAGTATATCTACGGTACATAGTATAGATGTGTCATTTATTCGCCGCCCTCTGTTCCCTCGCCTCTGCAGCCTCCCGCCATGCCCCGCCTTTCCGCACCACGAGCCAAACCAAACCGCCAGTGAATATCAACAGTCCCGCCCACATCGTGTAGTGCCAACCTGCGGAGACTCATCAGACGATCATATGCGCGAGAAAAATGCGTAGACGACATACCATCACCCAGGGAATCCTTTCGGCAGATGAGTAGGGGAAATGGAAAGAGCCGCAGCAGAATCAACGCACCTGAAGCGGCACAGCAAGCTCTATAAAAATACACGCCGAGATACCTCGAAAAGCACTGTTAGTATTGAAGCGGCACAGCAAGCTCTACAAAAATACACACCTCGAAAAGCACTGTTAGTAGCGACAACAGTGGACGAGCGCCCGTTGTTGGCGTCAACAATGTACGCCAACGTCGAGGTATACGCCCAACTGCAGCGGTATAGGAATGAATGCACAGCCAAAAAGACGCAATCAAAACATACATTACAAAAAAACCGGCGAGAAAAAGAAAGACACATATCGCGGAGACGTGAACGTGCTGCTCTGACACCCAGCCGAAGCGAGCACTGAGGGCGGCAAGAGACAGAGTCCCCAGGTCGTGCTTCTGAGACGCATCTGCTTTTGATGAGTACTCGGGATAATTATCCGAAGGAAAGCACTCTGACCTCGGGATAGCCGACCCCGCCATTCGCAGCTTTGAGGCTCGCGAGCTTCCTGTCGGACCATCGCCCGCCTAATAAACTGCCCGCGAGACTGCCTAGATTCGGCCCAATCAGCGGAGGCAGACATGACGGTGTTAACAACATACCCAGCCCAAACGAAAGAAGCACTAGCCCGACCTCGAACGCGTCGTATCCGTACGCGGAGCTCAATGTCCGCGAAGCGGTGAAGGGCACAACGAAATTAAAAGCGAACATCAGCCCTGGAAAGACCAGGGTTAGCCGAGCGCCCTACCGTGCGCCATCTAGCCAGCACACACCAGAAGCAAAGAGTATGACGAGGTTGTTAATCCGGCGCAGGATTAGCCACAGCGGCGTAAATGGGTTGACATCGCGCAGGGTGAGCTTGATGACCGGTAGGTTGAGTCTCTGCTTCTCCAAATCCACAGGCAGACTGGGCTCCGCCGGAACGGGCGGCTCCTTCTCCACGACGGTGACGGTGCAGATCGTGTCGAGGGACACCACGCGGGATTTCAGCCGGCTCTTGAGCACGCTCTGATACGCGAGACTTCTTTCCTTCCGAAAGGTGTCTTTCAAGAATAGGAGTATCGAGGTGCAGCTCAAGCCAGAAACTACTGCGAGGAACCAGAAGGGTGCGCGCCAGTTGAAAACTGTGGTAAGAGCACCACCCATGATCGGGGCTAAACTAGGCTGCAAGCAGTGAGCATACAGCGAGGCTCTTCAACCGGATGCACATACACCAAGTAGAGGGGCCATGTAATATATCCCCATCTTTGTCCCACGTTCTGCTGGTTCAAATATATCGGCCAATGTCGCAGCACCTGAGTTCAATTAGCGACTGGGCGAAGGGAGCGAAGAAACGCGTACCGATCGCCATGACTGCACTCGACCTGCAAAGACAAGAATAAGTCCAGTCATTGTCCCACGAAATTCCACATACCCAGTCGCCTGGATGCATCGAAAAATAATGACACTGGCGGCGGTCAGATACGCCTGGAGTGACGAAACCTCGGCGCTCACAGCTCTATTGTCTTGCTGGTTGCAACCACCACAGACCCCGCGGCAAAAATCGCGATGGAGACTACATACACAAACTTTCGCCCTTTGACTTCGCTTATAGCACTCCAGACCAAGGGCATGACGCCCTGGAAGGCAATAAATAAACTGAGTGACAAACTGATTTGCGAGGCCGTCGCAGAGAGCTCAACCTCCATGTCAGCAATAGCAGCTGCAGACTGGATTAAATCTTTGACTGGAACATGAGACTCGGACTCACGATTCTGAATATTTGAGGCGAGGCCCGCGATCATAGAGGCCGACGCGACAAGGGCGAGGACGATATTCTAGGATGAATAGTGAGCGGTCTGTACACGAAGAAAACAATAAACAGACCTTGCGAACGGTGGACCAGGCGCGCGGGTCGTCTTCCACCGGCATATGTTCGATGTCAAACGTTTCGTGCAGTGGAGGGTCCGAGTGGGTCATATCCGAAGCAGCTGGACTTGGGGTGGACATTGAAAGGCGGGGCAGAGAAGAAACCAAAGAATTGTGGGGGGGCCATGTCGCTGTGTCCACTTTATAGCTGGGTACGAAAATCCGAAAAAGACCGATTCAAAGAAAACATGTGGAGATTCTCGGCACGGTTTTGCCGGCGCGGTTCATCCTTGTCCCTTCTTGAGCTCCTTCCTGAGAATTCTTCCCGACCCAAATGAAAGCCACAAGCTGGTTCAATGAAGCCTCAGTATGCATTATATTGCGGTGCACGTTGAAGACGGTCGGCGAGAACAACTTGACTGTGGGGTATTGTCACGATCATGGGCTGGCATTAGTCTCGCAAGCAGACTTTAGAGAAGACAATTGTTCACACGTATATAGGGCTGGCATGAGTACTCATCGACTGTCGGCCGTTGCGGGTGAGGCCTCGACGAGGAAGCGCTACGCGCTAACTTGAAGGTAGAGCGTTGAAAGGTTCGGACATCACCGATTTCTCACACTCTGTTCTTGTTAACTCAATCATCATATCTCAACCTCAAAGAACACGCTATTTAGAATGCTGCACAAGTAAACCAGGCAGATTCTGACCGAGTCCATCCATCTTCGTACCCTATTCGGGTTCCTTCAGTCGACGAACATGGCGAACATAAATCTTTGGTGGGTCGTTGCGACAAGATTCGGTCGTGACTGACGCGACCAACCCGAATTACGAACAAGCCCTATCGATACAGCAACGGCCCCTCGTTCCGATTTTCTTCTGCGTAGCTAAATTCGACCACATCATTCTGGTTGCCTTTACTGGGCGGTGGTGAGGCTCAACCCATTGAAAACTGCCTGTACGATTGAGGCGCTCCAGTCCTTTAAGGCTGCAGATTGTGGATGACGATAATATTAGTTGCTGCGGTTTATTTTGCCGACGGAAACGCCACCTGGGATTGTTGTCACGATCTGTCTGGCCCACACTCCGCTCCGGACTTCGAACGGTCCTGCCAGGTTGGTTGACTTGGAATGTTTCTTCGGCCGTAGTAAGAAACTTGGCACTGTCAACACGAGTTCCCGGTAAGCGCTCCGTTTTGTGGGCTGACGTGCCAATAAGCAACGACGCTCGAATAAATGTAAAGATCTTCGAAAACGCTATTATGCCTCGACAAGTTGAAACCAATCTGCGATCCTATGTATTGCTTGAGGGGGTGCTCAGATGTCGAGATGTCAATAGATCCGACGGCACGACGGTTCCGCCAGCCTCATCCGACGGTTCCGCTTTCGGCCGACTTGACTCGCAAGTAACTTTAAGTTTGAACCAACTCGAAAGGTCCGACTCCTCCGCTCCAAGAACGATCTATAGGCAACCATGGTGTATGTACAGCTTTCTTGGATCTTTCAATCCTTTGACAAGAGCACAGTAATTTTACTGTCGGTCAGTGACCGCACACACCAACGCGTTTCATTGCCTATGTACCCACAGAGGAGGTGCGCAGCCTCATGAACAAGAGGACGAATATACGGAACATAAGCGTGATCGCGCATGGTGAGGATCGATTTTTATTTGTTCCTGCTCGCGTTGGGTCTGAGGTGTACAGTCGACCACGGAAAGTCGACACTCACGGACTCGCTCGTCTCCAAGGCAGGCATCATCGCAAACAGCAACGCCGGGACCGCGCGCTACACGGACACACGCTCCGACGAGAAGGAACGCGGGATCACCATCAAGTCAACCGCGCTTTCCATGTGTGTATTTCGCGGCGGAACCCACGCTAGAGCTCATTTCACTGTGCAGGTATTTTGAGCTCGCGGAGGACGATGTTGCAGCGGTCAAGCAAAAGACAAACGGCACCTCGTTCCTTGTGAATTTAATTGATGTAGGTGAATGAAAGAGATCCAGCCATTTTACAATAGTATCTGACTAGGCTTTTAGAGCCCTGGACACGTTGATTTCTCTTCAGAGGTCTCAGCAGCGCTCCGCGTAACAGATGGCGCGCTGGTTGTCGTGGATACGGTCGACGGGGTGTGCGTCCAGACGGAGACAGTCCTGCGGCAGGCACTTGCGGAGCGCATCAAGCCTGTCCTGGTCATCAACAAGGTCGACCGGGCGCTGCTTGAGCTCCAGATCGGACCGGAGGTGCTGTACCAGTCGTTCTGCCGCACGATCGAGAGCGTGAACGTTATTATCTCCACATACCACGATGCTGTCTTGGGGGACGTCCAAGTTTACCCGGACAACGGCACTGTCGCGTTTGCGTCTGGGTTGCACGGCTGGGGGTTCACCCTCCGCCAGTTTGCGGCGCGCTATGCACGCAAGTTTGGTGTCGACTGCGAGAAGATGATGAAGAAGCTGTGGGGCGATAACTATTACAACCCCGCGACTAGAAAATGGACCACTGCCGGCACGGACGCACGCGGTAATCCGCTCGAGCGCGCATTTAATACGTTCGTGCTTGGCCCGATCTACAAGATATTCGATGTAATCATGCACCATCCAGACCCGGCGGCGTTGTCGGTCATGCTAGAAAAGCTTGAGATCAAGCTCGACGAGGGCGACCGCGACCTGCAGGACAAGCGGCTGCTGAAGGCTGTTATGCAAAAGTTCCTCCCGGCGGGCGACTCCCTCCTCGAAATGGTCGTGCTGCACCTTCCCTCGGCGGTGACCGCGCAGGCGTACCGAGTTGATACGCTGTATGAGGGTCCCATGGATGACGAGTCGGCCATTGGAATCCGAAATTGCGACCCTGGCGGTCCGCTGGTGGTGTACATCTCCAAGATGGTGCCGACGAGCGACAGGGGGCGTTTCTACGCGTTTGGACGCGTCTTCTCCGGCACGGTGCGGGCAGGACCCAAAGTCAGAATTCAAGGACCAAACTACATCCCCGGGAAGAAGCACGACCTGTTCATCAAGTCCATCCAGCGCACCGTCCTAATGCAGGGGCGCACCGTGGAGGCGCTCGAAGACTGTCCCGCGGGAAATATCGTCGGCCTCGTGGGCATCGATCAGTTCCTGCTAAAGAGCGGGACGCTGACAACGAGCGAGACGGCGCACAACATGCGCGTAATGCGCTTCTCCGTCGCGGCCGTCGTGCAGGTCGCCGTGGAGGTCAAGAACCCGTCGGATTTGCCAAAGCTTGTCGAGGGGCTGAAACGTCTCTCGAAGTCGGACCCTTGCGTGCAGACGTGGATTGCCGAGACGGGGGAACACATCGTCGCCGGTGCTGGCGAGCTCCACATCGAAATCTGCATGAAGGTGCGCACGATCTTTTCGCACAGCTTTGTAAATTTATGGAAGCTCCATGCAGGATCTCGAAGAAGACCACGCGTGCGTCCCGCTCAAGGTTTCGCGACCTGTGGTTCCCTACCGGGAGACAGTCACTGCGGAATCATCCATCGTCGCGCTCGCGAAGTCGCAGAATAAACACAACCGCTTGTACCTCAAGGCTACGCCGCTGGGAGACGAGCTCACCGCGGCCATCGAGGACGGGAAGATCGACCCCCGGCAAGACTTCAAAATCCGGGCACGGGCGCTTGCGGACGAATATGGTTGGGACGTCACTGACGCGCGCAAGATCTGGGCATTCGGGCCAGATAATACGGGCCCGAATTTGTTGGTCGACGTGACCAAGGGCATTGCATATCTGAGTGAGATCAAAGACTCGTGTGTTGCGGGTCTACAGTGGGCGGCCAAGGAAGGTGTGTGCGCGGAGGAAAATATGCGGGGTATCAGGTTCAATCTCCTGGACGCTGTGGTCAGTTACCGGCCCCTGCCATCATATTTCCACCGGCTTGAACTGATCTTGCTCAGTTGCATAGCGACGCGATTCATCGTGGAGGGGGACAGATTATTCCCGCCGCCCGGCGAGTCATGAACGCAGCATGTCTTCTCGCTGAGCCCGCTCTCATGGAACCCGTATACCTTGGTACGTACTGGCCTGTTCTGTGGTCCAAAATATTGTGTTAAATTCCGTTCAGTTGAAATTCAATGCCCCGAAGCGGTTGTTGGAGACGTCTACGGGTGCTTGAACAAGCGACGTGCCCAGATTCTAAGTGACCGCGACAGCGAGGAGCAACGACCGGGGACATCCATGTTCACCATCAAGGCATATCTCCCTGTTTCCGAATCTTTCGGATTCACCGCCGTCCTGCGATCCGAGACCCGGGGGCAAGTATTTCCTCAGAGCGTATTTGACCATTGGGAGGTGATGGCAGGATGTACGGGAATGTCTTTTTCGTCGATATTCGTCCCTGCTGACCCACGTGCAATTCAGCCCCGCTCGAGAAGGGCAGCAAACTGGAGGAGCTCGTCACGAAAATTCGGATGAGGAAGGGCCTCAACGTTGGTTTTGTTACTTCTGAAACAGGCAGTATCCTGACTTTTGCTCCAGCCCGCAGTTCCTGCACTTGATAATTATCTGGACCGACTATGAGCGGTCTGCCTATGAGAAACGGCCGTTTCGTTTGCTAGTGCTTATATGCGTGCGGGAAGGTGCTCGGCAGCTCGGCAGCTCTTCACCAAACTGAGAGACGCGCAGAACGTGTGAAGGCAACAGTGTCTTGATCGAAATCCTCCAAAAAAAACACTGTGGACAGCGCCGCAGTGGCATGGGTTGAGCATGTCTTGATGAGAAGAAGTGATGCCGTCATGCCAAAGACAGCCAAACAACGCTACACCTTTGTCCCAAATTGGCAAATTTCCTTCCTCGGCGGCTTGACAAATGAAAAAGAGGGGAACTCAGAGACTTAAAGGTAAAACGACCCAAATTATCCTCGCCGTTTCATTCCACTGAGTACTGGGTGATACAAATCTGCGATTTCTCACAGCTCCTTTACACTACAATTTCAACTGGGAAACGCAACGCAGTCTGTGATCTGGAGGGCATTATTTCATGGAATTATCCGTAAATGTCTCACCCTGGCTCAAATATTCCATCATAAATTTTCAAGGCTCCTAATATGGCTCAGTACAGACTGCTTCCGTAAGAATTCGCCCGGTGATATGTTACCGTAGTGCCTCGCCGCAAAAGTAATCTAGTTTTTCTTTCTTTCTTTTTTGACGAAAGATGATTATATTTACCAAGACTTTCTGTAATCATAAATAGGTTGATCGTAAATACCCCCAGATGATGTCCGCAGGAATCGTCTCTGGACGGAAACTTTGAGAAGCATTAGGATTCGCCTAAGAGCTTAGTAGTTTGAAGGTTTTTATCTCGTGAAAAAAACAAACATTGCTGGTGCCTTCTCACAAACCTAGAAATGTGTAGCTCGCGGCAGCCGGTCGCGGCTACCGGTCTAACGGTAAGGGGTTCTCTTAAGCGCCCAGCCAGCGAGAAAACTGCACCCCAAAAAGGGCTCTGCCGGAACGAGAAGTTAACCCCGCCAGGAATATTGAGAACGACTGCAATTAAATTCTTCCGCGAAAGCAAATAATCAATTCATTTTGACAGAGACAATCGTGAGTGTATGGCTTTTCTGCGTTCATCCGCCAACGCTTATCCGCGGCGTTAATTTTAAACTTAATTCTCCGCAGAAGATGCGGATGCATCCAACCGGACGATTCGGATGGGGGTAGGATCCTCGTCGGAAAATTCGGTCACCTTTGTACATATACGTAGATTCCTTTCGAGTGCTATGCTGCTTCTCCCTGCTGTAAAATCCCGCCGGGACGAAGGAATGTAGAGAGGTGCTCGTTTAAGTGGTGCTTAGGATGCGCAATTTACGACCTTTGAAGAGGGCGTTCGGCGAATGTGACCAGGGAGGCGGAGAAAGCTCTCACGCCCAGTAAAATCGAAGAGGCGCCGGGAATCGTTTGGTTCCCTTCCGGGCCCGGCCCCAAATCGGACTTCACCATGTTTCGATTCAGTAGAATGGATGAGTCAAAAGTAAGTCTCCTGGTACGCGATGCAATGGATGCAGATGTGAACAATGGATGGCGACACAAAAAAAAACTGAATACGATGGGCACACAGGGCGCTCCAAGCATCTCTTGATATTTTGCGGTTCGTGAGTCATACATCAAAGGACGTCAACCACATCTCCTTTAATATTGAAGCACAGTCAGGTTTCCTCTGTAGGTGTGGCCCCGTTCGACAACTCCGCTGTCTCCTCTATTCCAGTAGAGAATTCCGATATTCGGTGGTTGAAGGCAGGTTTTATTTCGGTCATGATGGAGTTTCTGTACAATTGAAGGATTAATATTGTTCTTCATAGACTTCAGGCCCAAGCCATCTCTCGGCGATCCGTCTTGTGCGCTAAATCTGAAAGTAGAGAATTCAGTCAAATGAAATGGTCTTTTCGGCTCTTAAGAATGGCCGCTGTTTACCGCAGCGGTTTAGAGTTCCCGGCTCTTCATTCCTTTCGGACATTCTGTTGAAATGGATCAGATAATAATCCTACCCAGCCTGCTGCACTGCCCCCCTACTTTTGGCGGCCCATTCCGATATTGGGTGTCCTCGTTGAAGCCGTGTATTCATTTTTGGCCGTCGAAATTGCTGTTTTAATCACGATTCACTAGAAATGCTCCGACAGTCATAAGAAACTATCGACCTCGTGAGTGACCGCAGTTGAAATCTCCGCTCATCCGTCTTGTGCGGTGATCTGATAAAGAATGTAGTGAGACATCAAATGAACTAGCTTTTTGGGTTTAGGGTCGTCGACGCCGATGTCTCATCCGCGAGCGGATGCCATTTGCGTGAGAATCGTTTGTCCAAAATCAGGTGGCCGAGCAGATTCTGAATATGGACAGGGACAAAAAGTAGTGTCCGGGGGCTTGTTAGTCCTCTGTTGAATCCTGACAAGAACGGCGCGGTCTCATCCCGATCAGAACAAGGCCACGGCGATCAGCTTTAGATTTTCTGGATTAGGGACGTATGAGCAACGTATGAGGGCAACGACCAGTGCGGGACCGATCTGTTGAGGGGACGGGCCCGAGGGGCTCAGCCTACGTCAGCGATCGTCTTCGAAAGCTGATGCGTTGGATCCTCGAGCGCCGGGTCGATCTTAGTTCAAGTCCTCGTGCAGTTTAAATGACCCGGGAGGCCATGGCCAGGTCGCCGACCACAGATCTGGTCACGAAAGACCACCAGTGATATTGTGGTGTGTGTCCCCAAGCGTTGCGGAGAAATCCTAGCTAAGTACCTTCGCCTTCTATGTTCCCCACGACCCGAATTAGTTCAAGCGCTTCTACAGTTTTAGCGCACTGGCACCCCAGGGCCGAAACTCAGGACTGCCGTGATATTGCCGTGTGTCCCAAGCGTTGCATGGCTCGGAACCCTATAGTAGCTCGCTTCGCCTTCTATGTTATAGGCAGACTTCTTGTCACGGTGCCCCCTATCGTGTCAGGCTTAGGCTTTCAACTCAGGCCCGCATGTCCATCGAAGTGCCGGGATTTCGGTCATCACGGTGATATAGATTGACATAGAAATATTCTTGCTGATTTGTTTCGAGTAACTGGTATATATCTTGAAACCTGGTATAGAACGGCAGACAAGTCCTTGGTTTAGCTTCGAAGATTTCGGGAACAGTGATTGGTGGTTATAATTATTGGACCATCGCTTCCGAAAGCATGTCCCGCAGCCAAGTACACAGAAGGCTCGAGAGATGGGCAGAGAAGAGGAACAGAATAAACGGGAGCAAGGATTATTAGAGGCTGAGGATGATGGTGGTATTTATAACGCCGAGTGTGTCACGGTGTGACTGGCACCTGCTTAAATACCAGCATATTGCCAGTGTCTGGACATTCCGACTGCTGGCAATGGACAGCTCAGACCCCGCACCTCACCGCAGGCTCCCCAGCCGGCACCGATTCTTCGCCGACCTCTCCCAATGTCTCTTCGATTTCGTTATTGAATTATTGCCAACGGGCGAAGAGATGGCGGTCAAAGAGAATGTCCGCAAGCTCCTCGAGCGTCTCATCCGCACAATCGAGCCAGAAAGCCGTCTGCTGTCCTTTGGGAGCACCGCAAACGGCTTCAGCCTCCGCAACTCTGGTCTGTTGGCCCAGCTCTGTTGGCCGCTGTGTAGAAGCTGACCGAGGGTCGCAGACATGGATCTGTGCTGTCTGATTGACTCGGAAGAGCGTCTTTCAGCAACGGATCTAGTAACAATGCTCGGAGACCTCCTCGAACGTGGTTCGTGTATTGGACGCTGTCTCGATCGCCACAATACATATTGATGAATATCCTTCTCAGAGACCAAATTCCACGTCAAGCCGCTGCCACATGCTCGCATACCCATCGTGAAACTCTCCCTGGATCCCTCACCAGGCCTCCCTCTCGGAATTGCCTGTGATATCGGGTTTGAGAACCGACTCGCGCTCGAGAACACTCGCCTCCTTATGTGCTACGCTATGATTGACCCCACTCGCGTCCGCACCATGGTCCTCTTCCGTGCGCCTTTTTCCCTTGCCAAAAACACAAGTTCTCGGCCGTGCTCCGGATGGAACAATTTCTCTTGTGCAACTGAAGCGAGAGAAAATGCTCTATCTTTGGCCAGTCGACAACTGCATGTTTGTGGCGTGTTGTTGCTCATAACTAATGCCACTTTCGCGTTCACAGTTAAAGTCTGGAGCAAGCGACGGAAGATTAACTCCCCTTACAAAGGCACGCTGTCGTCGTACGGCTACGTCCTCCTCGTAATCTACTTTCTCGTGCACGTGAAAAACCCGCCTGTGCTCCCAAATCTTCAGCAGATGCCGCCGCTGCGTCCAATCACAAAAGAAGACACCCACCTCGCTGGATACAATACTTGGTTTTTCGATGACATCGAGCTATTAAGGACTCGTTGGCATTCGGAAAATAATGAGAGTGTTGCCGAGCTGTAAGCCTCATCATCTCCCTCGTCGTATGTGGAACTGATGTACCATAAGGCTGATTGACTTCTTCCGCTATTATGCACGGGATTTCAGCTACAACACAGGCGTCGCATCTATACGTGCGGGCCTGCTGAAAAAGTCCGCGAAGGGATGGCAGAATGATGTCAGTTTACTAAATATCTCGATTTATTTCGAGTAATGAGTATATCCCGCAGCTGTCTTCGAGCCGGTACCACGATTCGCGCGAGCGCAATCGCCTCTGCATTGAGGTTGGACGCCCCATATCATCATTAGCCGTCGACTAAGCTGTCCGCAGGATCCCTTTGAGCTAGACTTCAACGTCGGGCGCTGTGTCACCAAAGATGGCATATACACCGTGAGTGTACTTTGGTTATTTTTACTCTGCTTTACTTAGGTCATGCCAGATTCGGGGTGAATTTATGCGCGCCTCCCGCATTCTCTCAAATCGTCCAGAGCGCGCTGTCGTCGCCCTCGCGGAACTTTGTGCAGAGCGCCCTGACGAAGACCTCGTCTCACCGCCCGCGTCTTCGTTCAACGTGCTGCGGCCACCACCCCAGACCCCATATTCAGTCGGCAGTGGTAGCGGAAGGTCCAAGGCCCCTGCTGCCCCAACAATAGCGTCGCCAATATCCGTTGCGCCGACCGCGGCGCCCACGGCGCTTCCTGCGCCTCCGGCCTCCGCACACATGGCGCCACGGCGCAGTAAGTGGACCAGCCCTCCTCCGCCGGGTGCGCCGGAGGATGCCCGAGCTTTATTTGAAAGTAACCTCGGGCACGGTCTAGAGCTCGCGACAAGCTCTACCGACGCCCGTGAGCGGGAGCAGCGCGCGCGGGAGGCCGAGGGGCATAGCGAGTCCGCGTCCGAGGGCACGAGCGAGGTCTTCACGGACACCGATGCGAGCGTTAGTGATGCTGGGAGCGATGTCGTCTCCGTTCGCTCATACACCGAGGGTGTAGCCGTCCGGAAGGCGAGCAAAGTCTGAGCCACAGCAACGGGTGGCGCCGTCCATCGTGGCATGCGCACAATACTGGGCGGCCACCAATACACCAGCACCAGCATCTCGGCGTGGACCCGGTATATTATGGGACCACGGGACGCTTAAGTGCAGGTGCGCGGGGGCGAAATCAGCGCGAACGTGAGCGAACCGCCGCCGCCGCCCCGCCCACTGCATGGACGAATGACTCCGGGGCGTCGTCGCGCCGATCATCGTCCGGGCCGCCACGGGTCAGCTGGACCCCAGCCGTTACGACCACGCCGACGGCGACTCTTCCGCCACTGCCGCCATCACCCGAGTCGCCTCCATCTCATTCCCCCTCGCATTTTTCCCATTTCGATTCTCCACATACTGTATTTTACCAAACATCCCCGCGGCCGAGCCCGCACTCCAGCCCGCGGCCGAATGTATACCCCGCCTCTGGATCATCACCGACGTCGTACCCATTGGGTGTGCCGTCGTCCTCATACTCACCCGGAAGATCCTCTCCTTCGCGCGTGCCTCAATATCCCCAATTCCTAAGCAATAGCAACATCATTGGGATCGGCGTCCCCGCCGACGTGTTCTCGTCGAATCATCCGCCATTATCTTTGGCTTCTTCAAGCTCCACGCCGCGGGAACATACCCCCGTCCCGAAGCCGAACCACAGTCCGGGTGCACATAACCCCCCGTCACCGTCATGGACGCGCATAGTTTCGCAGCACACGCAAACGCACTCCCGCTCCCCCTCGACTACGAGCGCGCCGACACCTAAGCCACACGCGCAACCTGTATTTTCACAGCAGCAACAAGCTATGCATGTATCAATAAGCTCTCCTCTTCAATCCGACTCCCCTTCCCCTCCCCACCCTCCCAATTCTCCATCCTCACCACCGCCGCCGCGACCCAACACATTTGGCAATCATCTCAAACCAATTCCACCGCAGGATGAGGAGGACAACGAGCGCGATCACAGCGCTGACTTCTCCTCCGCGGCCAGCTCACCAACACCCTCGCTGTCGACTGGGTACGAAACATCTATTTCCATGTCCCCTTCTCCGTCCCCTCCTCTCTTATCCGACAACACCGTCACCGCTCCAAAGTCCCCCGGCCCTGTCCCGTACGAAGACGAGACGCCTCGAGGGCCCGTCTCTGAGTCGGTCCTCACGCTAAACTCCTCATGACAGCCCTGGCGCTTTGTTTTCACTGGAGTCGTCCTCGTCTCCATCCTTTTGCGCGTTACATATATTTTAGCGCCACGCTTCGCTGTCGATCTGCATGTCGTATTTAAGTAAATGTCACCACTAACCATCCAACTAGCATACTCACCATCTACCACCTATTATTTAGACGTCGCCACGCGCTCAGCGTTTGCTCTCATTTTGCTTGCAGCATTGCCTTGTTATGCAGTATAGCTAGTACATATCTACGCCAATAAACGATTTCAATAAGAGCAATTTTGGATATGGTAAGGTGCGCTTACCACCAATGGTCATCTAGAGCTGCATCGAAGTCATGAACGCGTCTTCAATCTCAAGACAGAAGGGCTTCTGTTGGCACAGACGGTCAACATTTCTGGATTGAGTGCTGGCGCAGTCTGTGTTTCACGATATTCAGCTGCAGTTAGCAAAAGAACTGCGAGTAGTAGAGTGAAAGCGACCGCCAAAGTGCGGGGTGGACAACCAGGAGAGTCAGCTGTTTATCGGAGACTCCCAAGATTGCGGTTCAACGATATTGGGCCGTGCTTCTGACTTCTGGCCATACAAAAAGGTAGGCATCCAACGTATGCGGGAACTTACCAATGAATCTACAGCTTTTATCCTGATTTTTCTGATACGTATTTTCTACGTGCGCGTGTCTCCAAAGGGATGTACTGCATTCTTGGCGGGAGTCGCATCTCTACAAACGCCCAGACACCTGCCAGTGGGACACAGACGCCAAACCACAGACGCCAAACCACATACGCCAAACCACCTATTTGAAAAAATACAACCCACAACCGCTCTTCAATCTAAGGAGTGAAGAAACTCGCGAAGTTTCTCTAAGGCTTTGTAACGGTGCGAAAGCTTGTTTTTCTGCTCGGTTGGCATCTCCGCATAGCTAGAAAATCGCGAGAATAAATTACTTCTGCCAAAGAAGACAGTTAAGCGCGCTGCCTACGTCAAACTTGTTCCAGTTGGCTCGAATACAGCGTCCCATCCGAAAATGCCGGGCCCACGAGCGGGTACAATCGAGCCGTCTGTCCTGCCCTCGAACAGGATCGGGTCGGTCCCTACCAAATTCCGTGCTTCCGCATTTGTATTTGCGGCGGTTTCACGTACCTGGACCGGCTGAGTATGCAAAGGTGCAAAGCGCCCATGCAGCTTTGGTTGGAAAGCCAACTAGGAGCGAATTGAGGCCCTCGTGGCCTAGGTCAGCAAGGAAATATTTTATGTACGGCCCGGGAAGCCCTTTAAGCGCTTCAAAACAGAGCGCTGTATCCTCTGTCAGGCAGGGGCCTCCAAGCTGGTAGAAATCAGGGTGATTAACGCTAGAATTATCAGAAATTCTGATTCACTACCAGTTCAGCGGCCCGACGACATTTGTCGATGGCCACTTCCTGGGTGCTGCCTTGAATCTCCGGAACTTTATCACGCATAAGGACGGGAGCCTCAGAAAAATGGAGTTAACTTGCTATCCAAAGATTGAGATTCGATTTCAATCGGTTTCCCGCCCGCCGACAAGATCGCCTTGACCTCTTTCAGCTTATTGGCATTTCCTGTGACGAAGACTAACGAGAATTGAGAATGGAGAGGACGCAGAGCATTTTAGCTCACTGAGTTTCGATTTCGCCATTGAAGAAAGAAACAAGTTATCGATGACTCACATGTACAAGTTCAAAAGGCTGTGCACGGTTACGGCATCTGAAGTTCAAATTGGTTCATTCATCCACCATCGTCCAACGATGGTTCACGTTACCTTCTCGGTTTTGCTTCCGCGGTGTAGGTGTTGAGCTATATCTACTGGGTTGACTGACCTCATCGGGATCAGCAACTCGAAGTAGCATCTGGCATCTGTAGCTTACACTGTCGTAGCACTGCCCGAGTCCTGAATTTAATTATTCGTCTTAGGGGTTCCGATTATCTCTTTGTCCATAGACTGTTTAAAACAGAGAAACTTGGTCACTTCCTCGGGTTTTTTTTTATCGCAGGAAGCTGGTCCAATCAATGAGAAACTATCCTTTTTTCCTTGAAAACCATGGAGCACTTATAATGACTACTATTTAATCGACAGATGAAGCAATTCTTTGGTCTCGCAGAGAGTGGTTGGCATACTGAATCATGATGAAAGGAATGGCAACTGCAACGGGAGCCACATTTAATTTACAGCTTCTATATTATCGTTCATAGGTTTTTCGTCTGATATTGCAACCCAGGCAACCAAGCTTAAGATTTTTCACCAACTCCTCACGCTAATTGAGAACATATTTCTAACCGGGGCATCTTAAGAATCGATTGACAGCTGAATCTGACAGTAATTCATCGCATGCGTGCTCTCGACATTTCAGGCGATTGAAGGCACATCTTGCTGGGGTTGTACAGCTTCAAGTTGATACAGCCCATCTGGAACGCATACTGATCGAAATTTTTCAACAGTTCTAAATTTACGTTGTGAAATGCGCTACACTTCCACATCGAATCAGCGGAAATTAGGGCGCTTTTCACAGCATTTCTAGCCGGTTCCATCACAGGTTGATCACTGTATGGAGTGGATCTGGAGGACATAAAAGCTGTAGTCTCTGGTCATGGGTCTATCTTTGCTTCCTATTTACTCCTTATTTGACTCGCTGTCTATTTTTCTCGACTTTGGTAGCTGTCTCAAGAATTCTGCAATCTGACGAGTTAGAAAAGCTGTTGAATGCCGAATTCTTCCCAATAACTGGAGTAGATTACTACGCCAGCGACTAAACTAAACTCCAAGGAAGGCTTTTTGCTTCTATCCAAAAAGATGGCAGCGCACAAATTTCAACTGAATTGAACTTCAAATTATTCCTAAATCAGGATTGCGAGTTCTTAAATAGAGCAGCATTTGATCGACGCGCCGGGGGTTTGATCGGCTTGCCGCTTCACTGCTTCCGATCCAATTCCGATCTTACATCTCACATACGACTTCAAGAGTTCGTTCTACAGCTCTGCTACTCTCATTCCTTAAATACCGCCTTTAGGATCCTACAATTTATCATCCCCTCTCATGGACAGGCTCTCCATCTTCTCCAAATCGTCTTCAGATTTAGTCACCCAGAATCCATGGTCTTCACATGTGTCTGTCGAGCCAGACGGGCCCAAGAGACGTTCATTTCTATCCGCGGTCTTCACTCACGGCCGGAGTCGCTCAGCGGACGCCAGAGATCTCCCGCCACCAGCTTACGAGACGCTGACTACTCCAAAACGAAGCCAGTCTTCAAAGTACACATCATCAAACTGTGTGGTCGTTTTTTCTTTCCCTAACCACGATTAATGTCATTTTTTCTGAAGGGCTCAAAAAACCCATGCGGAAGGAAACTTTGGAGAACGCTTTGGAAGTCCTGAGGAAGTACGATACTGTCATTCTTGTGGACGATTCGGGATCCATGACTCTGCCCGGATCAAAAAAGGGGTAACACGGTGGTTTGAGGTGCCATTTTTACTATGCTTGAATCTCGAGCTGTTTTCTAATTGATTTCACAGGCCGGTCAAGCGTTGGAAGCGTTAGCAGAGACCGCTGCGAAGTATGATGCCGATGGAATCGATATTCATTTCTTGAATAGCAAGAGCGTGGCGCTCAACATGAAGGTCTGTCTTCCAGCCTCCTCCGTAAATAGCTGAATTTGATGGAGACTTGTATAGTCTTCTGTTGATGTACGGGGAGTGTTCGACAAAGTGAGACCAGGTGGTGCAACGCCTACAGGGGAACGGCTGGATCAAATTCTCAAGCCGTATCTCCGGAAACTTGAAAACGCTGAAATCCAAGACGATGGGACACCCGTAGATGGTAAGGGCGAGGAAATAAAGCGCGTCAACTTTATTGTCATTACGGACGGGGAAGCCAGTAAGTTTATATCGTACTGTATTACTATATCTTACATTCATTGCAGCGGACCACCCAAAAGTCCCAGTCATTGACGCTGCATCTCGCCTCATGGCAATATCGAACCTTTGTTTAATACAGGTGCGATATATTCTCCTTTCGACTTCGGCCGCTGATCTGGTTCCAGCTCGGAATCCAATTTGTCCAAATAGGCAACGATGCAGCAGCGACCCGGGCACTGAAAGAACTTGACGATGACATACATAAAGCAGGCAATATTCGGGTATGTTTCCCTCATTTTTAAAACAATTTCAGAAGTCTCATCATGGATGGTACAGGACATCGTCGACACGACGCCGTATACCAAGTTATCTCCTGTCACTGCAGATGGACTGATCAAGGTTCTTCTCGGGGGCATTAATCGTAGGGTTGACGAGTTTAGGAATAGGTGATTTCTTTCGACATGGCCATGCAACGAGATTTTATTTTTTATTTATACCTTGTATTTCAGACCTATAGGATATCATCTATCGTTAAGTAGGCTACTTTGGTTCATATAATTGTGTTTTCTAGTAAGCTTTCGCTGTATACTTCACAGGTTACCGTAGTGATTATACCTCCTAGACATCGATGTGAACCGTGGTCTAATCGTTTACCAAAATATCTTCCAGCACCTACTTGACCATGTTCCACGTCACCCCGAGGACCGTCGTACTTGTTTTTTTCATCTCCGAGGGTGTCGGATCTTCGATGGCCGATCTGAGCCGAAAGGCTCGTGTAGTCAATACAGGATCTGGAATGAATTATGACATCGGAGCTGGAGCAGAAAAAAATGACCCACCCGAACGGATAAGCGGGATGTCCGTTTATAATCTAAGAGGAATTCATCGACGTTAAGAGACCTGCCACACAGTCAAGTAGTAAAGTAAATGACGAGTGAACTCCATTTCTTAGACCTATTCGCCGGGAGTCCAAGAGGTTTAAATATTTGTGCGGGTCCAACACGTCTGAACTTCAATAATCATATTGGGAATACTAGACGGCGCTGGCACCTACTAGTGAGCTTGGCTTAGACTTGTAAAGTCTGCCTACGCCATTCTAACAGGGTGGGCTCTCAGCCTGTTAGAATGGCGTAGGCAGACTGGTAACGAGTCTAAGCTTGACTGGCACTGGGCATGCATTTAATTGCATCGAATCCCAAAATTGCAGTGAGTACCTGCGCACTCTTGTGTCTCAACAACTTTGGCATAATATTTGCTCCGCTCGTTTCTATAGGCGTTCAGAAAGGGAAATTGCCAATTTGGGAAACAAGCGTAGCGTTGTTTGCTTGTGTTTCGTTTTCTCAGCATCAGCTTGAACTAGCTTGAACTTCAGCCTCGACGCGTCCACGGTCCTCTTGCACGTCAACCCTCGTATAAACATGGTTTGTCAGCCCCCTAACGGAAGAAGCAGCGGATGCAAGAGCGGATGTACTGAGGACTCGGAAAATGAAAATAGTCAGCCGCTCACTTGAATCCCAGCGCTCCTGTTTCTCCTTACTTTCGCTCCTTGTCTCTTACACTCATCTCATATATCTCTAACTGTTACCACGCCTAAATCTCACTCTACGATAAAAGTATGTCGTCGTTTTCGAAGGTTTTCAACATGGTATGTGGTCTCCCTCCTCCTCCTCCTCCCTTTCCCGCCTCCGACGTGTGCTAACTCCCCGCCAGTCTAAACTGACTGCCGTCTCGGTTAATAAGATTGCAAACATCTCTACTAGCACCATTTCTATCAAGCAAGAGGTGCGGCGCATTCGTCCATCGCCATCGTCTTGTGAGGCTGACATCGACACTTCTAGCTCTATGTTCCTACCTCCGCTGTCCACCCCGACCCCACTGTCATTACAGGCTCCCGTGTTCCTTGCCTGCAGGACTTCGAGTCTCTCCTCGTACTGGGTCGCGGCGGCTCCTCGGTCGTCTTCCTCGTTCGCGAAAAGGCCACTCGGCGCCTCTATGCGCTCAAGCAGGCCCCCAAGTGGGACCAATCTGCCGACATCGAGATGGAACAGTTCATAATGAAGAATATTGCTAACTTGCCGGACGCCCCCAAGTCTCTGCTGCCACTGGTGGCTAGCTGGAGCGACTCCGACAATTTTTACGTGCTCGCCGTAAGCTTTCTTCCCCTCCTGCAATAATCTATATGCTGACATGTGTGCTCTAGCCCTGGTGCGAGGGGAAGGACTTGTCGACCGTTCTGGTTAACAGCGTCAGATTCTCGGGCGACCGTGTCCAGTCGTACATGGCCCAGCTCGTACTAGCGGTCGAGGCACTCCATACCATGCACGTCGTGCATAGAGACATCAAACCGCACAACGTCTTCCTCACCGCGACGGGCAACATCGTCCTGGGCGACTTTGGGTTCGCAAAACGTTTCCGGACCACCTTTATGACTGGCGACGAGGAGCCGACCGCGGTCTCCTTCAATGTCGATCCCGAGGCATCGAGCGGCTCATTCCTCAAGCCCCCGTCGGACGACATGGCGTGCACGACAGAGGAACGGTGCGGCACCCTCCATTGGATGTCTCCGGCGCAACATGCAGGGACAGCGTATTCGTTCGATGCGGATATGTGGGCGCTCGGTTTGCTGATGTATAAGATGCTCACCGGGCGGCTTCCATTTGGAGAACACGCGGACACTCACGCGGAGCTTCATGCCGCGTACGCGAACGAGCAGGTGGTGTTTCGGAGCGAGGACGGTATCGACATGGAGGCGCAGGACCTTATCCGCGGCCTACTTGCCAAGGACCGTAAGGCGCGTACGACCATCGCCGAGGCGAAGGCTCACCCCTACTTCAGCAATGTGTGAGTGTATCCCTTTATTTCTTCCTGTCCTTCACTCATTATCCATTTTTTCTTGGCCTTGTTTAGGGATTGGTGCGCCGCGGCGCAGCATGCACCCGCACCCTGGGCGCCGAGGGCCGCATTCGTCCCCGAAGCCCCGCGCAAGAATCTCTTTTCGCCCGGTGTCCCGCTCGAGGGGGAGGATGCGCTGTGTGGCTTTATGTTCGTCAAGCCCAACTTTTTCAAGCCGCCCCCCGGCCCGGTCAAGGCATTTGCGCTCAAGGTCGCGCGCATCTTCCGCTGCAAGGCAACCACCAACACGAGCAAGAACAAGCTCAAGACACAGGCGCCTGCTCGCGTTCAGGCTGCACCTCTCGGCAAGCAGGAGGCCAAGTCGTTGTTCGTTGTCGAGGTTCTGTTAGATTCGCCCGCGCAGAAGAGCGAGAAGGCCGTCGTCGATACCACAGGGTCTGCTGTGGGCTCGCATTCTGGTGACAACAGCTCCAAGACATCAAGAGCCGCACCCTCCTCTTTAGCTTCAAGTCTTCGCGTGTTTTTCACTCGAACCCGGTCCCCGCGCCCTCTGTCCTCCAACCCGATCCGCCCCGTCAGTTCGCGTTCGCCAAGTACAGCTCCTCTCCCGGACTCCGCCGCCCACTCGACCAGCGACAGCCCTGGCTCCAAAGTCGGCGGGCCTGCGAAGAAGGACGTCAAGAAATGTTCGTTTGTTCGGATTCATCGGATTCTGTGGTCTAGGTTTTTCGACATGCACACGCCGGCAGGCTCCGGTAGGGAGAAGGCCGACAGCCGCAAGTCCACCAGCGCTCCTTCCAAGCTCAACCGATCCTCAAGGACAAGCAGCGCCCCGTCATCTTCCGGTCCCAGTCTAGGCTCCGCGCTCGGGGCGTGCGTGACGGACTGGTTCCAGCGCCGATTCCGAACGAAAGTCAAGTGCGGTGCTCTGAAGGGGCTTGACCTTACGATCTGCTGAGGGTCTTCAAGGGTTTTATTCTGGTTTATTTGCTTGACGTCTGATACCCTCAATCTTTCAATTTTTTTTTCTACCCACGCGACACCCCTAGCCCCTGCCAACATCCTCCTAATTTCGTTTTCTCTATATCTGGTCTAATCCTGCGTTCCCTCGGGCGACATGATATTTTCCTCCGCGACAACGTCCTCCCTCCCGGTCTTATTTATCTAATATTAATATCCATCTTATTCGACCCTCCCCCGGCGACACCCCTAATAACGTCACTTTCTCGTTCTCTTCCTCGATCTCGACACCACCTCCCTCGCAGCGACACCTCCCTCCCTCATCCGCAGCGACACCTCCCTCGTCCGCAGCGACACCTCCCCTCCCTCTCCCGGTTTCATTTCTTTCGCGACCACTCCCTTGTGGAGCACGACCACCTCCCCGAGAAGCACGACACCATTCGGTAAAACCACACGACGCTACCACCCGAGCTGGCTCTCGGTATACGCATAGACACTCGCACTTAGGCGAGATTTCTGGGGGAGGACGCGGGGACGCAGCGCCGGGCGTTTGGTGCACGAGACGTTGCACCGGATAGGGGAGGGGGTGCAGGGGACGTTGCACCGTGCCGGCGGGCGTTTGGTGCAGTTGGGTATGGGGACGTAGGCCACGGTGGCCAAGGTGCATTGGAAAACCAACAAAACAAATTATCTGTATAGCAGAAAATCACCAAAATTGTGGCGGTATAAACTCTTTTGAAAAGTCCATAATGCGGGTTACGGTTTCAGCTCTTGACGGGGTTTTTTTTTTGTAAGCCGACGACTCGACATTTTTGTCTTAGATGTCCAGGCCAAACAAGGGCTGGAAAGATCCGGACATGGTTGAACCTAATAATCGGTTTTGGACTTCCCCGAAGCTTTCTAACCCTATGCTCAATTTGAGCCGTAATTATGGTCAGGAGCACACCGATTGAGTTCGATGTACGAAAACACGTGGAATGCCGCAATCAAAATGTCAAAAAGGCTGATTGGCAAGTTGAACCCTTTTTGTCGTTTTCGCTTTGTTTTCGCTCCTCATTTCTCTCAAGATTTCTCTTAGCAAATGCCGTGATAGCACTTGGATCTGAGATGACTACCAGAAAGAGCGGCTGGCCCCAAGCTGGCTAGATACCTTGCTAGTCGCATATAAGTCCCAGCTTCCAAGCGCCCATAGCGCTTGTGGGTGGAGAAAGAGCGCAGAGCGAAGACCTCGTTTATGTAAGACGTATCCAATTTGTCTCCAATGAGCTTTGGCTTGTATGTATCTAAACAACGTCACTGGTAGTTATGTGCACTCTTCACCAGAATGAGACATCCGATACCAATTTTGCGATTCGCGTAAAAGAGGCGCGATAACACGCGGCATCCAGCATGCAAGTACTGTACTATTTCGACCATTTGTTCACACCATGTCACCCGTCACCTGAACAAATGGTCGAAATAGCACAGTATATGTATTGAGCCAGAAATGAAAGACCAGAACCCTGGGATGCTGAGAAGGGAGGGCTGAAGACGCATGGTACGCCACTTTATTGTTAAAATCCCTGGCCCGGAACCCTGTTCCCTACCTGCTCCTCAGACCTTCCGACTTCCAAATGGCCGACACGAAAAACAGCTTGCAGGGCGTCAAACCCCACGAGAAATATTATTTGGATGGCGGTGACCTCCATGTAATTGTGCGTAATTGCCCTGCCGTTTTCGACCACTAAAGCACATTACAGGTCGAGGACCGTGAATTTCGCGTCCATCGATATTTTTTCGAGAGGGAATCCGCGAGATTCCGTGCTCTGCTGGCTTCGCCTTCTCCTGGTCAACCACGCCAAGGTGCTTCACACTTGACGGCCATAAAGTTACATGGCGTCACCGCCAAGGACTTTGAAAAGTTTTGCTGGGTGTTTTATAATAGCACCTATTCTCTCTACGACGCCAGCGTCTCCGATTGGGGTTGCATTCTCCACCTCGGCCACGACTGGCAATTTTCAGAAGTCGAGAAGCTTGCTGTTCGTGAGCTGGAGAAAATGGGAATGTCGACTGTAGACCGCATCGCGCTTTATCACAAGCACAACGTCTCCGAGGATCTTCTTATCCCTCATTATGCAGCGGTATGCACTCGTGGTTCCCCACTAGATTTCGACGAGTCCGAACGGCTTGGAATGTTGACCGTGGTACTGATTAACCAGGCCATGCACGCTGTCCATATGCCCCGGGATGGCGACGGCAACTTGTCACCTATCAATCCTGCCAACGCGGCGGTTATTTCGAAGATCGTCGTTTATATCGGAAATAAACGAGCAGTGGCGGACGCTCGGACCGGACTACCAGGTGGATTGGTGACGGTTTCACCTTTTCTTCCCATGTCGAACTCTTCTAAGAATAATATTGCACAGGACAAAGCGTTCCCGCTTCCAATGCGACAAATGGCTCTCAAAAGCGCGCCCCCGTCGGTGTCAATGCCTCCGGTGGGAAAACTGGGCAGTCCGATGGCCGAAGCTGAGCCACTCGCTGGACAGATAAACGGTTCGTGTAGCTTTAGTTCTGGCATTCCTTCGAGTCTTTGATGCGGATTACATAGATTCCCTTCCGCAACAGAAATTTAGATTTTGGCGCCGATTCATGTGCAAGGGGCTGTCGCGGAATAAAAAGAGCAGATTTGTCAGGATTTGTCATCCGTTGAGCCATCAAAGTTCGAATCACTGTGCCGCCGCTAGTTTGGGGGAAGAAGTTGTTCAACTTATGCTAGGAAATACTATAGGACTTCACATTTGTGAAAAACACATTCCAGAATGCATACCAGCATCCAATTTATTTCTGTGATTTGTAATAAGCAGGCCAGCGATCGGAGCTTACTGTAGTATTTCGTTCAGTTCGTAAGGCCATTTAGGGTGTGACATCCGAAAGGAATCTTTCGTATGCGGTCCCCATTTGGGAATTTGATCCGTCGGCAGCGCTCGGCTAAGCTCGGCTAAGTGAAAATCGCCTCTGTGACGCGGTGACTTATGGAAATTTTCGTATAAATTTGCGCGTGTGACAAGTGACCATACGAATTGAACGAAATACTACAGTATCAACAGACTACAACATGCAAGGCACGAGCACCAAAATTGTTGTAGCGTCTGTCTATGAGAGACTAGCAGTCAATAGATGAGAACTAGTAGTACATACGGTATTACCTTTGAACTCAAGAAAGTCCAACTGTTGAGGCAAAGCGTGATGATTTTGAACTCGGATAATGAGCAGTTCATTGGCTGCGTTGTAAGTATTACCCCGTAATATAACTAGCAGTAACCTGTGCTTTGCTACAGTAGGAATTGTAAAATCTAACATTTTCACTTCTCCTGCTTGAAACTGCCACTCCTCGTCAACCTCCGGTTGACTCGTCGTGGCCTAGTGGCCTGTAACAACTATTCTGATGCCCTTTTAATCCATAGATGAGCACAGAACACACCAGGATTATTCAATGGATTGGTACAACAGTATTGGCTATTGTCTCTTCATACCTGGTCTGCATCTGGACTCCCAGGGGATTATTTTGCCATGATGTGCTGCCCATAGGACAATCCCTGGGGATTCGCAGCAGTTGAACTGAGTTGAAAGTTTTTAATATAAAAGTCTCATCCATCTTCCCGGTGACTCTGATTGTTGGTATGGACATTCATGAACACGATGTGGTCTATTTTGTGGCGGAATCATCAACATCCATTTTTTTTGTGGCCAGGTAGCATATCCTGACTTCTATTTTGTTAGTCTGCTTTGGACCTAGCACCTGGTGACCTGCATGGTCCTTAGAAATTGTGCTGGTTCTGCAGTGTAACAGCTCTCGAGAGCGTATCACAAATATTTATGAGTGGGATGCTCGTCGTACGACCCTGGCGAGTACCGGGAGATTTACTGTGGTGTGAGGACTTGGAGGATGGCTCCAAGTCCCCGAGACAGTCTTAACTGATAAAGCTAGAGACCCTCGAAGGTGGAAATCCTCCAACGAGTGCTGATGTGTCTCAAAGCAAGTGAAGATGGAAATCCTTCAACACTTCAGTTGTCGATATAAGACTGGCTCGGGAGGTTGCTAGAAGGGACTCTGAAGTCCCGAGAGTAGATCAAATGCAATCTACAAAACGGATGGCAGTGGATAAGATAATTACCACTGGCAGATAGCCAGATCTTGAGACAGAGAATGAACCTCAGTAGAGGGCTTGTATCGCTGAGTACCGATACACTTAAGAACACCCACTGGCCTAGTATGTGAGTCTGCTGTTAAGAGAGCAAGACGAACGGACGATAGGTCGTTAGGTGGGTAAGGTGAGGAGGTAGTGATATTGATCTGATACATGCGTGATAAGTACATGGTCATGTGACTAGACACGTACAAAGAAACAAGAAAAATAGATGTAAATAGGAGTTAGTTGAAGAGTATCAAGGAAAGGGTAAATAATGGTATATGGCCCTTACAAAGCCCCCCACTCTTCAGCTAAGGGTTATAAGCAAGACCGATTGAAGAGAAGTCCTGAAAAAAAAAATTCCTCTCCGAGTCCATGTGATGTCCTATCAGACATAGTCCCACTCTGCGTTCCTGCATCCAGCGACTCCAAGATCCTTCCACATTGCCTTGCATGTGCTCCAGACTCCCGTACCCTGCTGGTGGCCCAATACCTGCACCCACTTTGCTCCATATATAGGTGCACCAAGGCACTCCACCATCGCCTCCGGCTCAGGATGCTATTGCTAGACTTGTTGCTTGGTCCCTATACTCCCGTAGCCCCCCAGCAAAAAAATCCGCTACTTTCAACCATAAATTCGCGAATTTAGATTGGGATATCTGTAGTGTCTGCCCCCCACGCTCGAGGATCCTAGAGAACTTTGCACTGGATTCTCCGCGCGTAAAAAACACCAATCCCAATAAGGTTCCGAAGAAAGAAAAATTTGCTAAACTTTTCGAAGATTGCGATGCCCATCAATTCAGAGTTGATGGCGGTACACAGAGAACGCAAGGACAGGGAGGAGAGCTTGTTTCGAGGATCAAAGGGTACATCACAGCCTGTGAGCCAGTCATTTGTATATGGCACCACAGAGTCCCGATGCAAACTCTGAGAAAGGGAGAATATGATAGAGTTGAAATGGATTTGCGAGCGGCCCAACACCGAATACGGCAACACCATAGGACTGAAGCTAGGGAAGGAGTGAAGATGTAAAAACTGTGGAGAGGGGAAATAAATTTATTTGTGCATCATTCCTTCTGCCCGCAAGTTGAAGAGCCCAGGGTGAGCCTCAACCGGAGAACGAAAATCTGCCCCCCAGCGTGGACACATTCTCAATTGCGTGAGAAGTCTGTAGTTGAGGTCCCGTCATGGGCGGTGCAATTCGAAAGTTGAATCAAATAAAAAGGAATGCGGACGAGGACACCGCAAAAGAAAAGACATTTTCAAAGGCAGCCGCTGAGTCCTCTATTAAACTGACTGTCCTTGCGCATGGGTTCCGCGCGAAAAATGCACCATACTGCCGCGAGTCTCGAGCCTCCTATGCTGCTCGCAGACTTGAGCCATCGAAAAAGGAATGCAAAAGGAAATTTCTCCGGTGCCGGCAATTTCAAGCGATTCACGCGCGCATATTGAACTCGACCCGATTCAAATAACACGTGATAGTCGAGACTTCAGACGAAATCATGAATCGCGCAGGGTTTAGAAAGGTGGGAAGCGAGAGTAGATCTCTCCGACCGACTCGAACCCGTTTCATTCCTGCCCCAATTCCTTCCCCGGGAGAAATATGGCAAAAGCTTGGTTTTGCATGCAAAGAAATTCTGCTGAAAGCTCGAGAGGTAGAGCTGAGATGTGCGGGTAAGAGAAAGTCCTATGATTCCTCATCCAAATCCTTATCTCCAATCCCTAAATGTTTCACTCCAATAGACAATAAATCTTGCGATGTCAATGCGCTGTGCAAAGTTCCGCACATCACATAGATCACCGAGTTGGAAAGTCGCCTCGGAGTTTTAAAGTCCAAGGAGAGGGGAGACCCAAACGAGGAAGTGCAACGAGAGAGACGAGGCTCGAACGAGAAGGAAAGAAAGATGAAAGCCGAAGGAGCTGCGGTTGTTTGGTTCCAAGGCTGAAACCATCCGAGTCAAACAAACACATCTTGGCTTTCCGCTTTCATTGTCTTAAAATTGTTCGTTCTGCGCCAACCTCGATCCAAGCACGAACATGTGCGACACAGCATCGTTCGCGCATCCGAAAACCTGCTATTTGAGATGCCTGGTCGTCTCCAATTTGGATGTTCTCCGCAGAAGGTGTCCCATGCGCCGAATTTCGATTGCGGGAGTGTCTACGCTTGATTTCGATGTCTTTGGTGCGTCCAAAGAAGTATTGAAGTCCAGAATTGAAACTAAAAATCGGAAATCTCGGCAGAAAAATTGTATGTCCGAGCAGGAAAGTTCCTAGACGGGTATATGGGTGTCCCGCGGCGCTCCGAGTCGAGACGCCATCGGGGTCGAGTTACCGTGATGTATTAGGACCAGGTGAAAATCCAAGGTGTGTCTCGAAATATTCACGAAATGATTTGATTCTGAATTGTAAATCCAGAGGCGTTCTCGCGCGCCCGCGCCTTTTCCTCAAATTTTCCAATGCCCCGTTCCGATCCCTTCCCGGTCCCATAACCGGTACGGCGATCTTTCACCGACCAGGGGATGCCCGAGGTACGAAACTCCGCATGTCCGTATGATCGCGCTAACGAGCGCGAAAACCGCAACCGCGACTTCTGTAGACAAGAGAACTGTAGGAGAGCAGCTACGCGAGCTGTATGAGAGCCTTTCGACGCTGTTCGAGTCTGCGAAAGACTCGAGGATGGAACGAGAGTCGACAGAGCTGGGGATCATCGAGTCTTTGAAGGTGCGTGTGTTGTCCCTCCTCAGAGGTGAAAATGACGAGCCCATCTCGTCCAGGTGCTGCCCCCCGCGCTCGACGTGTCGCAGCTCGCTGCGACATAGCCCAGTGGGGGCGTAAATATTCTCGACCCGCCTCCAGAACTCCGTCACGTCCGAGTCGCTGCACCACACGTCACCGCTGCGGAATGGCCAGGGACGTCTGATATTCTCAGAGGTCTCGAAGGTTTTCATAGTGAGTTTGTCGTTGTGTTCGCACGCGGATATGATTAACGAGGGACACAAGCTCTCCTTCGACTGCCCCCCATTCTCGACGTCTCGGAGCTCGCTGCGCCAACCCGCAGGTGAGGGGCGAATCTTTTCGATTCGCCTCCCGAACCCTCGCACGCCCGCAGCGTCGTATGTCGCGGGCAAACTCATCGCTCCTTCTGTTCCATGAAGAGGGCTGCTGCAGGATGGCTCAAAAGCTGCGTGAGAGGAGATATGGGAGTTGCTGCGCGAGTGCGCTCGTGTCTCAATGGTGAATTCGTCGACTGCACTCGCGCGCGTCGTAGCTGATATGAGGCTTCTCTCGCAGCGCTTCTTTAGCTCCTCAGCGACCGCTTCGCCGACATCTCCGGGTACCGTTGTTCCCAAACGAGGCTCTGGAACAGGCGCGTCCTCTTCACTGCATCCTTTTTGTTCCTTGCTCACACATGTTAGCGCAGGCACCGAGACGTTTATGTCATCGAAGATGGTCGTTTGGGGTTGGGGGATCGAAGGAAGAGCGCGATTGCACGAGTGAACGGGGAATTGGAGAACGGGAGTACCAGCAAACGCGACGGTGCGTGCCATCTCCTCTGAGCTGCAAGGTCGCCCAGCTGAATCCATTGCGGCATAGCAGCTTGAAACTGCGTGGCGCGCGACATGCGGCATGGCCGTGAGCCCCCCATGCTCGACATATTGAAGCTTGCGGTGCCCGTGCGTGTGCGCACCGTGAGTCCTTTCGATGCGCTCCCGGAATTCTTGTCCGCCGGAATCGTCGTACGTCGCTGTCCCTTCGGCCCCGTCAGGAAAGCTGGCGAAGGATGGACGAGGGATTTCGAGGGATGTCCGGGTGCTGCTGCGCGCTCGCGTCGACGTGATGGTGAGTGAATCTCGAATGTCATTCGCGAGCGCCAGTTCTAACCCGCTGGTCTTTTCGCTCCTCGCAGCATACTGCACGACCGCTTCTCCTGTGACTTTCCTCCCTTCCATCGTCTTGTCTACGCTGTTCGCCGTGTCAGTCGCAGCCTGAGACGTATGCGCCACTGCTGCGCCTCGTTTCCCGCGTTCCCTCGACGGCGCAAATATGGCTGCAGAAACAGCAGCGGGCGCACTTACACCTGCATTTGATGGGCGCGAGTTGCGAGGCGATATGCCAGAGGAGGAAAGGAGGCACGAGAAGGTATGTTTTCCCAAGCTTCTTTTCCTTCCATCTCGCTCATGAATTTCGCGGCAACGAAGACGTAAGGGGCATTCGCCAGGGTAGCGGAGCGCAGAAGAGGAGACGATACGTCAAGACACGAGCAGCGCGCGTTCGCTGGCTTGCAGGGAAGAGCCAGTAACGGTGCGACATATGTCATTTCCTCCAACTCCTCTCTGCTTATACACAGGTCCTCAGTCGACGCTTGATCCTCCTCACGTCTCCCGCTCTCGGCTACCACAATTCCGGGCAACTCGCTAGTGATGGAAGGCTCGAACCTCGCGGGGAGCTTCGTGACTGAGGAAGGGAAAGCAGCGGATGGTGCGTTGTACATTCCCTCTCTCGTTCCGTTCGCTGACTTGAGCTCAGATGTGCCAGCCTTGAGCGTCTCGCTCTCGTCGTCTAGGGGAGCCGGTCTCCTCACACGAGTCTCCGCTGCAATCCCCGCTCGTTCATAGCTGGACGAACGAGGTGCCGAGGGAGAAGAGGGGCGAGCGCGCAAGACTTTCGCCACTTCTGCGCATTCGCTCGGAGGACGTGAGTCTGCGAGGGACGAGCGGACAGACTTAGGGATGACGGAGGGAATTGGTCGCAGCGCGGGGAGAGCTTGGGTGAGTCTTTTCGTGCTCGCCGTTCTCGCAATGCTTACTCCTTCGATCCTCTCAGTATCTGAAGGTTTTGGCGCGTCGCTGCTGTGCACAAGGGCTCCCAGCCCCCCATGCTCGACCACCGCCGGCTCCTTCCTCGGCGCCTGTGCGCCTTGGCGGACGTCGAACGCATCGGAACGTGAGTCACGCGTTCGCGCCGACTCCGCCGGAGCTGCCCGACTCTCGCGTTGGGCGGCAGCCACGGCTTTTCTTTGCTGTCGCCGCAGCTCTTCCACAGCAATAACAGCAGGCCGCGCAATCGCGGCGAGGTCAAGCTCGGGTGGCGCACACACGACGCAGACGTCTACGTGCGGATGGTACAGTTGTGCCATCCGGTGCGAATACTTACACGTTCTCCACGACGGCGTCATCGGCTCCACTGCGGAAGCCCTTTTGGTACATCGACCAACTTCATCTACGTTAGTCTCGCTGACCCCAGCCTTCATGTGCCCAGTGTCTACGTTCGCCTCCTTCCCTCTCGCTGCCCGTGCAGCTTCACTTTGCACCCCATCGCCTTCACGCCGGCCGCTTACGATCGGCCCGGGTTTCGTACGCCAGGAGATGGCCAAGTCCGTTGTTGACGAAGTCGAAGGAACACGTGAGGTCGCACGACGCTCGAGGGATTTAAATGGACTACTTCCGTGCGTGCTCGTTGATTCCGCTTGATCTCTGTCTAACCGTCTCGTAGGCATGGAGCTTTCTGCCACTCGAGCGATCTCCACGCGGCAAGTCGCATCATTGGCGTGGACATCCTCGCCGATGCGACCTGCCTGCCTCAAAGGGAATTCCCTTCGAGTTGCAGTTGCCGCAGGTGTAAGCTGAGCGTGAGCTGTTTCGTCGGACAACGGATGAGCGGAGAGACTTGAGGGCGACCGGGGTGGCACGACGCGACGGGATGAAGGAGGCGAAGAGGGTGCTGCCTGCCTGGCTCTGGCCCGCGGTGGTCCCACGGCTGATGAGTTGGACGAGCGGGATTGCAAAGTGATTGTACGAGTAGGAGCAGGAGCTGGGTGACTTGTAGTATGCGCTGGTGGAGTTAGATTAGGTACATCTCCAAATTTCCGTATAAAAGCATCGCCGACTCGACCGGGAGGGCCAACTTGAGCTAGATTGAAGAGGATGTTTGGCTCTGCATCCACCACGGCTCTTGGCCTTTTAGCCAGCGTGATCCTGCTCGCATTTGCCATACTGGCAAAGAATGACTTCGAGGACTTGTATGGTGTCCTCGGCGCCTTCATCATGGCCAACCATGAGACCTCCTCAGTGAAGCTTGATGCCTGCGAGACATATTGGCTCGCAAATGCATCAATGCTGTCCAAAATGGACAGCTGTGTGGAATCAGACGAGAATGGAGGTTTGGATGATATTGGAAGGAAATATGAGTTCGACATGATGGAGGATTTAATAGGAGTGACTGGCCAGGAGGGAACGACGCTTCCCAATGTGTCCACCTTTGTAACAGCTCTCGAGAGCGTATCACAAATATTTATGAGTGGGATGCTCGTCGTACGACCCTGGCGAGTACCGGGAGATTTACTGTGGTGTGAGGACTTGGAGGATGGCTCCAAGTCCCCGAGACAGTCTTAACTGATAAAGCTAGAGACCCTCGAAGGTGGAAATCCTCCAACGAGTGCTGATGTGTCTCAAAGCAAGTGAAGATGGAAATCCTTCAACACTTCAGTTGTCGATATAAGACTGGCTCGGGAGGTTGCTAGAAGGGACTCTGAAGTCCCGAGAGTAGATCAAATGCAATCTACAAAACGGATGGCAGTGGATAAGATAATTACCACTGGCAGATAGCCAGATCTTGAGACAGAGAATGAACCTCAGTAGAGGGCTTGTATCGCTGAGTACCGATACACTTAAGAACACCCACTGGCCTAGTATGTGAGTCTGCTGTTAAGAGAGCAAGACGAACGGACGATAGGTCGTTAGGTGGGTAAGGTGAGGAGGTAGTGATATTGATCTGATACATGCGTGATAAGTACATGGTCATGTGACTAGACACGTACAAAGAAACAAGAAAAATAGATGTAAATAGGAGTTAGTTGAAGAGTATCAAGGAAAGGGTAAATAATGGTATATGGCCCTTACATGCAGTCTGTCAAAACCCACCTATTTTTGGAAGCTTTTATTCCCTTCATGCGTGCTTTCCAGCCCTAACCTCATGAATGAGGTGATTAGCTTATGCCCGAGGTTATTTACAATTGATCAGACTGCCAGAGTATTCAAAATTTGTTCATACTATAGTATTTCATTCAAATCGACACCGGGTGTGATGCGTGACCCAAAAAACCATTTTGACATTTCGACAACAGCCAAAATTTTGCGTGACACCAGCGAAATTTTCGACATCGGAACGAAAATTTGGGCTTTTTTGCACCTTACAGCCAATTTTGAGCCCTGTGTGACGCTAGGGAGGTTCGACAATCGCCGGCGTGATGCGTGACCCCTGCCAAATTTCGCTATCGACAGGGGGGTGCGTGATGCGTGACTGTCGATTTGAATGAAATACTACAGTATATGACTTGGGATTGGGCCTCTTCGAGGCGGGTGCTGAACCTTTAGGTCAAGGGGGGTCTACACTTTCACAAAATCCCCATTATACCAACTTTAGGTTCAACAATCGGAAGAGCTTAAAATAATTGGGTTGGATGAGCACAACATAATGTGTTTTACAATAATAACGACCATGCTCTAATACAAATATGTTTTGTATGCTGGTGCCCATCTCAAACGGCTTTACCCTTGAATATATTGTTTGGAAGAGTTCTTTTGTGGTTTGTACACTGCTCAGGCTAAGGCTCCATCATTTCCATTCGAGAACATTTTGAAACGGTCAAAACCATTTTTATTTCGACTTAGTTTGTGGGTGGGTGCAAACAGTTTGAAAGCTGTTTGTAAATGGTTTGGGGGGTTTCTGTGACTTTATTATGAAAAAATGGCCAGATAACTTGGTCTGATCCTTCAGATGTGCCCAAAGAACCTGCCCACCAACATACCATTTATAAACTATTTTATGTAAAAGGTTCGAAACTGTTTATATACCCTTTCTGCTTGATTTGCCTGCATCTGCAAACAAAAACTAAATGGTTGGACCCTTGAGTGAGGCTTCAACTTCTGAATTGAACCTTGATGAATTCAGTTTGGGCCGACATCAATGTTTCAAATGGGCTGAGATAGTTGCATGAGGGTTCAGTGCCTGAAATTGGCAGAATTCCCACCGAACCCACGCACAGAGCTCCTGGAGCTGAAACTTTTTTTTTCCAAACAACGCGAACGGCAAGGGGTACTTATCCTTGAAATTTGCCATACGTGCTCGGAGAAGCAAGTTTTGAATTTCTTCCTCCCAGCTCTCTGCAGCTCCCGTAGCCTAATTTGGTCAGGGATTCAACGAAAACCAGGGAAATTTGGAATCGAACAGGTACCTGACCCGAATATCCTGTGGCAGCAGGTAAAGTTGGGTAAAGTTGAATCAAGATTGAATGATAAAAATGACGGTCACCTCAGGTTGAATCTTGCAAAAGGCGAATGTAAGTGGCCACACCCGCTGAATCCATGGGACAGTATTCTAAAGTCGATGCCAACTCAGGCTGGCCCAACTCAACCCAACTCGAACTTCCAGGCTGTGATCGATAAGCAGAAATGACTAATCTCGGATACTGGTCCGAACACAAAGCAGAAATGACTACTACCATAAAATGAAACTCAGAGAATATCTTGGGTTCCAGGGATGAAATGGTCAAAAGTATATCCTGGCAATGTGATTTATTTCTATGTCTTGCCCCATTTTCTTTAGATTTTATTTCTGTGATGACCAATCTTGCATGACTAAATCTTTATTTGTACATGTAGCAAAAGTGGCCGAAATCCATGTTCCCCTGTGTAGCCAAACCTAAAGGTTCAGCAATGATCTTTTGGAAGTAATCGCACTTCAAGTACCAAGTTTCCAACATCTGAACAGTTCAAAAATAGCAATTCAACAGTTGAGTGGAGATTTGAACATCTCCACGGTTTTCAGTGGAGCGTTGGAGCAATTGACGGCATGCGGTCTCGGGCAGCCAATCAGGTTTATCGAGGTGTTCGATTCTTATATAGATAGACGCGTACTATGTAGTGATGTGTTTACTTGTGTTTACCTGCACAAATCCTTGGTCGTGCCACGTGATCGCGTCAAACAGGCCCCACTTGAAAGTTTTCTCATCATGGACTCCATCTGGAATGTCACTCCTGAATCTCTTGTAACATGGGTAGGTGTATTGGGCAGTGAGAACGGAGACCGTCCGGACTCTGCGCGCAGCGCCGATCTGAAAGCTCAGGTTCGTATCCATTTCCAACTTTTCTTCAAATTCAGTGGCACAAATGCACGAAGTTTGACTGGCCTTTCGTTGTATAGCTCGGAATTGTTCAGTCTAAACCAATGCCCGCTCAAATGAAAATATACTCGTGCGTTATCACTTCAGGCGCAAGCCGACCACAAACGGCTAGATCTTCAGTGAGGTTGCGGCCAAATATCTCCCAGCTCTGGTGGACCTGTTCAGACAGAGACCGGAGGCCCTAGACTCTGTTACCACACTTATAAATGTCATATCAACAACGTATGTCCCAGGCGTAGTCTTTGTGTCCAGCTTTCCACGTCTGATGTCTCTAACTTCATCAGTCCATACTTCATTCGCTTTCTTCGCAGCCCCGCCGGAGAAGGTCTTGCTGCTCTGCAGGCTAAACGCGTGGCCAGTTCTGTCGAAGAGATCAGCACGATGAGCGTCGATGAGGTTGGCGAAATCGGCCAATTCCTTTCCTCGATTCTCCTCTTGCAGGGCGTCCAAGACGTAGCCGAGGAGGACAAGGCCATTCTTCTACAACATCTCCCGATCTGGGAACGCAGATATCGCGGTAGACTCGCATCCGAGACCGCTGGTCGCTGCCTAGCTTTATTAACCGCCGATCCGGATCCGTTGGTCTCTTTCATCCTCATTGCAACACAGATATACTCAACGCTCCTGCATCCCAGTGGCATGCGCCAAATGATGCAAGGTGTAAAAGATATGTTCGAGAGCAAGCTTGACAAATGTGGGGGTCCTGGTTGCGTTCGCAGAGTTCAGAAGGACGGTTCTGACCTGTCTCAATGCGGGAGGTATGTTACCTTATTTTATGTACACCTGGTATTTATTTTATCATACAGGTGCAAGTCAGCCGTTTATTGCGGTTTGCCGCACCAAAAGGCCGCATGGGCAACACATAAGCCTACGTGCTTTGCTCCGACTTTCTAACTCAAGTACCTCATGGCCAGTGCGATCGTGCGACCTTACCTATCTAAAAGCGATCCTGTCTGTAGTTCGATTGAAGCGTTCCTGCAAGGTCTCCGACATCTTACATTGTTTCAATTGCCAACATCTGAGATATTGCGAAAACGCATGTTTTGATTGACCACTCTGGCCCATGAGCATCATCAGTTGCAGTGCTCTCTCTTCACCATGTTCAAGACAATCAAACGTAACTGTACTGTGGAAGTGCCCAGAATTCCAAGCTCGTCAAATTCAACCCCCTTTCAATGGAAGTTCACACGGTTGCAATAAAGTCTCGAGCCCGTTTCACTCATAGCAGTCATAGAAATATATTGCTTGTGTTCCAATACTAGTACGTATGATGAAATATAAGTAGATGAGACATTAACTTAACAGTGATCAGCCTTCTCATGCGACGGGGCCACTGTAGGTAGGTTTTAGCTTTACTGGTTGTCAAACAATTGAGCCACTCACATGTCATTCCAGCATTTTGGTGGTGAAGGAAGGGCAGTAGTTCTGCCTCGATCTCCTTCATACGCTCATGTGAAAAGCCCTGCTTCAAGGCCACCTAAGTTCTGGCAAGGACCGCTACAATAGCGCATGACCCCGCATTGCGAGCAACTGCGCAACCTCTGCGCGCTGGACTCGCTGGTCACGGCGCACGTCGCGTTGCAGCATTCCGCCACCGACTCCGAGAGCCTGGCAATGATACCGTGCACGCTCGCATAGGGCCCGCCTTTGTGTAGCTTGGCGTAAGCCAAAAGGACGGAATGCAAGGTCGACGGTCGCTGGGGATGGTTTTTCGGAAGGATCGTGACGGTAAAATAGCGATGCCAGCCACGAAGAAACCGGTTTCGTTTAACAATATGGTGGGCGGTCTCTTCTTGAAATTAATCAAGACCCTTAGCAGCTCGTCGTGGAAGGTTCTCGCGTAAGACAGTAGGGATGACGACTGAATATTCCGACGAAGGATTTGTGTGAAGGTGAGAGTAAGCGTCTGGAGCACCTGCGCGATTGCGCGGATGGAAACGGTCGGAGGCGGCTTGTCTTTAGAATCGTCTCCAGAATACCCCCGATTTCCGGTTATTTCTGTATCGAGTCTGTCGGCAGTGTTAGTTCCTCCAATAACGCCTCCCAGAACGCGGGGCTGTTCACAGTGGGGATCGCTAGCGAGGGACAATGCGGGAGTGCGGCGCGGATGAAGTCGAGAATGGTCGATGCCTTGGTCAAAGGGTAGAGGATTGTGAAAGAGACAATCGCATCTTCAGGCCCTGCGGGGAAAAAGACTACCGTATCCAGCGGCCACTTTGCCGTTTCCGGGTCTTTCGTCTGGCCCTGCGCAGGCCCCGTGAAGCTTCTGCCAAAGGTTGTCCCAAAATTAAGCTTTTTCAGAGCGAAAATTTGCGTTTTTCTTGTCCGAAGGTAAGCTTTTTCAGGCCAAAAATGCGGGAGCCTTGTCCGAAGTTACAATTTGATATTATTGCAGTAATTTGGCAGCAATAGCTATTTTTCGGGTGTTTTACCTTTCTCTGTTGGATCGCTCTCTGGGTTGATTTCTTTTCTCCTTGACATCTTCCTGACCAGGATTGGCGGGGGAATGACCGCCAAACTACGGACCAACCCGCTCCGAACAATGAGTAAGGCTAAATGACTAAACACGTCACATTTTGGTGACATTTTTACCCCTATGCCCTACTAACGTTCTATCTGCGAATGAATGCCCTCCCCGCCTTCCGCCGCTCCCTCCTCTCCCGGTACGCGCTTATTCTCTACGATTCTTATTCACCCTGAACACGTAGTGTCTTTTTCAGCCCCTTCGCTTCGGTCAGCACATCGCAGGTGCTCCGCGCACGCTTGAGTTCTAGTTTTACACAGTATGCAACGCCTTTTTCCTGCCGACTTGTCGCTCATCTCAACGGACCTCAGGGCGTCGCCCGGCCGTCTCTTCAATAGCTCCCCTGCTTCGCACCATAATGGCATCATTCGGCCCCCAGGTGAATGATCACCACACTCAGTTTTGCAAGTTTGATAATTTACCCATTGAACGCAGTCCTGCTCGTAGACGACTTTTCCGGGGACCTCTCGATCACAGAGGCCGATTACCCCGAAGGCTGGACCGACGGATGCCATCCCGACGACTACAAATTCATCAAGACTCCTCTCTCCAGCGACTTTTTCATGAACCCAATGCGCCACCACCATCGGCTCTGGTTCAGAACCAGTTTCAAGTTTTCCGAGACCAAATACCTTCCCATGTCGTTTGCCATCGATACCGGAGCCCCTTCATCGCTCTATCTGAGCCCGAGGTGAGTTGTTTTCTCGTGGTATCCTGTTTACCGTATGTTTCTCTTCATATTCTTCACAGGGCTGTCAAACTTCTCACCCCAGCACGACTCGGACTGGATTACCAGATTAAAATCGGCCATCGGGTCGTCGATGCATCCGACACCCCGATTGATCACCTACCCTATAATCTCGTTGGTCTGGACTTGATTCGGGAGTTTGGGCTTGACGTTGACCAGGATGTGTGGAGGTGGAAGCGGGCTCCAGATTTTTTGTGATACGTATTATTCTGTACTTGTGAGATGTAGTAGAAGACCATACCAGATGATTTTGTCGATCCAGAGTTGTCCATCTGTGCCTCGGCGGCGGCGAGCCACTGAGTTACAGAGCCTCTGTAGCTGTAGAGCTTGAAATATCTCCAAAGACTCAAATATCGTGGTCTGTCACGGATCATGCTGCACATTTGCATTATGACTTCAGGACGTTCTTGATCAGTCGCCTGGCGGATTATAGACTGTTTCAACGCGACCAGGAGCGCCTCAAAGTGATCCACGACGGCGTCCGGCCCCAGAGCCCCGAGGTCGGGTACAGAGTTAGCAACAGGTTCAATTTGTATGGAGTTTATTACGCCATTTTGGTTTAAAATGGTATTTACACGTCCAGTAGGCTGAAAAGACGCTTAACCACCACAGTTTTCTGGCTGATGAGGGAATTACAAGGTGTAGGCGCGACTTGACCAACAATTTTCACGCATGAGAGCTGGTTTGGAGGTTAAACGCGTATTGAACGCGTACCAAGAATAGCGGTCTGAAGACAAGCAGGCGGGTGAATGCTGCGATCATTCCCACGAGAATTGCCTTCCTTTTTGGGCGTACGGTACGTCAACTGACGGTCAACTTTACAACGTTCTTCGGGAGTCGCGGCTTCCCGGGTTTATTTGCAGCTGCGTGCCGGATGCGTCTCCCACTCTTGCGCCTCTCCAGCACTTTGCTTCCCTCTCGACCGATACAGTTCCGCAGAATGGCCAGCTCGCAAGCATCTGTCTTTGGTCTGAAGGACTTCTCCTTAGTCAAGACCCAAGGATTCATCGACGGCAAATGGGTGAACGCGAAGAGCGGCGAGAAAATCACCGTGCAAAGTGCGGTTTGCGCCGTTTCCGAATGGATTCGCGTTGATAGTTTCAGATCCCGCAACTCTTGAGGAACTGGGAACCGTCCCAGAGATGGGCGTTGCGGAGACAAAAGAGGCCATTGACGCAGCCTCGAAAGCCTTCCCACAGTGGAGCCAAACCACTGCTAAAGCAAGTACTACCTCGGCGGTGTAATATTTCAATAACGTCTTGTAGCATCGACATGATATTCTCATGAAAATGTTTGCTCTCATGCAAGAGAACCACGAGGATTTGTCTCGACTTATTGTTCGTTCGATGGCATCCTTTCCGCCACCCACTCAGTTCTTCGCAGACTCTTGAAAACGGCAAGACTCTAACAGAGGCGAAGGGCGAAAACGTGTACAGCGCGTCGTTCATCGAGGTACGATAGAGATGACGTCACTAGCAAGCCAAGCTAATGTCCTCCCTAGTGGTTTGGTACGCAACCCATTTGTATTCGCGTTGCCCATTAAATTTCGTGCATGCAGCCGAGGAAGCTGTTCGAACATACGGCGGTGCGTTCCCCAAGCCAAGATGGAGAGATCCTATATCTCACTATGCCCAGAACACATCCCCTCTGCCTTCCCAAACGTGCGCAACGTGACCATCAAGCAGCCCATCGGTGAGTGCTCCGCGAAACTGTCTCTTCTGGTTCTCATTTGTTATAGGTGTCGTGTAAGTTTATTCGCGTAGGCAAGCACTATGCAGCTCATCCCGCCTCAGCTCAATCTTCACGCCATGGAACTTCCCTTCGGCCATGATTACCCGCAAGCTCGGCGCCGCACTCGCGGCCGGCTGCACCAGCGTCATCAAACCGCCGCCAGAGACGCCGTTCTCGTGCCTCGCACTTGTCGAGGTATTATCCTTTCTTTTCGGCGTCGATTGCAGCTGAGCCTTTTCAGCTGGCCCGCCGTGCCGGTGTCCCTGACGGCGTTATCAACGTTGTGACCACCCACAAGAACGTAGGCGAGGTCGGAAAGGAGATGTGCGAGAGCAAGATTGTGAAGAAAGTGACATTTACTGGATCTACGCATGTTGCCAAGCTACTCGCAACCATGTCGGCGTCGACGCTCAAAAAGTTCGGTCTTGATTTACCCAGCGATACAGCGACTGACGGGTCGAAATAGAGTGTCTCTCGAGGCAGGAGGCAATGCGCCCTTCATTGTATTCGGCGACGCCAACATTGACGAAGCGGTTGCTGGTACGCAATTTTCAGCCTTGCGAAATCAGAGCTAACGCGACACGCAAGCCGCCATCGTCTGTAAATTTCGCACTACGGGGCAGACGTGCGTTTGCGCCAACCGCATCTACGTGCAGTCCTCGGTCTACGCCGAATTCGCCTCCCGCCTCGCGGAAAAAGTCACCGCATTCAAGGTCGGCAACGGCCTCGACGAGTCCACGTACGTCCTCCCATCCATTGACCGCAAGGGACTCGGCGCTGACCCATCGCCATCGACAGTACCCACGGGCCGCTCATTCACGCGCGCGCGCTCGAGAAGGTGCAGGCGCACGTAGACGACGCGGTGGCGCTTGGCGCGCAGGTGCTCGTCGGCGGCACCAGCATCCCCGGCACGTCGTTCTTCCACCCCACGGTCCTGTGCGACGTCCCGACTTCGGCGCGCATCAACAGCGAGGAGACCTTCGGACCGCTGGCGGCGCTGATCAAGTTCGAGACCGAGGAGGAGGTTATCAAGCTCGCGAATAGCACGGATGTCGGCCTCGCGGGCTACTTCTTCTCACGCGATATTGGGCGTGTGTGGCGCGTCGCGGAGAAGCTTGAGGTTGGGAGTGAGTTTTCTGCTTTCATTTTCGCTTTCTTCGTGTGTTGATGGTGTGGCAGTGGTTGCATGTAATACTGGTCTGATCAGCCAGGCGGTTATTCCGTTCGGAGGAGTCAAGGAGAGGTGAGCAATATACCGAAAATCGTCTTTTTATACTAACGATTCTGGTTAGTGGTCTCGGGCGCGAAGGGGGGCACGGCATTGAGGAGTATATGAACACGAAGCTGATTGTGTTTGGCGGGTTGACTTGAGTATGAACGTTTTTTCAAGTCGGATAATGTATCATCACCTATGTATCTATCGTGCGTTGACCTATTGACTTCTCAAGTCATCTTCCCAAGCAGGAACTCTGGAAAAGACGATGTTTGTACCTGATGTCGCGATGTTATTCGACGCGTTGATTGCCAAACTTGACTTCATCCGAAGACCCATGAATGATTTCTGATTTCATCCTTCGAGCGTCAACGTCGGAGAATCCTCAACTGCTCGTCTTTGTCTTCCAATAGATCCTCACCTGTCGGGCAGTGTCGGCCAATGGCAGAGCTCCGGCCCGCCTTGTGGTTTGTGCGCGTATCAAGAAGCGCCGCTGCTCAAATGACCTGACCCGCCGAGAAGCACTCCGACTTTGACCCCAACCATGTTCCTACGTGGCGCCATTCCCTGGGCGCTCCTGGTCTTGAGCTCTGCAACCTTCTCCGCTGCAAGCGACCTACGAAATGCGCTCCACCTTCCTGGGGTGACTTCGTTCTTCCCCGGAGACCCGGGGTACGCGAATGCGAGCAGGGCTTGTGAGTCGTCTGCCCCTTAACGCTATCCCAAGTTAAAAGCCTGCAAGTCAATCTGCGGTTCACATTGGAGCCTGTGGCCATTGTGTACCCTGCAACAGTAAACGAGCTCGCGGACATTGTGAAAATAGGCAAGGCCAACCACCTGCGTGTCTCGGCGCGCAGTGGAGGGGTGGGCTTCATTTCCGAGGTTTGATGTCGCCAAATCTTATTCAGAAACGACAGCATAGCTATATTGCGAACGGCCTCGGAGGAGAAAATGGCACACTCGTTATTGACATGGCGAGGTTCACGAACGTCACTGTCAATCCGAAGACCAGGACAGCTGTGATCGAGACGGGGAACAGACTGGGAGACATTGCAGTGGCTTTGAATGACTACGGCCTTGCGATGCCCCACGGAACTTGCCCATACGTGCGTTGGTTCTGATTTCGGGTCCTTGCTCGCTAATTAAACAAACTCACTAGGTTGGTTTGGGTGGTCATGCATGTGTGTAATATATTCACTTTCAAGTTATTCACGCTGACTGGGATTAAAGCATACGGGGGGTACGACTCCCGAATTTAATTCAAAGCTTCACCAATTCTCATTCGTACCTCGTTAGGTACGGCTTTACGTCAAGAATGTGGGGCCTGACGCTGGACAATATTTTGTCTATCAGTTTGTTTTGCATTCAAACAATCCCATACATTCCTGACCCTTGACAGATCTGGTGCTCGCAGATGGAACAATAACCAAGGCCTCGAAAAATGTCAACTCCGAACTCTTTTGGGTACGTTGAAATTGAATAATCCCATTCTTGCGTTGGAGCTTTTCAGGCACTGCGCGGCGCTGGCCCATCGTTTGCAATAATGACTTCGATCGAGTTCGCTGTCTTCCCTGCACCCGCCTCGGTAACTATCTTCCAGTACAATTGGCATCTCAACGTCGAAATGGCGGCCGAGGCCCTGAACACTTTCCAACGATACGTCGTGGAACCCAACTTGCCTCCAGAATTCGGGGCGGAGATCGTGTTGACGCGAGGTGCCATCGCGGGTAACGTGTCGTTCGGGCTCACTGGTGCATGGCACGGCGACCCGAACCTGCTCAACGGCACGGTTGCGCCGTTCCTCGCGGCGATGCCACCTTTAAATGGAGTTACATTCACTGGACCCGGAACCTGGATCGAGAGCGTCAGGTAAGTAGATAAATATATTCCGGCGCGGTCCCATTAAAAACCAGCAGTGTATTAGCCGGGGGCGTATTGAACACGAGCATTACCCCGGACGGCACCGACACATGTAAGCCTGAAATTCAACAGCTAATTTCATCGCTCACGGTCTAATAGTTTACGCAAAGTCGCTCATGACTCCCCAGTCTTCCCCGATGAATAAGGCGGCCCGGACGTCCTTCATGAGCAACCTCGCCTATGAGGGTTTCGCCTCCAACACTGTACGCCCCATCCAATTATCTGCTGCACATCTGTTTTATTGACTGATGCGGTACTTTGCAGAGCTGGTTCTTCCAGGTGGAACTCTATGGCGGGTCGAACTCCAAAATCAACTCTGTTCCGGCTGATGCAACAGCCTTTGTGCACCGGACCTCGTTGTTCACGATTCAATTCTACGCGTCCTCTTTCAACAATGCTCCTCCGTATCCCGATTTTGGATTCAAGTTCCTGGACGGTGGGATAATACACTTCTTCCGTCTGCTCTACTCATCTCCTTCGATAGACTTGGTCGACGGGATAACGTCAAATAGCCCGAAGGATTGGGATTACGGGTAATTTAACTTTCATTCAACTCGAGTGATTTAGATTCATATCTTCCACAGTGCCTACACGAATTACATGGAAGACAAACTGGTTGATTGTGCGTCCCTTCCTCTCCTTCTTCCAAGTTCTACTAGAACCGCCATAAATCATTGAATTGACGATTTTTTCAGTCAAAAAACGTTACTATGGTTCGAACTACCCGCGCTTGCTCGCGCTCAAACAGAAGGTTGATCCCACGGGTGTTTTCGATTTCCCCGTGGGTATCGATGATTGAACCGCGGGGATAATGTCAGGGAAAAATACATCGGCGCACAGGATATTGGTCCATTTTGTTTTTTGTTTGAGGCATTAAGTATATGTACCGGCTTGACGTTCCCAATGTTAACGCATCTTGCATACACGCAAAGAATTCAACTGCCTTTACTGCATCAAGGATACTAAAATGTCGTTGGTTCGATTCAATCATATATACAAGTTGAACTTCTTGCTCAAAGAATTCCACCATATTTACTGCCGCTTAACAGCAAGTATACTGGCTTGTCGTTGATGAATGCCTAATTCAACCGGCTGTTCAAGTGTAACCCTGAACTGATTTTCACTTTGTTATTGACTCCACATCTACTTATTTGAATCGTCTCGTATATCGACACGGAGCTGCCATGACGAAAATTTAATCCTCTTCCTCCCTCCCTCCCTTCACCAGGTTCTGAACATATTGTTCATCACCATACGTGTCTGAGCAGCAAGTTGAAAATTTAAACTAGCTCCAAGCATTGTGTCAGGTTGCGCTGGGGCAGCTGCGGGAAGTGGACGCAAAGTTTCTACCACAGATTTCACATCGGTATGCATCTCTTGCGGAAGATTCCACTGCGCTGTCCCGTCGCCAAACGCGATAAAGTAGTGCCCAGCGACATCCGGGCTCAGTGCGACAAATTTCGCTTACTCCGTTCCTCCGCACCGCCCTGCAGGTTGTGCGAGAGGTGCTGTCGTCGTACAGTACGACGTACGCGCCGCGTATCCCGAGAACCACGGTGTGAGGGCGGCCGAGCTTCAGGCGGTTCATTATGTCGGTCTCTAGTGCCGGTGGTAGATTTCGCCAGCTGAGGCCGGACGCTGTAGTCGAGAAATAGCTATGGTACGGCCCGAAGACTGTGCGTGCGCTCTTGCCGACCATGAAAGCGGCGAGCTTGGCAGAGTGCGGGCCAAGATGATCGGCTTGGAGCCAGTCATATTTTGAACACAAAAACACACACCAACCTTCGTAAAAATCCTCGTCATTCTTCGTCTGCCAGCACATCGAATAAACCTAAGTAACGAGGTACGAGTTAGAACTGATAGAGAGCGTCTGTTAAGAGACTAGAACCCCGGGTTCCATGGCCAACCCGACGTCGTACGGAAATTTCAAGAAGTCGGGATGGTTGGGATCTGCGAGAACACGTAGCAGGGGTTCTGGGATTGTGTTATTATCGCTCCTAAGTAATTTAGCACCGATTAACAGCCCGCGCTACTCGGGCAACTTCCAAGACCCCCTGCTCACCAAGTTCCTCACCTACGAGGCCAGCACGTCGCTCAACAGCAGTTTATGGATATGTTTGATATGTTTGCCATTTGGGCTCACTCACCATGCCCACTGAGAGTCGGATTTCAAGAAATACGCGTTGTTAGGTCCGAAAGAAAATTGGATGTCCGTGGTAGGGGTCGTTACAGCTTTCGGATACGCTACCTTGTGCGTTTGAGTCGAGATTAAACACAAGCGTATCCCGGATCATTCATCTACCGTGTTTGAGGCTGGCTTGACAGCTATCGTAGATCAGATAAGTAAAAATTAAAGTGCCTGGCAGGACATGCGGTCGAGGTCGACCCATGGGCCATGGACGCTTGGTAAGTCCCGCGGATAATGGCCCTTCAAGTTGAAGCGATGCATGGCCGCCGCAACTCGGCCGACGGCGACGAAAAGCAAACCAAAAGACTGAGTTCAAAAATTCAGCGAAGAAAAATACCCCTTCGCGGTGAATCTACGTAAGAAAGAAACTTTTGCTTGAGTGGTTGTGTGAACTATGTAGAAGGTTGAAAGAAGAGGGTATTTGTTGAAAACGCCGGGAGAACCATTTACTTTCGGCCCGGCAGCCGCCATCACTATCCTCCGATTTTCCCCCTCGTTTCACTTCAATTTTTCAATGCAGAAGTCCGGACCGCATACTGTTTATCAAGTTTGAACGACTTGTTCTTTCGCCTTGATTCCCACGAGCGCCTTGAAGTGCGAAACGAAGCAGACAAGAATAGAAAGAGCTGATCTTTATCAACCCTTTTGAAGCTTTTCATTTATCGTTCCTGGTGTCACTGTCACCGCATGCGAAGTCTCGAGGTCTTCAGGAGCCATGTGTAGTCAGCATCCTATCTGCGTCCGTCCACCATCCCATGGACTGCCAGTTCTCATTTGGCCCTAACGGCGCGTTTTTCTGTAAATCGGACACGATCTGGGCGTGGTCAGTGTCCAACGATGTCGAGAGTCAGGATTCTCATTCGGCGTCTGTAGGAGCGACAACAACACTCTTCCTGAACCCTTGCGGCTCATCCTGGAGGATCCAAACCATCCTCAGGCGAACCAATTTCCGTATGATGTGGCTTTGCCGATGGAGCTCGGCCAGTTCAGCATGTCCTGGAAAACCCGCAAGGGTGAGGATTATTACGAGGGTGCGTCGTTCCGTCTTTTGCCGTCCATTTCCTAACATCGGAATTGCCACAGAACTGTTCCTCGGTCCGAGCTATGCTAAGCTAGCGGATTTTATGCGCAAGATTGCCCAATCTGGAGAGCACACCACTCGTACAGTCTTCGGGCCGAACGCGAGCTATTTTACAATTTCCCCGACCGGTTTTAGCTGGCAAAATCTCCCGCCCGTGCTAGAACAGGATGTTATCGGACGTATGAAGAAAGGTCTCCCCACAACCGTCGCGCTCGGCGTGCACGGATCGTTCGTGGTACTGTACTCGGACGGCAATGTCACGTTCGACGTCGCAACGCATTATCCCGCAGTAGACGCCATGATCCGGAACTCGACTGAGAACGCGCGGCGAAAAGGAATCGCAGTACGCATCCTGTCTTTTGTTGTGTTTTGCGCTGATCAGATTGCCCAGTTCATTGCTCTCAGCCCGCATGCGGCGGGCCAATATTATGTCGCATATGGCGATGCCTCGGCATCGTGGAATATCCCGAATGACTGGACCGCGGACGTCGTTACTGTTAGCAAAACCCTTCGGCCCGTCGGGTCTTTGCGCATCGGTTCGACGCTGCCCAACATTGGTGGTTTAGCAACGGCAGGGGCTACCGGTGGCGCCGCAACGCAAGTGCAGTCGCCCGCATCGCCGTCGACGTTGAGCACGGGGCTACATGCTGCTGGCAAGCTGTGGCACACGTATCAACAGCAGCAGCAGCAGCAGAGCTCTTCGCCGTTCGCGACCCAGACGAGCTTCTTCGATACGAACAGCTCACCGCCGTCATACGATCCGTCCTCGTTTGCGACAGACTTTGACCCCAACACCCTCAATAATGCGGCAAGCACTCTGGTAGCAGGGCTTGACCCAGCGAATATGATGGTCAATACAATCGGCGTTTTGTTCGGCAATTCAAATTAGTGGGCGCAGAGCGCCGCTGCATAGGCACCTCTATACTTACAATCGGCATGCACACATACGAGACTGTTGTAAGATAAATTATGGATGTATAATAAATTAATACCTGGCCAAAAAAAAGAGAATCAGTGAACCTCGGCTCAATTTTTTCCACCGAATTAAGTACGACTGAGCGGTCGAGGATGCTTGAAAAGTCATAGTTCGAGAAAGAAGGGAAAAGGCCATCCGGCTTCGCACGGTGATGTCAGATGCCGTAGCGCAGCCTCTCTTTCTTGGTGACCACAACCAAGACCACAAATACAATCGCCCCCCACCCCGCTCTCGCCTCCGGACTCCGACCTTGTTGATACTTGCGACTCAACCAAAATCGAATTTGGTATATCATCACGGCCTGGGGCGCTGGACATGGCTTTAGCTCTTATTCCGCGCCTTGTTCCGCGAATAAGCATGTCCTATGTCCTTGGGGGACATAGATGTTTCAATGCTGAGCCGTCGCCATGAGGATTACACGGGATGTATTGAACTTTCGCGCTTCAAGCAAGGCGTATTGTTCTTTTGTTGTTCAAGTTCCAAAAGAGGAAAGTGACAGGCGCTTGCGAACAATGAGCAGTTATTATTCCCTTGAAGCCTGAGCGGCTCTTCCGACGCCTTATAACACTTGGCTGTGGCAAAGAGGTATTTTCTTGTCTTTCACGCCAACTCTCACGACTCTTTTTTCTGCTCTCTCCAAGTTCCCGTTCACACTCATTCACGTCTCTGTGCTGGTGCACCTCGTCAACGTCCCTCTGTATCGTTTAGTTTTCCTCATTACAATTGTATTCAAACCCACCACCGGCAATGCTTCCTCCCCGTGCATGTACGTTGTCCGTTTACATACCTTTGTCGCCTAGCTGACCGAAGCACGTCTACGCAGATATCTTCATTTCCCTCAACGCCCTCCGTATTCTGAGTATCATCGGGCTGCTCCTGGTGTTCAGCAGCAACATCGTTACTCTGGTCCACGACATCCAAGCTTTCGATCGCTTCCAAGCGGGCAAATCTGCCGCTTCCGATGTTACCACGACCAACACCACTGCGGAAGCTATCCTCCATGCTGACTACATAGTGTGAGCCCGCTGGACCTCCTTATCGATCTTTGATATCTAACGATCTTATAGCGACAGTACTGTTCCCAACCAGGCTGCTGGCGTTTTCTGGGCCGTCCTCAATCGCTTATTGATCATCGCTCAAGTTATTATACTTCTGCTGTCTGAGTTCGGCTGGCCCTCGGCTTTCTTCAACCGCTTCTTCCCCATCCTTGGCAAGGACTTTGGTTTGGGTCCTCTTGGCATTATACAATGCCTGTACGTATTCCGGTATTATTTAGTGTGCTACCCCACTGACGACCACCCACAGTCTTGGAGCGCAATCCTCTCCCACCACGTCGACGAGTTCTCTCTTGTCGCAGCATTCTTTCTCTTCTCAATCGGATGCCTCAACATGCTTGCCGGCCTCATTTTCCGCGAGTCGGCCAAAGCCAAACGCTCCATCACCTCGTGGCGCGACCACGCCAAGAACGTCCTCCCCACACACGTGGCTGGTGTCGACATCCGCCCAGTCGCGTCCGCGGCGCCGTCGTTCGTGTCCAGCGTGTTTAAGGGGGCCGATGAGAAGCCCCAAAGCGAGCCGAGGATCGGGTACGGCTTTGGTGTCCAAGGCGAGCGCGCCGCGGGTCTGAAGGGTATGTCGAATTCGAATTCCGCCCAACGGTCCGCCGTGACTCATCTCTCCACACAGGGTATCTCATCTCTAAACCCCTCGAGTCGGTCCCGCGCCACGCACCCCGGCGTTCAGCCAGCCCAGCATGATGTCGTTCTGTCGTCTAAATCGAATCATGTATTACTGCCTTGATAATATACAAGTGTTTACTGTTTACTCCCGTCCTTCCACTCCGCTAACTCGATGCAGTCGCCCTGGGGGAGGGTCATGTGGCGCGCGCCGTGCACATCTGCCTCTTCCACCAGTGTGCGGATGGCCGCTACGTCTTCGGGCGACAGGGTGATCTCTGCGCTGTGCGCGTTTTCCTCCAGTCGCGCGACGGCCCTTGTGCCGGGGATCGGAACAACTATTTTGTGTCAGTCATTGCGTGCACAAAGCGGAGCGAACCTACAGCTAGGATGCTGGGCGAGGATCCACGCCAAGGCGATCTGGCTAGGGGACGCGCTGTATTTGGCACCCAGTGCCTCGAAGTGCGCGACGAGTGCGAGGTTCCTGGGGAAGTTCTCGCTTGAGAAGCGCGGGAGGCGCCGTCGCACGTCGCCTGCTTCAAAGTCGTCTGGGCTGCGATATCTAACCATCTCTCAGTTAACTGCGCAAAGAAATAGAGGGACACCATACCTGCCCGTGATGAGACCGCGCCCCAAGGGTGAATAGGCTACCACTGCCACACCCAGCTCGTTCGCTGCGTCGAGAAAGCCGCTGGTTTCGATTGCGAGCTCAAAAGGACTAAATTCAAGCTGGACAGCTACGATTTTCTCGCCGATGCCTGGGACTGCTTTCGCACGCCGCAATGTAGCAGCGCTGCACTCGCTGAGGCCCAGCCACTTGATCTGCCCGCCTTCGACGAACGGACGCAGAGCCTCAAGCACAACTTCGATTGGCACGGCGGGATCGACTCGGTGCTGTTGACCGCCAAAGTTCAGCTGCGTCCAGAAAGATATATATATCCAGCCATGCCTACCTGATAGTACAGATCTATGTGGTCGGTTTGCAGCATCTTGAGGGATCTCTGCAGCGCCTGCTTGACGTAGGAGGGCTCACTGCACACTTTCCCCTTGGTCGGGCCCTCCCTAAGGTCCGCCGCCCCGAACTTACTGGCCAGGAATATTTCGGACCGGCGTCCAGTAGCCGCGAACCAGTCTCCAATTATTCCCTCGGCTGGTCCAGGTTAGCCCCACCCAAATCAAATGAAAATTCGTACTCACAGGCTCCGTAATAATCAGCCGTGTCCCAGAAGGTAAGGCCACGGTTGGCGGCATACGAGAGCATCTCGAAAGTCTCCAATTTATTTGCTTTGCCATATAACACCCCAGAGATGCCTGCGAAAAAGCTCTAATTTGAGCAGGCAGCGCTGCATCGTCAAGTTCAAGTATGTGTTACCTGCGGCTCCCAAACCGATCGCGCTGACAGATGGGCCATTTAACCCCAGTTTTCTCGTAGGAAAGGATTTAGACATTGTCCGAGTCTGTGTGTTATGAGACGCTTTGGACACGCAGTGGACGATTTAAATGTACCACGACTCGGACAGGGCTCGGGTATCAGTCACCATGGCCGATCCTCATTGTCAAGCTGAACTGGACTGATTACAGATCCGGTGATTTAAGAAAACGGAGCTCCTGTATTTTCTGGCTGAGAGCAAGAGACGAAGAAGATGGAGCAACATTGTCACCGAAATCGCACAATCTAATATTATCTTATCTAGGTGATCTCAAAAAAAAAAACACTGAACAAACGAAAGGAGAACAACGCGGAGCGTGGACTGACACTGAGAGTCTCAGAATCGCTACGTATCCAATTTCTCAACAGTGAAAATTAGTCCGCAATTTAGAGGCAGGAAATCATCCTCATCGGCCCACCCAGCCACTGGATTTTACTACGCATCCTTTCGCATCTATTGGTGGAGCGCCTGAGTCATCATGCTCTGGATGTGCGCCATATTACTCTGCAGGCCAATCAACTTCTTTTCGGATTTCTTGGCGTTGGCCGCCAATTTTTCTGAGCGCTTCTGTTCTATAACGATTTAAATAACGGGGATTCTGAGATCAGGCAACTTAACTAAATTTATGATGAACGTACCTGTAAGAAGTTCGGTGCTGGCTTTCTCTAGGTTCGTCTGCAGGTCGGTATTTTGATTTTGCAGGCGATCCATTTCGGAAACATCTAGATGAAAGCAAAGCCAAAATGAGCAGATGCAGTGGTAATCATAGAAACATATACAATAACTAGATTGTGCCAGAGTCTTTGCAAGAGTGCCCCTGGTTGCATCACGTTCCGTTGCAGAAGCTTCTGCCTGTTGACGGACTGGAATTAAGTGTGTAAGATTTGTGTTGGCTTGAGACGCTCAGAGGAACGGGTCTGACGGGTCTCGGAACGTTGTTTTTCTTCCTGGAGTTTGTTTTGTAGATCCATCCGAGCGTTTTCGGAGACAAGCACTATACGAATCATTGGACCAGATGATAACGGAGCCGGACAAAATAGCAGCACACACCAGCCTGTTTCAAAGCTGAAATTTCTTTGGCAGCCTTTTGAATAACTTCCTGATCTGCCGGGGAACATGGAATGCCAACTTCTGAACTCATCAATGGCAAGCTCACCACTTTTTACCAAGTTCTCTAGGTCATACGTCAACGCGTTTTTCAGGGCGATGTCGGACATCACTGAGACGGTTGTAATTATAAGTTAGCACAGTCAACCAATACGGAACTACTTCTTACATCTTTCATTTTGAACGCGAAGTTCCGTAATTTTCCCTACAGCTTCCTTTAACTGATTGAATTCCTTGTCGACGACCTCTTGGACTACATAGCAAACAGCATCAGCAATAAATCGAGTTCAACATGACGATCAACCCATGGGAATTATGGTGTCCCGGACGCTCTCGGAAGCCTGGGAGACTGCATTCGATACACATTGATCGAAGGTCGACAACACCCCTTCCACTGGCCAGATAATATATCACGCCAGTCTCACGAATACACACCAGAATACCTACCGGTCGCAGGAATCTGGGTGAAACAGACAAACCCTCCACCGCATCGGGGTCGCGCCGGCTCGCACGATCATGGTCTTCCCGTTTGCGTTTTCCATCGGTCGCGTTGGTCATCGGGATCTGTTACTTGAAGTTGACGTTCAACTGGACTTGGACGCTTTGTTACATGTCATCTGATGCATGCTGTGTCCAGGCTGGGAGCATACCTGTGAGGAATCGAGAGGGTCACGTTCACCACCTAGTCGGCGCGATGTTGTTGGCGTGGCACCCAGTGGAGGACAAAGGGACGCAGGATTATGCGGAGCGCCATATTTATGCGTGGGAAGCCTTGACATTGGTGAGAGTGTGCCAATCCTACTTTGGGCATGCGGGATAAATGGAAACGGCGGGAATGGAAAGGAAGATTGACCGATGGAAAGAAGCAGGCTGCGAGTCCCAGATCCAAATATAGACATGGGGGACTAGAATTGCTGCCATCAATGTTGCAGACTTTTTAAGAGAAAGTTGAACACTCCGCAGATTCCCGATGCAAGTTCCGGATTGATCCGGAACGGGTACCCGCTAGCGAGCTGAACTTTCAGCAAACTTTCAGCACAGGTTCCGAGCAATTCCGTTAAGAGATACCTACAACGTGCGAGGCACGAGTCACTCGAGCACTAAAATTGTTGTAGCGTCTGTCTATGAGAGAAGAGACTTCCTATTGAACGGCGGCGCTAGGGCTTGAACCCGGCCCGGGTCGACGGCCGGGACGGATGGCTTTGGACCCGTACATTTTGGGTCTTGGAGCCTACCTGTGCCAGGACGAGGTACGGATGGGTTGGCCCGTCGACGGGGCCCGTACCCGGCCGTTCGACGGCTTCGACGGTCTCGCTCAGGCGCAGAAAAAATGTGTTCCGGTGAGCAAATCACATGGTGCCATAGATGCCGGATCTTTGCCGCTTGATAGATAATCTCGGCAATGTATCTGCCCTGACGCCCTCCCCGCACCCTCGCACGTCCACACTATGTACCCTTGGCTTCTCCACGAATCTAATCTAAATGAGTTTAAACCCTCCCTCGGGCCATTTACCCGGTTCGCGCTACTTGCAATTTATGCCCTTTGACAATGGAGCCGCAAGATATTTGATCTCTGGTAGTTACGCTGGTCTGTGCAAGATCTACGGCATGTGCATCAAGACCCGTCGAAAAGGCCGGGTACGGTCGGGATGGCCGGGGACCCGTACGTTTCTCGTTTTCAGAACCCGGAGACGGGACGGGTCGACCCGTCCGTACCCAGAAACGGCCGTCTTTTTCGACGTATGGGTTCAAACCCTATCAATGAACGCTGTGGCTGGTCCCTGTTACTTCTCCGCGGCGTGTACTGGAGTGAGGGGTCTCACACCGGCGACCCCTAAATTTCGGGCGATCCGAAGTTGGTTCTAACTCCTGTTACATTTCGGGTTATCACACCCGAAACTGAAAGGTATGCCTCGGGGTTGCCATATACGGCAACACCGAAGTGTTTCAAAATTTAAAATTCAGCTCACCCAAAACGTATCCTAATCCGATACTTTACCAGTTGGAACCAACTTCCGACCGCCCAAAATTTATGGATTTTCCGTGTGTCTGGGTCCTGGTGGAGTCTCTTGGCTGCGTTATTTTGGTAACATTCTGATGAGTATAGCAAAGAAGCCTAGCGCATCGGTCATACGGCACCCCCAAAAGGACGTCACCTGCACAGGGGCTCCGTGAGGTATTTAAAGGCAGGCCCACCCAGACAGGGACATTCCTTCGCCCACGATGTTTCTATGCCGTCTGTTGGCATTTCTGAGCTTGTTTCTCTTGGTGAGCGCCGAACGCATCGTGCGCTTCATATCCACGGACGGCAAAGAATATTACGGCGATGCGATTCTGCCCGCCAATACCACTGATGCAGCCAAAAGTACGACGGCCAGAGTGATCTCCGGCGACATCCTTGGCTCGTTCACGGTCACCAAGGAAGTTAAGGTGCGAAAAGCAGGCCTCGAAATTAATGTGCACTTACAAAACTCTCAACAGAAAATCAAGAAGCTTCTGGCCCCCCTTCCGAGTGAAAGGGTCAGGACCGTAAGGATGGTCGGTTTGAATTATGTAGCACACATAAACGAGGTAAGTTGTATAGTGCACAAAGGATTCCAATATTCACTATCCTTCTTCGTTCAGACCAATGGTACGAGTTAACTCTTGACAGACAGTTAGCTATTCTAACTCGTACTTCCTTCGATAAAGGTACAATTCCCATGTGGCCTATCTTGTTTTACAAGGTGAAGCAAGTGTATTTTTCGACAAGTTATTATCCTAATATTCGCCAAGCCTTGGACGTCTCTCAACACCCCATCCGACCCAATCCCGATTTCGCCCGGTTATCAAAATCAAACCAACTTTACTTCGACTATGGTTGACTCATCCCCCTGGTTCTTCGTTTTTCTGATTAGTTTCCCAGGACTATGAAACTGAGCTGGTGGTCGTCATAAAGAAGAAGGCCTTCAACATCTCGGACGACGAGGCGCTGGACCATGTCCTTGGATACACCGGTATGTCCTTCCTTCGACCTAATAATTAACACTCCAACCCGATCTTCTCAAGTGGGGCACGACGTAAGCCACCGCGGCTGGCAGATTGACCGCGGTGGACAGCCGCAGCCGCAATTCTCCATGGGCAAGGGCGCAGATGGCTGGGCGCCGTGGGGTACGTCTATTCCCATCGCAAAAGAGCTATGTAACTCAATGAACCTAAGGACCCGCAATCGTGACCACATCACTCATCCCGGATCCACAAGTTCTCAACTTGTGGACGAAAGTTAATGGCGTCACGATGCAAAACGACACAACCGCGAGCATGATATTTGGTGTTGCACACCTCATTTCGTTCTTCAGCATGGGTATCACTCTTCTTCCGGGAGACGTGATATTCACCGGTAATTTTTCAACCAACATATATCCGCCGAAACTGACCTCTCTCTTTCTTTTCCAAGGCACGCCAAAAGGCGTAAATCTGGGTAAGTCGTAGTGCAGAACAACAAAAACAGTAACAAAACCTGTCCTTCTAGGCAAGGCCAATCCTCAATGGTTGACGGACGGAGATGTCGTCGAGGTCGGCTTGGAGAACGTCGGAACTTGTACCAATGCCTTGAAGTATGTGAACTGATCGCCAATCTGTTGAACTTTTTTGTCCGCTATTTGTCATGACGCATCCCTTCACGAACAAATCTTCTCTACGAGCTTGACATCTCCGGATACTTCCACCCGCACCAACGGCATATACTGGGGAAGCTCAGGTTCACTGGCATTCGTCCCATGCGCCTTTATTATCCGAAGCGCAATTGTCAAGTTCAAAAGGCTGTCCAGCATGAAGGTGATGGTGAATACCCAGCCGAACCAGGCGCCGCCGCACGTACGCGGCCAAAATGTTGATACAGCCGGTCGTGAGGACGCACGCGAGCAGCATGTCCTGCTTTCTCGCGTTTCGCTCAGCGCTCTCAGGCTTGGGCTCGACGGCGGTCGCGCCGAGGACGGAGAAGCTGCAATATAATTATAATCTAGGTGAGCGGCCACCAGTGAGCAGTAGTGCAAGTGTGTGTAAGTGCGCACCATAAATTCAGGATACTCAATATGGCTGAAACAAAGTGATCAGTTGAACATCTATTTCGGTAATTTTGAGGATACACGAAACTCACCCCCAACTGCGGAATGTGTCAGCAATTACTATGGCATGTTGAAGAGTCAGAGATACTCACAGAAAATCGTACTAGTCAAATTCTGAGAGAGAAATATCACCGCATGGCCAGCTGGAATAGGTCGGCAACCAACCACAATCGCATGGCAAAGAAATTCTTACCGCAGATCGTAACAAGATTCCATTGTCTTAGGACTCTCGGGGTGATGAAAGGCGGAAAATGTGGTCAATACTGGTATGTGTGTCCATTTTATAAGGCAGTTGTTTAGCAACCGTGACGCCGCCCAATTTGTTTGGAGACAACGCGGTCAATTTCTCCACTTCAGAAATCTCAGCTAGATCGTAGTGCGCACCGTGCCCGTATGGTCTTGGAACCGAGTGCGTCGAAGGATTCCCTGTTTGCCCTAACAACACTGTTGAATACTATGTATTTCAAACCATTATTTCCTTTCCGGGTCATCGGCGTTGAAGTTGTGCTTCGAAGTTCGAGCTTCCGGCTGATCCCGTTGTGTCTGGTCTCAGAGGATCGAACACAATTTGACACACTGTGCAACGAATTGTATGACATGGAGATGTAGTACTAGTGAGTTCAAAGTTTGCTGTATTGAAACCCGTTCCCCCTATTTCTTTTGGTCAGCCTCATTCAGTCTCTGGCTACCAGAAAAGTGGTTATGTTTAACCAACATGGCGCCTTCTTCCAGGTGGCGGCTGAGGCGAAACCTGGTGCTGAAAACTCATGAAGATCAAATGAAGATTCATAAATTTATTATTACATAAACCGGATCAACTTTCCAAGTTGCGCGAGTCGTTTTCATATGTCCACGATCATATTGGTACTTATTCATGCACCAACCCCTACCAACCCTGACGTGTAGATGGAGCAAACTGCACGATTTCCGAACTCGACTCGGACCACGTGTTCAACATGTTCAACCTGCTTTCTCGTGCCGTTCTGCGCCGCGCGACGAGGCCGAGGCATTCTCATGGCCTCTGTGGGATCCTGTTGAATTCTGGACAAAAGTGACACGGTTCCATGAATTCTGTTGAAAAAAAGTACACGATACTGAGGCCTGTTTCCCGCCAAGTTTCCCGCCTATTCCGAGCCGCCAGTCGGATCCGCGGTTGTTCAAACTTCATGCACCAACTTCCGCCCACAGCACTTCCTTCCGCAACGGACACCCGGTGACGTACCAGTGATCGTTCCCTGAGAATGTAAAAGGTTTATTTTAAACACCGGCATCCTAAAGGGGGCACAGAACGGCCACCCCAACGGTATCAGGTGCACTCTTACTCTGTCATTTGCTCCATGTTGACCTCTCACCAACGTTATTTAACGCGGGCCTCTGGTGCAGGGTCTGCGACGTATAATCGTTTACCAAGATGCGCGCCAAAACCACCCTCTGTTTGAGCCTACTCAGTCTCGCTTTGTCCGCGACGGCGCAGCGCTTCGTGCGTTTCGTCGCGACGGACGGGAAGGAGTATACTGGCGATGCAATTCTCCCGGCAAACGACACCGATGCGGCGCACAGCAAGCAGGCAAAGGTGATTACCGGAGACATCTTGGGCGACTTCAACATTACAAATCAAGTGAAAGTGGGTTTCAATCACTGCTTTTTTGTGGTTTGGTTCGATTATTTATTGTGCGGTTAGACTATCAAGACGCTGCTTGCACCATTGCCGCCTGAGAGGATCCGGACGGTAGGAGTTATGCCGTGTTGATGTTGGACATGTTTCATAACCGAAATTAGGTGCGCTGTGTTGGGTTCAACTACGTTGCCCATGCAGACGAAGCGAACGTGACAATACCGACATTCCCTATCCTGTTTGTTTATTCTTTTTACTTCTTTCGTGGTGTCTGACGCAGACTTAGATTTTACAAACCCTGGACGGCGTTGAACACACCGACCGGGCCGATCCCTGTTACAGCCGGATATCAAAATCAGACCAATTTCACGTCTACGATGGTTGGCTTGTTCTTCTGGTTCTTCATTTTTCTGATCCCCCCCCCCCCCCCCCCCCCCCAGGACTATGAGACAGAGCTGGTGGTTGTCATGAAGAAGAAGGCGTTCAATATCACCGAAGCTGAGGCGTTGGATCACGTCCTGGGCTATACCGGTGCGATTTTTCTTTGTCTTTTGGCTTCAGGATGCGAATTGACTTGACGGGAGGACAGCGGGCCACGATGTGAGCCATCGTGGATGGCAGATCGACCGCGGTGGACAACCGCAGCCGCAATACTCCATGGGAAAGGGCGCAGACGGGTGGGCGCCGTGGGGTATGTTTGTTCCCATCGCAAAACAGCAAACTCACGTACAACTCTCTAAGGACCCGCTATCGTGTCGACGTCAATTATCACGGATCCGCAGAACCTCAATTTATGGACGAAGGTCAACGGTGTGCTGAAGCAGAATGATACAACGGCGAGCATGATCTTTGATGTTGCGCAGCTCGTGTCATTCTTTAGCATGGGCATCACTCTCCTTCCGTACGCTTTCTGCTCGTCGCACTGGTTGCATTGATCTCTTACGTCTTCATTTTTAATTGAAGCGGCGACATAATCTTCACTGGAACCCCGAGTGGAGTGAATCTGGGCAAGACAGACCCTCAATGGCTGACGAACGGGGATGTGGTTGAGGTTGGGACGGAGAACATAGGCAAGTCTGAATCACTCGTGGTCATCGGCTTGGTTGATTCTAACTGGTACCTCCTTAGGCACCTGCACGAACACCATCACATATACTTGAGTCGGAGATGAATTAAGTAGTACTACAGTACAACAGGACAGAAAGTGAATCGACGTAGTGTGAATGATGAGAAGCGCCTGTCTGCAACTGATCCGATTCCCAGGCTCATTACCGTAGTCAAGGTTCAATGTTCAACTGACCTGAATTCAACCAAAAATATGTTAATAGTCCTCCTTGTTGCCTCCTTCTTCCAAGCGGTAAGGGCCGCACCGAATACTCTATTACCGCTGCAAATGGCTAGTATCCCGCTCCACATCGCCATCCTCCCCAGCGCACGGTAACGTAGCCCATCAGCACAGGAAAAATATCGTACACTCCCGTAAATATACTGTGCTTATAATACGGGCCAAGCGACCTCGCCTTCGACCGGGACAAGCCGCCCATCGACTACAGTCACCAAGAACATCCCCGCTCTCCGCCTCGCCGCCGCGTCGTTAGCATCAACGTCCGCCAAGCGCGCCGCGACGTGCGACGTATCGAGCGATGTGACCTGGAGCAGGCTCACCCCGTCTAGCGGCACACTTGCGCCATCCTTCACGCCGGCACCGCTCTTGCCTGCGAATAAGATGACGGCGGTGACCACGAGGAGCGCCACAGACGATATAGCGCCGAGCAGGAGCGGCACCTCACTAATCTACATATCGATTACGAGTAAGCTCCTGGGTGGGAGGAAGGAAGGCGTGTGAGCCTGCACGCACCATTAGCCGGCTCACAAGAATATCCCGCTGGCCTGTCGCTTCGTAGGTTTGCATCGTGACGCCTTGCGATACGAAGTTGTCGAACGTCGTTGCGGTAGCGCCAGACCCTACGGCGTACATCGTGACGGCGTTCGCCCGCGCGCCAGAGAGTGCCATCACGGCTGTTGCGCGCTCCAGTGCGCGTTCGAGGTTGGCGAGCGTAGCAGGGTCCTCTGCGTCGAGCCAGCTGTCTTGGAGACCCGAGATGGCGTCATTCACTGAACACACTTCAGAGAGTGCGGAGTGGGAAGAGCGCGGAACATACGGTATGTTTCGATGAGTGTCGGGGGGTGGCAGAACTTGAGGGGCATCGCAGAATCTGTCGTGGTGCACGGATGGACGAGCCGCGGCTTCCACCCAGGCGCCTCTGGGAGGGCTATTGTGGATTGCGGCTGAAACATGGCGGGCCACCAACCCGCAAGAAGCCTGTAGAAAAGCGTTAGCAGGCAGTCAGAGAGTCGAAAGGGCGGGATAATACACATACCCATCATCCGAGCCGCTGTCCCGTACCGCTCCATCCCAGGTGGAAGTACTAGCGGGTTTGCTTGTCGGCTCCAGAAGATGGTTTGTCGCCAAGTTCAAAGTGCCTGTCGTTTCCAGTACAGTGAGTGCACAGTTGATGACTTGCAAGGAGAGCGTTATTGGCGAAAAGCCGGAGAATGGCGAAAAGTCGGAGAGTGGGCCCAGCGAAGTGACGACGCCGCTGCTATTTTTCGCATCACGAAGCTGCAGCGGCGGGAGGATCCCATGGTCATATAGATCCATGAGATAGTAAAGCAAGAGGCTGCGGCTCATTGCGCGGATGGGGCTCTGGCTCTGGGGTATACGCACTATCGCAAAGCAGTGGTTGATATGCTATGGAACAGGTCACAACCACAGAACACTCACCACCATGGCCAGAGCCGCGGTTAATTACAGAATCCGTCACATTCACGGATTCGCCGTTGTCGTCCGTGTACACAAATGACAGGAACAGAGACTGATCTTGCGTAACCGTGTGCGAAACGTTGAGAGCCTGGGGAAGCTGCCCGCACGAGACGCGGAACTCCGTCCGGTTGACCGACACACTGCCGTTCATCCCAAATGCACTGTCCGTCGGCGTGTCATAGACAGTATTGTTGGCTACACCAAACGTATCCGAAGCGAGATTGTCGTCCAGAAAGCTTAAGACCGTACTCGCCCTGTTCCAGTCAAATAGGACGCTCGAAAAAGACATATTAGCGGGAGAGGAAAGCAACTGCTGCAAGGTATCGCTAAAGCCTGCCCTGGGAGATCCAACCGTCATATTCAGGGAGACAATATTCGTCTCATTCTTGAGTGGGAACGTGAAGAGCAGTGGCGTGGTGGCCTGTAGGCCGGCGATGGACGCAAAGTAGACTGTGATAGCAAACACGGGAAGCATCGAAGCAGGAAGGTGCACGTTCTGGTAGAACGCGTACAGAGAGGCACCGAGGCCATTCCAGGCGGATGTATAGTCGGAGAGCGCAGTGAGCGTCCGCACACTTTGAGTGTAGTTGCGGATGGCAAGGGGCTGGAATATGGTGACCATGGCAACACATAGCAGCATGATGAAGATCTAGTCGGAAGGCGCTCAACGATACTTACAGCTTGAACTGAAGGAGCTTACGTGGGCAATGGCGTTCACGAGGGTGGGATTCGGAGAGAGGTTCTGTTCTAACTGAAGAGCCCAGATGACGAGCAACGCGATGTACAGGAGCAATGGGATGGAATGCAAAGCCAGGGTGATTGCGACACGCGTGCTGCATGATCGCGCGCCTGAGGGAGAGTAGTTCAGCACAACGAACCAAGGTCAAAGGCGAGTGTATCGCACCGAGGCGGTCATTTGAACGGGTAATTGTCAAGAATGGCACCTTCTCCACACTGGTCGGACTAAGAAAGCTTGGTTGGTCAGTCGCTACTTGGGGTTCAAGCTGCTTGCTCACAAGCTATGCAATGTCGACGCCAGCGTGGCATCTGAGCCGCTCAGAACATGGTAAGTCTTCACAGTGGCATCCATCGCGTACCAGACGGCGAGGAGGGTAGGCTGGGACGTGAGTATAAAGAAAGCATCTCTTCAACTGTTCAACATCTTGACTTGAATGTGATCCAAACAGAGAACGCGGGTGTTGCATCATCGTTGTAGGAAACCAAAGGGAAATCACAGATGGGAACGTGTGCTGGCTGGTGTGAGCTGAAGGTGCTTTGTTGAACTTTGCTGAAGCGCACTTCTGAATTCATTAGGCATCACGGTGCCAGTGACTAATCCGATTCCGAGGCTTTCAACTTTACTCTGACCTGAGTCAACCAAATGAGTCCTCCTTGTTCCAAGCGGTAAGGCTCGCATCGAGATGGGGACCCGGCTCTGGTAAAAATGCTCAAGCTAGTTTTATCCCACTTACTCGGCATTCAGCTTCGACTCGGAGTCGGCATAAGTTATCGCTATCGGTCTCATCTGCAATGCAAAGCAGTGCAGCCTCTCGCCGTCAATTCAAGTTTTACTTCAAGTTCCGCAAGATTCACAGTTTATGTAACGCTCTGTATGGCGGTATTGGGGAGGTCTCTGCTGTTGCAGAGGTTCTACGGCATCCAATACAAATACTTCGGACTGACTGCTGTCGACTCCAACAACGTCTCATCCTTGACTTTGCCCGCCCTTGGTCTCCGCTGAATTTAATTACCACAATCCTGTGCTTGTATGGAATGCCGTACCAAAAGGGTCGTTCGTTGCCGCGGCCAGCCAATGTTGACGTCTAACATGAGAAGTTTCTGTCTTGTTACTGCTTTGTCTCTTGTTTGTTCTCCATTCGAGATCTTTTGGGGATCCAATATTCGAACCAAATTTGAAACTTGAATTTATGTAAAAAAAGCTCGACAACTTGACGCCTGCCAAATGCCCGTTCCTGGGCCTGAACCACGATGTCTACCCCGCTTTTATAAACTCGAAGCCGCAAGTCGGATGGATCAGTGACCCATCTCCCTCAACTTGTTCAGTGGGTAACATGTTCTCCCTCGCCACCGCACTCCTCTGCATTTCCGCGCTCCTCCCACACGCGGCGCGCGGCATCCCAGCCAAAAATCACCCCACACCGGTGAACCTCCGCATCGAGGGCGCCAACCACACCATCTTCGCGGGCACGGTCGTCACGATGGGACACAATGTCACCACGGCTTCTGGCGGGACGCACCACTGTGACGGGACGAACGACGGCGCGAACGAGTTCCCGGGCCCGACGTGCACGTCGGCGTTGGCGGATGCGGCGAAGGCGCATGGGTTCCAGTGGGACGCGTACGTAGCTCTTGAAATTGAGAATGATCTTCGACTCACTTCTCCAATATTGATGCAGGACGTTCTTCACCGAATTCGATGACTACTTCATCACCTCCATCGGCCACAGCACCGAGACTGCGACACAATTCTGGGGGCTCCTCCTGAACTTTCAGTTCACGCCTGTTGGTGGGTGCCAGCAGGAAGTCAACCGGAACGACGAGATCCTCTGGGCGTTCGACGCGTTCAATGCGCAGCATTTCTTGAAGCTTGATGGGCCGGCAAAGGCTAAGAAGGGCGTGCCGACGACGTTTGTGGTTACTGATGGGATGACGGGGGCGGCGGTTGCGGGCGCGACGGTGCATGGGGAGACGAGTGGGGCTGATGGGAAGGTGGTCATTACGTTCGGGGCTAAAGGAACGCATGGGCTGAAGGCGAAGATGGAGGGGTCGATTCGGTCGAACAAGGTCAATGTTGTGGTCCACTGAGGAAAAACAAAGCAGGCGTAACGATCGGGTTGAAGGTTTTATGGATCAAGGACAAAAGACTGTCAATATCAGGCAGAGTGAAGAGTGCCAAAATTCTGAAACAAAAGGGGTCGGCGCAAGAGGTTTTGAGGTGAATAAGTGTGATTGTGGTATAATGTGAGCAGGAAGAAATATTGAATAGCGCATATTCTCCATTCCTCAATCAATTTCATTCTGCCGGTAATTAAACCGTGGGACCTGAAGGTCAACGGGGCTTTGAAGCAAATAATAGCTCTCTGTTCGGACTTGTTGCACTAGTCTCTCACGTCTTCTGAAGCGGCGACATTATCACATAATTTCGACGGAACCCCAAGCGGAATTAATCTAAGTAAGGCTCAAGGCTCAGTACTCAGTGGTTGGTTGACGAACATGTTGGGAAGTTGTCTCTTGTGATCAGACTGAGCTTTGGTTGATCCAACTCATACTTCAAGTTGGTGAGCACCCGCACGAATATCATCACAATATCCTTGAGTTCCAGATGTATTAGTGTGTACTACAGAAAGCGAACGACCTTGGCTTACTTTGTCGCGAATCACAGTGCAGTCTCTGGTTGAATTTCCGAAAAGCCCCTATAAACCTATGACGCAATGATCGATCGGTCCTGAAATCTAATCTAATCTAATTACAATGGCAGTGAACGCTCTGAGAGAAGGACAATCGAGGCAATGACGACGATGACTCGGAGGATCTGGAACGGCCTCTGCCAGTCATCTTTGCACCTGACTGCTGAGGAAGCACTTACTAAGACCGCGACGCTGAGCTAAATTCGCGCATGCACGGCCTCGGTGGAGGGGATGCCGGGCAGTAGCGGGGGAGCTGCGAGTCGCGTCGTATTTTGCCATTCAGAATTGTATTTTGAGACTCGTATGTAGTACTTCGAGAAGCAGCGAGACAATGGAATTAGAAGACAATGGCGAGAGCGCGACCACTTGTTGTTCGGTTCTTATCAGATGCTATGTGCGATGCGTATCATTGAAGGCTTCGGATGAAATTTTTTGGGGATGTAGCCTACCATATGTACCGTCCCCAAAGAATGATGCATGCAGTGTTACGCTTGAAATCCCCAAATCGCGGGTCTTCGTGGTTGTAAAAGAATCTGAATCCAGTTAAGGGAATTGTAAATCGAAGCGAGTGGTTCGGAGGCTGGAGCCAGGGCTAGATGTACGGACGAGGCACTCAAGAGAGTCAAGAGACATTCGAACGTTCGAGATCGATGGGGATGTAACCGGAGTTCGATGCGGCGTTTAGTTTGGTATAAAAGGCGCAATCAAACAGAAGCGGGTCAGCAACAAAACTTGTTTCTCTACCAACACCACATCTTTTTCTTTTATTCATAATGGTCCGTCTACCTTTTCATACTCTCTGTTAGACCTAATTATGTGTTCTAGGTCAAAGTCGGAATCAACGGGTACCTTTTTCTCATCTTTTTGTACGATCCGCATTTTCTAATCTGATCTGTTGGTTTGCAGTTTCGGTGAGTAGATATCTCTGGTTTGACTTGTCGGTTCACTTACCGTCGATAACAGGTCGTATCGGCCGTATCGTCTTCCGTAATGCCCTCGAGACCCCCGGTATCGAAGTCGTCGCTGTGAACGAGTCAGTATTCGCTTTCTCTCTTTCTTTCTTTTCTGACAATGATGTAGCCCCTTCATCGACCTTGAGTACATGGTGAGCCGCGATACGCGTCGTGTCGCAGCAGCTATGCTAATTTTCTTCGCAGGTCTATATGTTCAAGTACGACTCTGTGCACGGTCGTTTCAAGGGCACCGTGGAGGCCAAGGACGGCAAGCTCTGGATCGCTGGCAAGCCCGTCACCGTCTACGGTGAGCGGGATCCTGCTGCCATCCAATGGGGCCAGGCGGGAGCCGACTACATTGTCGAATCGACGGTAAGATGCTCGTCGTAGTGCTGTGATACGTTACTAATGATGAGCAGGGTGTGTTCACCACCGTTGAGAAGTAAATCGGATCTCTTTTTATAACTCGTTGCACCTTGCTGACAATCTCGGCAGGGCACAGGCTCACTTGAAGGGTGGTGCTAAGAAGGTCATCATCTCTGCGCCTTCGGCCGATGCGCCGATGTTCGTGTGCGGCGTTAACCTCGACTCATACGACTCCAAATACACCGTCGTGCGTCTTATCTTTCTTTCTTTTTATCGTACAGAACCTAAATGCCACATAGATCTCCAACGCGTCGTGCACGACCAACTGTCTCGCCCCGATCGCCAAGATCATCCACGACAAGTTCGGTATTGTCGAGGGGCTCATGAGCACCATCCACGCCACCACCGCCACCCAGAAGACCGTTGACGGGCCCTCGAACAAGGACTGGCGTGGTGGACGTAGCGTCAACAACAACATCATCCCCTCCTCCACCGGTGCCGCCAAGGCCGTCGGAAAGGTCATCCCCTCCCTCAACGGCAAGCTGACGTGCGGCCTTTGCCTATCACTACTTTGCGCACCAGCTAACTTTTGTTTAGCGGTCTCTCTTTCCGTGTCCCTACCCTCGACGTCTCCGTCGTCGACCTCGTCGTCCGCATCGAGAAGAGCACGTCCTACGACGAGATCAAGGCCGCCGTCAAGGCGGCCTCCGAGGGCGAGTACAAGGGCATCGTCGAGTACACCGAGGATGCGCTCGTCTCGACCGACTTTGTCGGCCACACCGCCTCGGCCATCTTCGACGCGTCCGCCGGCATCCAGCTGAACAAGAACTTTGTCAAGCTCATCGCGTGGTACGACAACGAGTGGGGCTACTCCCGCCGCGTGTGCGACCTGCTCTGTACGCCGCCAAGAAGGACGGGTACTAGGCGTGCAGGCACAGACAGTGCTGAATAGAATCGAAATAAAAAGCCGAAGCTGGTAATGTAGTTCCGTTTGTTGTACACATATGCTCCCGTTGCTGGCCTTTGTTATGTAACTGCGACGAATAGAAGCTTTCAACAAGTTGGTCATGTCATCGTTCGACGCCCGCCGACTGTTTGCGTGTCTGCGGCTTGATCAGTAAGCGCAAGAAGATGCGGGGCTATAAATGTCCGTCGTGCCCGACTCGGACCTTGCACATATCCTCCATCCATGGCAACCTCCACATCGAAACAGTTTCCAACGCGTCAACTTGGGGTAAATGGCCCGGCTGTTAGCGCATTAGGATTCGGGACGATGGTACGAAAATGCTTTCCTCCACTCGCGTGTCCAATATATATTTCCAATAGGGAATTGGCGCGTACTACGGCCAAACGGACAAAACCGAAGCGTTCAAGACCCTTTCGCGTGCTGCCGACCTCGGAATCACCTTCTGGGACACTGCAAACATTTACGGGAACAGTGAGTTTCGCCTTCTCACACCCATATATACACATACTAATGATTCGGAACGTCCTGCAGCGGAGGAAGTCCTAGGCGAATGGTTCACCCAAACAGGACGCCGCTCGGACATCTTCCTCGCGACGAAATTCGGCGCGATCGACCTGCGCGATGACCGGCCCAACAAGACCTTTGCGCCGTGCAGCGACCCTGCGTACATCGTGCAGGCCTTCGCGCGCTCCCTTGCGCAATTGCAAACCGACTATGTGGACCTGTATTACCAGCACCGCGTGGACAAGGACGTGCCGATCGAAGTCGTGCTCGAGACGCTGCACCCGTTCGTCGAGCGGGGGCAGATACGGTGGCTCGGGCTGAGCGAGTGCAGTCCCGCGACGCTGCGGCGCGCGAGGGCCGTCCCGGGCATTGGCGAGAAGGTCGTCGCGGTGCAAATGGAGTATTCCCCGTTCGACTTGGAGGTCGAGACGAGCGGGCTGCTGGACGCGGCGAGAGACACGGGCGTCGCGGTCGTGGCGTACTCCCCGTTGGGGCGCGGGCTCCTTACCGGCAGGTGCGTGCGGCGGTCTCGTTAGGACTTGTAGGGATTCGCTGACAAACGCGCGTTGGCAGGTATCGCTCGCGGGAGGACTTCGAAGATGGGGACTACAGGCGGACGCTCCCGCGCTTCTCTGAGGAAAACTTCCCCAAGAACCTCGCGCTCGTCGACCACTTGCAGCAGATCGCGGACAAGCACCACGCTACGTCCGGCCAGGTCGCGCTTGCGTGGATGCTGGCCGAGCATCCTGATTGTGAGTCTTCTCGGTGGTTCTCGTGAGCGTGCACCCCTCATAGTTGATAGTTTTCCCGATCCCGGGCACGCGGAACGTCGCGCGGCTGGAGGAAAACGCGCGCGGTGCGGAGATTGCGCTCTCGGACGAGGACGTGAAAGACATTCGTGCGTGGGCCACGGCTGCGGATGTCAAGGGTGCGAGGAAGAGAGAGGAACATATGTCCGACGGAGAGTGTATCGAGCTGGCGGAGTGGAAGGCGGTGGTGGGAGAGAAGTAGTAAGAATTATGTGGGGATAAACGGGACCGGGTCCCCGAAAAATATCGTTTTCGGAACACGGAATAAACTACCTCCGCGAAATATCAGAGATCTCATGGGGAACGCGACGCGACAGGCTTTGTGTGGTCCAGCTTGGCTACGCGGAACGCCATTAAGAAATCACGTGAAGTGACGCGACCTTCCCTTCCCCAACCGTAACGAGCCGGACGAGAACGCGTGATTTATATCTTGCTCTTTCCTTCCATCTACTCACTCGGCCATTCTAATCCATTCATAAAAATGGTCAAAGCTGTTGTTCTGGGTGCTGCCGGTGAGCTTGCATCGTTCCAAATGATAATATCCTCTGAAATTCGGTCTAGGTGGAATTGGCCAACCGCTATCGCTGCTTTTGAAGACCAATCCTCATATCACTGAGGTATGCTATCGCGAAATCGCGCGCATATCGCCTTGTTCCAACGTCTCTTTCTCTTTCTGTAAAGCTTGGTCTCTTTGATATCGTCAACACTCCCGGTGTTGCCATTGATCTGTCCCACATCGATACCCCTGCGGTGGTTACTGGCGCGCTCCCTCCTGATGATGGTTTGAAGAAGACCCTTGCTGGCGCGCAGGTCGTCGTGATTCCCGCTGGTGTTCCCCGTAAGCCTGGAGTGAGTCGATTTTGATCCTCAGATCCTTCATCATAATAATTTTTTGGATTTGTTGTAGATGACGCGGTATGTAGATGCAGAAATGTTTTCGAATCATGGCTAACGCTCCAAATCAAGAGATGATCTCTTCAAGGTTGGTGGAATACACGCTCTAGTTCGTCTTAATTACCGAGTAAAACCATCCAGATCAACGCTGGCATCGTCAAAGATCTGGCAACCGGTATTGCTACCGTTTGCCCCAAGGCCTTTGTCCTGGTCATCTCCAACCCCGTCAACTCCACCGTCCCTATCGTCGCCGAGGTCTTCAAAAAGCACAACGTCTACGATCCCAAGCGGTAAATATAGGATTTTAAAACCTTGAGCCACGATTTACCATTTGACCCAGGATCTTCGGTGTGACCACCCTGGATGTCGTCCGTGCGTCCACCTTTGTGGCCGAAATAATTGGGAAACCCGGTGTCGCACCCGACATCGTCGTCCCCGTCGTTGGTGGTCACAGCGGCGTTACCGTATGCTAAATTTCTCCACCCTCTCACTTTACCTGACACCCGCCCCAGATTGTCCCCCTTCTCTCGCAGTCCACGCACGCCCTCCCCGCAGATCTGTCCGCCGAGAAGTTCGAGGCGCTCGTGAACCGCATCCAGTTCGGCGGAGACGAGGTCGTCAAGGCCAAGGACGGTGCCGGGTCCGCGACGCTGTCGATGGCCTACGCCGGCGCCGAGTTCGCCAACAAGATCGTGCGCGCGATCAAGGGCGAGAAGGGCATCGTCGTGCCCAGCTTTGTCGCACTCAAGGCGGACCCCACCGGCGGCGCTGCCCTGGCGAAGGAACTCGGCGCGGAGCCCGAGTTCTTCTCCTCGAAGATTGAGCTTGGGGTGCGTGCTCCGGCCGTTGCTTTATGCTTTATACTAACTCTTCGCTATAGGCAGAGGGTGTCGTCAAGATCCACCCCCTCGGAAAGATCACCGAGGCGGAGGCTGTTTTGGTCAAGGCCGCCGTTCCCGAGCTTCTGACGAACATTAAGACGGTGCGTTCTCACCGTTACAAATTCGATTTTGCCATTCTTATTGTATTTTCTGCAGG